>CM045557.1:6958153-7561896 GCA_024721245.1 Mitragyna speciosa
GTTCTTCTAGTTTACAGACCGATCTTTTTTTTTTTTTTTTCTGAGGATGATCGATCTTTTTTAAAATACTAATTTTTTTGGGAGATGACATCATTTCACATGGTATATAAGTTGCAGAACTTAGACGGAAAAGTCTTTGAATCTTTGGTTGGGCGGGAAAGCAAAGTAAATATATTGCATCTCCAAATTCTGCTTGTGGTTTCTGTGCCAAGTGTTATAAAAAATGCAATAAATTGAATGGATAGTGGTAGAAATGGTCAAATACACAATACTAGTAAATGATATGAAAAGTAGATCTTTCCTTGCCCAACTTGAATTGGGCAATTTCAATTGACAGGGCAACAAATTTTTTTTTTGGGATAAAGATAGTACAACAATTGAATACAAAATTCAACGATATATGGCAACATATTAAAGGACAAGTAGTCATACTTTAGCGATAATATGACGTTGTAAGAGAATGTTAGCCTGTTGTTGGCCTGAACTTTTCGTAAAGGACAAGCAGTAATATAAATTGAGTTTCTTTTTGCTAGTTGTTGGCCTGAACTTTTCTTATATACTTCTTTTCATTCTAATCAAAGTTGGCTGTTTATATATGATCTGAGGTATATGGTTTCATATATACCTGAGATATAATTATCGAAAGTTTACGTTAATTAAAATTTAAGAAGTGATAATGAACCAATTAACTTCAGTAGAGGAGGATCATCGCAAATTCAAGGAGTTGAGGCAAATTTACGAAAAACAGGAGACAAGAATCCTTCATTATGAAGACAAAGCAACATCGCTCAGCATCGCTTATGTAATATTCGGTGCAATTTTATGCAACACCATTGGACAATATTCCAGGAATGAATCACTCGTATTAAATCGGTGGGTTCCAATCTCCCTTCTGTTGTCTGCTTCAGTTGCATTTTGGCTCCAATTGTCGAGAACCATCCGCAGATGTCTGGGGATCAGCCGTCAGAGCGATATAGTTTGGATGGAGCAGGAAAAAATGTACCACCGCCTATATATCATGGAAAAAAAGGGACCAAGCTTACAGACTGTAATCAGTACTAACAAGAGTTCTGATTGCGAAGGGCAGGATTTGATGCGTAAGATAACTGCTACTGCTATCCATCGGCGGTATGTTTATATTTTTACAGTTGTGTCTGCATTACTTATCTTCTCTTTGGCAGTGCTGCATGCATGTCTCTCAATCCTTCGCAATCTTTGAGGCGCACAGGTTAAAAAAACTGGTGATGAATAAGCTCAATGCACTTATCCTTGGACAGGAGATGGACTCCTATACCTAGCAATTGTGTGTGTGTCGTGTTTGTATTTGTTTCTCAAAGTTCATTTTCAAAAAAAAAAAAAAAACCTAACGTTCAGTGTTCAAAGATATGATAACAATAAATTGCCTTGAAGGAATCCATATTTATGTTTGCGTATGTATAACAATAATAAATTACCTTAGAAAGGTTCCATATGTATGTTTATATAAATTTCGGACAAAGGATTTGAAGTGCTTCACATATCTTCTCAATAGTTTGAGTCCGAAGAATCTTTGATGTACTATTCATTTTTTTGTTGTCAACAACTTTGATGTAGTATTCATGGCTATGTATATTTGTTTAATAAGTATTACACTTTTACTTCAGAATTCCCGTATTTATAACGTTAGAGATCTTATTTTGTCCAACTTTAAAACGAGTTAATACCATTACTTAATTTCAATCAAATTGAGAACATAACCGGCAAGACCTGCGATTCGTTTGATGTCCATCTGTTTCAAACAGCTGGGATTCAAGACATTAAGATTAGGGGCAAACCGCTTTGATAGTTGCCCTAATATTTTGCCTAATTTAAAATAAAAATTATATATTGACCTTCCGATTTAAATTCATTTAAATTTTTACTTTTCCAGGTAATACATTTTAATTTTGAATATGTCAGCACTTGTGATAATATAATTTAAAAATTTACATCCTTCAAACCACGATAAGAGAGAACATATAACTGCACCTTTTAGGTTAAATCTTCCCCTACCCTAATCTTTTCAACTTTTTTGCAGGTAACTTGCCGGTGTTTTTGTTACATCATATTGACCTCTCATCCCATAAATAAGTGAAAAAACAAACTGACAAAATTTTGATGATTTTAGTCGAATCTTAATAGCTTATATCCATAAACCCATAACCACCTTTGCGAAGCTATTTACGAGTGTCCATCTTTCTAATACCTGACTTCTCAAGCTTTAGCTCGTGATTATTTTAGCTCGTGATTATCTTCCTTGATCTTACCATTTCATCTTTTGTTGGCTGTTTTGCTTGGTGTTGTTGATAATTGGGGTATTATCTTTTTATGAGTTAACTTTTTAACAAGTTGATTGATTGCTTTCAGATGTATGCAGCATATATAATGTTGAGAAAGGCAATATCGTGGTATATTGAAATCTTTTAACGCCTACAATCTCATGAAAATTTTTGAACCTGAGACAAATGGGAAGCAAGCCTAACTCCTAGAATCTCATAAAAATTTTGAACTGAGATAGAAACGGTCATTCAGGAAGGCTTGCAGACTCACATGCACGCGGCAATCTCTTATCGCAAACATCCATATTGACCCTAGCCGATAAATCAGTGAGAAAGTTTCTTTTGAAGTTGCAAAATTTGGATCTCTACATGA
This sequence comes from Mitragyna speciosa, assembly GCA_024721245.1. Taxonomy (NCBI): domain Eukaryota; kingdom Viridiplantae; phylum Streptophyta; class Magnoliopsida; order Gentianales; family Rubiaceae; genus Mitragyna; species Mitragyna speciosa. The sequence continues at coordinate 6,960,824 of CM045557.1, forward strand.
AAAATATTTGTAGTTCCCAAAGTAATGGGGATGAAAATTATCAGTTTCTATTACTTCTACAAGAGATCTACCTACAGGAGACGTAGCATGGTATATGGCTCAAGGTTCCTCGAAAAGCAAAGTTGATCTACTGCTCAAAACATTTTTTAGTTTTACAGGAATAATTACAGCAGTCAACAAATCATAGTTACAATATTATCAAAACACTGCATACAGGATCGGTTAATGTACATATAAACAACATCTTCCACCTCAATTATTAAAGCAGAATAGAAATAACTAGATGGCTCTCAAAACTACATGTAACGAAAATGAAGATAGATTGAGAACATGTGCTTGAGAGCCACTCAGCTACGTTTTTTTGTAGACAACAAGGAAGGCCCTTGGACTTTGCAGAATGAAGGAGACATCGAAGCACGCTGACTTTCCTGATATTTTTCTTCATTCTGCATACAACATACAATTATTTAGTAAAAGAAAAAAAAATCAATCTTCAGCATAATTTTATTAGAACTCATTTGTCTCAAAACCCTGGGAACCATGCAGAATGCAGAAGCTCAGGAAGCAAATTAACAAACGTAGAAACAAAGTGATTGGCCGCAAGCATGAAACTCACAGACACTTAGCCACAAACTGGATTTCAAGTACTTGGCTTAGCTTGGCTTAGCAGCAGGCTTAGAACTCTGCATGTGATGCAAAAAATTGCTTCAAATTAAATAGCCAAATTAACAAGGACAAATGCACTAAAATAACCCTAAACAAAGAGGAACATAGCAGATCTTATCCAGCTATTTAGTTTATTTACCGAAGCCGAGAGGATATGTTGAACCCTCTCTTTCACTCCCAGAGTAGGGATCAAGGTCCTAGAGGAATTAAAAAAGAATTAAAAAAAAAAACCAATCAGAAAATTTTAAACGTAAATATGAAAGAACAGAATAACGATAAAGAAATAGTTACCCAAATTAGGTTTTTTTCTGGTGGGTTGCGGGGGGGGGGGGGGGGGGATGAAAACCTACTTGATCCATTCACGAGAATAAACTTTTCCTTTCTTGACCAACTTGTGGGTTAACTTGCCATCCTTGTCGGCGTTGATGACAATTCCGTCGCAATCTTTTAGCTCAAGCGGCGAGATGGAGATAAAATGACTTTCACGCCCGCCGCATACACGGACTTCAACAGGAGCGAACATCTTTTTGGAGAGTCTTTCTAAGCGGGCCAGATCAATCAACATGTGTTCATCGTGCTTCAACGCGTAGTTTTCCAAACCGTAGTGTCCGGTGGCTGCTCCACCGCCCCCGACATCAACCAGGCGGTAGTAATCCTTAATTGAGATTTCTAAATTGCTTTTGTTAATAACTAGGGGTTGCATCTCCTTGCTCGAAAGAAATTTACTGCACTAGTAACAGATCATAAGCATTCCTTATATAGTGAGAGTTTTTACGGGGCATGTTAATAACACATTCTAAAATTTGTAAAAACTGAGTTAAAAATCAATTGTTTATGATTTTAACTTAAAGCATTAAAAAATAGTGTAAAAAAATCAGTTAAAATCATCACAAAATAATTTTTTTAAAATAAAAATTAAAAAATAATGTCCCTATTAAAAAGCTATTTAAAATTTGCCCATAGTCTATTATTAAGTTCAAAATTCGAATGTCTAACTTGTGAAATAAATTGTCCAATTGCATTTCCATTTTATAATTAAGATTCGATAAACGAGAACATAACTTAACAGGGCACAACCTCGCAAGTTGGTCCTGTGCCACTTCAAACAATTTGAATGCAATGTAAATGATTAGTAAATATATATAACTTGTCAGTAAAGATATATAAATGATTAGTTAAAATTTGTAATAACTCTTTACTCCAAAATGACATCATTTTCTAATTCTAAAATTGTCCCAAATGGACTTGTGATGCCCTTGAACCTAGCAGAGCATATAAGATTTGATAGATAGAACGTAAGAGGGCAAATTCACGTAATTCGTATGGAAAGTATTGAAATAGGATCCAACCAAGTCTCTAGACTCCCTGTGATGGGATATGCTTTCGACGATATCCACGTAGTATCCACGTGGTGCCAGTGTAGATTTGATTGGAAATTTTGACCTGCCCACCGATTATAGCGCAGCGGTTTACGAAGGTTGAGTGCAGATAGCTTAGACTGCTGTTTCTTTCTGGTATATATGACGCAGCACAGGCCTCATTTGTAAATTCAAGAGCGAAGATTGAGTCATCGGGTTCAAGGCTTCTTTGAACTTTAATGGCTCAATTTTCACCATTAAGTTTACAGGTCTATCATCTTTTAGATCCATCTAAATATTTTTCATGACACAGTATCCATGTGGACTTGATATCAACGGTTTAAGGAGGTGCTGTCAATAGATTAGGGTCTCACGTGTTGGTACCGGTAGATAGAAGAAGGATCCTCGACATCCATTATGTAGATTGATGCAACAAGAGTTATTAAGGCATAGTTAATGAGTGTTCAAATAAAAACATTAAAGGGGTGTTTGGTTCAGGGAAGCAATGGGTATAAGTGGTAATAACACTAATTGTTGATGTTTAAAAAATAATAATTGTAATGAAAGTGATTAATTGGGTTTCTGTGATTCTCCCAAAATACTACTCTATCAAACTCGTTAACTTTTTTAGAGTAATGATGCCTAATCCACAACTAAACCAAAACATATTGGGGAGAATTATTGAAATCCAAATAATAGTAGGGTTAAGGATTATAATTATTGATAGTTATTAATATAGTTAAATAAAATATTAATAAATAAAAATAAAGAGGGGCAGACACCACCAATCAAATGGTGTCCCCCTTTTTATATAATAAAATAATGAGATAGATCTTAGTTAGTTATTAAAAATATGAGTTCTTCCTTTTTTTACAAAATTTAAAAAAAATTGTTGATTGTTGATATAATTTTAAGGGAGAAACTACCAGACTAATGGTGCTCTTCCTTTAAAGATACTAGTGATTGTGTATTTGATTTTATAAAAAGAAGTTATAAATATAAATTTAATCAGATAATGTAACATAATGACGTAGCTTTAGTTAGTTATTTATTTAGAGTAGTTAGTTTTAAAAAATGAATTGTTATAACTATCTGATTTTAAAGAGCTAGACCACCACACTAATTGATGCTCTTCCTTTAAAAATAATAAGATATTAAAATGTTTAAATCAAAATTGTTTACCATGTAAGCTAGTGCAATTGCACGTAGGGCGTTAATAAGTTGATTGTTAGTTATGTTAGTCATCTCTTTTTTTTTTTTTTTTTTTTCGACGCTTCCTTTCTTGTATCTTTAACAATTTCTTTATTTGCTTTTTGGACTTTTTTCTTAGCTTTTCTTGTTTTTGAAAGCATGCGCTACATTTATAATAGAGTATATAATAATTGATGTATTTGGGAAATTGCATGGTCTAGTCTAATAATCAAGCATTATGATTAGCTGATAATATTAGTTACATTTAGGACTTTTGAATTAGATAGAGGTATACGACAATATTTTGCTTTAGTATGTCAGATCAGATATATAAAAAGGCACAAAGGAATAGAAAAAAGTCAAGCCCGATGGTTAGTTTATATTTGTTTATTTTGTAGAGATTCTAAAAACACTTCACTACCAAAGTGCAAATTGAGAGTTTGACGTAATTTTATTGTTGTGAAATACTTTGAAAACTTTTCATTTAAAGATTTAGTGATTGTGTGTGTGGTTTTATAAAAAATCATAAATATGAATTTAATTGGCCAATGTAATATTATGAGGTATTTTTAGTTAATTATTTTTTTAGGAAGAGTTATTTTTAAATATAAATTGTTGCTAGTTAGATATAGACCGCGAAATCAATACCCTTTAAAATAATAAGATTATGTAATCTTGTGCAATTGCAGTTATTTTTAAATATTATATTAACTTCTAAATTATATTAGAAATTAGGCACGTGTATCGCAGGCTGACCCGAGTTCAGTTTGATGAAGGAATTATTGAATTTTAACTTATTTTGTGTAATGCTACGCTATGTTTGTATATTAAGTACTATTTTGTTTTTAGAAAATAATATATTTTAACAATTATAATACTTTTTTATTGACTTCATGTTCAGAAGTTTTCATTATCATTATCATGCTCATTTAGAGCCTGAATTATACTTGATGTTACCCCTTTTTGGTGGACGCTTCCTTTCTTGTAGCTTTGGCAATTTCTTTTTATTTTTTATTTTCTTTGGGTTTTGTTCTTAGCTTTTCTTCTTTTTGAAAACATGCTATATGAAAGAATATGTAATAATGATATATTTGTCAAATTGCACGGTCTAGTGTAATAATCAGACATTCTGACTAGCTGATAATATTAGTATCAATTAGGACTTTTGAATCAGTTAGTTAGCCGATAATACTTGCTTTAGTATATCAGATATACAAAAAGGCATCAAAGGAACGGGAAAAAAAGTCAAATCCAAATGATTAGTTTATATTTGTTTACGTTATAAAGATTCTAAAAACACTTTCACTAACCTAAATGCAAATCAAGAGTTTGACATAATTAAATTGTTCTGAAATACAAGTGGATTGAAATCTTTTCATGTATACATATATGGATTGAAAATCAACTTAACAAAAGAATTATGTTTATAAAATTATACATTCTTTTATGGTCCTTTTGCGTATCAAAACCATGTACCAACATCTTGGATTTGCAGCTACAATATTGACATGAACCTATAGTGTTTATGCTATGGACATGTAACTATAAAATTTTTGTTCAAAATCTTCATTCTAAATAGTTATTTATACACAAAATTCATGACTTGCCTTCGGTAATTTTTGTTTCTCTTCAGGCTTAACTCTAAGCGAGAAAGATGATGAAAGTTCCAAGTTTTAGCAATCTCCTTGCTTATTAGGTTCATCTGAAATAAAAAATAATGATGTGACTGCCAACGTCCTGGAAAGAGGTGGTCGTTGGCCGGGCCGGGCCGGTACGGTGATTCCATTAGCAACTAGAGAAATAGATGGGTACTTTGGGCCAAGACGTTTGCAATTGCGTCGATTAGCCTGCTGATTTTCTTCATGCAATTCTTGAATGTTATTGGGCCTCAAAGATTTGGAAGAATTTTCTTAATCCTTCAACCTAGTCCCATTTTTTAAGCTTTACAACTTTCATAATGGTTAGATTAGTCTCTATTTCATGATCTTGGAACATTTCATGATTTAGACTGTGACACAACATTTCGGATAATTATTCAACATATTTGGTATTGGAAAAATCAGTTTGTTCATTTTCGTCAAACTTTACCACCTTATAAACATGTTAAGTTAATTCGGACTCGTGTTAGAGAAGTGCTGGCAGTTTTTCACATTGGCACTTCAGTATACAGAGAAGACATCTTGTTAAAGTGGAATTTTTCAAATTGGGTTAGAATGAATTAGACACTGATGGCTCCGCTACAAGCTCACCAGGACTAGCTGATAGTGGTGGCATTTTACGCAATGATTAGGGACTTGGCTCTTTGGTTTTTCTATCAACATTTGACATGAAGATTCCTTGATGGCAGAGTTTTGGGCTTCGTAGCAGGGTCTCCAAATTGCATGGGATTTGTGGATAATATATTTAGAAGCTAAAATAGATCCTCAATTCAGCGTACATTTGGTTAAGACTGCATCTTCAGAACATACTCATTTTAATTTGATTAGGAAAATTCGTGAGCTGTTGAATCGGAATTGGAAATGCGTTTACATCCGTTCCGGAGAGAGGGTAATTTGTGTGCTGATATTTTAGCAAAGTGGAGCTTAAATTTATCATTAAAGATTACTCACTATTTTGAACCCCCAAATTTTTATTAAGGATCACTCATTTGTTGATACACTTAGAATGGCTCAGGTTAGTATCACTATGTAATTGGGTTTGGGCCTCCAAATGACAAACAGAAGGGGAATAAAAAATAAAAAAAAAAGGTAGCCTGTTGATTCCACAAGATGCAAGGTTAATTTTCTTATTGACCCTATCACTCGAAATATGGAAACAAATTCTGATTTCTGAAACATATTGGGAGAAAGAACCAAAGGCCAACAAATTGATTGCCATTAGTTGTGGACCACAGGGGGATAAGTTCACCTTCTGCTATACAAAGATTAGTTATCCAATCCCATTTCATCCTATAAACTAAACGTAATTTTATAATATGATAATTGCGTATCGTATGTATGAGAAGTGATCCTCATTTAAAGTTGAGGCTGAAGTTGAGGATCTAATAAGGCGTGAAAAATGGTTGCCTTTAGTGATTATTTCAGTCGTAAGATTTTTCATCAGTCGTTTTTTGCAATAACTATTTATGTTTTTAGGAGCCAACTTAAGTATGAGTGCCTCATGCCACCCACCCATAGACATATGAACAAAGTGAGATGCTAAATCAAATTCTGGTGGTATACTTGAGATGTATGGTAGATGAGAGGCCTAAGTAGTAGAATAATGTCTATCTCTTGCAAAGTGGTGGCATAACACTACTCATCACACAGCCATAAAATGAGTCTTTTTCAAGGATTGTATGGCATCAAAATTCTCCATTTGCCTAGGTTCTTATTTGCGTATCAATGTAGCTTCTACTAAAAAGTATTTGCTGAAAAAGGCATACATTAGATTTTCCATTGAAGCCTATCTCAAACCATGGCTAGAATGAAAACGTTATGCTAGTAGGAGGACTGTGAGGAAGTTTGTTGTAGGAGATTGTGTGTATCTCAAATTTCAACCTTATAGGTGGGCCTTGATGGAATTTACAAAGAACATAAAATTTGCAACTAGGTATTTGGCCCCTACCAGGCAATTGGAAGGATATAAACATTTTGCTTATTAGTTGAACTTGCATATCAAGATCCAGGAATGTATCATGTTTTCCATGTGTCATTGCTCAAAAAGAAGAGGGCAATGAAAGTTGTATAAGTCACTCCAACTACCACTTGTGGATCAAAAGGAAGGTTGATGGTGGAACCATTAGCTATTCTTTTGAAGAGGGGTTAACAATAAAAGTGCAATAGTTATGTTAGTGATTGATAACTGTATGAACTCTAGAAAAGAGGATGCTATACTTGGGAGTTCACTGAATTTCATTGAGGAGCATTTCCTTCTTTTCAAGCTTGAGGTACAAGTTCCAAGTTAAGTAATCCAGTTTAAATGTTGATTAAGTGAGATAATTACTATCAGGACGATGTCATTTTAGGTTATAATTAGTAGTGTTATTTTGAGTTGAGAGATAAGATGGCGAGAGTGACACGTAGCAGCTTGTTAGAGCGCCTACTAGAGTTTGTTATGATCATTACTAGAATGGTTTGGCTATGCTCCGCATAGATATTGCCCAGCAGATTGTTTAAGATGAACAAAGAAAGCTTGCTTTTCTTGATTTCCATGGCAATAGTAGGAAGAGAAACTCCCCTCTTTATTTGATCTCCACAGATAGTAATCCTATGAATAGAAAATGTAATAAAAGCAACAAAATTGTCACCTCATCAAGAGAATCAAATTCAATATCATGCAAGATGCCATTATCCTTTTTATATGGAAGGTAGTTAACTTGGCATGAACTACAAAACTCGATGTACATTCTTTATCGAAAAGTCACTTTAAAGCAGGATCCCAAATAGTATGAGCAAAAATGAACGGTAGAAACTAGAATATTAGATGATTGCGCATCGAAGGAAAATCTAAAGGCTTGTGATAAAAAAATGGACATGCACAAAAGTTATACAAACCTAGTTGATGATCAAACATGCAGAGAGTGGATAGTAGAAGGAAAGTAGGAGGAGAAAATATAGTAGAGCAAATTCAAGGAACTGATGAAAAGACAATTGCTACAATTGAGGAGAAATCCCTGAAAATTCGGCTTCATCTACCCACACTATCTTTAGCACACCTTATCTTCAGAGTAGAAGGAGGAGGTCTTCTGAAGAACAAAAAAAGAAAAGAAATGGCAAAAGATTTCGAGAAAGAATAGGGTCGAGAATTTGGGACAAAAAGATGACGTGGATGGTATGAGATGGGCAAGGACAATCCTATCAAATTAGGGATTTGGTGCAGTCACAGGCATGGAGCTGCACATTTTGCTCCCTCACAGTCAGAAGGTAAAAAAGCCAAAAGCATGATAAGGACAGCCTGATTTGATAAAAGGAATGTGAAAGGACCGAAGACAACAAGAAAAATAACAAAAAAGTTTTGAATAGTTATAAACTATTCTTTACAAGAGTTAAGTTGAAGAGGCCATTATTGTAAGAACATGCAAAAAAGATGAATAAAAAAAGTAATATAATTTGATAATCACCAAAAGGGACACAAAGAAGGAAAAATTCTCGCGGTTTGATGTTTGAACGAAAGGACAAAAAAGTAATTTTGTTTTAGCTAAGCTTGCCCCATTGAGCCCTATGGAGCCTATCTAATACCTTTGTATAGAAACGGTAAATAAAGTATACAACTAAGAGTCCCTTTGGTTGTATGTAACATGTTTTTTTTAGATATTTATTTTCCTTCCAGCATAAAAATATGAAAAAGTACAGTCTTCATAGTGTAAATGATTAGGAATTTTTATTTGTATAATTACAATTTTAACCTTTGTAGATTCATTGGATGTCACTACGGTCTTTGTGTTGTTTATGAGAAAGTAAAGTATCCAATATATTGTGGATTTGATTTCCAATTCTCTTTTTAATTGCTACTAATCATAAAGTAAGAAAATTAGTCTCATAGAAGATTCAGTATAGTTTTTACATCATGTAAACAAGGACATAGCAATTAATCACTAAATTAAGATTCTTAACTATTGGACTGTATTTGATTTTCAACCAACTAACCACATTATTTGATTATCAACCAAATAACTATAGTATTCTACAAACTCCAAAATTCAATACGAAACACTATTATGAAGAAACAAAAAAGACATTGACAAAACACGATGAGAGAGAGAGAGAGAGAGAGAGAGAGAGAGAGAGAGATAATTAATATTCTTACTTGACAATAGCAGCATATAATTAAGATCTAAAAACACAAGAAAAAGTTGTTAAGCTTCAGAAAATTGGTTAATTAAGCAAAACTAAACTTCAGCAAATAAATGATTGAATAACTGCAAAAACAAATGTGAATTCCCAACATAAAATGAAGTAAAATATATATATTTTTTCAATTGTTATAAAGTTATTTCTTGGGATCCAGGAATAAATTGAAAAACTATTATCTACTATTTTTTGTTTTGTTAAGCAAGAAACTAAAGGTGTTATAGAATGACTTTTTGTTGGGAAGTTAATTGTATTTTGAAAGATGAAAATATTTTTGGGTGTTTGGTACCAAGAAAAATTTTAAATACACTTATAAAAAAAAATTTTCAATCAAATAAAACAAACCCAATGAATTTTTGTTTTTACAATTAAACTTTTCATCTTTGCCTACTTCCTTCTACTCACCATTCCCTTTTCCAAAAAAATAAAAAATAAAATAAAAAAAACTCTCTAGGTTTGCCGATTTTAACATATAGCACTTCAGAATTTAGGGATAGCCCACCTCCCTAGTCAATGATAAGTTCTCATCCCCACAGGAAAGGAAAAAAAATTATCCAGTCGTATCTTCATTTGACATTAGAATTTTCAAATACTTGCAGGGTACTATGACTTCTTAACAATGAGAATAATTGATATTTAATGCTTTAGACGCCAAGATCCATCTGTAACCCATGCAATTAATTAATGGTAGTGAGAAAAATAATATTATGTAATTGTCATATTGTTATGGTTTGATGGGTTCTGATAATTTATCTTTTTGCACACTATATAAGCCACCGAATATGTTTTTAAAGATTTCTAATAATCAAAGCTTATAGTTTTGTTTTCTCTAAATCACTCTCATTTTCATACCGAAAACTTCACTTATAAGAAGTTTTTCACCGTTATAGTTTGTTAAGTACATTTATTTATTGATCAATTTAAGAGGTTTAAGTTTACAAAACACTTTTATCAACTTTTTTTTATCAATATTGATGTGAAAAATTTTTGTACAAAAAAGTAATTTTTTAAAGAATTACAGGCGCATAAAATATTATAGAAATAAACTGGGTTTAGTTTCCACAACTCAAAGCAACACTGGGATTGAAAAAAAATAAAAAAGCTGTAAGAAATGTAGACACTAAATTTTGACACACCTTTTGTAAAAATATGTTGTCACTTTTATTTTAGGGGGTATTTTCCTATTTTTCAGGGGTCGAGTACAATTTTCGCATATTATGTCTAATTCGTCACGTCAGGGGCAAAATGGTAATTTCGCCATGTAAATATTAGTTTATTTTATTTTATTTCCTAAATACATGATTTTACTATTTTTATCATTATTTATGATTTTAATGATTTTTAGGAGTCATTTATTATTTATTTAAAATTTTAGTATTTTTTAATTCAACGGCACGTTTTCCAATGCGCCATTTTTATGAGAATTTTCAAGTGAAAAATTTTATATATGCATTTCGAATACTCATAAATTTTCTGTAAAAATCTCATAATTTTTAGAGGTCGTTTAGTATTTGTTTAATTTTTATCTTTTTGTTTATTAAGGGCACGTTTCCCAAGAATGCGTTAATTTCAAAATTTTTGAGTGAAAATTATAATATACGTGCTTCATGTGATAATATATGTTGTGTAAAATTTTTGTGCTGTCATTTATTAATTTCATAAATTTTATAATTTTTGTCATATTTAGGTCACGTTTTCCAATGCACTTTTTATTTAAGATTTTCTTTATGAGAATTTTGTCTATGAGCATTTTATAAATTTTATGTTATAAAATATATATATAATAATAATAATAAATAAATGAAAATTATTATTATTATTATTATTATTATTATTTTAAAAGACCATTTGGTATTTATTTTAAATTGTATTTTTCTAATGTTGAATTAATCTTTAATTTGTTATACTAAATTTTACTTTTTCCTTAATGTTGTATTTCAGTTTTTTTTATATATAATATACTTCATTAAAAAAAAAAAAAAAAAAAAGAAGAAGGCGCAGCTGCTACAGCAGTTGCAGTTTTACTGCAGCTGCGTGAGCAGCTGCAGAAGAAAAACCAATCCCTCTGCAAAAAAAAACCAGATTTGGGGGGATTTTGGGTAGTTTTCTTTCCCTTTTTCACCCACCCTCATCACCACAATCCATTCCCTCTCTGCAACACACTCAATCTTCACTTCACACAATTCTCTCCCTCAATCTCTTCCCTCACCAAACACATTGCAGATCACTCCCTCTCTGCAACACAAAAACTCACACACACGACACACACAAATCACTCACACAATCACCATTCACGCACCTCAGCTTTCCATCCCTGCAAGAAAGAACACCACACTCAGCTTCACAGGCACAATTCACTCTCACCATTCTCTCCTCTCGGCTCACCTTCACTCACAGACACACACCAATTCATGCCATTTCCCTCACCTTCACCTCTGCCTCCCCCTTCCCCTGCATTTTCCACATAGCACACACATCACACACACCAGTTCACTCACACACACAGCACACACAATTCATTGCAATACATACGCCAGTTCACACACAAACACACACCAGTTCACATCTGCACTGACTTCACTCACCTTTCTCCCAATTCCTTCACCTGCAGAAACTCTCCTTTACTCTCTCTGCCTTCACTTCAGCAGCACAAACAACACACACGATACACAGACACCAAGCACACACTCACACCTGCACATTTTCACTCCCCTGCACACACCTGCTTCCCAAACTCTCTGCAACACACTCACGGCTCACACACCACTTCACTCACCATCCCCACCATTTTTCCCTCACTTCCCCTGCTCACAGATACAATTCACAACACACAAACAACACACATTCAAACGCACAGAAACACAAACACAGCCAATCACACGCATTGCACACACTCTTACAACCTGCAAACACACACCTCATACCAGTTCACATTCACACAGCCACAGACACAGAACACACACATCACACACACCTGCATCTCACTCACAATTGCAGCACACACACACACATCAGTCCACGCGTACACACACCTGCAAAATTCGAAAAAAAAAAATCAAGCAACAAACAACAACAACAGCAACAACAATAGCATCACTACCAGGTAAATCTCCTACTTTTACTTTCAAATTTCAGTTTTTCGTTGTTTTTGTTTTATGTTTTTGTTTTGTATTAAAAAAAAAAAAAGAGAGAAAACTGAAAAACGTCCGGCCGAGAGTGAAAGAAAGAGAGAGAGAGCGAGAGTGAAAGAGAGAGAGAGAGAGAGAGGGCCGAAAGAGAGAGAATCCGAGAGGGAGAGAACCGAAAAAAAAAAAAAAAAGGGAAGAGCAAATCGGGTAGGGGAAAGAAGAAAAGGGGAGAGGAGAGAAAGAAGGAGGAAGAAAAGAAGAAAGAAGGGAAGAAGAAAAAAAAAAAAAAAAAAGGGGTAAAGGGAGAGTAGATCGGAAGGCACCAGGAGAAGAAAGAAGAAGGAAGAAAGAAGAAAGGAGAAAGAGAGAAAGAGAGAAAAGAAAGAAAGAAAGGAAAAGAGAAAAAGAAGAAAGAAAAGGAAAAAGAAAAAGGAAATCTGGAAAACGTGTAAAAAAAAAAAAAAAAAAAAAACTAAGTCAGCCGAAAAAAAAAAAAAAATAGTTTTAGTGAAACTACGTCGTTTTGACGTAGTTTCACTCAAAACTACGTCGTTTTGATTAGTTAGTTTTTTTAATTTATTTTTAATTAATAATAGGTATTTATTTTATAGTCCTTATGCTTTCATTAATGCTACTGTGGCCCCTAAATTTTCTGATTTGTGCATTTAAGTTTCTGTTTTTTATAGATTGACCCCCATAATTTAATTTTATTTGCAATTAGGTCCTGGTTAATTGCATTTAGGTCCTTTAACTTTTAGATAATTATAATTTTGGCCCCTACATTTTTCAATCTTCCATTTTGACCCCTATATTTTTATAAAATTATATTATGACCCCTATATTTTTCTAAAATTGCATTTTTACCCCTGATATTTATGAAAATTGCAATTTTTACCTCCCAAGCTTGCTGTTATTGTATTTTAGGCTTTGAATGCTGCTGAAAATTTCATTTTGGTCCTTATATATTGTTAGAAATTCTATTTTTGCCTTAGAATATTGCTGGAATTTTTGTATTTTTGTCCCCAAGCTTGCTGGAATTTTACCTTGGCCCTTATACATTGCTGGAAATTCTATTTTTTGCCTTAGAATACTTGCTGGAATTTCATTTTTATCCCTCCCAACCTTGCTGGAATTTTATTTGAGTTATTACACTTGCTGGAATTTTATTTTTGGCCCCCTATTGTTGCTGAAATTTATATTTTTTGTCCTTTATGTTGCTGGAATTTGTTTTAAGACCTCCATTAATTGTTAGAATTATATTTTAGCCTTTTATTTGTTGCTGGAATTTGTATTTTAATACTTATACTTGCTGGAATTTTATTTTTGGCCATTTATTGTTGCTGGAATTTACATTTTGGTACTTTATGTTGCTGGAATTTGTTTTAAGACCTCCATTAATTGTTAGAATTATATTTTAGCCTTTTATTTGTTGCTGGAATTTGTATTTTAATACTTGTAGTTGCTGGAATTTTATTTTTGGCCCTTTTATATAGCTGAAAATTATAATTTGACCCTAAATGTTTGCCATAAATTGTGTGTTATTTAACGAGCTTGCTGAAATTGTGTTCTTGGCCTTAAATATTGCTGGAATTTTTTTATTTTTGGGCATTATACTTGCTGAAAATTACATTTTAGCTTTCAAATTTGTTGTAAACTATGTCATTACCTTAATTAGGGTTTGAAATTATAATTTTACCCTTTTGTTTCTCATAAATTGCATTTTCACTTTAGAATGTTGCCTAAATTTTCATTTTAATCCAAATCTTATAATGTTTTATTTTTCTTAAAAAAAAAATTTTAAAATTAGTTAAGTCATCAAAGTTTTAAATTATTTCTTTTCACTTTTTCTTTATGTATTTTATCAAATTTATAATTAATGTTCTAAAATTGGGTCTTGTTATTCTAATTAATGTTCAAATTAGCTTCTTTAGTTTCCTTTTAGTTATTTTAATAATCATTATTTGGGATGTTAAAAGTATATATTATTGTATTTTATCTTCTATTATCATTTCCTTATTTTTGTTGTTTTGCTGTATTTATTTATTTACTTATTTATTTTTACTTAAATAATTTTCCTTTTTCTTCTTAAATAATTAATTATTATTATCATTTTATTTATTTATTTATTATTTTTATTATTGCTACAATTGTTTGAATTATCATTAGCAGGTTTATAGTGATTGCTCTAGAATAACTTAATTAATGGTTTATTTATTTAAACAATGATGCCTTGATTAAGTTTGTTCATGTTGATAGCAATTTGTACCGGGTCTTCGAATAGGAGGTACCTCGATTATCCTTTTAATTTCTTTTGTGTGCTATTACATGCTCCTATATGTTTTTCTATGTGTTTTCATGTATCTTTGTGCTTATAATTTTATCCATGTTTGAGTGTTTATTTATTTATGTCATATTATTTGCTCGAATTTAATTTTTGATTATTCAAAGAAATGTAATAGATAGGCAATATTATATTTGGTAAAATTTTTGTATTTAGATAGTTAATGTAATAGATAGTTTATATTTTTATCTAGTTAGCGAAAGCTTTTGTATTTTAGATAGAAGGTGTAATAGATAGGTTAGATAGGATATCTTTTATTTTCTTTTCATTTTTTAGATTGTAATTAGGTTATTCTCCGGTGTAATAGTTAGGGCTTTATGTGCTATGTGTGCTATGTGTTTATGTGTTTTATTTGCTTTCTTTAGGATTTTGCATCTAGAATATCATGTTTATGTGTTATGTGCTCCTATGTGCTATTATTTGCTTTTATGTGATTATTGCTTTAATACATGCTTTATTTATTTACTTGCTTTAATTATATATGTGCATCGTCGCCACACTAGTCCAAAGCTAGTTGCGGTTAATCTCGGTTTCTTCGCTAGTCCAACGCTAGCGGAGAACTTATAGAAAATAGGCTAGTCCAACGCTAAGCCTTTAGGTCATTTTAGCATTAGGAATATTTTTCGTATGCATTTCATGACATTTCACACACATTTTATCTTTTTAGGCTTTTCCCATTTTCTATGAGTTTTTTTTTATATATATACTTTATAACTTGTTACTTATTTTAACATCTATTTGGTGCATAATTTTTAGATTCCACTACACATAGAATTTTAGGCCATTTGCATGATTTAGACTAAGAAATAGTCATCTACTCACGTGGGAAGCGATGGCGTACATGTCGTTCCCCCCTCCGTAAGTAGAAACAGTTAGTCACGAGCCCATTTCGTCTCCCGTACCCGTTATGTTGCATCCCTGCTTTCTTTGTTCACTTACTATCTATACTACTATTTTCCTTTTCTTTTGCATTCCATTTTTGCACCTATACTCGTGACTCCGTCGAGGTCTACATTCGGGTTTCGCAATTAATGCGATAATTCCGACTAAACCTCAATGGAACATTTTGTCCCTTAACGATATCCATTTTAGGACTAGATTTGCATTCATATAGTTGCATCCAAATGCGATAAAATTTTAGGGTTATATTAGGAAAATTTAGACTAAAC
The DNA here is from genome assembly GCA_024721245.1 of Mitragyna speciosa. NCBI lineage: Eukaryota > Viridiplantae > Streptophyta > Magnoliopsida > Gentianales > Rubiaceae > Mitragyna > Mitragyna speciosa. The sequence continues at coordinate 6,976,508 of CM045557.1, forward strand.
CTCGCAACTAGTTTCGGCTAGGTTGAAAGGGTGCCTTGGGCGCGAGCCTTTGCCTTCCCTTTCTTCAACTGTGACTCCCGAACCTTTTTCTCTTGTTTTCAAAGACCTGGAGTCGTCTAAAAGGGTTTTCTTGTTTTTTCCTATATTTTTTCCAAAAATCATTTCCTTAAAAAATCATTCTTAATTTTCTTACCTTTTATAAAATATTTTTGGGTGACTTGGTACACCAAAACTCAATACCAAGTGGCGACTCCTTTTTCACTAAAAAACCCTTTTTAGACTCTATTTTCGGGCTCAAAACCGTCGCATTTCCAAAAGTCCCATTTTAGGCCCTTTTCATTTGCTTTCAAAAATAAAGTATTTCACGTCTTTTGTACAATATTTTCTAAAAATCATTTTATAAATACCTATCCTCTTTTCCCAACAAATAAACACAACAATGCATTTTAATTTTCCTTTTTCCAACTAACACATTCACCACACTTATTATTATTTATCATTTATTTTATTCTCTTTCGAAAAATGGGGCGCGACAAGAAAGAAAAATTGAAGTGGCAGGTGCAATTTGCAAGTAAAATGCACAACAATTGCATAAAAGGCTAAGCCCCTCAAACAGTAGCATACTGTTTTGCTATCCACTTGGCATGAATGGACGATAACTATAACTTTTTATATATCTTGTACTAGAGGTGCTTGGTTGTATAAGGCACAATCTAGACCCTTCCAGAACTTTAGCTAGATTTAAAGTTACAAAAATTTGAGATCCTAGCATATAAAATGACAAAACCATTCAGTTAAAAAACAATTAGCTGAATAGTATTTTTCATTAGCTACCCCAACTCTATCATTAATATACAATAGTAAGAAATTACAATTGTCTTTCAAGTACTAGTAATTGCTTTAAATTATTTGCGAGGTCAAAATAAAAATTTAGATGTTATCATTGTCGTGCAAATAACCAGGCATATACACTATTGACGAAATATGACAAAGAACATCAGTGTAAAGGCTAAACTTCTAAATTCATCAACGACTGTAACAATTTATAAATTATTGTTGCTTCAAAAACTTGTTTTTAGCCTCCAACAAGAATGGATAGAGAAAATAAGAAGGCCAGAACTATTTTTTTTATGAGTTGGGTGGAATAGAGAGGACAGAAAAGAGATCAAAGGAGGGGAATAAAGATTTACTACATGCAAGAACGGGAGAGATATATCCATGGGTAGAGAGAGGAGAATAATTAGAGTTTCTCAAAGAATATTGGCAAATTTACAATTTTGACTCAAAACGCCAATCAGACATAAATGAGCTCAAATGCTCTTCATTTGGATTGCCACTTGTTAAAAGATGAGGGTGCTACAGTAACTCATATTTTTTTTATTATATAGTTAGGTATCTTGTAGATAGATAGATCTGTAGATAAGTGTCGCTGATAGTGTGGCTTTGTCATTCTATTTTGGTGATGTAATTGGAGATTATGCTTTCAATTTTGAAGCTCTCTTTCCACTCTTAAATTCGTTTCTTTTGGTCATTTTCTTCTTCTCTAATCCATCATTTTGTTGTTTCTTTATTTACTTAGATTATTAATATAAATTTCTTTTCCTTTTGAATTTAAGTTTATTTTTTGAGTTATATATGAATTTGTGATATATCGGTGTCTACAGGTGGCTTTTTTTTTTTTTTTTTTCCTTTTTTTCCCACCTTAGTGGCCAAATTTTGACCCCTTCAAGGCAACCATCTTTGCGTCTTCCTCTTTTAAACTAAGAACTATAGAAAAAGAATTAGATTTTACAAAGGCAAAACATCTTGTATTTTGATCCCACTAACTGATACTTCAATTTGTCATAAAATGTAAAATTTCCTTGATTAACATGTTATTTTATTCAAACCATTAAATATCTATGTTCTATCAAAAAGTGGACACAATAGCCAAATTGCCCTACAAAATATAAAATAATTCAGCTTATCTTTATTGCATGCCAAATTCAAGAAAACACAAAAGTTATGAATAAAACCCACCAAATGAATTGAAATTCATATATGTTGAAAAAAAAATTAAATTAATTCTAGATGACTTCTCTTTTATTTTTAATAATTTTTTATTTAATAGTAGATTAATTTATTTGATAATTTCATGTGTTGAGTATTTTTATCACCAAATTTAGTTGGCTATAATAGGGGTATTTGTTGATATATTTTGGCTAGAGAGCCCAATCAGCCTCACATAGTTTATTGAGGTCCATAGAGAACTCTTGAATATTTTTATTGTTTGAGATAATAAATAATATTGTGAGTTTCATTTTATCCTATTTCCTCTGATATATTTTTGTAATATTCGTTTTAATTATGTAATTGAACTGAGTTGATATTAGCTAAATTTTATGAGGTTTACAGTTGTATCAAAGCAAATTACAAAGTCAGCTCTTGGAGCTTTTCTGTTGAAGTTAATTTATCAAGTTATGAGGGTAATCTTAGGGTTTAGTCTTAGGTAGTTTTTGAATTATCAAAGTCAAAGTTAGGGCACAAAATTTGCCTTGGGGTATACAGTTAGTAGAGTGAGACCACAAAGTTCGTCTTGGATATTCCGCTTTTAAAGATTTGATAGGGTGCTAATTAGTGGACTAATTTATGTTTATTTCCTTTTTATTATTACTGAATATTGTGCTAATTGATAGATTCTACTCATAGTTGGTAAAATTGATGTTAATTACAGGAAAGTATATAAAGAAGGAAATAAAAGAAAATTAAGAGATTTTTCCAGAAAAATCATTTGTGAAGTTGGCGCGGGCACGCCTAGCCCTCATGTCCAAGACAAGAAGCCTAGAAAATTCTGTGCAGAAACTTCCAAATTAGAGTCATAGATGGGATAAACTTTCTTTCTAGTAGTTTAGTTGCTTTAGGAAGTTATTTTATCATTGTTTCCTTAGTTGTTGGATATCTTCACCATGAGGAGAGTTTGGTAAGAATTTGACTGCTAAAAAATTAGGAGACAATTATGGAAGAGAATTTGTGGAGAACGTTACTTTGAAGTAATGTGATCTTGGGTCAAGGAGGAGAATGCCTCGTCCATAAGAAAAATCCGGTAGTCAATTCTTCTCGTCTCTCTCTAGCAATTTTCTCCCTTCATCTTTTGTGTAATTTTCTCTCCCAGGTGGAGTCCAGTTTGTTTTCCGAGGATTCTGGTCTGGATCAGGACTGTCCACATCACATCTAGCCAATTGCTCACCATAGAATGAGAAACGCTCCAGGTCCCAATAAATCATATCAGGGATAGATATCTAACTTTGTTAGAAAAGAACAAAACAGATCTATTGTCGGCACGCGGACACAGAAAGGATAGCTCATGTATCAGTAAACACCACTATTGAGATGCCATTTGTGTACTGAACCCATGACATTCAAGTTGCAAATGAACAACCTCCATAAACCTAATACAATTATTTTAGGAATTTAATAAGTCAGGAAGCCTGGATATTATTTCAGAACCTGGGGACCTATGTCAAAGAGAAAAATATGAACAAAGAAAACTATAAAAAATTTTAAAGAAAAACAAATCAGTTGTAGGAATACATTGTCGCGCCCCATTTTTCGAAAGACAGAAAAGACAATTGAATTAGTGTGGAAAAGAGAGTTTTTGGAAGTTTTTTAGTAAAATAGTTTTTTTAGAAAATGGTTTTTTAGTTTTTTGAAAAAATAAAGCAAAACAAAAGAAAAAGGGCCTAAATGGGACTTTGAAAATGCGACGATTTTGGGCCGAAAATAGAGTCTAAAAAGGGTTTTTATAAAAAATCAGGAGTCGCCACTTGGTATTGAATTTTGGTGTATCCAAGTCATCAGAAAATGTTTTATTACAAAAAGTAAGAAAAATCAAGAATGAATTTCTTTGGAAAACTTTTTTGAGACAAACGTAAGAAAACGAGAAAACCCTTTTAGACAACTCCAGGTCTTTGAAAACTAAGAGAAAAAGGTTCGGAAGTCACAGTTGAATGAAAGGGAAGGCAAAGGCTTCGCGCCTAAGGCACCCTTTCAACCTAGCCGAAACTAGTTGCGAGGTTTAGTCAAAATTTTCCTAATATAACCCTAAATTTTATCACATTTGGATGCAACTATATGAATGCAAACCTAGACCTAAAAAATAGATATCGTTAAGGGACAAAATGTTCCATTGAGGTTTAATGGGAATTATCGCATTAATTGCGAAACCCCAAAATGAAACCTCGAAGGGGTCACGAGTCATGCAAACACGGAATGCAAAAGGAAAAATAAAATATAAATATAGATATAAGTGACCAAGAAAAGGACATGCAACATAACGGATACGGGGAACAAATAAACTCGTGACTAACTGTTCCTACTCACGGAGGGGAGAACGGCATGTTAAGTCACCATTTCCCACGTAAGTAGATGACTATTTCTAGTCAAATCACACAAATGGTCTAAAATTCTATGTGAAATGTAACCTAAATGTCATGCACTGAATATATGTAAAAATAAATAATAAGAATAATAATACATAAAAAACTATGCAAAAATGGAAAAAGGCCTTAAAAAGAGAAAATGTGTGTGAAATGCACACAAGAAGTGATTTTAATATTAAAATGACCTAAGGGTCTAGCGTTGGACTAGCCCATTTTCTAAAAATTTCCAGCCAGCGTTGGACTAGCGAATAAACCAGAATTAACCACAACTAGCGTTGGACTAGTGTGGCGACGATACACATATGTCATAATAAAGCAAGTAAATAAATGAATAAATAAAAACATAGAGTAAAGCAATAATCACATAGAGGCACGTAATAGCATATAGAAGCACATAGCACATAAGCATGATATTCTAGATGCAAAGTCCTAGGGAAAGCGAGTAAAACACATAAGCACATAGCACACATAGCACATAAAAGCCCTAACTATTACACTGGGAAAACCTAATTACAATCTAAAATGGAAAAAGATAAGAGATGACCTATCTAACCTATCTATTACATTTTCTATCTAAAATACAAAAGCTTTTGTTAAATAGATGAAAATATAAACTATCTATTACATTAACTATCTAAATACAAAATTTTTGCTAAATAGAATATCACCTATCTATTACATTTCTTTGAATAATTAAAATTAAATTCAAATAAATAACATGACATAAATAAATAAATGCTCACACATGAATAAAATAATAAACACAAAGAGATACATAAAAAAAATATATATAGGAAACACATAGGAGCACGTAGGAGCATATAAAGAGACATTGAAAGGTAACAGAGGTACCTTCCATTCATAAACTCGGTACAAATGCTAACAACATGAACAAACATATTAAGGTACCACTATTTAAATAAATAAACCATTAATTAAGTAATTTAATACTGATCACTATAACCATGCTACAAAGTTCAAAACAATTCTAGCAACAATAAACAAGAATTAAATAATAATAATAATAATTAAACATTTAGGAAGAAAATGAAGATTGTTTAATTAATTAAAAAAATAATAAATAAAAAAAAATAAAAAAAATAAATATATAAATTAAAAAAATACAATAATACCTAATTAAGCTTATAGCACACAAAAATAAAAAAATAAAAAAATCACCAAAATAACTAAAAGAGAAAAAGGAAACTAATTTGAGCATTAATTAGACAAAAAGACCAAATCTTAGGACATTAATTGAAAATTTAATGAAATAAAATAAAAATGAAAAGAAATAATTAAAAGTCTTAAGAACTTAATTAATTTTTTTTAACAAAAAATAAAAATTTTCCAAAAAGTTTTTTTTTTTTTTGGTTAAAAATGAAATTTTCAGCAACATTCTATAGCAAAAATGTAATTTACAACAAACTAAAGGGTAAAATTACAATTTCAAACAATTCTTAAGGTAATAATATAATTTACAACAAGTTTAAAGGCTAACATATAATTTCCAGCAAGTGTAATGACAAAAATAAAAATTTCCAGCAATACTTAAGACCAAAAAATGTAATTTCAGCAAACTTGGAGAGTGAAAATGTAATTCCAGCAACATTCAAGGGTATAAATGCAATTCCAGCAACATTCAAGAGTGAAAAATGCAATTTTTAGCAAACATTCAAGGGCTAAAATGCAAGTTCTAGCTACTTGGGGGGCAAAAATATAAATTCCAGCAACATTTGAGGGTAATAATATAATTCCAGCAAAGCATAATGGCAAAAATAAAATTTCAGCAAGGTTGGGGAACAAGAATGCAATTTTCAGTAACATGAGGGACCAACTTTACAATTTCCAGCAACATTCGAGGTCTAAAATTGCAAGTTCTAGCTACTTGAGGAGTAAAATTGCAATTTCCAAAATATCAGAGGGTAAAAATGTAATTTCAAAAAAGTTTAGGGGTGAAAATGAAATTTTAAAAAATATAGGGGTCAAAATATAATTATATAAAAGTCGGGGGATCAAAATGCAATTAATTAGGACCTAATTGAAAATAAATAAAATTATGTGGGTCAATCTACAAAAAATAGAAATTCAAATGCAAAAATCATAAATGTTTAGGGTCATAATAACATTAATAAAAGTCTAAGGATTATGAAATAAATACACATTATTAAGTAAAATAAATTAGAAAACAATCAATCAAAATGACGTAGTTTTGAAATTACATCAAAACGACGTAGTTTCTCTAAAATTCTCTTTTTTTTTTTTTTTGGTTGACCAGCCAGTTGCTGGTCGGCCATGGCTTCCATGGTCGGTCAGTGAACTGCCGGTGGTTGGTCTGAAAATTTTTCGGTAATCCAATTAAAACCAAACTTGCACCTCCCCACTCCGTTTTTCGCGTAGAATCCATTTCCGGCCTTGTTTCTATCAAAAAGTGGCTGGAAATAGGCCAAAACGGCATTGGACAGCTGGATTTCTTTCTCTTCACCACCACCCCCAAAAACTCAACAAAAACACACAAATTTTTACAGGAAAAGACTCCTAACAAGTAGTAGAACTTGAATATGTGAAAGAGAACAGCATTAAAACTAAAAAATCATGACCTAGTAAAAGACCCATTTCATACTCATTGAGGCAATTTTACGAACATGTAGTGAGCAGTAATAAATAATACATTTTTCAATCAAATTTGCACATACGTGAGGCCAAAATTTCAGCCAATACACGTTTTAATATAGATTTCACCGAAAATAATCCATAATCACATAGGAAAATATAAAATAAATGGTGTGGACAAAGGAAAAAATGTACCTCTTCAATGAAAGTAGAATGGAGAAATAAAATTTGTACTTCGGTACCAAGAAGAGCCCCTCTTCTATTTTCCTCTCTCGTTTGTACATTATATTATGCTTGTGAGTGTGTTAAATGTGAGGATGATAGTGTGTGTAGTATGAAGTGTGTGTGAACCGTGAGAGGGCTAAAAGGAAAAAAAATTGTGAGTGAAGTGTTGGTGTATGGTATGGGGTGAACAGTGAACGAGAGTGGTGTGTGGAGTGATAATGTAGTGTGTGATGTGTGTTGTGAGAGAGTCGAGAGAGAGTGAATGGTGAGTGTGTGTGGTGTGTGTTTTTCTTTTTTTTGGGAAGGCAAAGAGGGAAAGAGAGAATGTGTAGGTGAATTGTGTGAAAAATGAGTGTATGTTGTGTATTTTTGCAGAAAAAAAAAAGGAGAAAAAATGGAAGGAGTCTAATGTAATGATAGTGAGTGGGTGAAGAAGAAAAAAAATCCACTCAGAATCCCCTCAAATCTGGTTTTGCAAGTAGAACTGATGGGTTTGGTTCTCCTCTGCTGCTGCATGCAGCAGCTGTAGTAGGAAAACTATTGCAACTGCTGCAGCAACTGAGTTTTTTTTTTTTTTGAGAAAAAAATCCAAATAAATAATAAATAGTGCTGAAAAATTATGAAAATTTTATGAAAAATCTATAAATTCATAAAATGCATGTATAAAAATTTGATGTGAAAATTCTAACAATAAGAACATATTTGAATATGTGCCATATGTGACAAAAATTATGAAAAAAAAAATACTAAATGACCATTAAAAGTCACAAAATTTTTACACAAAATACATTATCACACAAAAATATGTATACTAAAATTTTCACTCAGAAATTTTAACATTAGTGCATTCTTGGGAAATGTGCCCTTACTAGGCAAAAGAAGAAAAATTAAATAAATACCAAACAGTCCTCTAAAAATCATGAAATTTTTACAAAAATTTATGAATATACAAAATGCACATATAAAATTTTTCACTTGAAAATTCTCATAAAAAGAGTGCATTGGAAAATGTGCCATTAAGTTAAAAAATACTAAAATTTTAAATAAATAATAAATGACTCCCAAAAATCATTAAAATTAGAAATAATGATAAAAACAGTAAAATTATGTATTTAGGAAATAAAATAAATAAATAATAATATATTTACGTGGTAAAATTACCATTTTGCCTCTGATACAACTAATTAGACATAATTTACGCAAAAGTTGCAATTAGCCCCCGAAAAATAAAAAGTATCTCCAAACGAAGTAAAAATATATATTTTTTATAAAGAGTGTGTCAAAATTTGGTGTCTACAGTTGGAGAAATAGGCAACGGTCGTACCTTGGTTATTAATAAAGTAAGGAAGAGTTGGTTATAAGATATAACCAATCTATTAATGAATAACTGAACTATTTTTGCATCCATGGTCAGTTGTGTGAACCATGTCTGAAAAGTGCACCCTTGACTAGAGCTTTATTCCTATTGATTTAATTCTCCCTTATTTCTCTTAATTGCTTTTGCTATAATTAGTTGATTATTTCCTTTTTAATTTTGCAAAACAAATCCCCCCATAGTTTTTACTTTTAAAAGAAGCAAATTTTTTCCAATTCTTGTGGAGACGACCCTACTCACTGCTATATACAAAACTTATATTTTTTGGAGTAGAATTTTATTATTACACAGACTCGACACTTGTCAATTTTTGGCGCCGTTGCCAGGGATTGGTGTTTGAATTATTTTTTTCTTTAATTTCATTTTATTTTATTTTACTTGATTCATTTTTGGTATCTTTTGCTAGTTTATGCCGCGTTCTTCTTGTACAGATGAACTAGTGTTTATTCCTGAGATAGAGAAGATTGCGCATATGCTTAAAAATAAGACCAAGAAGCGAAAGGAGGCACAGTTAGTTGCTGCATCTCTGGGATTAAAATTTGCAACAGAGTTGGTGGATTTATCAAGTGAAAGTTCAAGTGATTCAGAAAAAGAGGAAGTCACTATGGCTGACAATAGAACATTGAGGGAGTTGGCTGCTCCCAATTTAACTCAACGGCCATTATACCTTACATTCCCTAACTTGGATGAAAATACTCCTTTTGAGCTTAAATCTGATTTAATTCATCTCTTACATTCTTTCCATGGCCTTTCAGGTGAGGAGCCCCATAAACACTTGCAAGAGTTTGACGTACTGTGTTCAAGTATGAAGCCTCCTAGAGTTGCTGAAGACCAAGTAAAGATGAGGGCGTTCCCCTTTTCTCTTAAAGATTCTACAAAAGATTGGTTATACTATCTACCAGCGAGAGTAACAGCATGGACTGGGTTGAAGAAGAAATTTTTAAAGAAATATTCCCTGCTTCCCGAGCAACAAGTTTAAGGAAGGAGATATGTGGTATCAAGCAACAATATGGAGAGTCTTTATATGAATATTGGAAGAGATTCAACAAACTGTGCATCAAGTGCCCACAACATCAGATAAGTGAGCAGTTGTTGATCCAATACTTTTACGAAGGCCTTCATTTGAATGACCGGAATATCATTGATGTCACAAGTGGAGGAGCTCTGGTGAATAAAACCCTCATAGAAGCATAGGAGTTGATTGAATGGATGGCAAAAAATTCACAACAGTTTGATTTTCGCGATAATGCCCCCATTCATAGAGTGAATGAGGTGGATGCCTCATCTATTCAGCAAAAACTGTCTGAGTTAACTTCTTTTGTGTGACAATTAATCGTGAGAAATTCGCAACAAGCAAAGATATGTGGGATATGCACAAATATGGGTCACTCCACAGATATGTCCTATGCTTCAAGAGGAAAATACTGAACAAGTGAACTTAGCTGGGAACATGCCCGCGCTAAGGAGGCCATATGATCCATACTCCAACACTTACAACTCAGGTTGGAGGGACCATTCGAACCTTAGTCATGGAGGGAACAAGCAACAGAATTTCTTCCAGAATAGACAGCAAGGGTTCCAACCTCAATATCAGCCAAAGTCTCAATCTACGTCCTCTACTTCAGAGAATTCTTTAGAAGACATTATTAAATCATTGGCCTCCAGCACTTTACAGTTTGAGCAGAAAATGGATGCAAGCATTTACAATTTGAACACTCAAATGAGTCAAATAGTGACTACGATAAGTCGATTGGAAGCTAAAGTGGATGGAAAACTACCATCGCAACCTGAAGTGAATCCTAAAAATGTGAGTGCTATGACTCTTAGGAGTGGAAAGGAAATAGATGGGCCCAAAGTGATTAATCCAAAGGAAAGAAGTGAAGACCAAATTGAAAAAGAGATTGAGGAAGAAGAGCAGAACCATACGAAGCTCCAAGGTAAATTCTAATCATTTGGTTCAAGCTAAATCTAATCCACCTCCTTTTCCTTGCAGGTTAGAAAAATCAAAGAAGCAAGATAAGGAAAAGGAGATTTTTGAAAGTATTTCGAAAGGTGAAAATCAACATTCCTCTACTGGACGCAATAAAACAAGTGCCAAAATATGCTAAATTCTGAAAGACTTGTGCGTCAACTAAGAGAAGATTGAGAGGAGATGAAAGAGTAGTAGTGGGAGAAAATGTGTCTGCTGGTACTTCAAAGAAGCTCCCACCCAAATGTGGGGATCCAGGTATGTTCACTATCCCTTGTAAGATAGGAAACACTAGAATAAGGAATGCTATGTTAGACTTAGGGGCATCTATTAATGTGATGCCTAAGACCATTTATGATTCCTTAAATCTAGGACCATTAAAGGACACAGGCATCATTATTCAATTAGCGGATCGCACTAATGCTTATCCTGATGGGCTAATTGAAGATGTCTTAGTCCAAGTTAATGAGTTGATATTTCCTGCAGATTTCTATGTTTTAGATATGGATGATCGCAATGCTCTTAATCCATCACCTATTATATTAGGTAGACCATTTTTGAGTACTGCACGAACAAAGATTGATGTTTTTGAGGGTACTCTAACGATGGAGTTTGATGGAGAGATTGTCCGTTTTAATATTTTTGATGCAATGAAATCTCCTACTAACTCTCATTCAGTGTGTGCTGTTAGTACAATTAACCCTATGGTGCAAGAAGTTTTTAAACTTGATGGAAGAGATGAAGTAAAAGTAGCACCAACCAAACATCTCGAATTGGAAACAATTCGTGATGTAAAAATGGGTGAAGGGTTAAAGAATGAGGCCTATGAGGATGCTATGAATTATAAGGAGAAGGGGTAAGTTATGTTCTCGCCTGATTGAGCCCATTTGTTATTACTAATATTTTTCATGATGGTGCAGTAGAGATCAAAAGTTTGAGAACGGACAAGAAATTTGTGATGAATAGACGTCGTCTCAAACTTTATTATGAGGGATTTGAAGTTGGAAAAAGTAGAGACAATTCCACTTGAGGATCCAATTTATGAGGCTTGAAGGGACTTGACTGCGTCTGGCCAAAGACGTTAAAGAAAGGCGCTACTTGGAGAGGCAACCCAAGGATTTTAGGATGATTATTATTTTGTGTTCTTGTTATTTTTATATTTTTATTTAAGTTTGGGGTGTAACTTTTGATTTTATCTTTTTGTGATAGGAAGCGTTTGGTTAAACATGCCCGAGCCTACAAGGCACGTTAAAATTGAGAACTTGGGACTGGTGGACAGAAGACTCATTAACAATTAAGCACGCCCATGCCCAGTGATCACGTTTAAGCAAAATTCCAGAGTCCAGCAGGCAGAAGATTTATATGAGTTAGGCGTGCCCACACCTAGTGGTCACACCTTAAGGTGAATTACTACTGTGAAAAATCAGAAAACTTCCAAGGAGTTAGGCGTGCCCACGTCTAGTGGTCACGCTTCAAGAATGAGTTTTGGTTTGAAAGGCAGAAAGTTTGGCATAGAGTTAGACGTGCCCACGTTTCGAAGTCACGCCTAAAAAATGATTTTTGAGGTTGCGGACAGAGGACCCTTTGCGAGTTAGGTGTGCCCACGTCTAACATGGAGCTTGGTTCTATTCAAAAAAAAAAAAAAAAGATCTAGTCCAATTGATATTCAAGTTATTGTGTCAGATTCTTTTCTTTCTTTACTTTCTTTATTTTTTTCTTTTCTTTCTTTCTTTCTTTCTTTCTCTTTTCTTCTTTTTTGTTTCTACCTTCTTCTTCTTTCTTTCTTCTCTATTATCGCCATCATTTAACTTCCATCCTCCACCACCAACCGCCATCTTCTCCCTCCTCCCTTCTCTTCTCTCTTTCTCTTCGCTTCTCTTTCTCCTCTCTTGTTGACCGCCGCCATCCACCATCAAAATCTTCATATCTGTGTCTCTCTCCTCTGGGTTCTTCTGCTATTACAGGCTCCTCTCACATTCTGCTCTTGGTTGTTATGTTTTCTTTGTGTTTTTGATTGATTTAATTTTTGGGTTTTTAATTTGCAAGTCATGGGTAAAAATAAAGGATCATCCACCTTTTCCTCCTCAACTATGGTTTGGTTTTACTCTCCTTCATGTTTAGGGAAGTCTTGTTGCCCCCTTTGCTTTTACTTTCTTGCTTTTAATTTTTACATTGGGGACAACGAAATCTTTAGGTGTGGGGGAGGAGTTTATTAGTAGCTATATTTTGTTCGATGTCTGGTGTGTTTATGTTCTTTTTTTGTGTGTGTCTATGTTTCCTTGTTAGCGTCTTTGTTTAGCCATGATGATTACAATCAAGATATAAGTGTTCATGATAATTTTGTGCTAGTGAGTATCATATTTTTCTTAACAATGGATTTGGATGATAAATATGTTGGATTTGACAAAATTTTTAACCACTTTGTGAGCTTTTGAGCCTATTAATGAGGATTCCATTCAAAATTTCTCTATTTTGATTGTTGAGTGGTTATTGCACATAGTTTGATCATTCTAGAACTTGCTCAGTTATGCATGTCAAGACCACACTTGTATGATTTTGATGCATTAAAATGACAAGGGCACTTAGGATTTATCCATTTTTTACTTTCTTCAAAAACTTGCCCTTATTTTAGTCATCATTAGTTAGCCAAATTTGAGCCTCTATGCCTTTCTTTATTTAAAAACAACAATTGTTACCCAAGGCCTATATTTAAACTATCTTTTGAACCTTATGTTGAGGAATTGTCATAGATTTATTGCATGGGAAATTGGTGTGTTATTGCAACGCATGAATTGAAATTGTCAAGTGTTGGTGAAATAGAGTTTGGTGTGAAAGTAATTAACAAAAATGAAAAAAATGATGAAATGTTTGAAAAAAAAATGGTGCAAAAAAAAAAAAAAAGAAAAAAAAGAGAAGAAGAAGAAGAAGAAAAAGATGATTGTAGTGAAGTATTCCCACGAATAATTGAAGTGTTGAGTTTGGAGAATAAAATATGAAGAAAAGTGCTCACACTTGATTGAATTTGGTGCGAGTTGTTAACATGTCTTGGAATGGTGAGTTTGAAAAAAAATTTTATGCAGTAAATTTTTGGCATTCTTTTGACATAGCTAAACCTAAATTCTACCTTTTTATCCTACCTTTACCCAAGCCCCATTACAACCTATTTGAAAGTCCCTTTGATTTTTGTGTTTAACTCTATTAATTAATGGTGGAGATGTGATATAAGAGCAAGCATATGGTAATGTCACTCCATAGTATTGATTTGAGAGTTACATTTATACCCTAAACACTTTTGAGAGTGATGAGTGCATTTGTTAAACATCTTCGTGAGGATTGTTGAATCTGATATATTTTGAATTCAATGCAGTTGCTGGAAGAGTAGGGTGCTTTACCAATATGAATTGCTATGAACTGCTTGATCTTGATTGTGTTTCTGAGCTCGAATATGCTTGAGGGCAAGCATAGTTTAGGTGTGGGGGAGATTGATAGGGTGCTAATTGGTGGGTTGACTTGTGTTTGTTTCCTTTTTATTATTACCAAATATTGTGCTAATTGATAGATTCTACTCATATTTGGTAAATTGGTGTTAATTGCAGGAATATATATAAAAAAGAAAATAAGAGGAAGCTAAGAGATTTTCTAGACAAATCATTTGTGAAGTTGGCATGGGCGTGCCTAACTCTCACGTCCAAGATAGAAAGTTCAAGAAATCTTGCGTAAAAGCTTCCAATTTGGAGTCATCACTAGGATAGACTTTCCTTCTAGTAGTCTATTTGTGTTAGGAAGTTATTTTATAATTGTTTCCTTATTTTTAGGATATCTTCTCCATAAGGAGAGTTTGGAAAGAATTTGACTCCTAAAGATTAGGAGACAATTATGGAAGAGAATGTGGAGAACGTTGCTTTGAAGTAACGTGATTGTGGGTCAAGGGGGAGAATGCCTCTTCCATAAGAAAAATCTAACAGCCAATTCTTCTTGTCTCTCTCTAGCAATTTTCTCCCTTCATCTTTTTGTATAATTTTCTCTCCCATGGAGAGCAACTAAACTACTGTTTCTAGTCAAGGGTCGATTTGAAGACTTGGTTCCAAACATCTATGAGATCTAATTAAATTTATTTGTTTCTATTATTCATTGGTATTCGTATGTTCTTTGGTTAATTCTTTATTGATTATTTTGTTCTTTGAATGTTAAGGGCCCGATGTTCAAATTAACTTAATAATCTGCAGCCATATTAATCAATTGAATTCGTAATTATTTGATTGATTAATTTTAGTGGCAACTAGCGTGATTAATTTCGTGTTAGGAGAACATGTGATCTAATTTAAATAAACCCTCGTAGCGTGTTTATTGATTAAGATTTGGGCTTTTCTAGTTTCTAATGCAATCAAGGAATTAAATCCTACGGTCGTACCTAGGGTTATTTCTTGGTTAGAGAAATAGGCAACGGTCGTACCTTAGCTATCGATAAAGTAAGGAAGAGTTGGCTATAAGCTATAACCAATCTATTAATAGAATAACTGAACTATTTTTGCATCCATGATCAGTTGTGTGAACCATGTCTGAAAAGTGCACCTTTGACTAGAGCTTTATTCCTATTGATTTAATTCTCCCTTATTTCTCTTAATTGCTTTTGCTATAATTAGTTGATTATTTCCTTTTTAATTTTGCAAAACAAATCCCCCTATAGTTTTTACTTTTAAAAGAAGCAAATTTTTCCCAATCCCTGTGGAGACGACCCTGCTCACTGCTATATATAAAACTTATATTTTCTGGAGTAGGATTTTATTATTCCACAGACTCGACACCTGTCAAAATTAGGCTATAAAATTATAGGATTGACTGTTAGTGTTGAGATAAAGACAAGTGAAGGATACTGTCAAATTTGTTGATTGCTATAAGAGTGCAAAATTGAAGATTTTGCTTCAGTTGTTGGCGAGAAAGGATAAAAAAATTGCAGAGTGAGGGAAGAAGTATTTATTTAATCCAATATCAAATTTTTTATGCTGGCATGATGAATAGAGATTTAGTTGATGGTGAGAAGTTTAGAATTTTGCACCTTTCCTCTCAAAAGTCAAGGAAGAATATTAGTAGCAAAATGGAATGGAAAAATATCTCAAATTCGGGTACTTTTAGTTAAAACGCAGCTTACTTTGAAACAAATACAATTATGCTCCAATATTAGAATGTAGTTCCCAATTTATGCATCTTCAATTCTTTGAGATCCAAGGAACATAATGAAGTAATTAATTTTATATCTTTTGATAAATAATTAAAATTTGGTCATATAAACTAATCAAATTTTAGCTTGAATTTAAATATTTAAACTATTCAGATGCAATTTTAATTTATATTTTGAATTTATGTAGAGCAAAAAAATTTGAAATTTACTTTATGTGAAAATATAATTATTTCAATAAATTCATAAATATAAATTGGATCCCAAATTTGAATGTTTTAAATCTACCAGAAAGCATAAAATTAACTATTTCACTGTGTTTATTAAGTTGCTAAGCATTGAAAAAATTAAACTGAAAATTAGAATATTTATTTTGGATCTTAGTTATCATTTGACAATGTTGATTGTAATATACTTCTCTTTATTATCGGTCTAAGGTATTGAATGAAATAAGATTTATCCGAAAGATTAGAGAGTGAGATCATGTTAAAATCTTAGCAGAGTTTCATGCAAATAATGCTTTTAAAGGTAAATTCGTAATTGTGAAACAAGTAACGACACATTTACCTTGATGATTTATTAAAGGACTACTAAAGTGATACCAAATAAAAAATTAATACACATTGCAAAATAGGGTGGCAATTTTTGATACAACCCGAAAACACCACACGAACATAACACAAAAATAATGGGTTTGGGTCACGGCTTGGCAAGTTCGGGTCAAAATCGTGTCAATCTGATTGGCCCACCAAACAAATAGGTTGGGTTCGGGTTGGAATCGAGTTGATTGTCTGACCTGAAAAAACCAAAAAAAAGGTCAAGTTCGGGTCGACCCCTTTGACCTGAAAAAACTTCACATTAAAGAAGTTTTCGGGTCAAACGAGTTGGCAGTCGACTTGTTTAACTCGAAAACTGCTTCAATAATGGCATGTTTGAGGTTTTTTTTTTTTTTTCGAGTTGACAGGTGTCGTGTTTGGGTTGACTATTTTCAGGTTGGCGGGTTGGTTTTTATACTTAGTTCTTAACTCGACCCACCAACCTGAACCCGACCCAATTGCTACCCCTACTGCTAAACACCCAAAATGTAATAGAGGCTCACTGAATTTAGGCTGTTGTTAATACTAGAGTAATTTATATCTTGCCAGAGTAATTTTCTCTAAAGGACTAAACTACCCTCCGTGAATCAAAATCAGTTTTAGATAAAACTAAAACTCTTCATCAAGCCCCGAGGAAGTTTTTTGTTCCTTCTTTTCTGTGTGTCAGAAGTCTTGTTCCCTTCACTGTCACAAACAAGAGACAAATTCCTTCTTAGATCTAGCCGCCTACTTTCCATCGCAGCTACTGCATCTTCTTTCCCCACCTCTCTCCTTTTCCGGGATACTAATCTTGGCATGCATAAAATTTTATTTTTTGATTACATTCTTAGCTTAAAAAAATTAAACACAGGAAATCATATATGCTTGAACAAACAAACTCGCAACAAAGATCATCTATTCCTCATAAACCTAGGAAGAACAGTTATTAGTTCCTCATAAGAGAAAAAAAAAGGCCCAAAAACCACAACAAAATACTGAAAAAAATCCTTTTAACCAAAAAAGAAATAAAATATCTTTCTATGCTGGAATTTTTGTGGTTAAATTCAATCTCTTTTATAATTTCTCTATCCAATATGTGTCTGTAATCTTGTATTCATGCTTGATATTTTCAAAAAATTAAAAAAAAAAGGAACAGAAGTTGTTCTCAACCTAAATTTTGAAGCCCTTTGATACTAAGATTTGAAGGGGTAAGGAGAATTTGGAAGAGAAGGAGGAAGGGAGAAAACGAACAAAAGCTTGAAACAAAGAGGGAGAAAGTGAGAAAAAGGGAGGGAGGTGAAAGAATGAAAGGTGCGAAAGAATAAGCAAAGGGAGAGAAAGTGAGAACGGAGGGAGACGGAAAGAGCGGAAGTTGCGATAGAATACCCCAGTATGAGAATGTAATTGGGTTGATATCTAAAGGGTAATTCTGCCGATATAGACTAAATTGCTCTGGCAAGAAACATATTGCTCTAGTAATAACATTGGCCTATTTAACCCTTTTCTTTCCAGTAAGGGTACAACAATTTTGTAATAAATGTCCCATAATTGTGTTTATATTCGTCCTTTAATAGAATTTAAACAAAAATCATGCCTTTTTAATAAACAACAAAGTTTTTCATCACCATTCTAGAAATTTTCCCAATTCTAATCCCTAAAATTATCGTTATATTTTACAATTGTCAAAAATTGAGTACGCGACGTGCTGCCGACTAGAAGATTATTAAATTAAGGAATCTCATTTCCAGTTTCGTGTAAGACAGGTATTTGAATTGTTTTCAATTATTTCTTTTACCTTGTCTGTCAAGAAACTAGTTGACACAATCTTTTATTTCTTTATATGACAAATGGCACTTCAAAACTAAGTGCCTTTCGCTGGCATTTCGTTAATTGTTAATGACATTTCTTCTAGCTCTTTTTTTTTTTTTTAATTTTAAAACCTGAGAAAGATAAAATTATTCTTATGTTTCATTTTGCTTGCGGTCTAAGAAAAGATGAGGTATACGAATTTTTTTAAAGCTGTTGACAAATATGAAATATCAAATCTCACACTTAAACCCGTCCATTTGAATTTACAAATAGCTGACGGAGTAGTCTGCTTCCACAATGCATTAATCAGAAAATAAAGAGGCAAAGTGAATGCCTGAAAACAAATCAGTTTAGTGCACAAACCAAGAATTGTTCAAGTAGTTAAATCTACGAATAAACTTACCTCAAAACTTCGCGAGAACTTGATTGCAATACATATTTGGCAGTTGGAACTTGTTTGGATTATTACATGGAGATAATTATATGTCCGAATTCCATTTGGTTATTATGGTTGAGCCATTGGAATTAGAAACAGCTAAATTCAAACCTGTTGTAAAACAGTTTGGATCATTAAAAGTACTGCGTAAGCAGAATTATACTACTATTACACACACACACACACACACACACACACACATATATATATATATATATATATATATGACAAACAGGGTGAAAAGCACCATTAATCTGCTGCCATCAGTTTGACGACGTCCGCCGTTACATTGACTTTGTTTAAAAAAAAAAAAAAATCTTATCCGGAAATACGGGAGCTTCTTGAGCATTAAACTAAATTGAGATGACCAATGGATACCCATACCTAAAATTTAATTTGGGCAAGATGCGTATTAAAAATATGGGGATTGGATCTAGTTGAAAATATCGGAATTGAATCTAGTTGGGAGTATACTCAACAATGTCCATCCAAATATAAGTATAAATGAGATTTACTTAAGATTCCTATGGGTGTGATAGCCCATTGTTTAATCATTATTTAAATGATTCAAAATTACCAGTTTAAATACTTAATAGTAATATATTATTTAAATAACTCAAAATTGTAAGCATATCTAATAATTTATTTATTTTACTATAAAAAATTAGTATTTGACATTTGGGCAATATCAAAATGGGTACTAATTTATTTAAGTTCCACCCATATTGATCTCATGACCACTATGAGACTGTTTGAGTGTAGAACATTTTTTATAATCCCAATTAAATCTCGCCTAAATCCCGTCCATTTCACCCATTAGTCATCTCTAGTTGTGGCCCAATAATTTATCAGTCAAGTATATACGTATGAAGATATTCTTTTAAAACGAACCATCTCTTTCCTTGAGTCATTTCTCTTTTTCAATTTTCTCTCTTATAACGACCTTTTTCTTTTCTAATCAAGGGCAATTAATTTACTCGTCAATTTCTGGCTAACCATGTGTCCCTCCTTGGCTAATAAATAATTAGATATGCGTTGGGCAACAAAGACGGCCGGGACGTTAGGCATCATCCACGGCTTAGGATATAATGGTGAAAGTCCCAAATGGAAGGGAAATCTCATGGAAAGTAACTTTACTTTATTTAGGACTCGATTAATTTTTTGTCCCCCTAAAAAGTGCTCCTGGTTACTTATTACTGCACACAGTTTGTGCTTAATTTATTGCGTAAAGCACACACTAACACTTACTGTCTCGCTTTTTATGTAGTCACTTTTCCGATTTGACTTAAGTTTTTTAAAATTTATCCTAATTAACGAATGACTCCGAGTACTCGTCAGATATATTAAGAGGAAAAAAAAAAAATACGAAGCCCATCTCCTAAAATAGGTTCTTTAATCAAATTCTAATCTACTCTTAATTTCTCTCACCTTTTATGCATAGATCTCATAATTATTTTCAATATTCTTTTTGTGTTTGTTTCATAAATAGAATACAACATCAACCTAGGTTGTCGGTTTACACATCCTTTTTTTTTTTTTTTTTGGTTTTGGTGCTGGCAACACTAGGAATACAAGTATAACAATCCAACCAATATAGATGGGGATCCAGTGTTTACGTGATATTCAAGTGTCCGTTTTTTTAAAAAAGTTAACCAAATCAGTAAAGTGCCTAAAGACAAAGGAAAAAATAAATGTGTGTGCCTAGAGAAATTGCATAAGGCATCCGGTGTTCTCGAAACCTGTCAGTGCTATATTGAAAAGGTAGGATAGAAGTTGTCGATCAAAAGAAAAATAATCAATTCGTGCCTCAAATTGAAGTTCTCGCCCTTGGATCCGTTTTGAATTAGGCCCTTTCATAAAATAGGTTGGAATAGGATGTAGGAATAAGATAGATGTTGCCGATTAAAATAAATAAATAAATAATATGACTTATTTGAAAAATCATGAAATATACTAAGAAAATGTCAACGTTTTCGAAATGTCGGCAAAATTTATGCCGGCAAAATGTCAGCATTCTCATTTCAGATATTCATACCGTTTACGCACACAAACAGAAACGGCATGGCTTGTTCGATGACCACATTGAATGTTGAAAAATTAAATGTGGCATGAGTTTCTAAATATTTAGCACATTAACAACGAAAAATATATAATGGGTAATCCATTTGGTTTGAGGCCTATTTATCTAGGTTCTTTTTTCTTTTGTTTTACTTAAATGTATTCTAATTTTAGTTTTATTTTATATTATCATATAAAATATATAATTTATATTTGAATATATTATAAAATAAACGAGCTGACCCAACTTCATTGAACTGTTCTAATCAGGGAAATCGATTAAATACAGCTTTGATTACCAAGTTGGCTTCGAAAACATAGGCACCCAATACCTTCCATTACTTTTGAATCTCCGAAATTAAAATGTTGCATTTTAGAGCCTCATCACATTCAAAAATAACAATTTCATCATACATTTTATTTTCGGCCCCTTTGTCGCATGAATGGGTCATGCCAACACCACATGCTAATAATCAAAGCGGCAAAAGTTACAGCATGATGTGTAAGTCATATTTTCGAGTAAAAAAGTGATCGATAATAAAATTTGGGATCAAACTATTAAATTTAAATTATGTTTGAAACCAAAATCACATCATTTTAATTGTGCGAGACTAAAAGTTTATTAGCTACAAATGTGTAATTCTCTTTATACTCTCCTGCTCTTCCTTTCATGAGATATTATTTTTCACTTTCTCTCATACATACGCATATATATATATATATATATATATATATATATTCTGGTGCATACTTGTGCATATTATTTCTCAATTTTTTCTTGTACCCATTCTCTCACATACACGCACACATAACTCTCTATAAGTGGCCCAAGATTTTGAAAATCCTTTTTTTTTTTTTGCCACAGAAAAATTATTTCTTTTCAAAAAGATATTTATATTTTGCCTTTCAAAAAATATTTCAAATTTGAAATTAGCCTTTCCAAGTCGTATACATCGCTGAGTGTTACTTGCCCAAACTTCAATTCTTGAGTTCACCCTGCACCCGTACAAATCGCACATTATCCATTAACATAAAGAGTGTATTAGTAAAAGTTAATTTGAAGTTTTAAAGAAAACTACAATTGAATTGTTTTCATGTATTGGATTGTGATACTTAAGAACTAAAATATATTTCAATTCCACGTTCAAGTTCAATAGATTATCGATTGAATATAACTTTATCTATTTAACAATATTATTTTTCATCTTTTAGACTTCACAATTTAGTTTCAATTACTTACATACGTGCAATTTACAAAGAAATTTGTTTTTAAAAGTAGCAACATTTAATGTAGTGATATTGGCATTCCATTTTTTATTATTGTCACTTCCCTTACTTTATATTTTATTGTAAAATATACAAAAAGAGATGAAATGTAGTAACAAAAAGTTAAATAAAAATATTGCTACCAAATAGTTAGATTTGCCAATAATATATGACAACAATAAAACTAAAAAACGGGGACCCAATTAGCATCTCCTTTCTCATTTTACTTTTGTTGGCTTTATTAAACCAAACTCATAAAGAATTATAAGTTCCTATACAGTTTTAGAAGTTATAGTTTAGTTGAGTTTTTAGTAGTTTACTTGTTTAAAGCATTGAATATTATTTGTTAGTTTCCTATTAGAATTATACTATCTATTCCAATTAGGATTTCATTTATTTAATATTTATCGATTATATATAGATAGCTCTATTATTGTATTAAGTTGAGAGTCTAAATAAATTTTAGACGAGGCTAAGGCAATTGTGCCATAAATTTATGTAGTCTCAATATGAGAGTCGAAAATACTTTAATTTATAACTTGTTCTCTCACATATGCTTATATGTGTTAAGTAAAATTTCGTTGTGTGATGTTTTTGTGCTAAAACGTGGAAAGCCCTAGGCATTGAGTCTCCCTCTTGCGTGGAATAAAAAAGACGAATGTGGCTGGTCTTGGTATTGGGGAAGCCTATGTCTATTTTAAACTTTTCCTTACCAAAAAAAGAAAAATAAAGTTTTAATTTTTTAAATACGTTTCTAACTTTCTAATACGAGCTAGACATTTTTTTTAAAATAATGCTTTCCTGAAAAACGTCAGTATGGATGCGTATTGTATATGTTGGCAACATTTCAAAATGTGATTGAAAAGGCAGATAATTTCAGCAGCAAATGTAATACACAGCCTGGTGTTTTAGTAGCTCTTCTATCTTCTTAATAAATTAGAAGTTAGAACAGTACTGAAGCTCCTGAACTTCTCACATTATCTCAAGGCTTCAAACTTGGAAATCAGACAGTCTAATTCAAAGTATAATTTTTTATTTGAAAATCTGATCAATTATTTGAAGGATTCAAACAAGAAATTCAAACACTCTACTTCTAAGTGTAGTTTTTGATTATTTTCACCAGTATGTAATACACAAGTACTTTAGTAGCTCTTCTACCTTTTTAATAAAAGGTTACAACAGCATTGACGCTCGATAACGTCTCACATTATTTGAAGGCTTCAGACTTGGAATTCAAACACTCTAATTAGAAGTATATTTCTTTTTTTTTTTTTTCAAAAATCTGATTCTTGTCTTCCTAATGATAGAATATTTTTGGGTAAATTACATGAAATCCCCTTGCGTTTTGGCAAATTAACAGATTTTCTCCTTATGTTTTAAAAACCTACATTTTATCCCTTTTAATTTGGATTTTTTTTGTGAAGCAAATATAATTACCCATTTATAATGAAAATATGCAAAAAAAAAAAAAAAATACCCCCATGTAGTTGCCTAAAAAAGAATTAGAAATTACAATTTACAGATTAAAAAAAAAATACATAGATGCTTCTCAAAATTTAGTATTTCTCACGCTTTTATCCCTTTTTCCAAAAAAGTCCAAGTACAAGGAGGTAAAGTGTAGGTTTGCAAACTAAAATGTTGTAAGTTAACCAACCCACAAGGACTTTTGTTTTCAATATCATTCTCAATCTAGTTTTTACCAGGGTAATGCACAGACATCATTTTATTTAAGCAGCGAATAAATATGAAATGATAGGAACTATTTTCATTTGAAAATTGCCTTATATGGCTTATAAAGAATTGAATAACAAGTTTAACTCAAAAAATAAACTTGAAAAAGTAGAGAAAAGGTGATAAGTTGATTGTGATAATTACCTACGATGGGCTTCAAGGAGTATTGAGGAGGTTAGTAGTGAACCTATAAAGAGAATTACAAATCTAAATGTGTATGCCTAGAAATATTTAGACCTACAAGAAATTGAGGTAATACATTTTATTTTAATAAAAAAGCTGGAAATATGAAACAAAAAGGGAGAAAAATTAACTCTCATAAACATTAATAAGGCAGGTCACACGCATCATCTCAGAAAATGCTTATAAACACTATTGCGGTAAGTCACATAATCACACTTCCCAACATTTGAAACAGTTAATGGACATATTTCACGGCATTCGAAAATAAATATTTTGCACATTTAACTATGCAGTTTTAAGCATCATACCGCAAAAAAATTTTGATAATCAATCTTCTTCGTTTTTCTTTTCATTTTCAAGCCTGCTTTCAAGTAAAAGATGTTTTTTTAATTTTTTATGGGCTATCCCATGACATGAATTTGGTACTTTAGTAATTGCAGGTTATACTGAAACTCAAAATATGGCAGATAAGTGTAGTACCGAAACCTCCTCCTGGGTGCTGACTGTCAAGAAGATTGTTGGATTTGGAATGGGGAGAATGCTATGGTGATGGATTTCTCAAAAAAAACGACTTGTAAACTTTGTCAACCGAATGATAACTCGTGTAAGTAGTAAATTTTGTAACAAATATAATAACAAGTAAATGGTAATAGATGTTAACACGTGATTTTCCTTGAAATGGAGAAAAGAGAAGATTCGAGGCAAGAGAAGAGAAGAGAAGAAGTAACATCAATTAGTAGAAGAAGAAGAAAAAAATGTTCGTTTGATTTTTTCTCCTTTTGTCTTACTCCACGTTTGGTACACTGAAATGGTCTAGAATGGAAAGGTTTTTCCACCTATAATGTCTTTCCTTCTAGAATGGACTGAAAAAGATTTTCAATCCATTGTTTGGTAATGCAAGTTAGAATAAAAATGTCTTTTTTTTTTCCAATGTCTGGTGTAATCATATTTAGGTGTCAGAATGGAATAAAATATATATTAATTTTACTGAATTGCCTTAATTCTTTGTACTAAAATATATCATATTTTTATATTTTGTTTGTTTATAATTCTATGCCTACAAAAGAGTTTAATATTTTTAATTTTAAAATTCTTAATATTCTTGCTTAATTAAATTAATTATACTCTTTAATTAAATTTAAAATTTTTATAATTTTTAGCATTATAATTAAAAATGTGAAAAAACTAATAATAAAACTAAACATTCACAATTTAATTTAATTTATAGAAAGTTTAGTTTTTACACATTTGCATAAAAGTTAAAAATAGTAATTGAAACATTTTTCTAGCAAAAAGAAAAAATTTAAGCACAAATTAAACTGATTGTGATTTAAAAATTATAAAAAATTATTAATTAAAGTTATTAAAAACTTAATATTCTTTAAATTTTAAAAATAAAAAATTAGCGAATATATCTTGGGTCAAAAAAATTAGCAGAAAGAACATGTGTGGGGAATGACTCCTATTTTTAAGGTCTTTTTAGACCGTTATCTAGATTTTGTTGAGGAATGGAATTCTAGGAAAAAGTTATAATGGACATTCTAGTAGGAAAGGCCTTTCTAACTTAAAATGTTCATATCAAATATGAAAATGGAATGTATAAGTTAGAAATGTCTTTCCATTTCACCCTATTCCCGCGTATCAAACGTGGAGTTAATTCATT
The DNA here is from genome assembly GCA_024721245.1 of Mitragyna speciosa. Taxonomy (NCBI): domain Eukaryota; kingdom Viridiplantae; phylum Streptophyta; class Magnoliopsida; order Gentianales; family Rubiaceae; genus Mitragyna; species Mitragyna speciosa. Next base: position 7,002,002 of record CM045557.1, read on the forward strand.
AGTTATAATTGCCAACATATTTGTCTTTGAAATGTCAAATGAATTAAGCACTATCTTTCCTTTTTACCTTTTGTGGAATTTCGTAATCAATTTTTTGATACATCCAAAGCAAACAAAGTTTTGCATAGTAAACCAAAATTGAATTGAGGGTAATTGTAGAAACAAGTGTTTGCTAAGTTCTACGATAAGGTCAAAACTGAATTTGTTTAAATATGTATGACATTAATCATGACTAACAAAATGAGAGGATAAGAATATAACAGAGACTGACAAGTTAAAACAAATTATTTGAGCAAAAAGAAATTAAACTTTGAATATGAAGAGTAAATTAATTATAAATTCTCAAAAATGGAGTTATCGATCTACTTAAAATAGAGAAAATGGGCGCCGTGACTAAAACATGGCCGCAGCAATTTAATTGAAGAAAAATAGACTTTGGACTATTAAAAATACGGAATCCCATTAGACCCGCTCTTTCGCATCTCTCACAAGTAACAAATCGACAGCAAACATTCTTTGCTTGCACTTAAAATGCATAATATATGAAGTTTGATGCGACAGTGTACATACCCTTTTTTTTTTTTGTTTGATTTTTTTCGCCGATACTGGAACCCAGTTCAAATAGCAACCCGATAAACCACGGCTAGTTTAAAATGGCCTCTTCCATGTTCCTACAGCATTGAACTATTAACTACTTTCTTTGATCAATCTTCCAATCTTCTCTTGAAATCCAGCTAGTTATCTAATACAAGGTAACTTTTGGATTTATTACCATGTCCAAGAATCCATTTCCTTCGATAGTATCATCATCTAGGGAGGAGATTTATCGCAATTTGAAAGCGTTGAGGAACATCTATGAAAAACAGGAGGCAAAGATCCTCAACTTCGAAGAAAAAGCAACACTTTTGAGTATGACATACGTGTTATTCGGAGCAATTTTATGCAACGCAATGGTACAATATTCCGGTAACGGATTATGGAAAAGCCGGTGGATCCCGGTCTCTCTTTTGTTGTCCGTTTCGGTTGCATTTTGGCTCCAGTTTCTGCGAACCCTCCTTAGATACCTCAGGATAAGTCGTCTGAGCGATATTAGCTGGATGGAGCAAGAAAAAATGTACCAACGGCTATTCTTCAGTAGAACTGGACAAGACCGTGGAGAAGTTATTTCCGACTACCAAAACCAGAGCCATATTTCCATACCTGCGTCTTCCGCTGCCAGTCGTCAACGGTGTTGGTATATTTCTGTAGTCCTTTCTGCTTTAATAATCTTCAATTTCGTGGTTTTGCACGCTTCTCTGTCCTTTCTTCGCAGTTCTCTCTGAGAGACATGCAAGCTATATCATCCGGTGTGTTCTTTCACAAAACTGTTAGCCCCAAGTGTATCGCACCAATAAATTTGTGAGATGAACTGCTAAGGAAATACTTACATGGACCGGTTATATATGTATGCCTCTATAAAGGTATAATTATTTATGATTCTTGTCCAATTGTAGATCCGGTGCATTTAAGTATTTTCTTAAAATGTTTGTATACAAATAATTCCTGTGATTATGAAGGGATGTAAAATGCCCTTCGCCATGCAATATTATTGGTGAAACTTTGTGTTAATATTCTATTCGTCTGGCTGAATTTGTCTGCTTCCTTAGTTGTAGATGTTAAGCCATATGAAAGCGGGTGTGCAGGCACACAAATCTGTCTAATGATTCCGCTGAAAAAGAACATTTCAATGAAGGCTCGACGCCAACGAAGGAGTACTCAATAAGTTTTTTGAATTTTGTAAAATAGGGTTCAATTTCTTTATGACAAAAAAACTTATCAAACTTCCAAAATTTCCATGGAGATGCCCCACTTTTTATGCCCAAAATTACGCAGAAATTGAAATAGACTCTCCAGGATTCTTTACAAATCAAAACAATTGAAACCAGGTTTTCGAACTCTAATCCAAATATTGAGTTTCCTAAAAGAAAAACCTTTCGCAGAACCTACTCATATTGGATTTCTTTTCAAGAAGAAAAAAGATGTGGTTTGATAGGGATTGAATAAACGATTGTTTGAGCTGCCTCCATTTTATGTTCGAAATCAATCAGAATTTGAAAGACCATCCCAGATTTTTTTCTTTTTCTTTTTTTTTTGTTGAATAATTTCAAAGGCCTATGATAGGGTTTCTAATAGTTGAAGACAGCTCTCTCCAGGTTAAAAATTATATTCACCTCCCCTTAGTTTTATTATTTAGGTAACAATAAAAGTTCGAAATTATTTCTACCTCTCATGAGCTGCTTTACTTTTTATGTTCGAAATCAATCAGAATTTGAAAGACCCTCCTAGAGTTTTTGGGAATAATTTCAATTACTTTTTTTTTTTTTTAAAGTCCCATGATGTTTTTGAACATTGCAGAAAGTTCTCCCCAGGTTTGACAATTGCAGACAGCTCTGCTACATTAACAGTTACAATTCTAAACTTCCAACGCGCAAAAACAGAGCAGCATTCTCCAGACACGCGGTTCAGCAGCAAACAGCCAGAATCAAATCATGCTTCCTGACATTGCACCAAAAAACTCTCGTTATATATATGACCAACACAGTGATTTAAAGTACTCCATAAATAGGAGAAAAGTAGAGTGCAATTGTCAGTCATTTGTGTACTCGAATTCAGTGTTCACAAATTGAATTTTCTTCATCTGATGCTTTAAACAAAATAGCCTATGATATAATCTAATTAATATTCGTAGACTCTGCCTTATGCTTTCGGACATAGATTATTTACCTTACAACAAATAATATGTCTATGCTTTAGAATTGAAAAGCATATCCAGATCACGCTGCACTTGAAAAGCTATCTGTATCCCGTAAGAGCTCCTCAATCTTAGGTCATTGCTTTTCTGGATTGAGTTGTATGCTGATGATTATTGTCATTTTGTTTTAATTGCTAGCACTTAGAAGTGCTCTCTATACTTTTATTAGTAGTTTACTCCTATAGATACATAAAATAATTCTCACAAGTCTCATCTGACAAAGGTTTTAACATGTACAAGTTTCTCAACTAGTAGGCAATAAGTATTGTTTGGATCACATATTCAACCGTGTTAAATCATGCATTTTCATTCATGTCCATTCAGTACACAGGTTTTTGTCTTTAGTTGGCCGCACGTTTATGAATAATTTAAGTAGAAACAAAAATGACTCTAATCAACCTAAAACACCACGGTGAAAACTCAAAGGGAAATCTTATTAAGTATTAATGCAAGTAAACTATAATTAACTACCTAGGAAACATCATATTTAACCTCTATTAGTTTCCCAATGCTATTGCCATTCACAATTTACATATTTTACAAAAACGTGGCAACTATATTGTCCAAAAAAAATACTTGGAAGATGAAGAAATTCCCAAGCTTTCACGAGATGAGCATACTGTGAGCAACCTTAAATTTCCAATATCCTAACCACCCAACTTTTAGGTAGCACAATCAGTCTGCCAAGGTGTTTTACTAAAAACTTCATGAATCTCAAATTACTGCCGGGGAATTCTCTCATGTTTCTCAAGCTGTGGAATGGCACAATGAGCAAGAGGAAAGCACTCACACCATTAACAAGATCGAGCTCTATCATATGGCCAAGTTAGGAAATAAAGCAAGCGTTAACTTCTCTCTCTGTCTCTGTCTCTTTCTATTTTTTTTTTTTTTTTTTGGGCAAGGCCAAGCAGAATTATATCTATTGGCTTCGCTAGCAAAATGTGAACCATTCATAGACCCTTTTAACAAAGTAGAATTAAGGTTGATAGTTGATATCTAAAGTAGAACCAATTACACTCGTTTGTCATCTTCTGTTCTGCAACTCAGGTGAACTAGAAACCTTGGTTCGAGGTGCAACTGAAGCACCTCAACGGATCAATGACGTACAGGAAATAGGTTATGCCCAAACCTAAATCAATGAGCTAGTCCACGGCTTTTGGATATACTTAAAAAAAAAATATATTATTGCACATTTCAACATGGCACATGCTGAATCTTTCCTTCCCCAAAGAATGGCTTCAAAATCACACCATGACTGCTATTGTCCAATTATACCCCAAATAATCCATTAACATTTCCCCAGAACACCTGAAATCTGTGGAGATCACACGGTAAGCGGACCAGAGTTCACAAGCCCTTCGGCGCTTAAGTGCACAGTGGTCGAGCAAAGCACCCAGTATTATTTTTAGTTATAAGCTTCTAACTTATAATTATGCCATAAGAACATATCCGTACTTCCTAATTAGAAAGCAATGCACAATAAAAATAGGATTCTAGCTCAGAACTTCCAAATAATACAACATGTAAATTTACATACACTTGGTAAAAGGAAGTGATTAAAATAGCAAGTCCAGCACAGCAAACACATAATGAAATTTCGCAGTTCAGACGTCTAAAGTTTTCTGCTCTTTTATTGTACTTTTCTGCAGATTGTCTGATTCAGACACAAAAAAGCGCAAGTCTGCACTTAACCACAAGCTCGTCGCTTTTCACTATGATGGGAGTTCCTCTATGTGCATTCAAAGGACCAAATCAGAGGATACTAATAACTAATGATGATGCATGAAATATACTTCATAATTATCCGTTTTATTGAACTACAGTTTACTACGGTCAAATAAACAAAATCTTCAAATTCAACCAATCTTAGAAACGATCTTGGATCGTAACTACACCATATGCGTCTATTGTCCATGATAACGCATGATCGACTGTTAAAAACCAATTGAATCTCAACAAAACACTATAGAAATAATTCCAAATCCCCCACATCCAACTTTATCAAATTGATAGATTGTCCCCCGTATTCCTTCAATTAAATCAAAGTGCCCCCTTCCCCTTAATCCTTTAATTTCCTGATCGAACAAAATTCCTCCACCAAATCCCAAATTGTCAAATTTTAGAAAACCTTTAAGGTCCTATGAAATACCATTGAGTTAATATTTCCAAGTCGTTAACACATCAATCATATATATACATGCACAAATAGCAGGTATCATCTCCCAATCTTCTTTTCAGATGTGCAATGATAGAATTCACATGTGAAACAAATCATCCACTAGAAGTACTAAAGTATTGAAACCAATGATCTAAAGATTTGCAGAAACTAGTAGTGCACATATTCACACATTGGACATGGAAAAACAAAGGAACAAAAGCATCTGCACACAATATTGGGGAGGGTGTTGGACACAATGCTGTCAAAGGATGTTGGGACTGATGAATGAGGAACCGGCATCTTGGTTGGTGGTGGAGTGGCCACTGCACAGAGATGGAGAAGAAAGGCCTCATGGTGGCAAAATTGGATTTGGACTTGAAAAGAGATTCCGGAGCAGAGCAGATTGGAGATAAGTTGGTGGGAAGTGAGAAGGCCTGTTAGGCAGAGTGACAGGAAAAGAAAGGAACTGAAAGAATACTGCCTAATGGAAACGAAAGGGAAAAAAAATGGTTTTTCTTCTATCTTCTTGACATTTGAGATGAAAGTAAAAGAAATCAAAAGTCTAAATAATTGTTTGGAAAGACCAAAGAAAAGAAATGAATGGAAAAGATTATATGTCAATCTATATTTTTGTTCATATTTTAAATTCAAAACTTAAGCTGTAAATATATTTTAAGGTAAATAAATTGTTCATTAAATTTGTATTTTACTATTTTCCATTTCTACTCAGTTCGGAAACCACTTCAACACAAAATAACTAGGCCTAAGCCTCCATTTCCCTCCCACTTTCTCTCCTCTAAAATCAATCTAGACATGATAATCATCTCTCCTATTCCTCTCCTTTCTTTTTCCTTCATTCCCTCAATCAATACGATGCCTTACGGCGAAGGCTGCTGATGAGAAATGAGGAAAAAAAAAAAAAAAAGGAGCATAGAGATCTGGGGGAGAAAAAGGTAGGGGCATCTTAGGAGAAAGATCACAGAACTTTTAGGAACAAATTATGATCCTTTCCTGGGTTTTGGTGAATGGATTGTATTGGAATGAGGGCAACTGTAAGGTTGGAGGAGAGAAATTTTTGGAATTCACCCATAACTATTTTGATGCTTTCGCTTCTTCCTCATGCAGCAGAATCTCAAGTTGGGATGCACACATTTTTCATGCATTTTAGGTCCCTACAAACAATCCATCATTTGCTACAAAAACAGAGGTTCCTAACTTCTAACAGCTATTTCCCTGGTTACTAATGTATAACTTGTACTCCCTCCTATTTCACGGTAGATGTCATGTTTTTTGCTTTTTAAGTTCCAGCATAAATTAACGTTTTGAAAATCTACACAAAATATCACTAAATTGCTCATTGTGATGTCAATTCACCCAAAGCTACCCCATTTAGACACAAGGATTCCTTGCCTTGTTAGAAAATACTTTGTTTGGATGGTTGGTTTTAACGTATTTACTGTAGCAAGTTTGAGGACTTTTTGGTTAAATGTGTATTCGATATAAAAATAGATGGTCAAAAACATATTTGGAGTTTTTTTAAAAGCGTTTTTACCCGAAAGAAAAATGCAGCATTTGATTTCCAAAACACTATTGGACCTGAAGGGGCATATATATATATATATATAGATACACACGCACACATACATATATATATATATATAAATATATATATGTATGTATACATATACACACACCGCAAGATAAGAGACCCAACCATCTCCCATTGTCGAAACACACATGAAAATAAAATCTTACAGGAAATGGATCCGGATTAGATGGCTGAAAAATGAGCTGTTCACCCTGCACATTATGGAAATGAAATTGATTCAATAGACAAATTAAATTTATGCAGGGAAGATACAGAGCAAATCTAATCCAGCTTAAAAGCTCTACTTCAACATCATCATAGATCAAAACAAAGATATTGTAGCATGCAAATTCAGAATGTTCAAGCATCCTGTCGGCACATACTAGAACTAGACTTTTACAACCAAAACATCAACAGAGTATTCATCTTTATTGGATAATTTGACTATTGGATCCTTAGACCTTTTTGATAAAAGCAAGTAAAAGAAAAGGCAATCTTTCGGTGTACTTCCTTAGTTTTTCACTCAATAAAATCAAACTTAAGAGGACGTGGAGTTGGAAAGGAAAAAATAGCATTCTCTTCTTTACTTTTGTAGATACATGGATCACATTTTTTTTTTTTTGTCTCATCAGTATTCTATCTTACTCCTGACTTATTCTATAGGAAGCCAACTGGATTTGGAAAATCGATGAAAATTGAATCAACATCGGACCAAAGGTATGCATTATGCATCCATTTAGATATTTGTTGGGAGTTAGGGTTTGAACTCTTAACCTTCCACCTTACTTAACCTTTAAAATCTTAGTGGTGGCCAACCCAACTAAGTTAGTTGGTAGCTACATGGATCACACAGTATTGTGTACTTGCACTTTGTTGTATCAAATTTTGGTTACCATAACTAATAAAAAAAAAAGCAAATTTTAACAGAAAAATAATAAATTAAAATTTACTACTTTCTATGAAAATATACTTTTTTTTTTAACCCTTCATCAACGTAGAATTTTTCATATACTAGATTAGGATCATCATGTACTTGGGTTGTCTCGATTTGGTTGCAATGTAAGTTGATTGCAATGTTTGAACTTATATAGGCTTTGAAGATCACCTTTTTTCCGTCTCATGTTCGAAGAAAGAAAGGATGAACTGTTTTTCATGAAAATTGTCACGTTTTGGATAAAAGAAAATGTCAAGTCAACAGGATTAGGATCGTGGACTAAATATCTGAGTTCTTGATACACAAGTTGAGGTTATTTGTTTTTCAGGTTATATCCACAAAGTAGAAATATAACAGGGTAAAATGAAAGAGTTCTCTTACCTGAGTTGAACCGCGAATGTCGTCAATCCTCTCCTGAACCCAGAAAGCTTCAAGAAATGGAAACCAGTACCTAGAGTAAAAACCAGAAATTAAAATAAGATAAAAAAGTAGTACAAAAATTTACCATTCAATTACCTTTCGTCGAACAGAATTTACCTCAGTAATCGATGAGGGTAATCTTTTCCCCTTCGGGGGACTAATCTGGCGCTGAACCTGTTGTTTTGGTCCTCACTAACTACAATCCCCTCCAGATCTTCGAACTGGCAAGGCAACAGGGGAAGAAACTGTTCTACCCCAGCCCATAACTGGAGTTGGGGGAAGATACCCATATCCCTGGCTAGCCGAGCATATGTCACCGGATCGATGGCGTAGTGGCCACGCGGTCTCACTGTAACCGCATCATCGTATCCCTCCAAGACGGAGGATGAGGCGTTTCCGCGGCCATCTCCCTCCACCAACAGGTCATAGAAATCCCTAACTGCGACGTCGTTCCTGGCGTCGTTGATGATCAAGGGTTTCACTTGCTTCGCCATCCTCGGATAAATACAAAGATCACACAGGATGAAAGACTCTTTAGGGTTTTGTACGAGTGCACTGGGGTTCCTAGGGTTTACGGTAGGTACTACACTCGAAGGCGAGCCGATACTGTGTTGCAATCTCATGCATCCAATGGTCGGAATTTCGTTTTTATTAAGGGCAAATTTACAGTAAAACCCCTGTACTTATAAGCCTATCTCACTTTGTTCAACTTCAAACTTTTTTAGAACATTTTACCTCCTTAAGGATACTTGAATTTTGCCCTACCCCAGATTTTTTTTCTCTTTTTGTGTTGCTTAAGAGAAGATTAACCCTCTATTGTTTTCTTCTTTTTTTATTATTTTTTCTTTTTCTTTATCTCTTCTTCTCACTTTCATTGTATTTTTCTTTGCTATTCTCTTTTTTGCTTTTTTATTTTATACTTTCATCTTTCTTAATTTATAATACTTTTATTTATTATTTTCAATTGAGAAATTATGATTAAATTACAATTAAATAGTTAATAACAAATTAAAACACGCAATAGTCAATATGTCAAAATGTTAACTAAAGACATAATACTATCAATAAATTAAAATTCATTACTCCCACCACCGTGTGACAATGTAGCTATTAAATAAGTGTTGTAATATCAAATTTATATCAATTTAGCTTAATTCTTTTTTTTAATTTGCAATAAATCATCAAATTAACCAGTAACTTAACAAGAAAAAGGAAAATGTGATAAAAATGAAAAACAAAGAAAGAATAAAATGAAAAAGAAAATAAAAAAGGAAAAATGAAAATAAAAGATAAGAAAGAGAAAGAAAACTAAAAAACAAAAACCATAGAGGAATAGTTTTGTCTCACAATAGATTAAGGGAGAGTGTTTGTTTTGTGTGTGTATACATACATAAATGTGTGTGTGTGTGTACACACACATATATGTTTATGTATGTGTGTGTGTATATATATGTATATATATTATAGAAGGGACACTGTTATTAACCCAATTTTTGTTACTATTTGCACCCCAACTTCCTTGGAATTGTTAAAGAAAAAACATGGAAAGAAGGAAAAATACCACTGAACAAATTTATATTTTTTATTGGTATTTTACTTTTCTTTTTCCTTCTCTTCCATTCATTTTCCAATATGTGTATTTTCTATAATTAATTTTTAAGTATTTATCTTATTGTTGCATTGCTTTCCCAAAAAAAAAAATAAATAAATAAAATTTTGTCCATAAGAGATTGCAACAAAAATAATGTTAATCAAATTTAGTTAAATATACATCGGAATTTATATTACATGCATGAATGACTGATAATTACGTAAATGAACTAACTGTCCATATGCTAACAAGAAAAAACTTATAATTAATTTACTGTATCATTGGTGAAAGATAAGAAAAATTTAAACTAAAAGTGAGGGAATTATGTGCAACATATCAGATTAAATTATTTTGAGTATGCAAATAGTAAGAAAAGGTTCCATGAAAGAACGAAAAAGAAAAAGGCAAAAAGGAACAAAAGAAAAATACAAAAGGAAAAAAATAAAAAATATAATAGCTGGACATATTTGACCAAAGAACTAAAAGAGCGGAAGTATAATTTACTCTTATTAAATATCGAAGTACTTGGATTCATTTAAGTTTGTCGTCTCCAATATTACTCCAATTACATATTCCATTCCGTGTTCGCCGAATTCTTTCTTAGTTGAAGGAAAACCAAGCATCCTCCATCCTTTTTTTTTTTTTCACTAGAATTGCATTAAAAATATTTTTGTATTTTGTAAAAATGTAATTGAAACAATGTATACACTGCCAAGATTTACTGTGATACTATTGAATGGATTTTTACTCATTAGGATATCAGTTCTAAGGCAACTCTAATGCGCCCTACCATTACAAACTAAACTTTAGCCTATTATCATTCTGCCTATAAACTTCCCTTCCTACTCTCTAAATCCGGCAGCTCTCATTATTTTGTACTAAATTGAAAATCAAAGATTTAATAATGAGATTGTATCAAGAAAAATAGAGACTAAAAGATAGATTCATTTAGTTGAAAGAAACAAAAATTATACGAGATTTTTGGAAACTAAGGATTTTAGCAATATGTTATCTATAAACAAGCACGGGAAAGAATATTTATAATTTGTTATGTCTACCTCATGGGCAAAATACATAAAATCTAAGTATGATATAATGGATGTGCTCCTTATTCTCCTATCATTTTCTCCTATCATTTTCAAGATAATAACTAACCTCTTTTAAGTTTTGGAGTTAAGTATAATTACATTGTTTCCACTAAACTTTACAATCAACATGAAATAAATAAATTGTTTAGATTGTCAACATACTTTAAATATCAATAAATATTTGTTAGTCTATAATATTTATTTTTCTCATAATCTCATTATAAGTCCGATGGTATTCAAATAGGGTGAGTTACACTAATTCGATGGTATTCAAATAGGGTTAGTTACACTAAATTCCCTAAAAGCATTTGATAGTTTCATGTTGTCCCCTCAAGCCCAAACTATAAATATTTTACACACATTGATCATTGAGTCAAAAATAGTCTTTGATGACACTGTTTTTATTTGTTTGCCCATGGCAAATGCCTACATGTAGAGTTATGGCATAAGACGCATGCATGGATGGGAGTTGCAACACAAAAGACTTATGAGAGATTGGATGACAACATTATGGGGATTTTGAGAATCTAAATGCGCATCAATTTCGCGGGAAAATAGATTTTAGAGTTACGGTACCGCCAGGTTAGTGGCGAGGCATAAGTTGCACTGGCTTGTCTATATCGGGAACAGGATTAAGACTTTCCTAAGAGCCTACCTCTTACCAAAGTTGCATCATCCTTCAGGATATATAGAGGCAATGGATAAGTAGTTGAAGTGACAGATATGTCCTCATTGTGGTGCACTACTAACGGCTGAAAGGCAAGGAAATTCTTGCATAGATTAAGTCTACGGCCCCACTTATAAACCTTGTGGTCGAAAATAGTACTACGTAAATATAATGATATATGCTGATATAAAAAAGTAATATAAGAATGCTCGTGTAGTTTTGTTTTAGATTACAAGATTCACAAGTAGAGTCATGAACTGGTTAATATAAAAATTTTCTCCTCGACAAAGGGCAATAACTATAGTTAGCGTAGGACTGCATGTGCTTAGGATGTGGGCTTTAGGAAAATTTCAAGAAACCAAATATGTTTTAGGAAACAATGGGTGAAGCCCAGTGGCCACCTCAACCTTGGCAGAGGGAACGCCTTATGGGCATTTCCCTCATGAACCCCAACCTTGGTAATTAGGAAAAAATGGGAGAGAAAAGGAGAAGGGAGGATTAGATGAGTACAATTGGAGCCATGCCCGAAATTATGTGGTGCAAAAAGTATGAGAATCATACCTAGCACAAATTTGTAATAAAATAAAATGACTTAGGAGCATAAATGCTGCCACATACGACCAATAACCACATTTAAAATGCCAACAAAATCTATGGAGAAAGCATATAGAGCAAACTAAGAAAGCCAAAGGCAACACTACAGAAAAAAAAAAGAAAAAAAAACTAGTTTTGGTGGCCTGCATTTAATTTTCAGGCCATGAAATGGTTATAATTGTGATTTGCATGATTTTGAATCCAAGTAAAAAACCATAATTTTAAGTCGTAAATAAAAGTATAATATTTATTTACATTTTGCGATTGGATTTTTGACTTTATAGATAGTGCCCATGTGCAAGTCACAATGAATCATAAATTAATCAGTAACTTGTGTTATTATTTTTATTGCAATATAACTAGGTAAGGTAACCCAAGGAGTGGCTTTTATCCATTTTGGATAAAAACTAATATTAGCACTTTGCCCAGTGCTCTGTCATGCCTACCATAGGCAAGTACAAGAAATCAACAGCTAGTTAGGGCTTCTTCAATTTAAATGGTTGAAGAGTCAATGGGAGAGTGAATCTGAATTAGCAAAAAAATGAGGAAAACAAATTATCCAATAGAAGAGCTTGAAGACTATAGTTTTGCCTAAGTTTTTTCCTATTAACTCCCTGGTTAAATTCAGTTACTTGCCTACGATTGGCACAATACAGTCTACTATCTCATCTTCTTGCTCTAGGCCCACCATTGTTAGTAGCTGATATGGTTTCTTGTAGCTAGTTAGAGGTAACTTAGAACCCTTCATATTAAGATGACACCACTGGGGAGCTTGAAATTTCAATGAATATGTTGGACCAAGAGAAGATTGAGCTAAATCAAGATTGACAAAAAAAAAAAAAAAAAAAGCTATTTAGCTGGTAGAAGTTGAGAGTAAAAAAGATTCAAAGGATTTTTATCATAATTAGGCACAAAAAGGAGGCTTGTTTTTTCTAATGCACCTGAAGGAGACCCTAGATAGCATAAAATAGAAGCAAAGGATCTTTAAGGACAGGTTTGAGCACTAGACATTGCTAAATAATAGCGATTCTTAGGTGGTTGTTAGAGAACCTAAAACTTTTTTATTGCATGTCTTATTCTAGATACTGACAGCTACTATGGTGACTATTAGTGTATGCCCTTAAACAAAGTCATTTTAAAATTTTTTGTGTTTTACACTTGTTTCATGTTATATAAATGAATGTGGTGTTTTCTTTATCATTTAATGCTTGCTATTCATTATACTTGTTTATTTAATAAAGTTCATAGAATATCAATTGTATATGAGAAATTGTAAGGGTTACAATAAGCAGCCTCTCGTTAGACATATATTATATTCTTAAATATCTCAAGTCATAGTATTAATGAGACTGAACATTATTAATACTAATAGATTAGCGCATACTTTGCTACTACTTATGGAAGTAGTAGTTGATCTCAACGATGGTATGTGACACCTAAACTAGTACGTGGATACTTGTTGGAAAGTAAGTTCATTGGATTAATCTGTAAAAAATGCCCCACTTCAATAAATGAGAGTTTTTGGTGGAACTAGTGAACCACCATGTGAAATGCCATTGGTTTAAACTCTTAATAACAATGGTGTAAGTAATCTTTGGACTTAAGATATCCATAGTATCTTAAGTGTAGATTACTATAATTTGACTCTCTTACTTGCTACTCTTAAAAGGATAACTTATAGGGTAGAGATTGGGTATAATTTGAAGCATAGAAGGATAATGAGTAATTAATATAGGATTCACCACTTTTAGTATTAGGAGAGTATATTCCAGGTTTGTCTACTTGTTGGAAATAAATCACAAAATCTTCAACATAGAAGTAATAGCATTACTTGAATGATATTTCAAGCTTGTACTTCATGGGAGTTGTATTTAGAAATAAGAAAATAATAACTAGTCAAATACGGAGTAAGCACTATTTCATACACCAAGATTAATTAAGGATATAGTGTGGTGAAAGGATATTAATTACATGGTAACATTATCATTGATAGATAAATTGTACCGTATGATTTTTCCTATTTAGCGGTCATGATGTATTGGTAAATACTAATGATTTATAAGTACAAATAAATTTAATTAGTTGAATTAATGATAAATTATAGTTTTTAATTTATGTAGTTTTTAATTGACTAATTGGTGATCTATAATTTGTATTTATTGCCAATGTGAATAGGACCTAATGAGTCACACGAATTAAAGACATGATCTTCAGGTTCAGTTGTTATTAAGATAAATATGAAATACTTATAGTGTTAATTTATGAGATAAGTTAATCATAGAAACTTATACCCAATTAATCCAAGTCTTTGAGGAAAATCTTTGTGACTATCATGAGGAACAAATTTCTATTTAAAGGATTCCAATTGCCATGTGGAGTAGGTTTTGCTAAGTCTTATTGGACAAGGTAAGCTTCCTATTACCTATTGAACTCCTATTCACTTATTTCTTAAAAACTAAGATTAATTAGCAATAAATATGCTTTTATTGTTGAATCTTGAACGACATCAACAAACAACAGAAATACAAGAGTTGTATGAGTGAAAATTTAGGGAAAAAAAGAAGAAAAGGAAACCATGTCTCATTTTCTCTCCTTGAAGACGTGAATTCCTCCCCTAAAAGGTAGGGATTGTTGTCTTCATCTTTTTCCTCTACTTTGTGTCTTGTTTGAAGGCTTCAGGGAGCTAACACTCAAATACCAAGACTAAAACCAACCGTGAGTTTTCAAAAGATCTTTTTTTAAGGCCTTTCCAGGATGAGGATAAAATGTGAGGATAAAATGGACTCCTATTTTTAAGGCCTTTCCAGGATGAAGTTGGAAAGGCCTTTCCCTAGATTTTGTTGAGGAATAGGATTCTAGAAAAAAGCTGGAATGGCATTCCAGGTGAGAAAGACTTTTCTAACTTAAAATATCCATACCAAACATGAGAATGAAATAGACAAGTTGGAAAGGCCTCTCCATTCCACCCCATTCCCGCGTACCAAATGTTGCAGAGGATTACGTGAAAATGGCATGTATTTAAGGGCACAGTCCATCATTATAGTGCACACCTAGAAAACTTAGGCATAGCATCGTATATTAGCCTATTCAAGGCTACAATAAAACTGGTTACTTAATCAAAAAATTTGAACTCTCAACAAGTTTATTATAGCTACAGTTATGAAAAAGGAAAAGATGAAAGTAAAGAAAAGGAAAATAGACACCCACCAACAAGAGCCTAGAAGAAGAACTACATTCAACCTCCATGATTTTTTTCCACAAATACCCTATATAAAAGAATTATTCTATTGGTTCAACCTTCATATGTTGAAAACTTAGTTACTTCACCAAGTAATGAAAATTTTCGAGGTCAATCGATAATGCAAAGATATTAGTTTACCCCGACAAAATTTAGTTTGGTCTTGGGAAGCCACTTACAAAAATTTATTTTTCTTTGCTTAACAAAAATTGTTTTTTTTCTTATATTTGTTTAGCTCATATTTGTTTTGCTTAAATTAAGATGTTGAGTTGTAATTTGTCAGAGCCTCCTTGTTGTTTCCCTCGGGGGTCAAACATTGAATCATACTTGAGCAATTGACTCCCTCCAATTCAATTATTATTTCTTTATTAAGGATTGTTTGATTTAGGTGGCAATGTCTTGGGGATTCTAAGAATCTAAAGGCGTCTCAATACTAGGAATAGGTGATTATAATGCCAACAAAGAGAACATAAACTACAATAAGCTGGAATGCAACAAACTCAAAGCTATTCGAAAAACGTTAGTACTGAATGTTCAAGAAATAAAATTCCATTTGAACATGGATGTTTGGAAGATAACCACGAGGCAATCATACCACTGGGATTTAGAGAATTAAGAGGTAATTCTATGCTATGGATGCCTCATTAGTAAATCTTTAAAGAATCCAAAGACACCTGAATGCCGAGGATAAGGCATGAGTTGCACTTGGCTGCTATAGTTGTTGGAGTTTAAGACCATGGTGATTAGGATATTAATTAAAGAAAGTTATATTCGTTATGAAGTTATATTTAATCAAGTAGGACTCTATTAAAGGAAACAAATCCTTTTGTTATGGGATTATGATTAGAATAGAGAAGTTAACGCAAGAACAGAAAGTACTAAAAGTGAACATCCATTAACCCTCACCCATTTTCTCCCTAATATTTTTCTCTTTTTAGGGTTTTCTCTTTGAGGAGCAAGTAAAACATTTTTCTAGTCAAAGAATAATTGAAAATATGGTTTTACAAACAACTATGGAATTCAAATTTATTTTAGTTGCTTCTTTTATTTATTGGTATTTGTATGTTTCTTGAATTCACTACTTATGATTATTGTATTTGATTGAATATCATGGGCTCGGTATTTGATTTAACCATATAATCTACCATCAATTAGAATTAATTGAATTTGTAATTGTTCAGCTATTTTGATACTTTGACAACTGATATAACTAGGTTTGTACCAAGGAAATACACAATCTAAGTTTGGCTAGAATTTTGTTATTATTGATTCAGTTTAACTTAATTTTGCATGTTTGTTTGTGTTTAATTTATATGGTTAGCTTAATTTTCTAAAAAAAAAAAAAACTGCACATTTAATCCTGTGACTTGGAAATAAATAAATTTACCAAATCACTACGGACACAATCCTACTCACCATTAGATAAAAATTTTATATTTTCTCGAGTATGTATTTTATTTATTTTTGGCTCAGTTGACACTCGATCAGGTGCATGATAGACACTTTAGAACTTAAGAATGTGCAATCATCATTGTTATCTCATGAAAAACAAAAGAAGGCTAACCTAGATAAGATACAAAAAAATTGCATTGACTCTCGAAAGAAGAATCAAGAAGGAAGAATACCTGACGGTGGATTTAGAACTAGCAATTCAAAAAATCAAGGGAAAGAGTAGAGTTGAATGCTTTGGATGTCATGAGTTTGGATATACCAGAAGAAATTGTCCTCGTCGAAAGAAAAACGATAGGGAAACTCATGAAAATGTTGTTGGATATACATCTGATGGAGATATTTTCACAATCTCCAAAAATATAGATATTTCATCTCGTTATGGTTGGATTTTAGAATCTGATTGTGTTTTGCACATTTGCTCTAGAAAAGATTATTTTAATTCATTCCAAGTAAAGAAGACAGTTTCTGTGTCTCTAGATAATGGATCTACTTGTGAAGTCAAAAGTGTTGGGGTGATGAAATAAAAATGCTTGATAGAATGGTTCGTTCTTGAAGATGCCTATTCCCAAAGATATGAAAGAATCTAATTTCCTTAAGAAAATAAAACTCCAAAGGCTACAAGTATTCTATTAAAGGTGGAGTCTTGAACGTCACACATGGCAAGATCTGTTGAAAGAAAAGAAATCTGGCAATTTGTATCATTTGGTGACTTTAATGGATTGGGAACAAAACTCAGGAAAGGGGACTTAAGATTGCTTCCAAATTTCTAATGACAGTGAAGAGAAAATTCCTATAAAGGGGGAAAGCGAATTGAGGCCTTTCTCGTGAGTCAACTAGAATTTGGACTAGATTAGCATTGCATATTCATTTACTAATTAAATTAGATGGAGATAGGACAATATTGATTCGAAATGTGCAATTAAGCACTATGATAATTAATTAATGGTAAAATGTGAATGAATTTATTATTGGTTGGTTTGTTGTTTGATAAAAAAAAAAATGCCAAGATGAAGATTTCTGAGGAAATTGTCTAGTTTTTCTTTTCGGTAAGTTCCTTTCTTGTATGGAGAATAAGTAGTTTCACATTTACTCTAATTGCTTGTAGTAGTTGTCAAGTTTTAGTAGTAGGAGTTATAATTTAAGGCAATTATTTCCATGTTTACCAGAGCATTAGCCAAATAATGTCTCCAGTAAATACGTGAGTTGATATTATATAAGAAACACACAAGAGAGAAAGGTGAGAGAATTCCTGATTGTGAAAGAAGAAATACAATGTGTTGGACTTGTGATAGTGTTCTTGTATGTGCTTTTCTCCTCTCATAGTAAATAATGATTTTCTTTCCGTGGACATAGACTTAGTAATTAAGGTCAATCACATTAAATCTTGTATGTCATTTATATTCCGTATTGTTTTTATTCTTATTAAACTTTTAGATTCTTGATCCATCAATTGTCATGCTTAATTTTTGCATTTGAATCAAAACAATATTCCCCTGGATTGTCAGTTTCAACTTGTTCAATCTGTTCTCGACTCAATAGTCAATCCCCCCACACACTGACCAAGCCAATTTTGAATTTCTAGAACTTTGGAGTACAATCGACAGATGTGCATTTCTCTCGGGCCGAGAGGGGCAGGTTGGGTTTGATGTTTTTCTAGGGTAAAGTATGAATTTAGTTTCGGCCTTGTGGCTCGATTCCAATCTGTTCTGGGCTGAAACCCTGAAAGATTTGCACTTCCCCCATTGGGGATGCTACAATCCTTCTTCAGCCCAGCCTATCTTGGAAGGCTATCAAGGCCGTGATGTTTTTTTGGAGAACCACAATTTTTTTCTCCGGTGTTCCAAGTCGAAAATGGAATGTCACAAATGTCATTTCTTACGAGTTAACGGTTTAGATTTAAAGATTAATGGATTAAATTAAACTAGCAAAGCAAAAAAATAGCCTAAAAAATGATATTTGTTTCTTGTGAAAAATAATTATATTATAATTTTGCAAAGTTACACCATATTCAATTTGTGGGAAATGAAAATGAAGGGCACATTGCGAGGCCCCAGATCCCAGTCCCAAGCGAGGATCAAAATGATCCCTTCTGTTTACACAAGACAAAACAAATTTGGTCCCTTGCGCTTGAAAATACACTAATTTGATCATGCGTGATTTGGACACTTATTAGCCATTAGACTGCACAATTTTAGACAGTTTATAGATAAACTAATAAAATAGTATGTTCCACACTCCCACTAGTTTGATATGAAAATGGAGCAGTTCTAGTTATTGGACCTCTCTTATTGATGTAAATCAACACAGAAGTGATGCAAATTATTATAACTATAGTGCAAAAGTGAGTGATTGATTATTTTGTTCCTAAAAATGAAGTTATTAAAAAAATATATAACACTTGTGTTATTTCACACCAAATTGTTGATAGATTGCATCATTGGACGAATTAGACTTGAGCTTAATTAGATCGTCTCTCAGTACATTTTGATAGAACTATCATTTTGCCCCTAACAGTGTCTACATAAATTGTATCTCCCTGCCAAATAAAAAGGGATTATTAAATCTAGACAGTTGATATTGGCACTCTACTTTCTGTACTTGTAACGCAGTTTTTGTGCTAATACTCCACTTCGAATATTAGTTCGGATTTAGGCATTTTGACAAATCATCGTAAGGATAATGCCATATGGCAATGCTTTTCTTTTTATTGTTACTTTATTTCTTGTTAATAACAATCTATTTTCACAAACATAAGTTTGAATTATTGAAATGCTAATAATAAAAATTGAAGGTCAACTCAAACCAAAATAGATTGGTGCTGCACCGAGTATTAGACGCCTAGACTATTAAAACCAGAAACAAACAAAAATGAAGGAAGACCATCACGTGATCCTTCTGGCTTCGCGAAATCGGGCTTGGTACGTTGAAACACTCCCTTACAAGCTAAGGCCAATTCTTTTATAGAATTTACTTTTAACCCATCTTAAATTTCTTATAACTGGCAAAATTGCTGAACTAATCAAGCTAGAAGACTATTTCGAATACGTTACCTCTCAAACTTAATCTTAAACTGGTTTCCTTGGTTCATTAGTCAATCTTGATTAAGAAAAATTGATTAAGTTTTTGTTTTTGAGCTATTAGCCGGTAACTTAAGTTTTGCCTTCCTTTCTTGTGACAAAAGGCTTGCATTCTTAAGTCAGTACTAATAGTGAATAAAAATTTGAATTCAAGTCGGGTTCTTGATCAAGAATGATCGTTTGTACATGACCATATTGGACAGTCTTTGCTTCGTGAATTGGATTTCGGCAATGGACTTGCTATTTGCTACTAGCAAATAGCAAGAGTCAAAGCTGGGATACTAAAAAATATTAGCTATCAGTAATTTCAATCGACAACCTAAAACAAGAAATTTCTTGACAATAATCTCTTCTGCAGAGCTACACCATTTATGTGAATGTTGGATAATATGTTGTTTTAGTTTGATGTTTGAATGTTCTGTACGTATTTGATTTACCTAATAATGGTGTCGAACTCGCAATGAGTTTAAATTAGCCAAAGATTGAGTGAATGTTAAGTCATTTAATTGAATTTGGAATGCCCAAAAACTAATTTGGAGTAGTATTTCGTTTTCTTCCCCTTTCTGTTTTCAGTTATAAAATAACAGATGCATAGACAGTCGAACTAATATGTATAAATATTAAAAGATACCAAAAAATTATATCAATTTTTTATGAAACTCACGACTGATTACCTAACGTCCATGTAATCATTCTCAAATAATGCTTAAAGGAATTACTGCATGTCCAAATTCGATTTCTTATTTCAACCAGATTTCAAGCCCTAGGCAAGTACAGTTTGCATTATTATTGGTTATCTTACACATCTAAACAGAAAAGCTAAAAAGCATTATTTTCCTAGTTCCAATCAAAATAAAAAGAGTAAAAACTAGTAAAATCGAGATGAAGCAACAATAACGAGAAAATAAAACAAATTCAGTAGTGGAAGATCTCTCACTTAACTGAGTAGGGTACATACGCAGCTGCGGTTGACAGAGAGGTAAATATCCACTGATTCTTGGTACTCGACTGCAAGGCCTAGTACACATGACGCAATGCCCCAGGAGACGCAGTTGTGGACAAGAATATCAATTCTGCTGGCAAAGAATCGCCATTGCACCATAAAGATTGACCCCGGCAAAGCAGATAAATAGAAGCATGCATACAATAAAGGCAAATTCACGCTGGCGATTTCTGCTCCTCCGTTCAATCAGTTGCCATTCACTTTGCCGAAATGGGTAGTCTGGGTTACGAAATCTGTTTATTTCCTGATACCATGCATCACAACACAGCTCAAGCCGGCGTAAAGATGTTTTATACCTTTTTGCAATTACAAACAAAGTGATCCAATTCACAATAGCAGCTGTTGCAGATAGCACGAAAGGTAGCCAGCGATTGTGGCACTTTAAGAGACGAGTAGGAGCCACTAAATACTGCTGTGAAAATCACTCCCTGGAATATAATGTAATAGTTTGCGAGTTGGAAAACAATTGTTTCTAGTTTTAGGACTTTATCCTCCTGCTTCTCCATCATTTCTTGTAAAATTTGCAGGTTATTTCTTTCCATTCTTGTCTCCCCACAATCCGGGGGCCAGAAAGAGATCAAGGAGAGGAAGGAAAGACTGACCCTTTTTTTCCCCCTCTAGTTTTGGTTTTGTTTTCTAATGCATTGTCTGACGCAAGACTTGTTTCTTCATCAAATTTATAGTAAAGCCACATTATTGTTGGGATGAACTGGATGAGATACAGACATACTTTTTTCCCCCACAATCTGTGTAGTACGTAGTTTATTCTTTTGGGAGAAAACTAGAATATATGGTTGTTAAGATTCCAAAGTGGAAACTGGAAAGTGACACTTAGCCAGATTGTAACAACTTTTGTAGGCACTTAGGCAGATTGTAACAGTTTTGTATGCATTCGTTTCACAGTCAAACCTATGGACATGTGATTTTGACAAGATTGCCCGTACAAATTTTTAGGTTTTCAGCCCCAAAAAAGAGCGTCATTTTGTGTTTTAATTCAACTGTTTGGTCATTAGGCCATGTTGAATTGTATATAATATTTATCTCATATATAGATTCTGAAGTTAAAAAATTAGGGGGAAAAAAGAAGATCTCATATATGGCAATATTCTAAAGTTAAAAAATTCATGCGAGATCTTGGAAAAGGCGTGAAAGCAGGAGGCTGAATTTGGGCTTCAGAGGTTCCCAGTGCAATTTCTGCCAAAATGTTAGGAAGATTGAAATCAGTACAAGTGACTGTCTCAATCTTCTTTTGTGCTCACAGTTGCTTCTGATAAGAAGAAACTAAGGGATTCTCAACCTATATAGTTCCTTCAAGGAAGAAACTGGTAAAATGTGTGTTCCTCCTTTAGCTTCTATTTTCTGGTTGCTTTGTAAAGTAATGAGCCCAAACTTGTCACTTCTTTAGCATAGCTGAAGTGGATAGACAAGTGGACCCGTGACACAGTAAATGTCAGAACCACGTGGAGGCTTATCCCTGACGTGCCTCCAATGCTTAAGTCAATTATTCGAATAAGAAGAATAGGTCAGGAAAGTTAAGAGAATATAGTAAATATATCTTATAAATGAGAAGATGTTAAATTTATAGAGTGGTTAGAATAAGAGAAAAATCATGAAAAGACGAGCAATAGTGTAACAACTTAGAAAACATAGGTTGGCAATATCAAATTGTAGGGTGCACATTTTGATGTTAGGGCATCACATCAATATATTTAAATCACTTGGTTTTTAAGAAATCAAGGTATGTGGAGATATCATTTGTCCCGAATTGATGTTGAGGTTAGCTAATATTAGTATCTTCGTAAAGGACGATTGAATCGATCACTCAGGATATACGAGACTCTGGTTTGCAGGTGGTGGTATATGTTGTTCGTGACCTAGTAGAAACTGACACTTTTAAGCATTGCATTTTTAAGCCCTATGAAGGATTTTTTTTTATTACATTCATTAAGTAAAATTTAATCCAATCCTAAAAAGTTAAACCTGTTTTGAACGACTACAGCAGATACAATCAAATTTTTAAACAGCTTAAATAAAATAACTAGAAGATTGAATATAAAAACATAAGCTATAAGACTCACATTCAGTTGCACACCCCCATGCAAGTGGAGCTATACCCCTAGGCAGGAGACAAGAAAAACCTGTTATTTTTCAACTGTTATCTTTTCCAATGTTGAATAAAAGATAAATCTTGGTATTTTTTTCCTTTTAATGAATAAAATTTTATCTGTTCATAAAATGTATCTGAAGCACATATAGCTAGCTTTTTAACTAAATAAGTATAATCACCGTAAAAATTAAAATAACTTAATAGCAAAAACTACGTTACAAGAATTTACAAGAATCTCATTCAGAAAGAAAATTTGTGAGTCTTAGCGACTAGTTTACATTTAAACTATTTAAACTATTACTTATCTTTATCTTACAATAAACAAAAAACAAAAGGAGAGCATCTTTTATAGCATGATTTCTCATTCCAATTAGTTAAGGTACTCTAAGGTCACTACTATTTTTTTTTTTGAAATATTTTATCCAGTTAACTAATTTTCATTTCACATCATCACTAAATTATCAAAAATGTAATCTATTGGTCATTTTGTCTATTTTTCAATTGAAAATCAACAGAAATACGTCACATATGTACTATACTTGACTTTTTTTTTTTTTTTGGAGGCATTACTCTCATTTACGGTCTGCACAACAAATTTGAATTACGCACACGTACACCGGGCAAGACATCTATGGATAATAAATTAAGAAATATTGCAAATCTTGAAATAGGAGGTTCAACTTACGATCCAATATGTCCATCTAAGAACACCAAATAATAATGTGACATGTATATAAAGGTGTCAATAAATCTCAAGACCCATTAAGTTCTCGTGTCTAAAATTAATATGGGCAGGATGGGTATTAAAAATATAGAATTGGGTCTAATTAAGAGTAAATCCAATCATACCCATCCAAATATGGGTATAGTTGGGAATTATTTGGAACTTCAATGAGTTTGATAGCCAATTGTTTAAATATTATTTAAATGACTTAAAATTACAAATTTAAATATTCGATAGCCAAATATTATTTAAATGATTCAAAATTACAGATATACCCAATAATATATTTATTGGTGTCAAAAGAAATTACTATTGGATATTTGTGTCATATCAAAATGGGTTTAGCCCATTTTGGTTCCGCCTATAATGATCTCATGACTAATATAGGACTGTTTGCATATAATCTATACTTTACATTCTAAATAAATCTCACTTAAATTCCGCTCATCCCGTCCATTTGCCTCTCTACCAATATGTACTTTTAATGATAAAACTGTAATTTACTACTTAGACATAATTAAAGCAGGAAAAGGAAAAAATTTTGAAGCTATTATTTTGTACTAAAAAGTATTGTTGGCCCTACTGTTGTTCTATGACATTACAGTATGCAAAAGAAAAAGGCATGTAATATATATAATAGATACTAGGCAAAACCTATATGAGAATTTAATTGTGAAACCCCCTACCTAGAGGTGGAGAGCACTAAGTCGCGTGTATGAGTGTTACCCTTCTTTCCAAAATAATAATAATAATAGTAATAGTGGTGGTGTTCGTCGGGGAGCTGATGATAATAATAATAATAATAATAACAATAACAATAAATAAAGAATTGAGAAAACAAATGATTTGCTCACATATATAATTAAATTGAACCACTCTGCAAATTTGTCATTTAGTTGAGCACAGAAATGGACTAGTGATTGTGGTCTGGCACCAAACTATAAGCAGTGGACAAGAGTTTACTTTGGAAAAAGTCAGAGGAAAGATGTTAGAAGCATACAAGCACGAAAAGTAGTAAGAAAAGACTTGTTACACATGATTAATGTTTCAGTCGCCTTAAAGAATCAAAACAACTTTAAAAACCAGAATTAAGAAAAATGGTCAAATATAAAGTTCGATCAATCATAATGCCTAGGCATTATGCAGATCCAATGATAATGATTGCTTTAATTAGAAGTGAACATTGTCCCTAAGATTCTGATTAATGATTAAGTTTAAAAGGTCTTCTATTCTTGATTCCCCAATTGTTCTTGTTAATGATATTTGAAGTTGTGCACCGGTTGTGATGTGCACATGCTGCCTACATTAGAATTCTCTTGAATTTTCTATATGTGTTGTGGATTTAGGTGGACTTAATTTGAAGTTCTTCACGCAAATCCCCTTGACTATTTGGACAAATTGCGAGAGGTTTGAATTTGAAATCCAATAAAGTGTTGAAATTGGTGGTTTTCAAATTCACGTATTGTTCTAATTCTCTTTTTTTTTTGGAATTCATTTATTTGAAATCCTTTAGAATTCAAATCCTCCAATCCAAACAGACCGTATGGTACATATAATTGAGGTAACGAAAAGGAGACATAAAAAGGTTATCAAAAAACAAAAAAGGAAAAGAAAAGAACCAAATGGTGCTTCGCTAGCTAAAACTCCTTTCCTGGAGTATTTGCAGGGGCTGGCAGTTTCAGATGATACTGTAATCTCTTCCACCTGCCGTAGGTGGAGGGTCAAATACGAGTGATAATATATTTTAAATTAAATTTATTTTCTATATATTAATTGATAATATTTTACAGGAAGATTAATATATTGTTTCATTCTGGTATATTACTGTAAAAAATACTCTGTTGTGCCTATATTTTTTTCCATATTTTTTTATTTAGAAATCTCATCATTCTTAGTCACTCTAAAATTATTAGTTGAAAATTTTTTGAGATTATCATACTCTAACGGAACTGTAGAATGCCACTATTTAATAATTATTATCTATTTTCTATGTGAGCCCACCTATCCTGGGAATCTAATTTTCTATGTTTTTGTACTATTTAATTCACGTTAAAATATTCATGTCATTTGATTGAATTATAAAAAAAAAAAAAAAAGCATCAAAGGAACAACACTCACCATTAGAACAAAAGTAACTAAGTATAAGATCTAATAAATAAAGAAAGAAAACATTCCATATTATTAAATAAATCGTTAAATAATTCGTTTGGTTAGAGTTATTCTTCCAAATACAAATATCAGCATATTTCAATAATTAAGAGTTCTCTCAGCAACCCACATACATTCTCATTTTCTCTATTAACGTTGCATCCTACGGAATCAAAGCCCCCAGGGGCTGGTTCATATGGTCACAGGCAAGTAGTTTACGAACCTGTGTGATCGTGTGTTCGAGTCCCCCTAATTGCCGGTGGTGTATCCTTGGGGACGGGATTCATAGCCGTAAGGGGATTAGTTCAACGTAAGCTGTAGGGCTACCCCTGTGTTAAAAAAATAAAAAAAGTTACATCCTATAGAATCCCTGACTGTTGTTGTCTTTTTACTTGGTTCTAAATTATATTAATTTTTTTAAAATTTAATAATTGCAACATGATATCATTCAAAGTTGAATTATTATTTCAATTGAATTTTGCGTGTTGAAATAGAATTTTGTCTTCAGGAATAGTTTCTATTATACTTTTCAATTTCTTCATGATGATTCAATTGTTTAAACAACCTCAGCTTAAAACCTCTTCTCCTGCCCCTTCCCAGAAAAAATGATAAATAGGAAGACACAAAATATCTGTAACACTACAAACTCTATTTGCAGTAGAGTACGACTCAACAAAGAAATTTTGTTTCTAGTAAATATAGCTTCAACAAATTTAGTCATATAGGTAGCTAATATTGTTATTCAACTTTTTCAATATGTTTAATAATTAGTAGTTAACATAATTAATATCAAGCCATATGTATTTGGACGAAAATTTCCAAGTAAAAAAGTGTCTTCCAACATTGGCGAGTTGATCTTAATTTCGCAAAAGGTCCTTTATCTTCTGTTTTCAAATTATATTGTTTGTACCACCTATTTTTTTTAGTAAATTAGTCCGTATGAATAATAATTTTATTCTTCGGCCTTCTAGCCTTTTTCTTGTGCCTTTTGTCTTAAACTATGTAAAATTTATAAGTTTTTAATTTTCTTTTTTATTTTATGTTTTGAGTTAAATTTCAAACTTGTAGATAATGCAATATTAGAGAACTCTTTTATACAAAACTTGTCATTGTTGATTTCTGGAATAGTATACAAATTATTAACTCTTTAGTGCTAAAACAATGTTATTTGATGTTATTGTCATGAATTCAGAAAATGGTTGGCAAATTTCCTACTTTGCTTTCCTTCTTTGCGTGATCGAATTTTATTAATATATTCTTTTTGTGTTTACGCCAATTTTTAAGGAAATTTCAAACATAAAACAGAGGAAATTTAAAGTGTATATGTAACTAATAATATAAGGGATAATTACAGAAACCTCCCCTGAGGTTTCTGACAATTTCACTTGGCACCCCTTAAGTTTCAAAAATTACACAAACCTCCCTTACATTTATTGTTTTAGTAACAAGACCTCCCCTATCAACATAAGTTTTAAATGAAAATCCAATTTTGCCCTTCTTAATCTAAAAACCAAAAAAAATAATATATATATATTTTTTACCACTTGAACTACCGCTACCAACTTCATGAATACCGCCATTAGCAACTACAAAACAATCTCACCAACACCGGTACACCACTGCCAACTAATCAGGAAAATAAAAATAAAAAATTCATCTTGTTTTTACCACTTGAACAACAACCACTACCACCACCATATCACGCTAGCTCCATTTTTATCAGTTACCACCATCACAAGCAACCGTACTATAGAGGCAAAATTCATAAATATTCCCTAGCAAGACATCCAAATCTATTTACCCAAAACCAATTATATATTAGTAACTTTGTAACTTCCAAACCCTTAAATTCATAAATCAATTTGCAAAGTAATAATAAGAATAATAAGTCAAGGGTTATTATAGTCATTTTAAGTGGCCAGGGGAGGTTAGTGTAATTTTTCAAACCTCAGGGGTGCTAGGTGTAATTGTCAGAAACCTCAGGGGAGGTTTCTGTAATTATCCCATAATAATAAACAACTCGTCATTATTGTCTTTTTGAATTCTATACAACTTTATTTAACTTTTCGTTGCAATATATATATATATATATATATATATATATATATTCAATGCCACTAGCATGAACTGAAGACAACAAAGAAAATGATGGACGCCTTTGGTTTCAAAGTTGGATTGCGTCCATGTTTTATTCATATCTAATATTTTGGATTAGATAATAATCTATTAGTTTAAAAACAAAATTTTAAGTATTATTGTTTTACTTGGCAGCGTTCTTTGCGTGCTCCGAAGTATAGGACATTTACTTTCACTGCCTTTTGGATTTGTTCTCCAGATATATTGTCAAAAAAAAAAATTCTTGAAAAAGGCCAAATATATAAGTTGAAATTCAGTTTTGACTTTTTCTCTCAAATCAATGTGGCACCAATTAACTTAATTCCCTCCCTTAATGGGTAGACCTTTCGCTCGAATTTAAAATCCAAATCACTACTCAACATAAACTCATTCTTTATCAACTCGACATGCACCCTAACATCTTCTTTATTTCCAAAGAAAACAGACCTCTAGTCCAACATCACCGGACCCATAGCCTAACTCTAGGCTCCATAGTGCAAATCCAAATAAGAGAACAATTCACTTGTCCATAATCTAGAATAAATCACTTGCAAAAAAGTAGCCCAAACATCAACCATGTGCTCTGATACTAATCTGTCAAAAAAAAAATTTTTTTTTGAGAAGTCCACCAAAGTGGTCAAATATGTAAGTTGAAACTCAAACTTGACTCAAAAGTTTAAACTAGTAGGTCTTGGATCCTTACCTATATATTATGTACTCTTGCGTTCTTTCTCAAATTGGATCCTTACCTATATATTATGTACTCTTGCATTCTTTCTCAAATTAAGTGGGATAAATTATCCTACCCATGAATTTAACAATTCTCTCTCTTTATGGGTAGACCCTAACATTGAAACCAAATTTCCCCTTATGCCTGCATCACGATTCAACACAAGCCCAATCTTCATTAACTAAGACATAGACCCTAACCTCTTCTTTATTTCCAAAGAAATTGGACCCTTAATCCAACATCGCTGTACCCCTAATCCAATTCTAGCCTCCCTGGTCTAATACTAAGAAGAAAAGAATTCACCTGTCAAATACTTAGAAGAAATTGTTTATCAACGAGTAGTCCAAGACATTAATCATGGGCTTGGATCCTAATTTATTAGGGAGTGAACCCCAAGAAAGTCTATCAAAAAGAGGCCAAAAATGTAAGTTAAAACCCAACCTTGACCAAAAAAGTTAAAACAGTAGACCTTGGGGTCGGCCCCTTAACTATATATAAAGTACTATTAATTTATTTCTCATATCAATATAGGATAAATTAATTTACCCATGAACTTAACAATTCTTCCACTTCATAGATAGTCCTTCAAATTAAACCCAAACTCCCCTCTAAGCCTATATCACTACTCAATACAAGCCTCTTTTTAATCATCTCAACATAGATCCTAATATTTTCCTGATTTTCAACATCACTAGACCCTTAACCTAATTGTAAGCTCCATAGTCAATTTTAAGGAAGAGAACAATTTTAAGGAAGAAACTATGGGCACTGATTCCAATTTGTTAGGGAGTGAAACTCAAAAAATTCCACCAAACAAGCCCAATAAGTAGGAACCAAATTTGACGCAAAAAGTTTAAACTAGTAAGTTTTGGACTCTTAACTATAAATAATGTGTTTTTTTTCCTTTCTCAAACTAGACAAATTAACTTACCCATATAAACCTAATGATTCTCCAGCTTCATGGGTAGATCTTCACATTGAATTCAAACTCCTTTCCAAGCCCACATCACTACTCAACATATACCCACTCTACATCATCTCAACAATGGACCTAACCTCTTTATTATTTCTAACATCACTGGACCTCTGACCTAACACCAAATCCACTGTCTAAACCCACTAAATAACAATTCAGTAGTCCACAATCTAGAAAAAAGCATTTGCCAATTAGTAGGCGAAGGCATCAACCATTGTCTCTGATACCAATTTGTTAGGGTGAAACCAAATACAAAGACATCATCCATGGGCCCTGATACTATTTGTTAAGGAGAAGAACCCAAAAGATCCACCAAAGAAGTCTAATATATAAATTAAAATTCAACCTTAATCCCAAAGTTTAAATTAGTAGATTTTGAACCCTTAAGTATATATAAAGTGCTCTACATTTCTTTGTCAAATTAATGTAGAACAAATTAACCTACTCATGAACCTAACATATACACAGTAAACGTGAGCTAAGAAGTTTGAAAGAAGTACTAGAGTGCTGATTTCAGTTTCTGTTTGTTTTAATCATTGATTTGTGTGAACGAGTTTTTACGTTGTTTCAAAAGCCTTGCAGTCTATACAGGCAAAGTAAATACCACTTTAAAATTAGTTAAGGATAACATTCAACAATGCATCCCAATAGTAGCTGATTAAATTGTATTTTTTTTTATGTAGAGAGGAATTGATCTATGTGATGCTGTTAAGCCAACAACTTAATTTAAAATTAATTCCTTATTTTTGTGTTTTAAAACATTTTGAAATTTGTAGTTTAGTTCTTTGTTAGACAACAAATGTATCATTTACCCCATGTTTGTAGCGACTAACTCCTTATGCCATTAATGAAGAAAATCCTAACTATGTGGGACTAAAATTATGAATTTATTGAATGCTACCAATGCGTAACATAGGTTGTGGACTCATACTATATATCTTTATATCTTTTTGTATCTACTAGGACGTATATTTCTATGAAAAGTTAAACTATTGAAACCAAAATTTGTTTGAAATTTTCAAGAATAATTATTTCAATATTAAATTAGATAAATAAAAATTGAATGCACTGGTATCAACATATACAGAAGAAGACTCTATTTTCAATTGTAAACTCATATTCTTATATTTATATTTGTTCAATAATTTCTTTTATTCTTTTACTTTACTAAATTATATTAAATTATTCTTATCTTTTATTAAATTAAATTATACTTGAATTCTTCTTGAACTGCCGTTTTAATGTATTTGAATTAAGTTTACTGTGGCACGGGATTTTGACTAGTATATACATATCGACAATGGTGTATCCAGACATTACAAGCATCAAGAGCAACTCCAAATCTCTAATTTTTTTTCAAATATTTTTGAATTTTTTCACTAAATATTGATGAGGGAATTTTGATTGGATCGTATGAGGTGAGAAAAATATTAAATTTCATAAATTGCTACAAGTACAAAAGAATTAAAATTAAAGAATCCTAACGAAGCAAAAAGGGAAGAAAACTCTTTATGCCTAAATTTAATTTGGCAGATAGATCTGTCTCTGGGTACAGAATTTTCATCAGTAGGTAATGCAACTCAATCACGATAACACGTTTCAATTACTTTTTCTGTTAATATATATAGTACATAGAAAATCAATATTAGAATACTAACAACTACGTACGGTACTATGAGACTCTGTCCGTGCACAGCTGATATACCTAAGGTAAGAAAATTTGCTTGCTCAATTATATAGACATAGACAATTTATGTTCTACTTTCTTTGTACACATTCCAACAACTCTCTTAAATACCAACGAATGTTTAAATGGTTGACTTACGGTATGTTTTTAAATGGTTGCTCAATTATATAGATATAGACAATTTAAATGCCAACAACTCTCTTTTTTTGTAGCCTATAAATATTGGGCTTCCTTTCTTCCACCTAAAAAACACAATTTTTATAGAATCTGTGTCTAGACGATTGATTTTTGGAATTTTTTTTAAATAATTATTGTAGTATTTTAAAGATTCTTCTTGATAAGTGTGTATGTAAGATAAAAAGGTAATTGAAAAATATGTTTAAAGTTTTTAAAAAACACCAACAAACAAACAAAGTCATTTTTCCTTCTTCTTTTGCTCCCTTCTCTCCTTCTCTGCTGGTTAATATAATTTGTGACTCCTACTCTCTGTTAATTAGAGAAATGTTTGTTTAATTCTAGAAAAATATTTCAACACTCTGAAATAGTTTCTTCGGAGAGTGCCGTTTAGCATAACTTAAGTTTCTTCAATTTCTACAAATTTTACTTTCTATATTTTGTTGTACATATTTTCCAACACTTCTTGCTTTAAAGAACTTTGAAAAATAAGAAAAATAGATGGTCAAGAATAGGTTAAAACGATTGCCTTTTGTGTTTTGGTCGAAACTTGGGGTTAGACTCGTCCGTCCACACGGTACTTCTTGGCTTGCCGTGTTGTACTTGAAGTGTTCAATTTTTCCTTATAAGACGCGTGTTGACAAGCCAAATCCTTTGTAAATCGAAGTGAGCCACCAAGATGATGCAAACTGAAGCTTGCACGTTGTACAGGGTAAAGCATGGGAAAATTCTTGAATGGACTCAGTCCAAAGTTGTATTTGTGGATCTTATAATTTAAAATAAAATAGTATAATTATATTTACATTATTTTATATTATTTTTTTATATCAATATTTATCATTTTGCTTATGACTTGGCGCTCTTTTAAACTAAAAGATACACGGTTAATAACATAGACCCAATTCATCTAAGAATTTCCGGTAAAGAACGTCGTGGCTAGTCATTGAGCAACTTATAGATTTCGCATTCATTGCTCAAAAACCAATTACACCTCGCCAATACAGATGACTAATAAATTCGGTTGTCAAAGTTTACGCCAACTTTATCACTAACGTCAACGATCTAATACACAATTGAAATACGAAGACTTTTAAAATAAGACTAGCCATGATTTCGTGCAATATACGAGATATAATTTTCTTTGAGCAACAATAGTTATTGAAGACCATTTTAATTTTTTGATTTGCTTGCCAATTAAGCTCATTCCTTATTCGATTGTATATTCTGCTAGAAAGAAAGCAAAACCCACTTGAACAATAAAAATGCCGTGCTTGTCCGAACTTCTCCAAATGGCAATCTCACCCACTGCTCAAGTCGGCATGCTCTGATCTATTGGGGAAAAAACAAAAGAAAAGAAAATAATCAATCATGCTCTAATAATATGGATACTTTGGAAATCAAGTCTGATATTGCTAAGAAATAATTAATTTTTATCAAAAATAAATTTCGGTTTTGATATATGCAAAATTATTCTTAAATTATCAAATGAATAAGACATAAATTGTTCAAAATTTAGCATTCAACTTGTTTTCAAAAAAGGTGGAGGGAGAGAGAGGGAGGGGGAGAGAGAAAGAGAGAGACGGAGGGAGAAAGAGAGTATTTTTATTTTCAGTTTAGTGGATGCTGGAAGGATCTTTGCTGGTTTGTCGGTAAAAACTAAGAAAACAATTTGCGTCTACTTGGCCATAAGTCAAGTTGAAAAGGAATAATTTTTAAAAAAACATATAAATGGAATCAGAAAATTTAAATGACTTCCGGCACGAAACACGTTGATACAGCTTTGTGGATTGACTTTTGAAATTGGGATTGCTTTTACTCATCAACTTCCAAATTTATTAATTCAAACTTGCGTTTCACTAAAAAAAATTCAAATAAAAAAGAATTAATCAACTAAAAAAAGAAA
Organism: Mitragyna speciosa; assembly: GCA_024721245.1. Lineage (NCBI taxonomy): Eukaryota > Viridiplantae > Streptophyta > Magnoliopsida > Gentianales > Rubiaceae > Mitragyna > Mitragyna speciosa. The sequence goes on from CM045557.1 coordinate 7,035,167, forward strand.
ACTATCTTGAAATGCTAAATAGTTAGAACATCTATGCAAAGTAATAGACTGTTATGCAAAGTCATTTGGATCAATGGGCAACAGATGGTTTTCAATTGAATGAAAAAAATTTTAAATCTTTTTGGTGCAATCAAAGTCTCCTTCCGTAGAAAAATGTTAAAAATATATTTACTTACTTTTTTAATCAGCTCATGAATTTTTAATTTTTTTTTTCATTTTGTCATTATCTTAACTGATTATTAGTAACTTCTAAGAAATAGAGCTGCCACGCTTTCTCAAAAATTTTGGAATGGCAAATGACGAATGTGAAATGGAGACATTGAAAATTGAACACCCTCTTCTCTAAAGTAGCTTCTATTTATATCTTCAGTCAAAGTGTTAGAGAACTCTCATAAAATTACTAAATTACTACCAAATGGTTTACTAACACTAGCGTTGACTTTTATTTGTGTGTATGCGATATTAGATGAATAAAAGTTTATCAATGTTTTTCTGTACATAACTCATAAGATACATTTTTTTTTAAAGCAAAAATAGTATCTTTCATTTATGTGATGAGTTTAAGCTTGTACAAAAGCCAGCATTTGGCCACTATGATCTCTTACATGAGATTTACAAACCAGCATTCCTACTACTTATATGAATCACTTGCCGGAATCTACAAAAGTTTCTAGCAAGGATGCAACTTAGTAACAGTCAAAATATACAATTTCATGAGCCTGTAGCTGATACAAGCATGAAGATAGTGTGATATTCCATCCCACGTCGGAAAAGTAAAATAACATGGACCAATGTATAAGTTGAGTCAAAGCACTCAAGTCCAACCTTAGGATATCCATTTTGGGCTAGTGAAGACGGGACCCAAAAGTTAGACTTGGCTGCTCAAACTCTGGTCGCAAGCTGGGCCTACGGGCTCGGAGCGTGACAGAATGGTATCAGAGCGAACCTCATGTAGTCTCTGCATGGGGTGAGACCGAGCCTATGGTATTGGGCCGGACTACGCAAGGAAGTGGAGGAACTAAATGCTGTGCGAGGCTAAGTGCTACGTCGACCTAAGGGCAGGAGCCACCTCTAGAGCTCGTACAAGCCACCTCTAGAATCCAATATAACCGAGTGGATAGTCTGGATTATGATATGGATTGAGCTTTGCGAGGACGCAAAGCCTAATAAGGTGGGGTGAATGTGATACTCCGTCCCACATCGGAAAAATGAAATAACATGGACTAATGTATAAGTTGAGTCAAAGCACTCAAGTCCAACCTTGGGATATCCATTTTGGGCTAACGAGGACGGGGCCCAAAAATTGAACTTGGCTGCTCAAACTCTGGTCGCGAGCTAGGCCTATGGGCTCGGGGCGTGACAGATAGAGTTAGTCCCTTAATAATCAAAGATCTTGTGAGGAAGCCCCACTCCAGTTAAGATACATTGTTATTATGGTACAAGTATCATGTGTGTCATACTTTTGGTTGAACATAAAGTTAACAATACTATTTTGTGTATTATACATATAAAAACATCTTATATAGGTATAATACCAATTTTTACACACTAGGCTCTCCACAAATATACGTGCTCCAATTCTGGTGATTACTTAGGAGAATTAGTGAAAGGGAATGCTAGCATTGTTAATTGATAAAGAAGGTAAAATTTTGTGCGCGTGTGCAAGCCAGACTGCATCATTTTACCTTGTAGAGCACAAGCTTTAACTGATAAAAACAAGATAAAAGAGAGACGATGAACGAGACTACGAGGATAACGCTCATCTTCGGATGCATAATAAGTGCAGGTAAATGATTTAATATCCCACATTAGTGGTTTTTGCTTGCTAGTATTAGGAATTAAAGATATAATATCCTTCTTGTTAAAAGAATATCAAATATTGTGGATAATAAACTATTTACTAATTAAAACAAACGGCTAGCTAAAATAAAAATTTACTTGGAAAGGCTGATCAAATAAAAGTTTCTAATTAAATCAACAAAAATAATCAGAATCAAACTGCACCAAAAAACCATTTCCTCGTATGATCTTTTTTAATTGGCTTAGTTGACATTTTGTTGGGCTCAATCAATCTGTGAGCTTGTAACAGTGTAAACTGTATTTTAGTTCTTTTGTCAATGGCTAGAGAAATATCCTTAAAATTTCATAGTTGACAATTAGTATGTGAAACTTTTAACCAAAAAAAAAGACAATTGGTATCCGAAACTTTTACCCAAAAAAAAAAAAAAACAAGATAATTGATATGCGAAACGTTTAACCACTAATAATAATAATAATAATAACACAAGACGTAGTCTCCATTTTTCTGCCAAAATAATTATGTATGGAGGCATGAATGACCAGTGGTGGAGAAAACTTCTCGATGAATAAATTCAAATCGTTTACGCAGAAGAAATTCTCTCAATTTTTGGGAGATGATATCACTTCACATAGTATATAAGTTGCAGAATTTAGATAAATTTTTGGGAGGTGATCTCATTCCGCTTGTGTCTTTGTGCCAAGTGCTTTCCAAAATGCAACAAATTGAATGGACAGTGGTACAAATGATCAAATACACAATTCTAGTAATTTTATTCTGTGAGTTGGTCAATTTCAAACAATAGTACAACATTCTTTTTTTTTTTGGGATAAAGACAGTACAACAATAGAAGACAAATTCAACGATACATGATAACATATTAAAGGAGAAGGGGTCATATTTTGACAATAATATAACATTGTAACGAATGTTAGGTGACTATAAATTGAATTCCTTTGCCCAGTGGCTGGCCTGAAATTTTATTCTTCCGAAATATCATATTAGCTTCTTTTCATTCTAATCAAATTTGGCTGTTTATAAATGATCTGAGGTATATGGTTACATATATACCAGAGATGTAATAATCGAAAGTTTTCGTTAATTAAAATTGAAGAAGTGATAATGAACCATTTAACTTTAGTAGAGGAGGATCATCGCAAATTCAAAGAGTTGAGGCAAATTTACGAAAAACAGGAGTCAAGAATCCTTCACTATGAAGAGAAAGCAACATCGCTCAGCATCGCTTATGTGATATTCGGTGCAATTTTATGCAACACCATCGGACAATATTCCAGGAATGAATCACTGGTATTAAATCGGTGGATTCCGGTCTCCCTTCTGTTGTCTGCTTCAGTTGCATTTTGGCTCCAACTGTCGAGAACCATCTGCAGATATATGCGGTTCAGCCGTCAGAGCGATATAGTTTGGACGGAGCAGGAAAAAATGTACCACCGGCTCTATATCATGGACAAAAACGGACCAACCTTACAGACTGTAATCAGTACTAACAAGAGTTCTGATTGCGAAGGGCAGGATTTGATGCATAAGGTAACTGCTGGTGCTAGCCATCAGAGGTATGTTTATATTTTTACAGTTGTATCTGCATTGCTTATCTTCACTTTGGCAGTGCTGCATGCGTGTCTCTCCATTCTTTGCAATCTTTGAAGCGCACAGGTAAAAAATTGGGGATGAATAAGCTCAATGCAATTATCCTTGGACAGGAGATGGGCTCCTACCCCTGGCAATTGTGTGTGTCGTTTTTGTATTTGTTTCTCAAAGTTTGTTTTCAGAAAAAAAAAAAAAAAATCTCAAATGTCGCTGTTGAAAGATATGAAGGAATCCATATTTATGTTTGCGTATGTGTAACGATAATAAATTACCTTGAAGGGATCCATATTTATATTTGTATAAATTTAAAACAGAGGATTTGAAACGGCTCACATATTTTCTCAATAGTATGAGTCGAAAGAATCTTTGATGTACTATTAATAAGAGTTAAACTTTTAACTTAGAACTCCCGTATTTATAGTGTTTCAGATTTTATTTTGTACAACTTTAAAAGGAGTTAATTCCATTCCTAAACTTAAACCTTTTGAAACTAAATGGTCCATATGCTTAATTTCAATCAGATCGAGAACATAATCGGCAAGACATGCGACTCGTTTGTTGTCCATGTGTTTCAAACAGCCGCAATTCAAGACATTAAGATTGGAGGCAACCGCTTTCATAGGTAAACATAATCTTCAATTAAAAACGATTTTTTCATCTAATAATCCATTCTCCGTTTAATTATAGAATCAGATGATAGTTGCCCTAATATTTTGCCTAATTTAAAATAAAAATTATAGTTGACCTTATGATTTAATTTCATTCAGAATTTTAATTTTGAACATGTCATCACTTGTAATAATATAATTTAAAATTTACATCCTTTAAACTATGATGAGAGAGAACATAAAACTGCACTTTTATTATGTTAAATTTTCCCCTACCCTAATCTTTTCAAGTTTTGCAGTTGACTTGCACGTGTTTTTGTTATCTCATATTTACCTCTCATCTCATAAATAAGTGAAAAAAAACAAAGTGACAAAATTTGGATGGATTAAACTAAATGTCACATCTCACAACCTCTTGCTGAAGTGACAAAACCTGGATGATTTAAGTCGAATCTTCATAGCTTATTCCCATAATCCTATAAACTCCTTTGCGAAGCTATTTACGAATGTCTATCCTTCTCTACCTGACTTCTCAAGCTTTAGCCCGTGATCATCTTCCTTAATCTTACCATTTCATCTTTTTTTGGCTGTTTTGCATGGTAGTGTTGATGACTGGGCTATTGTCTTTTTATGAATCAACTTTTTAACACGTTGGTTGATTGCTTTCAGTTACACACTGCATATATAATGTTGACAAGGCAATATCGTGGTATATTGAAAACATCTACAATCTCATAAAAAATTTTGAACCTGAGATAAATGGGGAGCAAGCCTAACTCCTAAAATCTCATAAAATTTTGAACTGAGATAGAAATGAAGATTTCTACACATTAGAACGGTTAGGCCAACCTAAATAGACAATTTCACCAAATAGAGTACTAACCTGCACAAGATCGACTCAAAGTGGAATTAATCAAGCCAGTTAACGAATACACGAAAAAATAATTTAAAAAACCTAAACAAAATTTATTAAAATCTTAGTTTTAGGAAAAAATTAAATATCTTAAAGTTTTTCCTTGCCTTTGTTGTAATTCTTCAAAGTTGAGAGGAAGGCCTGTGGACTCACATGCACGCGGCAATCTCTTATCGCAAACATGCATATTGACCCTAGCTGATAAATCAGCGAAAAAACTTCTTTTGAAGTTGCAAAATTTGGATCCATACATGAAAAATATTTGTAGTTATCAATGTAATGGTGATGAAGATTATCAGTTTCCATTACTTCTACACGAGAGATCTAACCTACAGGAGACGTTGCATGGTCGACGGCTCAAGATACCTAGAAAAGCAAAGTTGATCTACTGCTAAAAGCATTTTGTAGTTCTCCAGGAAAATTACAGCAGTCAACAAATCATAGTTACAATATTATCAAAACACTCTGTACAGAATCGGTTAATTTACATATAAACAACGTCTTCCCCACAATTTTTAATGCGGAATAGAAATAACTAGATAGCACGACAAGACGCGCGGCTGGCTTTCAAAACTGCATATAACGAAAATGAAAATGGATTGAGAACGTTTGAGAGCCACTCAGCTACGTTGGCCCTCACATTGAATCATATAGACTTTCCCGGTACTTTTCTTCATTCTGCGTACAACAAACAATTATTTAGTTAAAAAAAATCAAGCTTCAGCATAATTTTATCAAAACTCATTTGTCTTAAAACCCTGGGAACCATGCAGATTGCAGAAGCTCAGGAAGCCAATTAACAAACGTAGAAACAAAGTGATCAGCCACGAGAATGAAACTTACAGAGACTTAGCCACAAGCTGGATCTTAGTACATGGCTTAGCTTGGCTTAGAACTCTGCATGTGATTCAAAAAATTGCTTCGAATCAAATAGCCAAATTAACAAGGACAAATCAACTAAAACAACAAAGAGGAACATTGCAGATCTTATCAAGCTATTTAATTTATTTACCGAAGCCGAGAGGATATGTTGAACCCTCTCTTTCACTCCCAGAGCAGGGATCAAGGTCCTAGACGAATTAAAAAAGAATAAAAAAAAAACCAATCAGAAAATTTAAAACGTAAATATGAAAAAACAGAATAACGATAAAGAAATAGTTACCAACAGTAGGTTTTTTTTTGGTGGGTGGGTGGGGGGGGGGGGGGGGGGGAAGAAAACCTACTTGATCCATTCATGAGAATAAACTTTTCCTTTCTTGACCAACTTGTGGGTTAACTTGCCATCCTTGTCGGCGTTGATGACTATTCCGTCGCAAGCTTTTAGCTCAAGCGGCGAGAAGGAGATAAAATGACTGTCCCGCATGCTGCAAACACGAACTTCAACCGGAGCGAACATTGTTATCGATTTATCTTTAAAGCAGGACAGATCAATCAATTTGTGTTCATCGGGCTTCAACGCGTAGTTTTCCCAACCATAGTGTCCCGTGGCAGCTCCACCGCCACCGCCATCAACCAGGCGGTAGAAATCCCTCATTGAGATTTCTAAATTGCTTTTGTTAATAACTATGGGTTGCATCTCCTTGCTCGAAAAAAGTTTACCGCATAGTAACAGTTCATAAGCATTCCTTATATAGTGATTGAGTTTTACTGGTAAAAAAAACTGAGTCAGTTGTTTTTTATTTTAATATAAAAAATCAAAAAACAGTGTAAAGAATAGTAGTTAAAAACATCACGAAACAACATATCACAAAACAGACTGTTTTAAAAATCAAAAACTAAAAACTGATTTGTCTTTAATAAAAAGCTATTTAGAATTAGCCCATAGTCTTTTATCAAGTTCGAAATTTGAAAGCCTAGCTTGTGAAATAAATTGTCAAGTTGCATTTCCATTTTATAATTATTTAAGATTTGATAAATGAGAATGTAACATAGCATATAAGAATTGATAGATAGAACGTAACAGAGCAAATTCATGTAATTCTTATGGAAAGTATTGAAGGAGGATCCAACCAAGTCTCTAGACTTCCTGTGATAGGATTTGCTTCGACGATATCCGCATCGTATCCACGTAGTACCAGTGTAGATTTGGTTGGAAAATTTGACCTGACCACGGATTATAGCGCCGCGGTTTACGATGATGCAACACGAGTTATTAAGGCATAGTTAAATAAGTGTTCAAATAATAACAATATAGGGGTGTTTGGTTTAGGAGAGTAATGGGTATCAGTAGCATTGACACCAATTGTTGATGTTTAGAAGAAAATAACAATCAGAATGAAATTGATTAATTGGAGTTTCTATGATTCCCTCAAAATATTAATCTATCAAACTCATTAACCGTTTTGGGAGAATGATACCCATTCCACTACTAAACTGAACATGTTGGGGAAAATTATTAAAACCCAAATAATAGTAGGGTTAAGGATTGTAATTATTGATAGTTATTAAATATTTTTTAAAATATTAAAAAATTAAAATGAAGAAGGGGAGACACCGCTGATCAAATGGTGTCCCCCTTTTTATATGGTTAAAATAATGAAATAGATCTTAGTTAGTTATTAAAAATATGAGTTTTTCCTTTTATAGAAAAAAATGTTGATAGTCGATATAATTTTAAGAGGAGAAACTACCAGACTAATGGTGCTTTTCCTTTAAAGATACTAGTGATTGTCTATGTGATTTTATAAAAAGAAAAAAAAGTTATTAATATAAATTTAATCAGATAATGTAACATAATGAGGTATCTTTAGTTAGTTATTTATTTAGGAGTAGTTAGTTTTAAAAAATAAGTTGTTGTAACTATCTGATTTTAAAGAGATAAACTACCAGACTAATAGATGCTCTTCCTTTAAAAATAATAAGATATTAACATTGTTTAAATCAAAATTGTTTACTATGTAAGCTAGTGCAACTGCACGTAGGGCGTTCATCAGTTGATTGTTAGTTATTTTAGTTATCTCTTTCTCTTTTTTTTTTTTGTTGACACTCCCTTTCTTGTAGCTTTAACAATTTCTTTATTTGCTATTTCGTCCTTTTTCTTAGCTTTTCTTCTCTCTGAAAGCATGCGCTACATTTATAATAGAGTATATAATAATCGATGTATTTAGGAAATTGCATGGTCTACTCTAATAATCAAGCGCTATGATTAGCTGATAATATTAGTACCATTTAGGACTTTTGAATTAGATAGAGGTACACGACAATTTTTTGCTTTATTATATCAGATATATAAAAAGGTACAAAGGAACAGAAAAATAGTCAAACCCAATGATTAGTTTATATTTGCTTATTCTGTAGAGATTCTAAAAACACTTCACTATCTAAGTGCAAATCAAGAGTTTGACGTAATTAAATTGTTGTCAAATACTTTGAAAATTTTTCATTTTGAAATACTAGTGATTGTGTGTGTGATTTTATAAAAAAAAATATAAATATGAATTTAATTGGTTAATGTAATATTATGAGGTATTTTTAGTTAATTATTTATTTAGGAAGAGTTATTTTTAAAATTAAATTGTTGCTGGTTAGAGGTAGAACACCAGATCAATTGATCCACTCCCTATAAAATAGTAAAAAATTAAATTTTTGAAATCAAAATTGTTCATTATGTAAGCCAGTGCAACTGCAGTTTTTATTGAATATTATATTAACTTCCAAATTATATTAAAAATTGCAGGCTGGCTCGAGTTCATTTGATGAAGGAATTATTGAATTTTATCTAATATTTTATGTAATGTTACACTATGTTGGTACATGCATGTGTATGTGTATCTGTATATTTATACATATATGTATATGCACAAACACAAAAACATATACATAAATGCATATGTACATATATGTGTATATAAACATATCTGTGCAGATACATATATAAACATATATATTCAAATACACGCACACACACAAATACGTACATATATGCGCATGTGCCTATGTGTATGTGTGTATGTATATAAATGTGTGTGCACACATATATACGTATGTATATATATATATTATACATTTATATAGATATATTTAGATATGTATATATAGTCAATAAATATGTGTGCGTGCGCGCATATGTGTGTTTGTGTGTGTGTTACGCCATTTTAATTCTTGATTTGCTTTCTCTATTAAGCTCATTCCTTACATCGATCGTATATTTTGCAAGCAAGCAAGCAATCCCCATTTGAATAATAAAAATGTCATCTTCACTGGGATTGGTTGATCCATCATTCTATTTATTTCATGTCACAATAATAGGGAATTTAATAAAAATTCAAAATAACAATGTAAACTAAACGAAGAAGCAACGCAAAATTTTTATCAAACTAAATTAATAAGAACGACATTGTAGACAAAGGATAATCTCAGAATTGATTCCTACAATTGATTCTCGATGCAATGATAAATCCTGACGTCTATTTATAAATTAGTTATAATTGCTAAAGACATTCTAATAACTAGTCTTTCCTTATCTTTCGGTAACTAAGATACAACCATTAATTGCTTTACTAATTGAGGGACAATCCTATATACAACCATAAGATTCAATCTCACAATTGCAACAAGAACTAGAAAAGCACAATTCTAACAAAGAAATACCTACAAGAGTTCATTTAAGTTAGATTGCATATCTCCTTGACACGGACTCAATAATCCCAAATCTCACATGTATGAAAATAATTCATTACTTGTGGATTCAATTTTCTCAATTGATGGTAGATTAATAAGTTGAATTGAATATCTGCTCAGCAATATTCAATTAAACCCAATAATCATAAACAATGAATGCAGAAAGTATATGAATACTAATAAATGAAAGAAACAATAAACACAAATTCGATCTTACATTTATTGTAAAACCAACTCAATTATCCCTTGACTAGAAAAGTTGCTTCCAGAGAAAGAAAAAAAAGTATTGTAGAGAGAGATAGAAAGAGAGATCGTTCCCCAAGAGGGAGAATGAGTGTTCTTGAGATTGAGAGGTAATTCCCCTCTTTATTCTCATTTATTCCCATTTTTTCTCCTCTATCCTAATTAGAATCGCATAATAGTAATTATTCCTTCTAGATAGATACTTGTCTAATACTACTTTACTAAAAAGTAGTTGTAACTAATTGACAGAACATAAAAGGTAATCTCTACAGATCATTTGGGATTTAGAAATCCCATAACTAAAGTGTACAGCTTGAGTCATTCATTAGAAAATCCTCATTTGATCACGCAACTCAGTATCTCTGGTACAACGCGCCCACGTCTTACAAGCAAAAGTCTTTTGAAATTGTCTTTCTTGCCCCAGATTGCATCCAATCATCTACCCCAACAGCTTAAAACAAGAAATATAAGTAGAATTCACTCATAAACACAATAGAACACTAAAACATAATGGAAAAACTGAAAATTTATACTAACAATAGACATCTTATCAAACATCCCATGCCTAAACAATGCTTCTTCAAGCATTCCCTAACTCAAAAACTTACAAACAAGATAAACAAGCAATTCATAGATGTGCTAAAAAATGTTTAATGGACTATTTACTCTCACGTCAATATCATGGAATTACATCACCATAGACTTGCTGCTATATCACATCTCCACCACTTGAAATAGAAATTTAATGCGCAAATCTAAGGGTCTTTGAAAAGGTTGTAATCGGGCTCGGTTCAAGGTTGAATGAAAAGGAAAAGTTAGGTGCAGAAGGTATCAAAGGGAATGTCTAAAGTCACTACATGAACACAATTGCTATCTTGTACTTTCATTGCTTTAGTGTATAACACAACTTGAATAAACAATGCGAGTTTAAAACATATCTCGGACTTTTCCAACTATCGCAACACATCTTTTTGTACTTCTTTATTCTTGTTTTTTCTTCTCTTTTCGAAATAAACACAAATAACATCAAGACATGTACTTGCCAACACTTGCTTTCTTCAATGAACACCATGCAATAAGACTTTGATTTTCATGCAAAGAGATAAAGATACACCTTCAATACATGGTTCAAAGAGAAAGCTTAAACAAATAGGTTTTTAGGTAAAATTTAATGGCTAATAAAAAAAAGAAAAGGCCAAGGCTCAAAAGAATTGACTAATGGTAATATAATCAAGTTAGGTATTTAAGAGAGTCAAAAGTGATTAAAGTTAAGTGTCCTTATCTTTTTATTGCATCAAATCTCATAAAAATATGATTTCAACCTTCATAACAAAGCAGAATGACATATTCATGCGTTATAACCACTCAACCAATGAAGATAGAACAATATTTGAATGCCATACTCATAAGGCTCAAAAGCTCGCGAAGTAGTTTTCGTGTCAAATCTTGTGTATTATCATTTCAATCTATTGTCTAAAAATTGGAATATTCATACTAACAATGAAAATCATACTAATCATGCTTAAAGCTTATTTGCAGTTGGCACATCTCACATTAGCATTCGAACACAAACACAAAAGGAAAAAAAAAATTAAAAAAGACTATCACATAGTAACGAAAAACACTAAAATAACATTTCAACTAATGCCACACATCACACCAACCATCACATCAACTCAAATATGACTCCCACACCTAAATTCTACATTGTTCCCAATGTAAGAAAATAAAAACATAATTAAAAACAACGAGATTCCCCTGAATAGGTAGCTAAGCATTGGGTGGATGTGCAAGGGTGAAACCAGCAAACTAAAAGAAAGGCCATCAGATTTTGCTCTATATGGAATATCAGGTGCTCGGTCTTGAAAAAGCGATCATCTAGTCGCTAGTAGGTGGTGAACAATAGGAAAGAGAAAGAATGGCAGTAGTGGCTTGGGGTAGTTCGACAACTGCGAGGGGCGACTTCGATGGTGTCTGGAGCGGTGGTGCGCCTGGTTCTTAAATCATCATTCTTATTTATTGACCTTTCTGAGTACATTGATTGCTTTCTTCCTATTTTACTTATTTCTATATTACTATTTCAAATTGGAACTATGAATTCTGTTGTGCTTCTTTCAGTGGTTCATTTGTGTCCATAGTTTCCGTCGTGGTTTTCTTTTTGTCTGTTCTAAAAGTCATTATTGCATCAATTTTTCCCACTAATATATCTTTTCCATATTGAGTATTGTATTCTTATCTAAAATATCTACAGCTTTTGTTATGTTATCATCATAATTTATCATTAATTCATCATATCTTGTATCTAAAATTTTATTCATATTGAAGTAGGTAAATTCAAGTCTTATATTCATCAGATAAGCTTCTATCTCTTTATCTTGTTGACTTCTATTTCTTACTTCATAATTATAATTTCCAAACCTAATGCTAATGGTACTATCTAATTTTTTATACATTGTGCTATTTTCTAGAACATGGTATTATCTACAAATCCTTTGATTTTCAATTCTACTTCTGTGTTTAGTTCTGCTAGAAATCGTTTAGCAAGTAAAGCTCTTATTCTTTATTTCTTAATATTTTAATTATTTGATCTTCTTCTAGTTTATAATTAGTTTTACTATTTTGACTACACGTACTTAAAACTCCTACACATGCTAGAAATTTATTTTCTCCAATTTTCATGTTATAATATTTAGTTTTAATAACTATTTTAGTGTTTTTAAATAGATCTTTTCTTTCTACTAAGTAATTTGGGTTAATATCTGCTAATCTCACTCTGTTATTCATGTCTAATTCTATGATTCCTAATAAAGGATGCTATATATGTCATCATCTAAACTGGCTAACAATTTGGCTCCCAGATTTTTCTCTATGTAATCTTCTACCGTCTAAAACTCGTGTACAAGATTCAAATCTTTCACTATATTGTTGATATGATGAAGATTTACTTAAAAATTTTCACTTTGTTATACCCATGATGGTTTAATTAATTCTATTTCATTATTTTTAAAATGTTCAATTTTAACTACTTTGTTTTATCTATTTGATCTTATGAATAGGTGTAAGGTTATTCTACCATTAGATGTACTGATTTGCCTATCCAAGATGAAGATTTACTTAAGAAATTTTCATTTTGTTATACCATGATGTTTTAATTAATTCTATTTCATTATTTTTAAAATGTTCAATAAGTGATTCTACGTCTATTAATTGTTTTATTTTTAACTACTTTGTTTTTATCTATTTCATCTTATGAATAGGTTTAAGGTTATTCTACCATTAGATGTACCAATTTGCCTATTAATAATTATAACATCTAGCGTAAATTACTATTAACCTCCCTATGGTATCACCTTTGACCACATGACCCCCCTATGGTTTCAATATGACCACATAACTCCTCTATAGTTTTATGAAATGTGAAAAATGGACGGAATATTCTACACTAGGCATGTTTAATTTACTTACCGTTGCAGAATATTCCACATCAGTAGAAGGAAATTTGAAATATTCTTAGAATATTCTATGACTATGCAACGATTCCGTCCATTTTTCACATTTCATAAAACTACAAGGGGGTTATGTGGTCATACTGAAACAATGGGGGGTCATGTGGTCGAAGGCGATACTACAGGGGGTTAATAGTAATTTACCCTAATATTTATAGCTAAGTTGGTTCTTTCTTTTGTGATTTTTGGAGGTCTTCTGTCTTTTCTAAATTGAAAATTTTAAATTGACTACTTAGATTATTTTTTTTTCTATTTTAGGATTTTGTGCTGAATTTCTCTATTATTCTTATTTTTCTTCCTAAGCTGTTTAGTTTTAAATAAATTTTTATTGATATTAAAACTTGTATATTAGCTTGTCTAGTTTGTGTTTCATCTCCTTTATCAATTCCTTGAAACTTATTTAATCCTTCTGGATCTTTGTGACATTTTTTTTGCATCTTCAAGTACTTCTGAATATTTTACATTATTCACTCATCGTAAGTCATCCGCTTGATTTCTTTTAACTTATTTCTTAGGCTAATTTTATTTTTCTGCCTGTTCTTTAAGCTTTTTACTTTGTAATTCTATATCTTTTAATTTTAAAATTGATTTATCAGTTGGTTTCCTAGCTCTTTTATGCATCCTAGTTTTTCTTCTAATCCATTTATTCATTGCCTATTTTTTCCTTTATAAACTATGATTAATCCTATGGCTTTTAAACTCATATGTATAATTCTTTTGTTAAGTTAATTTTTTAAACTTCTATGTATACATGAAAAGATTTCAATCCACTTGTATTTCCCAACAATTTAATTACGCCAAACTCTCAATTTGCAATTCAACAGTGAAAGTGTTTTTTTAGAATCTCTTCGAAGTGAAAAAATATAAATTAATATTTAAGTTTGACCTTTTTTTTGTTCCTTTGTTACCTTTCTTTGTATGATGTATCTGATATACTAAAGCCAAATATTATCATATACCTCTAATTAATTCAGAAGTCCTAATTGGTACTAATATTATCAGCTAATCAAAATGCCTGATTACCAGGCAATTTGCCAAATACATTGTTTACTGTGTACTCTTTCATAAATGTTGCGCATGCGTTCAACAAGAAGAAAAGCTAAGAACAAAACCAAAAAGCAAATAAATGAATTGTTAAGGGCACAAGAAAGGAGAATAACAAAAAAGAAAAAAGAGATAACATCAAGTAAAATTCAATAATGATAATGAAAATAAAAACACATCCAAAATCGAAAAGGAAGTCAATAAAGAAGTATTATATTCGATTAAAATATCCTTTTATTCTTTCTTTGTATATTATTTTTTTTAAAAAAGATACTACTTAAAATACCAACGTAGTGCAACATTACATAAAATATTAGCTAAGATTCAATAATTGCTTCATCAAACGGAACTCGGGCCAACGTGTAACATAGATGCCCGATTTCTAGTATAATTTAGACATTAATATGATATTTAAAACATAATCGGGAAAAAACCCAAGTTTAAAACCTAAAATTACAATGTTTCAAAAAAAATATTACAAACAATCAACTAATGAACGCTCTACATGCAGTTGCACTAGCTTAGTGAACAACTTTGATTTAAACTTTTTATATCTTACTATTTTTTAAGGAAGAGCATCAATTAATAGAAAATTCTTAAATAGATCTGGTCTACAGTCCCACTTGAATTTTGTGGCCTAAAATAAAGTCACATAAATATTTTTACGTCACGTTCTTATGTTAGCATTCATCATTATGCTTATACGGCACTCTTTAGACCATAAGGCCTACAGGTAGGTCGTGGACATTGTCTATCTAAGAATCTCACATCAATTGATCTATTGGTCTATCTAAAATAAGATAGCTACCAACAATTTAATTTAAAAAATATCTACCCCTAAATAAATAATTAACTAAAAAACCTCATTATGTTACATAATCTAATTAAATTAATATTTATAATTTTTTTATAAAATCAAACACACAATCACTATTATCTTTAAAGAGATAGCATCCATTGATTCGGTGGTTTATCCCTCTAAAATCATATGACTATGAATTTTTTTTTAAAAAGAACTCACATTTTTAATAACTTACTAAGAACTACATCATTATTTTAATTTTTTTTTTATTGAACTTACATTATTACATGGGGAAGGAGAATTTGGTATTGGTGGGATTTGAACACCGATCTCTAGAGTGGAGTCATCGAGCTCTAACCACTCAACTCTCTATTCGTTTTTCATCATTTTACTATATAAAAAGGGGAACACCACTCATGCACTACTAAAAAAAATACTTTTCGCAACATATCTAAAACAGTGACAAAAAGGCTAAAAAACCGTGACAATAAGTGTTTGATACGAAATAGTCACGGTTTTAGAGGCGTGGGCAATACAGGCGTTACAAATAATATCGCCACATGCTTTTGACCGTGACAAAAACTTTTTGTCACAAATTTGTCACGATTTTGATAGTGTGACAAAAAAAAGTGTGTTATATGTACTTGGGCTTTTTATCAAGAATTTGTCACGTTCGAAGCAAGTTATCAAAAAATTTATAATCACGATTACGAATCCGTTGCAATTAATATTTTAAGAATCTAAAAAATTTTTGGCACGGTATTATCATTTTATAAGTGTTGTGACAAATAACTCTAGTATAATAATATTACATAAAAATAATTTTTGTTACCCATATATGTTCATTACAAAAATATTTTATTGATAAATTCACTCAAATCTATTGCAATCTAACCAAAATTTCCTGTATATTAAAGGTTCTCATTTAATTATACAAAAAAATAATGTTGCATTGTATTTATCTATAATTATAACCAAATGTTGCATATCTCAATAATTAGCATATCAACTTTATATCCTTCGAATAGACATTTAAAAACTCAATAATTACAAGATCATTTATTACTATAATTCATCCAATTGTCTTTATAGTTCAGTAACATTATTTGAAACAAATATTAATAACATCTGAGCAATGAAAAACATAATGCAATGGAACTATATCTTCATAAGATCTCCATTATTAAAAAATAAGACAACAAAGCTTTGAGAAATCACTCCCTAACACTATATTTCATGACAAGACAATAGAACGATATCCAGCACCAACAAAAAAATTCTTCTGCTTTCATTCGAAATCTTCATTATTTATACCCTGAAAGAAATAAAGGATCATAAATTTGCATTAGCATAAAACAAAGAAAAATATATAAAATATATTTATATAATTTTAAAATCATTTTCCTCGAGTCAACATTTGTCTACTCCAACTAGTAAAAATCTAGTGATAGTGTCATATATAGACAATAAATCATCAAAAAAAGCCCTATCGACCAAATAACAAGTACAAGCAACTCCACATTAGATTTCAAGATTTATTTGGTCAAATCATCATATAGCAAAGATATGATTAAAGTAATAGACAATAGTCAATTTAGGTGAAATTCAACAAAAAAATATTTCTACATAAAAATCATGACAGGTTAAAAGTAAACATCCAACTATGTATTTCATATTTATAACCAATCCGTGTTCCTTTCCATTTCACATATTAAACTGAATAAGTTTAAGCTTAACGAAACACCTCTTGAACCCTTTTCATATTTCACCCATTTCTTCTACAACAACAATTTTTCCAGATAAATTACTCATCCACATTGAATTTTCACCAATGCTGGACAGTAAGTTTGAAACAGTTCGTCAACTCATCATTTGAAAGTGTACTTGATCTTTTTACTACAAGTCTATTCAAAACTGCCTATTAATAGCAACCACAATCCTCACAACAAACTGCATGTTTTTTCGTGCACAATGCAAAATTTGATTTTTAAAACATCGAATATGAAGTATAATTGTAATAATACAAAATGAAAAAATCCATTTTGATGAATTCACATAAAGTGAAAGATGAAAGCAACAAGATATTTTAACTAAACGACATTTGAGAAAAACTAGCATAGAGCTTTTTTTTTCCATGAACAACTTGAAAATTTGGAACCTAGTGTGTTTATCCAAATGACTCATCCTCCAGTTATCCAAACTAACACCCAAAATATCAACCACTACCGTTCACAAAGTAACTCTTGTAAACTCTTCTCAAAATAAGCTTGTATCCAAATCTAAAATTTATCATCACAACTTTCTTACTATTTGGGAAAAGCTAGGCTAAAAACCTCTTATCTGATTATAGCCAACAAGATTGACAATAATACAATTCATAGAAATATATCAACATAATGTACCTTTCAATTTACTTTATGATTAAAAAAGTTTGATAACAATTATGCTTCCAGGATCTGACTTAAACATTGTAGACACCAAATTTTGACACACCATTTATTTTCAAACATTGGAAGGGAATGTTTGCACTTTTTGGGACAAATTTTAATTTTTCAATAATTTGGGGGGTAAAATAGTAGTTTTATTTATAAATATTTTTCTATAAGATTTTGGGGGTTTTAAATTCATATTTTTACTTTTATGTGAATTTGTTAATTTCTTATGATTTTTCTAGATTTAATTAGTATTCTTTGTATTTTTACCATCACAAGGGCAAAATGGTAATTTCACCTCGCGAATACCATTTTAGCTCATTTTTAGTTCCAAATTCATTTTTCTAATTCTTTAAACATGTTTCTTAATTTCCTTGATTTTTTCAGAGACGATTACTATTTTTTCTGTAAATTTTCATTACCCAAGGGCAAAATCGTCACTTTACAAGTTAAATTCATTTTTTACCAATTTTGAGTCAAAAATGCATTTTCTAGTGTTTTAAGTTTATTTGTAATTTTTGATAATTTTTTCAGAGACGATTACTATTTTTTCTGTGAATTTTCATTGCCCAAGGGCAAAATCGTCACTTTACAAATTAAATTCATTTTTCACAAATTTTGAGTCAAAAATGCATTTTCTAGTGTTTTAAGCTTATTTGTAATTTTTGATAATTTTTTTTGAGGTCAATAGCTATTTTTCTGTGAATTTTCGTCATCCAAGGGCAAAATTGTCATTTCACATTCCAAACTCATTTTTCACCAGTTTTTTGGTCCCAAATTCTTTTTTAGATTTTAAACATGTTTCTAAGTTTCTAATTTTTTTTGGAATGAATTAGTGTTAATGAATTTATTATTTACATTTTTCTTGATTTTTTTTATTATTATTGTGAAAGAATAAATTTTTAAAGGATAAAGTTGTAATTTTTGTAGTCAAGGGTATTTTGGTCTTTTAAACATTTCTTGGAGGTTAAGACTTGTGCAGTATAAATACCTCACTTAGGAATTTTAAAAAGAGGAAAAAAAAATAGAAAACCCTACAAACACTTTTGCTTTTATAATTTTAGATCAAATCACACATCAAAACACAAAAACACACACACTCCACACACACATTTCCTACGGTTTCTTCACTATTCATCTACTGTTCATCGTCATCAAAGGAGATCATCACTGTTCATCTTCAACTTCCAATTTCACCAATGTTCATCCAATCTCCAATTTCAAAAGGTAGGTTCTTCCTCTTGTTTTGATTTATTTTTCTTCCATTTTTTTTATGTAAATCTGATTATTTGGAATTGTAATTGAGTTTTCTTTTGGATTTTGTTCCTAATTTTGTTGATTCTAAAGAACTCTCTGTTCTATTTTCCTTGATTTTCTGTTTTGGTTTCTGGTTTCTTGTTCATTTGTCTAGCTTATTTTTTCTTGAGATTTTGTTCAACGTCTCTCTGTTTACTCTCTCCTCCCTTTTCCACCACATGAACCACCATCACTCCTCCCTCTTCCACTGCCTCACCACTGTTTCACCAAGCTCCACCACCAGAAACATATCAACATAGACATCAACGCCACAATCCTCCTCTAACAGCCCTCAATGCCCAAACACCTAAAGTCAGTAGTAAACAACCGAACCCACCAAATAACCGGCATATCGCAACCAGCAACTCCAGTCACAACCAAACAAATAACCCCAAATCAACACAAAACTTCTAAGTCATGTGCAACCTTTCCCCTCCAATGACCTCTCCACCACCTGCTCCCTGTCACCAGTCAGTTACCACACAAATGCTACTATCAGAACCAACCACTCAACTTCAATTCAGTCCCAATCTCCCCTGCCTCCATCACAACCACCCACCACACCAAGCCCCACAACCCCTGTCTACCGCAAACAAAATTTCCATCAATAAAACCTGTACCGTAGTCACCCTGCGCCATTGCCCATCCCTCACAAACAATTTTCCCCAGCCTC
The DNA here is from genome assembly GCA_024721245.1 of Mitragyna speciosa. Taxonomy (NCBI): domain Eukaryota; kingdom Viridiplantae; phylum Streptophyta; class Magnoliopsida; order Gentianales; family Rubiaceae; genus Mitragyna; species Mitragyna speciosa. The sequence goes on from CM045557.1 coordinate 7,054,710, forward strand.
CAACCATCTCCACCAGCGCAGAACATTCCCAATTTCACCAAGAACTACCTCACCTCCATCAGTCATCACAACTCCCCAATTCCCAAGCCACAACCACCAAAGCTCCAATTCTCACAACCCCTCCTCTCTTCACTGTCTCACACCCAGTAAGCCATTAATAGCCTGCAAATTCAAAACCACCGTCCCCACAACAACCTTAGAGCCATCGCCCAAATCAGCAGCTACCCAACTTCTCCTCCATTCAAATTGCCGTACCAACGCCACCCAAAGACAAAGCAATTACCATACCACAACAAAGAACCGTCTCTCCAAGACCAAATGTCATTTCCAAACGACCAAACAAATGGTCATCGACCTGCAAAATAATGCAAACATCCCAAATAAACTCAAAGCCATGAAACCATAGTTCCACTGCCATGCCCCATCGTCTCTGATGAATACACGAACCTGCAAACAACCAGAAAGTCCATCCCTTCCAAAGCCATACTTACAGTCACACAAATCAATCCCGTGCTCCACAGCCCCGTTTCTTAACCACCCAATCCCCTTACTAGCACCAATATCCCATGTGTCTATCACCAATGCCTATAGAAAAACAGTTCAAGCGCACCACCCATTCAAATCAGCTCCAACACCACCGTAGCTCCACCACCATTATAAACCTGCAAGAAAAATTCGCAACCATTACAACTTCAACATCACAGAGAAAGTGAGATAGAATTAGAGAGGCATAACGAGAAGTGAGGAAAAAGAGAAAAAGAATCGAAGAAAGAGAGGTTGGAGAGGAACAGAGAAGATAGGGGAAGTTGGAGAAAAGAGGAGAACGGCAAGTGATTGAATCAGAGAGATATAAAGAGAACCAAACAAAACAGAGAGAGATGGAGGAAGGGCGAGAGGAAGAGAAGAGAGAACAGGAGAGAAAGAAAGAAGAAGAAGGAGAGAGGAGGAAAGTGATCGGAAAATAGAAGAGAAAATGAGATAGAGAGCAATCGGAGAAAGAAGAAAAGAGAAAGAGGAGAGAAGGACAGAAATAAATAGAAAAGGAAAGAAAAAGGGGCTTTCCAGTAGGGAAGACGAAGCTGATTTTGAGAATTAAAGGGTTTTTATTGTGAGAAATAATTCGGGGCTTCTCTTGGGTTAAAACCTGACTGTAGATGTAAGGACTTATTGGGAAATTTCTGATTTTGGTTATTGGCTTGAAGGTTTTTTTTTTATCTTTTTGTTCCTGAATTTGTTTATGTCTTTCATGCTTTATTTTTATGTTAGTTTGCTTATATAGTTAGTTAATTTTATGATGTAGTCTTATTGTTTCTACTTCTATTTCTGTTAATTAGCATTATTGATTAGTTTAATTAATGTGTTAAGCTTGTGTATTACTCGGTTATTCTATCAAGAAAAATAAATGCTTAGAATTCAGCCCTTTTTTTGTTTAAAAAAAAAAACGTTGATATCCCCTTAAAGAATTTGTGTGCGCAATTAGCTCCCAATTTTACAGATTCGCTCTCTAAGGTCTTCATAATTAGGCCATATTTCTTTCACATGGTCACCCCCTAGTTTCTATAATTCATATTTTTCCCATTAACATTGATGGAATTTGCATATGTTTGTACCCCACACTTGCGGGAAGTTTTATTTTGCCCCTCCTCTTATTTAGCCTCAATTTAATTTATAATTTTGCCCTTTGATTAGTTATAATTTTCATTTTACCTTTTAAGCATTATAGAAATTTATTTCATCTCCCCTTAGTTGGCTAGACTTTACGTTTTTTAGGCCCGATTTGTCAATATTTGCATACTTTGTGTTTTACTCGATTATATCGAGGGACCTTGAACTTCGTTTGTTCATTTTGAGTAGTATTTGTATCCGGGTCTTCGAGAGGTATCCCGACTCCTTGTTAATTTCCTCTTTATGTACTCCAATATGCTCCAATGTGATTTTATGTGTTATAATTTGTTTATTTCTTAATTTACATACTTTTTGCGTGTTCACATATTTAATTTATGTAATTTAAATTTTAATTATTATTATTTTTAAAAAATATTATATTTTTTTATTTAGCAAGTCAATGTAATAATTAAATTATTTTTCTCATATTTTAGTAAAAATTGTGTAATTAGATAGAAAGTGTAATAGATAGGGCATTTTTTAATTTCCCCCTCCCCCCCTTAAATTGTAAATTAAGCCTCCGGTGTAATAGTTAGGGTTTATTTGCTTTTGCATGCTTATGTGTTTATTTATTTTACCGCTTTCATTAGGATTTTTGTATATAGATATTATGCCTATGTGTTATGTGCTCCTACTTGATTTTGTATGTTTTTACATTTTTAATTTGCTTTTAATTCATACTTTAATATTTAATTCATGATTTATGGTATTCTGTCACCACACTAGTCCAACGCTAGTTGTGGCTTTATCTTTTCCTGCTAGTGGGGATTTTCCTTAGAACGGGCTAGCCCAACGCTAGTGGGATTTTCCTTAGAACGGGCTAGCCCAACGCTAGACTCTTAGGACATTTTAGTATTAGGTACATTTGTGTGCATTTTTATATCCCACTTCACACACTTTAATTTTCTTTCCATTCTGCATGATTTTTTTATTAATATTACTATTATTTATTTATTTATTTTGACGCATCTCCAAATGCATGACATTTAGGTTGTATCTCACTTAGAAATTAGGACATTTGCGTGATTCAACTAGAAATAGTCGCCTACTCACGTGGGAAGTGGTGGCGTATATGCCGTTCCCCCCTCCGTGAGTAGAAATATTTAGTCACGAGATAATAGTCCCCCATACCCGTCATGTTGCATTCCACTTTTTTCTGCCACTTATTATCTATATTATTATTTTCTTTTCTTTTTGCATTTCATTTTTGCATAAAAACTCGTGACTCCCTCAAGGTCTCGACTCGGGTTTCGCAATTAATGCGATATTTCCGACCAAGCCTCGACGGAACATTTCGACCCTCCCGATATTCACTTTTAGACTTAGGATTTGCATTCATATAGATACATCCGAACGCGATAGAACTTAGGGTTAATTTAGGAAAATTTGATTAAACCTTGCAACTAGCCTCGGCTAGGTTGAGAGGGTGCCTTAGGCGCAAGCCTTTGCCTTCCCTTTCTTCAAATGTGACTCCCGGACCTTTTTTCTCTCGTTTTTTTCGTAGACCGGAGTCGAAAAAGGGTTTTAAAATGTTTTTCTAAAATTTTATTTTTAGTTTTATTTTTGTTAAACGATTTCTCGAGTGACTTGGTACACCCTAACTCAATACTACGTGGCGACTCCATTTTTCAAATAAAATCCTTTTTCAAAAGTTATTTGGCCAAACCTGTCGCACTTTTAGTCCTGGCCTTGTTTTTTTTTAAAATATCATTTTTTTTAAAATATACTTTTTTTTAATAAAATTTGATTTTTTTCCACACACGCACAGTTTTTCCAAAAAACCTTTATTTTCAAAAGGGTCATCAAAACCGGACTGTCTTTTAGGACGCGACAGTCAGCGACCCCACTAGCACCACTTAGCACACTTTTTACTTCTACGATTTTCGGACGCGACAAACATCAATATCTATATGCATGCAAGATGAGAAAACTTCTAACATGTTTTAGTTTCATATCATTCAAAAAAATCAACATGTGATCTCAGTATCTAACCTCATCCATTGTCAATCCATCAAGATCATCATTATTTATATTTTGAGGCAGATTCTTCTGATGTTGAGCTTCACTTGTTGATCTCAGTATCTAAAACACAAATAAGTTAAAATAAATCATACCATTTAATATAAAAAATAAACAAAGGCAAGTTTTTTGATTTTTTAACTTGATGACCACTTTGTAATCGTGCATTAAGGTTATTAATTTGAGCCTGCATATTTGATAATTTGCCTCTATACTTTTGCTCGTAGAATTCTTCAACTTTATTCAGAATCATTGTCATGTAATGATCAGAAAGTTGATGATTTGAACTAGTTCCACCAAAGTATTGAGATGGTGAAAGACCTAATCCTACTGTTCTCACATACCCTCCGCACTCGGATCCCATAACCTCCCTGAATATGCGTTGTTTTACCTCTGCCGTATGTTTTGAGGTTGGAATGTGAGAAAGCTTTTCTTTCATTTGATCCTTCAGACATTACAAGCAATTTTAAAAGTCATCTAGAAACATAACTAGTCAAAATAGAATAACAACATCTCTCACTTAGAATAACTATAGCAGCTCCATCATCCTTTGGAACACCATTTGGATCTATTCGTGTTCTGATATATACTGAGAGTTGATCAGTATCCAGGCCATTTTCTTTCATCTGAAACACAAAGGATATAAATATAAGTTACAAGCTCTCCCAAGTAACTAATATCAAACAATTAATAGATTCATCAAATAATATACCTCATGTCGTACAATAGCATGTGGTGTTCTACCAGTCCTATGTGCAGGACCATGCATTGCTCTATTCTTCTTATTTTGATCAGCAACACTCTATTTATAAGAATCAACAATGTTAAATATCAAGATAGATGGAAAGCTAATAAGCCATTAAAATTGGTAAATAATAAAAGAAATAATATAGTTTAATAAAAATTCTAAAATAATTGACAGATGAATATTATTTCATACTTGAACTTTCTCTAAACTCCAATACTCTACAAGAACATTCCATTGCTCAGGTTGAACTCGAGTTGGAATATTAGCCAATGCTTCCTCCTTACTCTTTCCTTTGAAGTATGTTCTTTTTAGAACGCTCTTCCAACTTCTCCATTTTCATCAAGTGATTTCATACAATTGCTCTTATATGCAGGAGGACATGTTGCTATTGCCTAAATAACAAATAGAAAACATTGTGGAATATTTTGGATGTATTCAATATGACAGAACTAAAATGATATTTATTTTACATTTTGGTACCTGAATGTCATTCCAAAGTATGTCCAACATATCTTCTGGAATATCATTCCAGGCTTCATATGTAAGTGGAAGTCGTATGCCATTGCGTGCCAACTTACCAAGCTACTTCATGAACTCTGTTCTATTTGGTCCAATTGGTTGCATCTCTTCATTGAAATCGAGAGTCAACTGCTCCTCTAGTTTCAGATTTGGACCTCTACTTGGACCTCTTCCACGTTTTTTCAAATTTGCTACATTATGTATATAAAACCAATTGAACATTTAAAAATAAATAATTTGAAAAAAAAAAGTAAATAAAGAGTAAAACAAAATATAAAAGAACTTGATCATCAAAATAGATAAGGTAAAAGATATATCTGCAAGCTCTATACTAGGTATATGTCCCTAGGTTGGGAGGTGACTTGTGTTGATTGAAATGCAAACACTTTGAGAATTTGCAATCATAGTAATCCTACTAGAACTAGGTATAGAACCTAATTCATCATCAAGATGTTGACTTATTCCATGTGAACCATTGGTATTTGTACCGTCTCTACCCATTTTAAATGAACTATATGCATTGTGCACAGCTTGAGAGCCACATGCACCGCTCACAACTGGAGTCATAGATGCACTAACAACATTTTGAGCAAGTTCTGCATTGCCCATAACATGGTAAGATGGACCATCGACTCCAACAGAACCTGATGTGCAGTCATTAGCAACTTGCAAACTCAAATCCAAGAAACCAGATGTACAATTCATACCTTGAGAAATAAGATGACTTCTTCCCAAAGAACTTGATATGCCAACTTTATTGAAAATTTGTGACTGTGAACTATCTGATTCTGGAGTTGGGTGAGCTCGAGTTGGTGGATGGCATGGCCCGTGTTTACTGAAGACTTGAGGCATTGATTCAAGCTGTGGTTGCTGATCAGGCGAAGTAGTGCCAAAATGTGTACTAGCTGTGGCATTTAACTTATCTGCCATAGTAGTACCTCAAACTTTCCTTTTTGTCAAAACAACCTATATATAAAATTACCAAATAAAATGTAAATCAACCTGCTATCCATATGACTTTATTGTTTAATAATTGATAAAGTGATAAATAATGCAACAAGCAAAAGTAAAATAGCCTTAATTCTAGACGATATAATGTGAAAATTTTGATTCTTCCATTTAATAGCACAATAACCATGAGGACTTAAAATATGTTTATTTGAACTTGTTTGTTTAAAAATAAAAATACTACTGAAAGGTATCTGTTTTAAAAGCAAGGCACTTCCCTTTCGCTAGACTGGAAAGCAAAAAGATGAAACCAAAATATACACTGCTTGCATTAATACTTTTTGGAAACACTAATTAGTATCTATTATATAAATAAATGACCAGAAAAAAATGTCAAATACATGACCATCATTCAGCAATCACTTTTTAATTCTTTGATAAGTAAACATCAATCAATTTCTAGCAATCTCCATATCAGTAATTAGCAATTAATAGAATGAAAGAAGTTACTCATCAATATACTAAACACCAATTTAAGAATCTTAAAAGAATTTTCTTTTATTTTGATGCCCTTTTCTCTTGAGCATCGTAATCCTAAATTGATGAGATATGAAAAAAATAAGGGAAAAATATATAATCTGGAAAAAACAAAATACCACCAGAGATGCACTTATCAAAATCATACAAAATAAAATCAACAGTTGAAAAAGAAGATTTATTTTTAGTTTGCACTTGGCCAAGGATGCCATTTCTAGATGTGAATGTTATCCTCACCAGTAGTCACGTGGGTGTAACATTAGATAGCGCTTCACTTGACAAAGGGTAAGTAATTAACGCGCAAGAATATCAGTTGCTCATAATAGTTAAATCTACTCACAAGAAAATTAATCAGCAAAAGATTTTTAAAACATAAATTTAGAAAGATTATAAAAAAACTCACCTTGACACTTCAAGTACCTGGTTATGTTGCAATTCATCAAACTAGCCAGAAAACAAAAATGAACATTCCAGGTAATTCGATTCGTGGTGTAACCTCTAAGTAGCAGCGCTTCACTAGAAACCCTTAATGAACATAAATTGTGTTCTCACAAACTAGGGCTTAACCATAAATTACAAACTAAGATTCAAATGTTGGCGACATTCTTGTCTAAGAGTCAATGTTGAATATCATAACTCTTTTTGCATTGACAATATGACAAATTTTGAAAACTTCAATTAGGACTTCAACTTTAGCATCTTATTGGTCATGAAACGAACATCTCTTTGGCAGATTTTATGTTATCAACGTCACTTATTTCATCCCAAAGAAGGTGACCTTTACAAATGATAAGCTAATCAATATCACTAAGTAAGCAATTCAACGGTGTAATGAATTTAAGAGACATTAAATTACATAAAAATATTTCAAGATAATGAATTTGAGAGACATTAAATTACATAAAAATATTTCAAGATAATTAACTTATTTTTGAATGGTTAATAAGAAAAAATCACTAAACTTGAAGAAATCCATGTGCCCTCTTATAGTCTTGGAGAAAAAATAATGGTGCTAAATTATTTTTTCTACATTTGCAAGAGAAGTTTTTCTTGTGCTAAAAAATAAAAAGAGCAATAATTTCCATTTAATATCAAATATCATCCCCTTTCATGTCCATATCATTGTGACGGCCCAATGTCTCATTTGCATCAACTGACATAGCTTCAGCTTCTTGTTGTATCCAAATATTATCCTCTTAACAAATAGCCGCATTCTCGTCAAGTGCTTGAATGCTAAAAGGCTCAACTTCTGGCGTGCCAAAATTTGTGTTAAAAACATCCCAGGGAGTCATTTTCATCACAACTTGCCAATTTGGCTCAATTGGATCAGAAACATAACAAACTTGCTCCGCTTGAGTAGCTAATATGTATGGCTCATCATCTTTAGCATTGTCTTTGTACATCACGTAATTGAAGTTCACCAAGGTGAACTTGAGCATATCTTCCCTCTTTCCCCTCTGATTATCAACCTAATCACATCTAAAAAGAATGAATTTTAGTTGACTACTATATCTTATTTCAATGGTATCAGTCAATACCCCATAGTAGATAACATCTCCAATAATAGGATTCTTGTATTTTCGTCTCGCATAGCTCAATGTTTCTGCTCTAGTAGTTACCCCACTATTTTGGGTTGTTCTACTAGTATTGTTACTCTTTATACAAAAATGGAAGCCATTAACAATATAAGATTTGAACCTCCTCCCATCAAAATCAGGACCATCAGCCAAAGCTTTGATATCATTAGAAAAATTCATAGTCAACCGATTGTCTTGGACCTATAGCGCAGGATATGACTAGGTAAAATATTCATGATAAAATCAAAAGCTGCTAAAAGATTAATTTAATTATGCTTACATATTTTTTGAACCATCCAAGAAATCTTTCATTATGAATCCGTTGAATTTGATGATCACTGCAACCTGGCATTTCTTTCCTAAGCTCTGCAATGTGTACACTGTAAACAATAACTTAGAACATTAATATGTTATCTTGAGAAATTGTGGTTTAAAGGTCAATGGTCAAGATAAAAATAATATACCCAAGGAATGATTGTACAGCTTCAGTATTCATCAAGACATATTTATGAGTTTGTTCCCATGTAACTCTATCAAATATGACATCCTCACCCTTTCCTAAAGCACGGCCCATTGCAGCACCATCATTATGCATCCTTGATGGCTGTTTAGATTTACTATTCACATCATTCAAGTACCTTGTGCAAAAATTCATGCATTCTTCCATCAAGTATCCATTGGAAATTGATGCCTCCGGATGAGCACGATTACGTACATATCGCTTTAAAGTTAGTAGGTACCTATTTGGGTCATGAAACCTGTGAGCATTATGATTTACCAACACTACAAAAAAAAGTAGGCTCTGGAGGCGATTCTATAGAGGTGGTTTTAAAAGCCCCCTCTACAAAATAGAGAATTTACTTTTCGCCTCTATTTGGAGGCATTTTTATAAACCGCATCAAGGTTTTTTCACAATTGAGGCGGGTTATTTATGAAACTGCCCCTAAATTAGGCGGTAACCTAAAAATTTCCCATTCCCTCATCTCCCGTGCCTCTCATCCTCTCATTCCCTCCCACGACAAGCTAATTTTTCATTCTCTCTATAGTGAAAAAATGAAAACCCATCTTTCTCTCTAAGTCCAGTCACCAAATGAACCATCACCACCACCCAAATAGCCACTAGCTTCCCTAGTTCAGCATCACGATCACAAAATCAATCCCCAAAACTCACCAATTTCATCCATCGCTACTCTAAAATAGCCCTTCAATCAACCTCTCAACACGGCCCCTCAATCTATGCAACAATTTCAGACCGACCCCTCCCTATGAAGCCATTTGGGGATGGCCCGAAGCCCCTCTTTTCCCCCACCCTAGTTCTATTTTTTCTTCATCTCGGTTTCCTCGCAGGTATGATTTCTTTTTTTTTTAAATTTTTTTTCTGTATTATTTAGTTATTTTTGTTTTTAGTTCTGAACGAATGTGTTTATCTACCTGTATTGGCATTTAAGCTTTGAATTTAGAGGTTTTGGTGGTTTCAAGCTACGGCTTTCATTATCCCTATTTTTCTTTTTCCCTTTTTTCTTCTTATCTACTACTTAATTTTCTTTCAAAAAACACGTTCTTTTGATAATCTATAGGCATCTGTATTGCTCTGGAATCTTAGAATTGGCCTTTGTTTTTTGTTTTATTTTGTGGGCTTTTGTCCTTTAGAGCTCTCTAGGATATAGGATTGATGTATAATTTTTTGACAGTGACAATAAATATTTTTTAACTAAATTATGTAAGAAATGTTATTAAGTTAGATTAAGTCTTAATATAAGATAATTTTATCGATTAATATATTCATGTAGGTAGAGATTTTGTGTGTAATAGGTATAATGTTATTTTATGCTTTTAGGTGTTGTCTTGCTTATTCATGAGATTTATTATAGTTTTGCTACATTAATTATATATTTCCCTCAGTTGCTTCTAATCTGTGCAATTTTTCGTTTTCCCTTGTTTTTGTTTTTTGTTTCTTGTCCGAATAATAAAGGAACAAGATATCAACTTCTCTTCTACTGCTGGTGTGTCCTTTGCTGCAGGTAAGGAATCTTGCTTTTATTGTTTTCTTTGGGCCAAATTTTTACACTTTTACACGCCTATCTTCTTTTTATTTTTGCTCTCAATTTCTTGCACCTCTAATATTCTCTCTACAACCTCTAATTGCTCCTCATATGGCTTACTATTTATTCTTTCTACTTGTTTGATGTTGTAGCTTTTGCAAATTGTGTATCTTTATCCTCTTCTCCTGCATATCTACAACGCATTCAGTGATTTTTAGCTCCTTTCAATAATCTGGTAATTTCTTTCTCTTTTCTCCCTTGCTTTCAGCAAGATCACTATTTATGAGCATAAAGACAACTCAAGAAATTGTAGAGATACACAATCACATGTGATGCCACAATTGAAGAAAGTTATTTTAATTGTTTTTACCACACTAATGATACTCAAAGGGACATCTTTATTTCAACAAAACTATTATTATATTAACATAGATCCAAATCTAGGAGAAAGTGCTCAAAATGGAGTGCATGTGAGGAAGATAACAATGCAGAATTCTCTAGTTATTTAACACCAGACATTCACGTGATGTTGGAATAGGGATATTCATTGAACTGAAATTTACTTATTTTTTTCAATCTAATTTCATATAGAAAATGCATTTGTGACAGAGAACATTGGTGGATATTAATGTTTGGTTAATTAGTGTTGAAGTTAGCATCCCGCTACGTATATATTTCATTGGCAATGTGAGGTTAGTAATATATACACTTGCTGAACAGTTTGTGATCTGATTGAAGACTATTAGGTCAATGAGGTACAATGTGACAGCCCCACCTTACCCAGAGGCGCACCAAAGGGCTTAGCGGGCTGCCTGCCTGGCTCTCGCCAGGACTCGAGTCAAGCACGCATTAAAATTCGTAAGTGATGGTAACTCAGTAGAAAACTCGTAGATACCAACTGTGACAGTATCTCAGGGTCACATAAAATTCAAAACTTAAAAGTAAAAGTACTGGTTTCACAGTTTACATCATATACGTTCATTAATACAATAATATCTCTAGCAGTTTTCTATCAAAATCCTACCAGAATCTACCCTTGAATCCTCACCACCGGCTTTAGGGATAGGAGCCTGTTTAAGGAAAACAAATAAAATAGGGTGAGCTATAATAGCCCAGTGAGGTTCCCACACATACAGACACGGAGGCAAATCAAGAGAGAATAAATAAGCAATTAACATGTGTCACAAAATCACATAGGAAATAATTAAGTAAATAATTATTTAAACAAGGGAGGATACGTTTCGACCATGAGAGCAAGTACTGATCATGTAACCATGATGTTGAACCGAGATAGTATTTTGGGTCTGGATCACAGGTTCTACCTGCATTATCGAGCAAGAGCCCTGACCTACCATTCACCTTATATCCTCCGAAAACCGCCACATCCAGGGTGAGATCTCAACCCTAGAGGGCAAACAAGCAAGCAAGAAAGTTCAATCCGGAGTTGGCCTCTTTGAGGATTCACAACTCAAGGAAAGAACGCCATGCCCTAAAACACCCAGCACCTTATATCCTCCTTTGTACAACCGGCTTGACTAACCGCGGTACTACCACGGAAGTCTAGCCAACAAGTTTAGTGTATTTGAAAGTTCACAAACAATTACATTCGCATTTGATAGAAATTATGCATGTAACAAATTACGGGGTAAATGTGATAAAGTACACATTTTCCCTTCATATAGTACATTGTAACAATTCATGAATATCAAGTACACATAGAATTAACACAGAGGATTATCATTTATCATGTATCAAGCATACACAAGGAAACACTCACATGCACAAGAAAAAGGGACACTCACCTGGATCGCTTAGGAAAATATTTCGTAATGTGGTGAAGGTTCACTTTCGGATCCTGGAATTTACAAGAAATAATCTAGTGAAAACCCTAAGTCAAAATAGCAAGAAAATTCAAGAAATAACCCAATTATTTCTAGGGTTTTATTTCTAGGGTTTTAGAGTCTAGGGTTTTACCCTAAGCTTTAGGATTTTAGATTTAGGGTTTTCTTGTCCTAAGAAAATTTCACTTCATTACTAGGTCATTGTCCAAAATTTCTGCACACTAAACTTTCTAAATTTAACATATTCTAGGTTAGAGATTTCCTCTACCATTTTTCTTTCTTTATTTCTACCGAAATTTCGGCAGTATCTCCCCTTAAATCGGACTAAACCAAAATTTTCCCTGCAAGAAAAACAGCCATCCAAGCCAAATTCAACAAGTTCTACAACTTCTATGTTCAATTCTAACTCAATTCCAATTTTCTTTGTTAACTCATGTTTTTTCAAGTTTACCAACTAGGGGTATTCAACCGAACCTAACTTCTAATTGATATGTCGTATGAGAAAAGTGATTATATGGATAGAAACTATATTCTAAGGGCTAAAACATTCATGAAGAGCATCATGTCAAATTCTAACAAAAATCATTCCAAAATCGGTCCACAACCTAGTGTTTCATTAACCCAAATCTGCACAGGGTTGGTTTTTTTGGCCAAGTTCATGCCATTGCTGGGATCAATCCATCAAGAACCAGGGAATTGTGATTACATGGTTTGAAAGTACGTTTCTAGGACTACAATTTTCAGTGAAGATCATCAATTCAAATTCCAACTAGAACAGGTTCGAAAATCAGCCCTCAAGTTGGCTCATCATCAAAACTGTTTCACGCAGAACCGAATTTCAGCCCACTTTGCAAGACTTTCTGCGATTAATACACAACGAACCACAGTGCAAGCCTTATACCGTTGGAAAGCCCTATCAATCTAGTTTCTAAAACAACAAGAATCACTCGAATCCAAGTTATCTATATCAAGTTATGAACGTTTTACTAAAACTGGTCCAGTACTGACTGTGAAAGTATTTTTCAATTCAAGCTTAAATCTTCAAGTACTACTATCAAATTCTTAGTATAAAACTTGAACAAAACTAAATAAAACTTGAACAAAAACTAAATAAAACTTGAAATTAATAGCAAAAGTTCATAGTACATACCTTAAACAAGCTTAGAACTATGCTTAGGAAGAAGAAAAGCTCACTTTCTATGGTTGAAAAATGAGTAAATGGAAGTACAAGCTTCAAGAAAATTGAAAGAAAATGGAGAGAAAATGGAGAAGAAAGCAGCCGTCCAGCAAGAAGAAAAAGAAGAGAAAAATTGGTTAAGTAGGAAGAAAAGAAATGGAAAAGAATTGGAAAAAAATTTGACCAATCAAAGCAAGACAAAACCAAAAGTAAAGCTTGATTTTTCTTGCAACTAAATCTCCACTTGGCCAAGTATAATTAGAAGAGATTTTTCTCATTTATCTTACCCTTAATCTTGCAAGACTTATAAGGTACAACTCCTAAAGGAAATGGTACAACATGCTAGTAAAATAGAAAATCAATTCCTTATTTCTTCTCACTAATTTCGGCCCTCTTTTTTTTTTTTTTTTTCTTTCTACCAATAAGCATAATATGAATTATATGAATTTTCTAGGTCGTCACATACAACCTATGAAAGTTTGGCACACAACTCTTACCTATTTATCTACTTTGTGTATCACCAGAGACAATTTTTTGGAACTGCTAATTATTGCAGAAATAGTAAATATTGGAAAAGCATGATCAATAAATTATCCAACTCCATGATAGGCTTTAACTCTTGGTTCTTCACCTAAATTATCCAACTTCACGATAAGCTTTCAACATTTCATGCTCTGCACCTTGGCATTTCTTATCCTTCTCTCATTTTATTTTTATTTTTTAATTCCTGTTCTTTTCCACTTCTTTGTTTGGATAATTTTCTAGGTAAACTTATTCTATTAATAAAATTCTTGTATGCAGAAGTTCTTTTTTCTTTTTTTTTTTTGGGTATGGGGCACATGTATATAGAAGCCGTTACAGTTCTTTATGCCAAAATGGAGTGAACATCTGGAAAGCAAATTAACAACAATGATACTTTCAAATTGATGGTGTATAAAGAAAACAATTAGTGAATAAACAAACATATCTTGGTTCCTTTAAACGAACTCTTTGATGTTTCTATATGTAGATCTTGATTAGATAGCATAGGTGTTTAACCGTTAAGAGATAAAGATCGAGTATCAAATATTACCTGGACAATATATCTCCACATATAATACTTAACTGTACTTAGTTATATGCACCAGCTGTAATTGAATTTGCCATTAGTTAGTAGTTGAAACTCCTTTTATAATCATACCTTGATGAAAAAATTGGGTGTATCAGTGCATAGATCAAATATTGAAACTGATTCTTGGTGTATCAATGCATTTTTATATTGTTAAGGATACGGCAATATCAGGGAACCTATATAATGAAGAATCACTAACTTTGTTTTTTTTCACTTCATTGAAGAATTATTAAATTGTGGGGTCTGGATTCTATCAGTCTTGGTTACAAAGTATTCGTGCTGAAAGAACATGTGGATTGAATCAATGAATACTGTGTTTCATGCAATAAACACAAAAACTAGTGTGACTGAGCATTTGCTCTCTAGAAGTAGAAGTGGACAGTTGATAGTGACAGGAATGGACACTTTTCAGTTTGCAATCTGGTTTCTCTCTATCAATTGATTCTTGATAATAAGGTAAAGATATTTAAATTCAAATAATGCTTATAAGTTCTACTCACCCAAATGTCTTGTACTAGTACTTATCGCTTTGTTTTCTGTGTTTTAGTTTGTGAAATCTATTGCTCTTTGTATTTAACCTCATTCTGTTGTAAGATTAATGTGTTAAAGTCATTGCTTTAGATTCTCGGTTGAAGATGAAAAGGAAAAGTGAAAAGGGGTCTTTTTACTATTATGGATGAACTGGGAGGAGCCAAATATTGATGGAAGTTTAAGTTTGATTTATTGGCTCATTAATTACTCAATATGTTCCATTACTTTACGTATTGCACTTGAGCTCGAAAATTAACTGTTTAACATGGAAGCTTGAATAAATTAGTGGGTAAAGAGAAGTGAAAAGCTTTTGTTAGCAGTCTTAGTGTGAACTGACGGTGGTTTTGGATCAATCTAGTATTGTTGCAGCTCATTTAAGTTTAAGCATCAACATTGTAGACTGGTTTGCATATATTAGAATTTGCTTGTTTTAAGAGAGTTAGAATGTTACGTTCTGGCTAGTTAATTATGGACTTATAAAGAAATGTTTGTCTTTAGGAAAAGCTGTTCTTCGTTAGCTACTGGACAAGCATACATCCACTTTCTCTGGACATTTTTGCTTCTAATAGTCACTAATTTTCATCTTTGGTTTAAATGCTGCATTTCCTAATATATCACAATTTATGCATCCTTGTGATTAATTTCATCCTTGTTGTCTTCTTACAGCAATGCAATTTTTGTAGCATCTATGTACATTTTATTTCTTGTGCATATGTCATGGTTGGATTAGTATATTTTGGATGTATTGTTCTTATTTGTTTAGTACGGTTTTGATCATTTAATTAATCGTTATTTATTTGATCAGGTTGAAGACGAGAGGAATAATAATCAATCTCCTTGATTGGCTACAAGTTTGATTCTTTTTGTATATAGTTACAAGCAAAATTCAGACATATAGCAATGATATACTGTCTTTTTGTTGATGCTTTGGACTATTATTAGTAGACAGATCAAGACTTGTTATTGGTCTAGACATTTTAAAAGTTGATATTACATTATCTTCTTGTAAATATTCCAAAATTGTAATGAAAGTACATTTAAAGTTAATTTGTTATTCTTTTTCACACACACACATACACACACACATATATTACATAATTGATTCTATTATTTTTAGCACTTCTAAACAACCTTAGATGAACTATATTTGCGATAAAATAATCATGTGAGGCATATCCACCCACCCCTATGGTGGAAACAAAACCGCTTCCGTAGTAACCAATAGGGGTGGCTTTAAATGCCCTTACATGGAGTGTTTCTACTATAAAATAAGCATCTAGAGGCAGTTCCAACTGCCCCTACGATTGAAAAACCTGCCCCTATAGCGACTAGTAGGGGTAGTTTTAAATGCCCCTAAATGCACTATTTTCATTATAAAATATGCCAGTAGAAGCGGTTCTAACCGCCCCTATGGCAGGAACAAAACCGCCTCCGTAGCGATCGGTAGGGGCGGTTTTGAATGCCCCTAGATGAACTATTTTTACTATAAAATATGTAGGTAGAGGCGGTTTTAAACCGCCCCTAAGGTGGGAAAAAAACCGCCTCTATATTTTAGCCTACCCCGGCGCTCTCCCAAAGCGACTCTTTTTCGTAGAGCCGGTCACTATGGAGGCGGTTTTGTAAACTGCCCCAAACTTATGTAGGGGCAGTTATAACCGCCCCTATGAGGGGAAAAAAATGCCTCCATAGCCCATTTTTTTTTTGTAGTGCAATAAGTTACAACAATTAAGAACATAAAACTCACCTTTCAATTGGGTACATCCATCAAAATTGGACAGGACCAGCCAATATTGCTTCTTCAGCTAAGTGTATCAGCAAATGTTCCATGATATCAAAAAAAGATGGAGGAAAAATCTTCTCCAAATGACAAAGCGTGAGGGCAACTTTATCTTGCATATATTCTTAGTCACTCACTCGATTGACCTTCGAACAAAGTTGCCTAAAGAAGTTGCATAACTCAATTAATGGCTTGACTACAGTTTTAGGCAATACTCTTCGAATGGCTAATGGAAATAACTATTGCATGATAATGTGAGTATCATGACTCTTCAAACCTGATATGCTTCTATCTTGCAAGTTCACGCATCTAGATATATTTGACGCATATCCATCAGGAACTTTCACATCTTTCAATACCTTCAAAAATAAGTATTTTTCATCTTTATTCAACGTGAAACATGCAGGCAATATGGTTGTTTTTCCATTTACTACCTGAGGGTGCAAGGATGTTCTAATTCTCATTTCCTCTAAATCACGACGAGAATTAACATGATCCTTTGATTTTCCAACAACATTCAATAATGTAAACATAAGGTTATCACCAAAATTCTTTTCATTATGCATCACATCTAGGCTATGCGGAACCAAATTATCTTTCCAATACGGAAGCTCCCAAAATATGCTCTTTTACTTCCAATTACCAATAGCTGTCATTTCCACCTCTCCACGTTGCCTACTCTTAAGGTCCTCTTCCTTGTACTCTGTCAGTACGTTACTCAACTGGAATAGAACTTCATCAATCAGGATTGCCTCTCCTTCTTTATTTTTCTAAAATAGTTTTTAAAACATATTTAACTATACGAATGACTGTCCATAATGATAATCTTAATTTTAGTATTTGAACACACGTCAACTACCCCTTAACCACTACTGTTTTATCAATTCATAATAAGGATTTGGAGATCTTTATTGCATCTGCATGTAATACGTGAGATCCTAATCTATTGGCTCCAACTCCTTAAACCGTTGACATCAAGTCCATGGGGATACTATAATTAATGGGTCATCCCCGGAAGAAACAGCAGTCTAAGCTATTTGCACTCAACCAACGGAAACCGCGGCGCTATAGTCGGTGGGCTAATTAAAAATTCCAACCAAATCCACACAAACATTAGCACCATTTTGCTTTAAATTCCTCAATCATTGTTAACTTTACTATGTATGTGTATATGTTTTGACGATTCACTCTCAATGTATTTTGTTTACTAATGAACATGGTTATCGTGGATATCCTAGCTAATCGGAAGTGTCAGTAACTTTTGATAGAACAGATCTTTAGGGGAATCTCACACACGCACCCCAGCTAATATATTTTGTTTACTAATGAACATGATTATCGTGGATATCCTAGCTAATCGAAAGTGTCAGTAACTTTCGATATAACAGATCTTTAGGGAAATCTCACACACGCACCCCAGCTAATCAATTTGATTCGAATTAAAGGATAGTGATTGTTATTTTCAAATAATAATAATTGTGTCATGTCGTGTCAATTGGGATGTTACCTCAGTGTAAAATTCAGTGTCAATAACATGAAGTTGTTGCCTAGTGTTCTCATTTATCAAATATCTTAAGTATATTCATAACTTTTAAGATAAATTATAAAGTAGAAATGCAACATGACAATGTATTGTTTTTTGGTAATCAACATGTATTAAGACTGAATTTGATATTGGAAGGATGGTGTTGAAGATCGCACAAGATAGCCGTTCAAACGTCAAACTAAACAATATAATACAACTCTCAATAATTTTTTTTATCTGCTTTAGTTAGTGATTTTAAAAAGTTTGTTTGGTAGTGTTCTCAAATACTTTTTGTCATACTATTTATTTTTTAAGTTTAATTATGATTGACTGATTTTCATTTTTTTTCAAAAATTAGTTTTTATAAAAATCAGACATCAACAAACCTTATAAAAACCTCAATCAAAAGCATTGATGTTGTAGGTTTTGCCCCCACGAGTTAGAAGATGAAAGTCCCAGTTGTTAACAAAAGCAAATTAGAAATCTCAATCAAGGATTACTACCGCCTGGTTGATGGCGGTAGTGGTGGAGAAACCACCGGATACTACGGTTCCGTACACTACACGTTGAAGCCTGATGAAAAAAAGTCGATCGATCCATCCCACTTTAAACGACTCTCTAAGGAAATGTTCGCCCCGGTTGAAGTTCGTGTTTGCGGGGGGCGTGACAATCAATTCATCTCCTTCTCGCCACTTCAGTTTGATAACTGCGACCAAATTGTCATCAATGCCGACAAGGATGGCAAGTTAACCCACAAATTTATCGAGAGAAATTCCTCGGCTTCGGTAAATAAATTAAATAGCTCCCATTTTCCTCTTTGTTTAGGGTTGTTTCAGTGGATTTGTCCTTGTTAATTTAGCTATTTGATGCAGTTTTTTTTTCGCATCACATGCAGAGTTCTAAGCCTGCTGCCAAGCAAGCTAAGCCTCGTACTTGAGATCCAGTTTGTGGCTGAGTGTCTGTAAGTTTCATTCGCGCGGCTAATTACTTTGTTTCTACATTTATTTTCTTCCTGAACTTCTGCAATGTACATGGTTCCCATGTTTTTAAAGCAAATGATTTTTGATAAAATTATACAGTAGATTAATTTTTTACTTTATTATTATTATTATTATTATTATTATTTTATACAGGATGAAGACAAATATCAGAAGTCAATATGGTTCAGTGTGTCCCTCCTCCTGCAAAATCCAAAGTCCTTCCGTGTTGTCGACCAAATAATGTAGCTGAGTGGCTCTCAAACATGTTCTCAATCTATCTTCACTGTCGTTCTGTAATTTTGAGGGCCAACCATGCTTTTTGTCAATAATATCTGGTTAATATCTGGTTATTAACCGAATCTATATGCCCTACTATTAAGAAAGTTGTTGTTTATAAGTAAATTTAACTGGTTCTGTATGCGGTGTTTTGATAGCATTGTATCTGTGATTGTGCACTGCTCTAAGTATGCCTGGAAAACGGCAAAAACCTACAGTGTTTTGATATTATTGTAACTATGAATTTGTGGACTGCTGTAATTATTCCTGTAAAACTACAAAATGTTTTGAGCAGCTGATTAACTTTGCTTTTCTAGGTACCTTGAGCCAACGGCCATTCTAGGTCTCCTGTAGGTCTCGGGTAGAAGTAATAAAAATGGCAATTTTCATATAATAACAAATATTTTGATGTATAGGTTCCAAATTTTTGCAACTTCAAAATAGGTTTTCTCACTTATTTCTTGGCTAGGGGTCAATATCCATGTTTGCGATAGGAGACAGCCACGTGCTGTGAGTCGTAAGCCTTCCTCTCAAATTTGAAGAATTACACCATAGGCAAGGAAAAAGTTTAAGACATTTAATTTTGTCCTAAAGCTAAGATTTTAATAACTTTTGTACAGGGTTCTTAAATTATTTTATAATGTACCGTTGCATGGCTTGAATAATTCCACTTTGTATCGATCTTGTGCAAGTTTGTTTTGCACAAATGATTCTTTATTGGTGGGTTGGCCTAACCCCCAATTTAGGTCAACCGTTTTAATTGGTTTGTTGGAACATTCATATTGCAACGTAAAAAAGGAAATCCAACAATTAGCAATTAACCCTTGAAGCATTTCGGATCATCATTATTGTTTTTGACCTGGATTGTGTAACCCTTCTGTGTTTGTTAGAACATTCATAATGCCATGTAAAAAAAAATCCAACTTTAAGCAAATGTAACTGTTAAAACATTTCGGATTTTCGCTATACATGTATATACATACATGTACATGTCTATATACATATATACACATAGATATGGATGTGTGTGTAGGTATGTATGTATAGCTACATATATATATACATATATGTGTTTGTGTGTGTGCACACACATTTATGTACGTACTAATGTATACACATGCACACACATTTATGCATGTACAAATATATGCATGTATGCACACACACAAAATATGTGTGTGTATTGTTAGATTTATGGATAGGTGACTTTGTCAAAAATAGATAAAGAGCACCTAATATATATATGTGTGTGTGTGTATGTATGTATATAGATTTGAGCCCAATACCTATTAGTTTAAGTTTTTGGATCAAAGTTAAGCTCCTACTTATATGTTGGGTCTTTTTAGTTAACTTTCTTCGGTTTTTCTTTATAACAATTAGTATCAAAGCTCATGATTAACATCTTGGGCTATTCGTTGGCAAGTAGTTTCTTCTTAGTGTTGGACCGATGAAATGTTGTCTTTTTGGGTGTTGGACTAGGGAGATCATATAGTTAAGGCTAGGGATTAGATGATATTGGACCAGAGGTCCGGTTAAAGATCATGTTAAGGTTTATGTTTGAGTTGATGAAAAGTGGGCTTGTGTTGTGATTTGGGCTTGAAAGGGAAGTTGGTTTCAGTATGAGATTCTATACATGAAGGGAGGAGAAATAACATTAGGTTCAATGGTAAGTGAATTTGTCCCACATTGATTTGACAAAAAATAAAGAGCACTTAATATATATATATATATATATATATATATATATATATTAGGTTTCCACTTATATATTGGGCCTCTTTGGTAAACTTTCTTCAATTTTTCTCCCTAACACGTGTGTATATGTTGTTTTTTGTGTGTTTTTATGTGTTTATGTGTGTGTATAATATCTATACATACATATATACATATTTGTATGTGTGTGTGTGTGTGTGTTTATCTCTATGTGTGTGTGTGTGTATCTATACATACATACCTCTATGCGTGTGCATGTTGGGATTATTTTTGTGTTGCTTTTCCCAATACCAAGTATCACTTTCAAAACAATGTACATATTACACTTTCATTGTGTGATTTAATTTTAAAACAAAGGCATTTCTCTCTCAATAGCTATTTATTTTGAGAATGACACTCAATTAGCACGGGAAAGAATGCTATCGAGGATCCCATGTAGTGAGCGCGCACACACACATATAGACACACACACAAACACATATACGTACACGCACATGCATGTATATGCATATTTTTAAAAGCACTTCGCAGAAACTGATAAAAGGTTTTCTCTTGCATAAAGTTCTAAAATCAATGACATGGTAAAGCATGCCCACAAATTCTCGAGTGTACCACTAAATCCACGTAAATTTCAAATTTTCAAACATTTTTCCGCATCCCTAAAACACCCTAATTCACCCTATTGCGAAGCTCCTCTACCCATGTGCGGGAAGACAGTTGAACAACGAAATTAAATGGCCTAATCTATGCAAGTTTGAAGGTACCAGATTCTAAGTCGATGTCAAATGGAAATACTCCATCCGTCTTACTTTGATAGGCTTACGATTTTTTTACCCAGTTTAAGAAAGATTAGTTAACTTTATTAGAAGAATAAATTTAATCTATTATGTTCCTCAAAATATCCTTATATTTATCATTAAACATTTACATTAAATACAAAATAAAAAATTGTACCATAAGTCAAATTAATTCCATTTGATATCTGAATGCATGGTTTGCTATGCGCTTATATTAATATGGTACTTATTTTATTTATAACAAAGTCATTAAATAGGGGTATTTTAGAGAAGTTAAAAGTTAATTATATTCTTCAATTAGAAAATGAATTATAATTTAGGACAGATGAAAAAAAAAAAAAAAGCTTATCAAAGTTAATGGTGTTAATGAACCGAGCAACTTACGAATTGCTCACGAGCAATTTGGTTTATTGTTTGACTCGAGCTCGGTGTTAACCGAACTCAAGTCAAGCTTGAGTAGCTCGAATACTAAATGAGCTCGAATTCGAGTAGTAAAAAGTGATTTCGAGTAACTCGAAATATATATATATATATATATTAAGTATTATATATATAAAATTACCAATTTAAATGTAATAATTATATATGAATTTTGAGTTCGAGTTCGAGTTTGATTGTGTTTTCACGAGCGATCTCGAGTCGAGCTTGAACTCTCTCTAAAATTAATGAGCCGAGCTCGAGCTTCGAATTATAAACTCGATCGAGCTCAAGCTCGATCTCGAGCAACAGTAATGTTAACAAGGTCAAGCTTGAATTCGATAGTATTCAGACTCGGCTCTATTCGATTACACCCCTAATCAAAGTGGGATGGAGGGGTATATTCTTTTTACTAATCACCCATAGCTACAATTTTCCAACACTGATATAACCTATATCATATTATCTAATGGGGCATTATTAAATAAAATTAATGATCAAAAGTAGGCTTGCTCTTCATTTCTTTTTGAGTTCAAAATTTTTATGAGATCTTAGATGCTAGCTTGCTCGTCATTTATCTCAGGTTCAAAATTTTTTATTAGATTGTAGAAATCTCCTCCTTTATCTCAAGTTCAAAATCTTTTATGAGATCGTAGAAATCTTCATTTCTATCTCAAATTAAAATTTTTATGAAATTTTAGGAGTTGGACTTACTCCCCGTTCTGTCATTCAAAATTTTTCATGAGAACGTAGAAGTCAAAATATATCAATATGCCAAGAGATTGCTTTTGTCAACAATATATATGTACCTGAAACCAATCTGATAAAAAGTTTTAACTCATAAAAGGATGATATTTGAATTTTCAACACCATCAAGCAAACACCGTCAACAGAAGATGAAATGGTAGATCAAGGAAGTTAAACACCAGCTAAAGCTTAAGAAGTGGGTTAAAAAAGAAATGATGGACACTCGTAAAAATAGTTGGGATAATTACACATATCTCCCTTGAGGTTTATCATAATTACACCTAGTTCTCCTCAAGTTTCAAAAATTACACTTATCTTCCTTATTTCAATAGTTTTGGTAACCAAAAAACCCATTTTGCTAATTCAGCAAAAAAACTAATTGAATATCCTAAAATACCCCTAGATTTTTTTTTTAACTAAAATAAGAAAACAATTCTTGAAAAACAACAAACTAACTAACTCAACATAAAGTAAAACATAGCCATAATATTGTCCACTATTACCACCAATGCTCAATAATTATGTAGCTCAATATACCTCTCTCTCACTTAGTGCTCTAATTTCTACATCTTTATCATCTTTTTTATTATCCAAAATATGCCATAAATAAACAAGATAACTATCAAACAAAATAAGATGATCATAACAATTTGAAAAATCTGTGCTATGTGAACCTTCACTCTCAAAAATAAATTAAAGTAAATGTTAAGCATTTTTTTCCTTTTTATTTTTCTTTTTTCATGTCTTTTTGATCTTTTTGTTTTCCTAAAAATTTTTTGGGGTAATTATAGTGACATGCAAGGGTATTTTAGTAATCCCAAGTGCCCAAGGGAGGTAAGTGTAATTTTTGAAGCCTGAGATGAGTTAGGTGTAATTACGATAAACTTCAGGGGAGGTATATGTAATTATCCCTAAATAGTTTTCCAAAGGTTGTTATGGGGTTCTGGGTATAAGCTCTGAAGATTCGACATTCAGTTAAATCCATTCAGGTTTTGTCACTTCAGCAATAGGTCACTGTGATAAGATGCAACATTCAACTTGAGATGAGAGGTCAATATGAATTAACAAAAACTTGTGCAACTTGCATGCAAAGCTTGAAAGACTAGGGTAGGGGAAATTTAACCTAAATGTGCAATTTTATGTTCTCTCATCATCGTCTAAAGGATATAAATTCTTTTTTTCTTTTTGATAGGAAAGAAATACTTTCATTAAACATGAATGGTACATAAATCTGCCAGTAACAATGGTCTAGTGAACTTGGCTTAAAAGGTACAAGTTCTTAAATTATGTGATTAAAAATGATGACATGTCCAAAATTATATACATTCCTTCCTTTGTTCTTGCTATCTCCAGTCCCAAGAAATACTTAGCTTCTCTTAAGTTTTTGATAGTAAACAACTTGCAGATATCCCTTAAGTGCTTCTATCTCTGTCATGTTATTTTCAGCAATCAGTACGTCATCCACATAGATCAACAAGGCAGTGAGACTTTCTCAAAACTCTTTCACAAATAAGCAGTTATCATGCCGTGATGGTTTGAAACCAACATCCTCAATTTACTGGTGAATTCCTCATTCCATTTTCTTGATGCTTGTTTGAAACCATACAGGCTTTTCTTCAACTTCCATATTTGTCTCAACAAAGTCTTACTATAACCCTCAGGTGGTACCATGTATACATCTTCTTCTAAAAATCCATGCAAGAATACATTATTTTTGTCTAGTTGATGTAAGAACCAAGGCCTTGTTGCTGTAATTGCCAAAAATAGTCTCACTGTAACCAATTTGGCCACTGCTGAAAAACCATCTTGATAATCAACTCCTGCAGTTTGATGAAATCCCTTTACCACTAGTCTTGCTTTCAATCTTTCAAGTGAACCATCAGCCTTTAACTTGATCTTGTACACCCACTTTGACCCTATTGCTTTCTTTCCTTTTGGCAACATTGTCATTTCCCATGTATCATTCTTTTCCAATGCATCTATTTCCCTTTGCATAGCCTCAATCCATCCCTTTTCCTTACAAGTTTGATCATATGATAATGGTTCCTGCAAGTTAGCCATATTTGCCAAAAAAGACATATGTGTTGGATCCAATTTTGATGTGATTTGGTAGGGAAAACTAGGTGGTGTATACTTAGGATTGTGTGCATATTTTGAGTGTGATTTGACTATAGCAGTTTGTAAACCTTTGTCAAAAGCTATAGTAGCTACATAATCTTGCATCCATGCTGGATTTGCTTTAGTCCTTGTACTCCTTTGCATTTTTGGTTGCACTTAAGTTGCCTCTCCTACAAGATTAGAATTTTCTATTTATGGTGTTATCTCCAAATTGGCATCAGTTATAGGTTGTGTGTGATCATTTGGTGTTTATGAGGTTTGATCAAGTGGTACTAGTGGCAATGAGATTTGTAGATTAGAATTTTCAAAATCAATGTAAGGAACAACAATTTCATGAAATATTACATCTCTGCTGACATAGATCTTTTTTAAGTCAAGATCAAACACCTTATAACCCTTTTGCCCTAGACTGAAGCCAATAAACATACATTTGTGGGCTCTAGTTTCAAATTTATCTTTATGATGCTTTGTGTTGGTTGTATAGCAAAGACTGCCAAAAGTTTCAAATTTGGATAATCTAGTTTTTGGTTAAATAATAGCTCAAAAGGTGTGAGCCAATTTAGCACTGGCGTAGGTAGTCTATTTACACGATATGTAGCCATAAGAAGAGAATAAGGCCAGAATTTTGATGGGAGGTTGGCTTGAAATATGAGAGACCTAGGCTATCTGAAGGATGTG
The DNA here is from genome assembly GCA_024721245.1 of Mitragyna speciosa. Classification (NCBI taxonomy): domain Eukaryota; kingdom Viridiplantae; phylum Streptophyta; class Magnoliopsida; order Gentianales; family Rubiaceae; genus Mitragyna; species Mitragyna speciosa. Next base: position 7,080,453 of record CM045557.1, read on the forward strand.
TTTGTGTTTTCTCTCTACAACCCCATTATGTTGAGGTGTATAGACACATGATTTCTGATGGATAATCCCTAGTTCTCTCAACAGGTTTTGACATTCAAAGCTAGTAAACTCTATACCTTTGTATGTACGCACTGTTTTAGCCTCCTTTTCAAACTGTGTTTTAACCATCATGAAGCTCTCAGCGTTAGTACAACCTGAGCTTTGTGAATTAGCAAGAATGTCCAAGTACATCTGCTATAGTCATCATCAACAGTTAACATGTAAATAGTTCCTGTTAATGAATGTAATCTATATGGTCCCCAAACATCTATATAGATAAGCTGGAAAATGTAAGATGACTGAAGTTTACTGAGAGGGAAATTGAGTCTATGCTGCTTGGATTTATGACGTATCTCACATTCTCGTAGCCCTATTGTTTCTGTTTTGTCTTATCCATTGGGCATGAAGTGCAGAATGGGATGGATGGCCAAGGCTTTTGTGCCAATCAACAAATTCACTAACAGAAATTTTATTTATAAAACTGTAATCAGTACATGAGGTTTTGGATTTAACTATAGACTGGTTATATCTGCCATTGCTTCCAACTAGAAAACTACTTTCATCTATTAGATATAGTCTTTCTACTAGCTTACCAATCGCTATAGTCTCTTCACTCTGTAGGTCCTGCAATGAGCAATAAGTGGGATAAAAAGTTACTTTAATATTTGCTGTCTTTGCTAATTTGGAAATTGATATCAGATTGTATTGAAAGCTAGGAATGTGAAGTTGTAAGGTTCTATGCAAGGCTACTGCTCCTTTGTGTTTTACCTATTTTGAAGAACCATCTGGAAGATAAACAGGTGTAAAGGTATCAAGTAGTTTTACATTTTTCATTTGTTTCAAGTTGGAGTACATATGACTACTTGTGCCTGTGTCTAAAATCCAAGAACCATTTCTCACATAATCTGACAATGTAAGAGCTAGGTGATAAGATCTCAAACTTGCAAAATCCCTGATATGGGCAAAACTCACTTGTTCTACTGGCATCTTTCCCTTTACTAGCTTCACAAGCTCCTACTGCACAATCGAGCCTATGTCCATTGTCTGCATTGTATCTTTCTTTCCCCCAATTGATGCATATTCATCAACCATCTCTAATGGAGTTTTAGCCATATTCACATTTTGTCTATTTCTAGTAGAGGTTTTCACTTTTTGCTCTCTCAAATTCTTGTACCAATCAGGATAGCCATGCAACTTGAATCAATTTTCTTGCAAATGCCCATCGATGTTGCAATGGCAGCAATGTTGATACTCTTTTTCATAATTGCTTGATTTCCTATCTCTTCCTCTATTAGTTGAACTACTCCTGCCTCTGCCAAAACCCCTTCCTCCGGTTTCTACTTTTGGTCTCTGTCCTCTTACAAGCATTGCCATATTTTCATTTTTCTTAGGAAAGATGGTATGCACATCTCTTTGTTTTTCCACACTTAACACCATTGAGTATGCCTTATTCACTGAATGGAGTGGATCCATGACCAAAATCTGATTTCTAACATGGTCATAGGAATCATTTAATACCATTAAAAACTGCGTCAATTTGTTAAATGATTCCAGATGCATCACTTGTTATCCTGCTCAACAGGTAGCATTAAACACGCTAATTCATCCCATAACTTTTTTAATCCTGTATAATACTTTTCTACCTTCAAACTTCCTTGAGTTATGCTACTGATTTCCCTTCGCAATTGATAAAGCAAAGGTCCATTACACTCTCCATATCTCTCTTGCAACTCACTCCATAAATCCTTAGTTGTAGTTGTGTATAAAAAGGCCTCAACAATTTCTTTTGAATTTGAGTTTAAAACCCAAGATATTACCATACAGTCAACCCTCTCCCATTGTTCAGCCTTTTGTGAAGTAGCTGGTGGACGTTCACATGATCCAATGATGAAGCCCAACTTCAGCTTTGCACCAAGAGCAATCTTGATTGATCTACTACAACTCAAGTACTTTGTTCCTACCAGTGGAGAAGTAACTAGAGACATCACTGGATGATCTGAGCTATGTAAATACCGAGGGTCCTCATTATATTAGGCTGCTGAGTTTTCTGCAGTACTATATTGAACTCAAATCCTTCCGTCGCCATTTGTGCTTCAGAAGAATGGTAATTTTGGAATGATTTTCCTTGTGGATCAGAACTACTACTTTGATACCATGAACAAAATTGAAGTTAAAGCTAAAAAATTTAACAACGGATGCAAAACTTGGGGAAGAATTATCAGAATTTCATTCCACTCATTTTCTGATACAACTTAGCCATTATATACATATTCTGAACAAATGAAAGAATGCCAGGTGTCTAAATCTAATTGACTAATAAAGATGATTATTCCTAGCTAATTTTGTCTTTTTCTGCTATTACTTGAAGAGCAGTCCACTACATTATCCATTCGAATCTGCTCCTGACCAACTTGATCTTGAGCCAATGACCAAGCTGCCCAAGCCAGTCTTGAGCTGATTAATTAGCTCGTGCAAGTTCAGCGGATGAAAACCAGCTGCAAAATGTTTAGTTTAGAACTTCTTCATTAACAAACCTAACATTAGGAGATTAACATGCATACCCCTGATTATAGAAACTTTGTTAGCTAGGTTGTGCTGAAGCGGTATGTTTGGTTTTCATCGTGCTGTCGGCCTTGTGCACACACATATCCATTAACAGCAAAGGGTAAGCAGAGCACATCTTCCAGCAAAAGAAATGAGTAGTAAAACCTGACGAAAACAAAAGTAAAAAAGCAAATACAATAGATGATTTTACACACTTGTGTTTAGAACATAAATTTATTCTGATTTTTTTACATGAGATCCCAACCACAAAGCTTAAACGCATTCATCAGTCCAGCAGGACATGTAGACACTGTTATGGATTATGACAAACAACCACCATAGCACCATAAAGATTAATTACGGCAAAGAAAACAAATAAAAGCATGCATACAATGAAAATGGTTTTTCGCTCCCAATGTTTGACCCTTGCGTCATTCAGTTGCATTTCTCTTTGCGGAAGGTCATCCACCCTGTTTGCTTCCAGATACCAAACTTCGTAATCCCACTCAAGCCGGTGTAAACTCTTTGTATACTTTTTTCCAATTACGAACAAAGCGATCAGATTCAGAATAGCAGCGGTTAAAGATAGCAAGAAAGGCACTAATCGATAATGGCACTTGATGGACGAGGAGCCACTAAATATTGCTGTGAAAATCACTCCTTGGAACACAAAATAATAGTTTGCAAGTTGGAAAACTTGTGCTTCCAGCTTTTGGACTCGCTCCTCCTGCTTCTCAATTCTTTCTTGCAAAATTTTTATATTTTCTGCCATTTACTATAATATGTTGCCTTGTCCCCAGCAATCTTAAGAGGAATGAAACAAGAAGGGAAAAAAGGGAAAGATTCGGGTTGTTTTCTACTTGTTTAATGACAGAAGTAATTAAGCTTGTTTGATTTGATCCAATTTATATTAGATTCTGTGTTGGGATGAGTTGGAAAAAAAACAAGCATCCTGTGTGTTGATTTCTTTATATGCTTCTCCCACAGAAAATTAATACGACAAGTACAAATTTTAGCAGCACAAGAATAAATTGATGTCACATTCTAGAATTGAAAAGTATATTTTGTCCGATCGAGATGCTCAACAAGGGCAACACTTGGCTTGAACACCGGCAATGTATGTAAGTTGTGAACTATGTTTTGAAGGTGAAGTTGGGAAAAATTTTTTCGTATCGGTTTGTGCATCATTGCCCTCCTCTTATTTATGTATTAACTTCAAAATACTAGGTACATCTCATTTAATAAAATTTCGTTAATCTATTCTGTTACGCTAGCCCATTTTTTTTATTGATTGTAGATATTTTCCAGGCTAATCATTGCCTGGTCTAATTAACTTTCTTCAAGATTTCCAGGCTGACCATTGCTTGGTTTAACTATCTAAATTTTGAATGTACTTTTAATCTACCAGTCCAAACCCCCTAAACCCCCTAAACATCGGATGAGTTGCTTGTTAAGGTCTAGTACTTAAGCTCCTGTGGCCCCTCTAAAAGTTATCATGGCTTTTGGAGTGGGTTTGTGAGGTAAAGTTTAGGTTGCTTTTCTCATTCCTGCTTTCAGTTTGGGTTGAGTAGGTCAGTTTCCTTCCCTCTTTCCCAAATTATCAAAAAAAAAAAAAAAAAAAGATTGCTACTATAGGACCCGAAAATAAAACAGGACATGTTAACTATTTGATGATGTGTGACTTTTAGAAGCAAGCCTTACACGCTTCCCACGGAGAACGTGAGATTTCAGCCACAAATGTGCGTGCGTGCGTGCGTGCGTCCGTGTGTGGGTTTTTTCGTGAAATTATGTAGAATGATCTAACATGCAAATTGGTCTATTCGACCAATCGAAGAAACAGAGAATGTATATATATATGGGTTGATGCTTTCCTTTTTCTTTTAATTCAGCAAAAAATATATATATATGATATACATTTGTTTCCTTTGCTTCGGCTTTGCAGCCAAACTTAACAAGTTGTAGAAAGGGGTTTACTTTGAAGAAGTCAGATGGAATATATGTTTCACAAGCATGGTGTAGTGGAAATACTAAGAAAAGACTTCTTGTAGAGTCAAGTACCTACAACTGTAAGAATAAGTTTCAGTCGTTTTCAAAATGGATATTGTGATATAAAAAGGAGTTTTGCTTTTTCGAAAAAAAGAAAAAAAAGAAAAGGAGTTTTGTACGTAAACATAAGCAACATCGTACCACTTTTTAAAATTAGATAGCATTACTAAAGGTGAGACTGTAGATCAATTTATGTAAGAATCTCATTGTTAACATGTTAACATATGTTAATTTGCTGATTGAACAAATGTTAATCTCCTATTATTACATTTGTTAATTTCTTAATTGTTATGTATGTATATTTCCTAATTGTAGGTTCTTGTATAATAATCTGGATTAGAATAAGTTCGTGTCTTTGGCCAAATATATATACATGTTACGTACAATTGTAAAATACAATACAATACAAGATAAATGGACAGAATTAATGCACCGTCACCAAATATTCTCGAAATATTTCAAATTTCATTCTACCGATGGAGAATATTTCGTGACGGTAAGTGGGTTATACATGCCTTGTGCAGAACATTCCGTCTAATTTTCACATTTCATAAAACTACATGGAGTTATATGATCATATTGAAACTATAGAAGGGGTATATGGTCAAAAGAGATCTCAAAGGAAGGTTATTAGTAATTTACCCTAAATTTATTTGTGCTCCCCCTCAGCAAAATTTGTTAGCGCATGCGTGAACTTTTCATACGAAAAAGTGATTGAATTTGATTTGGGACTAAAATATATTGCTTTGATTATATCAAATACCAAAATGCGACATTTAAGGAATTATGAGTAACATACTATAAATATGAAGGACCATTTTTAAAATTTTGCACGATGACCAAACTTAGTTGAAGCAACAGATCACTCACGTATAATTAAAGCAAGGATTTATGATTGGATCTTGAAAACGTAACGCATAAAAGGAATGGTCTATTGTTACAGCTTTACTTTTTAAAGATAAAATATTCAAGCAGAATGTTGTTGATGTGAACTTTATAGTACTTTCTATGCAACTTTAATATTTAAAGATAGTTTTGGCTAGTTACTGACAATGACTGAAAATTGATTCTTATAGTTATGGTTAGTTTACTCTGCAATAAGTCTTTTCTTAATATTTCCTATACAATATCCTTGTGAAATATATATTTCATCTGACTGTTTCAAAGTAAAACCCTTTTCCATACGTATCTATGTATGTATGTAACAGACCAATTTGCATATTAGATTATCGTACCTAATTTTATGAAAACACCCTTTAGTGTTTTGGCTGAAATCTCACGTTCTTCATGAAAAGTATGTAGGATTTGCTTCTTTTAAGTTACGCATCTTTAGTCACGCTAACATATCATATATTTTTTTATGCTACTATAGTAGTGCCCTTTTAATTTCTTTTCCAGGAGAAATAAATTTAGGGAGCAAAAAAAGAAAGGAGGGGGAATGGGGGTTTGGGACTGGTAGATTAAAAGTATATGTTAAAATTTAGATAGTTAAATCAAGCAATGGTCAGCCTGGAAATCTTGAAGAAAGTTAATTAGACCAAGCAATGGTTAGCCTGGAAAATTTCTACAATCAATAAAAAATGGGCTAGCGTAACAGTATAGATTAACGAAATTTTATTAAATGAGATAAGAATCAACAGTTGTTTAATTAATTAGAGGAAAGAAAATCACAAAATAAGAAACAATGGGAAGAACTGCAAATTGAGAGAATTGATTTATGAGTTGTACTTTGTTTTTCGAAGTTTTTTTTTTCTTTTTTTTTACATAAATGAGAGAAGGATGATGCACAAACTGCACACTAATAAGCCTCTTCCGACTTCCCCTTCAAAACATAGTTGACAACTTAGATAGTAGGTACATTGCCGTTCTTCAAGCCAAGGGCTGTACTTGTTGAGCATCTCGATCGGACAAAATATAATTTTCAATTCTAGAATGTGACATCAATTTATGCTTGTGCTACTAAAATTCGCACTTGTAGTATTAATTTTCTGTGGGAGAAGCATACAAAGAAATCAACACACAGGATTTTTTTTTTTTTTCCCCAACTCATCCCAACACAGAATCTAATATAAATTGGATCAAATGAAACAGGCTTAATTACTTCTGTCATTACACAAGTAGAAAACAACCCGAACCTTTCCCTTTTTTTCCTCCTCGTTTCATTCCTCTTAAGATTGCTGGGACGAGAGGTATCATTATTATTGTAAATGGCAGAAAATATTATAGAAATTTTGCAAGAAAGGATTGAGAAGCAGGAGGAGCGAATCCAAAAGCTGGAAACACAAGTTTTCCAACTTGCAAACTATTATTTTGTGTTCCAAGGAGTGATTTTCACAGCAATATTTAGTGACTCCTCGTCCATCAAGTGCCATTATCGATTAGTGCCGTTCTTGCTATCTTTAACCGCTGCTATTCTGAATCTGATTAGTTTGTTCGTAATTGGAAAAAAGTACACGAAGGGTTTACACAGGCTTGAGTGGGATTACGAAGTTTGGTATCTGGAAGCAAACAGGGTGGATGACCTTCCGCAAAGAGAAATGCAACTGAACGACGCAAGGGTCAGAAATTGCGAGCGGAAAACCATTTTTATTGCATGCATGATTTTATTTGTTTTCTTTGCTGTGATTAATCTTTATGGTGCTATGGTGATTGTTTGTCATAAGCCATAACAGTGTCTACATGTACTGCTGGACTGATGAATGCGTTTAAGCTTTGTGGCCGAAATCTCATGTAAAAAATCAGAATAAATTTCTGTTCTGTCAACATAAGTGTGTAAAATATTGACGATATCGTGTATATATTTATGCATAAGTTTGGGCCATAATTATGTAAAGATATTGTGTATATATTTGTGCATAAGTTTGGGCGATAATTATGTAAAGATAGGAGTAATTTTTGGTAGTTATTCTTGTAAATAAATGTCTAGTAGATGATTGAGGTAGGAGAATATGTTCAGGAGATAATTGTGGTAGGACAATATGCTATTTTGGCTAGTATATATTTTTGGTCTTGAGAACCTCTGGAATAGACAGAAACTTTTCTCCCAAAGACTTTTTTTTCATGGTATCAGAGGCATGGAAGACAATCCAAAGAAGAATGTTGAAGGGAAGAAACTTGTCTCGACATACGTCTTTACCTCGAATGAGAATCTTGGGAATATTGTCACCTAGGTACAATTGAAAGGGGACAACTACGATGAATGGAATCGAGCGGTGCAAATCGCGTTGAGAGCCAAGAAGAAATGTGGTTTTATCGATGAAACAGTAAAACAACCTGATGATGATTCTCCTGATCTAGAGGATTGGTGGACTATAAATTCAATGGTGGTTTCATGAACCCTCAACATGATAGAGCCCACTTTGCGATCCACTATAACTCATATGGAGATCACAAAGGACATGTGGGAGGACATCCGAGAGACGTTTTTTGTTGCTAATGGGCCTCAAGTTCAACAGATCAAAGGGGACCTTGCGGAGTGAAAATAGCAGGGACTTCCAGTTGTGAGCTACTATGGAAGATTGAAGCAATTGCGGGCAGAACTTGCAAACTACAATCAAATTCCAAAATGTCAATGTGGAAGATGCACGTGCAATCTCTTAGCCCAACTTGACAAGAAGCGTGAGGAAGAAAAACTCCATCAATTCTTAATAGGTTTGGATGATATGGTGTATGGAACGGTCCATTCCAACATTCTGGGCACTGAACCGCTGCCAAGTGTGAGCAAGGCGTACTCGTTGGTATGTCAAGAGGAGCATGTCCGAAGCATGTCAAAAGGAAAGGAAGGACGTGGACAGCCTATGAGCTTTGCCCTTCAAGCCAAGAAAGGAGGCAGGAGACTTGGAACCAAAACAAAAGATAAGTCTGTGCTATGTTCACATTGCAATTGTGGTGGACATGAAGCTGAAAATTGTTTTCAGCTTATCGGATATCCTAATTGGTGGGGTGATTGGCCCAAAGGGAATGGATGCGGGTCAAGACGTGGACATGGGGACCAGAATTCAGGTCGCAGACGTGAGGGTGCACCTAGGGCTAACTCTACTCAGATGGTTGGTTAGCCCTTCTCATCAGCGGTGGTTGTGGAAAGAGAACAAGCGGCGCATGAATTGATGAATAGGGAACACTGGGTAGCTTTCCTAAATTTTTTGAACTCTTGCAAACCCAGTACTAATGAGAATGTCACGACCCGAACCTAAAGGCCATGACCGGTACGTAGTTCGAGGTGGAATAAACCGCCCCAAACCACGTAAGCCTAACTTTCCTTTAAATTCTACCGAAATTTCGGCAGCATCTCCTCTGTATTTGGACCTTTCCCAAAAAATTTAAAAATACCTGCAATAAAATTTCAGCCAACCCAAACAATTCCAATACATTCACAATACACTATATCACCTCATTCACAAGCCATCAATCATCCATTTCAATCATAAGAGATATACCCACAAGAATTTCATATATTTCATATAAATACCCCAAGATTCATAATTTACAACCAACGGAGCAACTATTCCAAAAATAACATTTACAATACCAATATTATACTACATGGCCACAAGTGCTAAAATAATACTTGTACGATCCTATACCCGGAACAACAAAAATAACCGGGTAATACCTCTGAAATTGGGTGGCTATGAGGTTCTCCTTTTTGTTCTAACTTCTACACTTTCTACAAAATACTGAAAAATATTGAGGGGTGAGTTTTCACACTCAGTAAGCATAATACATATTATAAACAATTGTAAACAATTTATTCAAAATTACACTTTTGGTATAAAAACCTTATAGTCATCACATATGACAGTAAAACATTCAAATAAATCACATTTTTGGTTTCAAAAACAACTTTTATTATTTCTCGAAGTCACAACTATGCAGAACCTACTATCCCCCGAAGGGTAACTCTGTCTCCGAAGGGCTATCCCCCGAAGGGTATCTGTCTCTGTTCCCCGAAGGGCTGTTCCCCGAAGGGCTATCCCCCGAAGGGTATACTATCCCGCGAAGGGAGGGAATCACTGCGGACATTCCCTAGCCGGCATATACTAGGTGCACCCAGACTAACAATAACCCTGTTAGTTTTAGTTAGCTCTGCACAGAGTTACCTCTAAATCATTTTTACAACCAAAATTCTTTCAACTTTATTTGACAAAAATCATTGTCATAAACAATCATTTTCTTTCTCAATCTTTATGTCAAAATCGTAACAATATATGAAAATAAACTTCGAAATATGCCAAATGCGTTATCTCATAACTCAACATAAATCGACAACTTTTAAATACTTTGCAATCTCATTTAAGCTTTCATTTACAAAATAAACTATTTTGTATGCATTCTCTCAAAGTACAACCATTTAACAACAAATATGTATATCAATTTCAATTTATACAATTTGCATACTTTAAAATACTCACAAAATGTTTTGCAAGCAATACATAGTACTAGTGATTCATAATATGTATTACACTTACCTCAATTAGGCTATATACCAAAATCTCGTAGTAGAGTCTCCTTCTTAAGCGGTTTCCTCCGCCACTTGCTCTCTTGAATCTATTATATAACATAACCATCAAAATTAACCACTAAAAATATATTAGAAAAATAATATTCTAACTTTAATCTAGCCCCAAGGCTTAACTCAATCACTTCCCCATCTTACACGGCCTAAACCATAATCAAATCTCAATTTTAACTTCTCAAATCAACTTTTCACTCCTCTTACTAGAAATTAACACCATAATAAAACTATTAACTCTAGATATACCAAAAAAATTATTTTTCTCTAAATTTTCCTAAAATTTCCTAAACTTTAAAATTCTATCTACTCAATTTCTATTCCATGCATGCTATTATTTCTACCAAAAACATCACATACTTATCATAATCTATTTAATAAACAAGATTAAAGCATAAAAATTTACCTTATTTAGCTAAATCCAAATTTTCCTTTTTTCTTCCTTTTTTTTTCTTCTTTTCTTCCCTACTTCTCTTCTTCTCTCTCTCTCTCTCTCTCTCTCTCTCTCTCTCTCTCTCTCTCTCTCCTGCTGGCCGAACTTCTCTCTCTTTCTCCCCTTTCTTCTTCTTCTTCTCTCTTTCTTTTCTTTCTTTCTCTTTTCTTTTCTTTCTTTCTTCTCTCTTTTCTTTCTTCTTCTTTCTCGCTGCTTCTCTCGTTTCTTTTCCTGCAGAAGGTCCTGCTGACTTTTGTGGGAAAAATCCCACCGACTCAGCTTTTCTCTTTTTTTTTTTTTTTTTTTTAGGTCAAATGACCTTTTTGCCCTTTACTAATATTGGGTATTACATTCTCTCCCCCTAATAAAAAAATTCGTCCTCGAATTTGAAATAACTACATACCCTGAATGTGGGAATAAACTTGGATACTTGTCTCGCATCTCATCCTCCTAACTCCCACGTAGCTCTCTCTATGGAATGATTTCTCCATTGTACTTTAACCATAGGAATCTCTTTATGCCTGAGCTTTTTGGTTTGACGATCCACAATTGCAATTGGTTGCTCTATAGTAGTTTAAATCTTCACTCAACTCAACTGTTTGTGGTTCAATGACATGGGAAAGATCCGCCACGTATTTCCTTAACATAGACACATGAAATACTGGATGAACTCCAGAAAAATCCGGTGGAAGGGCCAACCTATACGCCACTGCTCCTATTCTCTCAAGCACCTCAAATGGTCCAATATACCTAGGAGATAATTTTCCTTTCTTTCCAAATCTCATAATCCCTCTCATAGGCGACACCTTAAGAAACACATGATCTCCCACACTAAATTCAAGATGTTTTCTTCTCACGTCTGCATAACTCTTCTGCCTACTGTGAGCCGCTTTAAGACGCTCTCTAATCACTGCTACCTTCTCTGTGGTCAACTGTACAATTTCAGGGACCCAATAACTTCCTATCTCCTACTTCTTCCCAACAAATAGGAGACCGACATTTTCTACCATATAGTGCCTCATATGGAGCCATCTCAATGCTCGATTGATAACTGTTATTGTAGGCAAACTCAATTAATGATAAATGTTGCTCCCAATCACCTTCCGAAATCCATAACACATGCTCTCAACATATCCTCTAACGTCTGAATGGTACGCTCGGACTGACCATCTGTCTGAGGATGAAAAGCTGTGCTAAAATCGAGTCGAGTTCCTAAGGCCTCCTGAAGTTTCCTCCAAAACTGTGATGTGAATTGAGTGCCCCTATCCGATACTATAGACACTGGTACCCCGTGAAGACTCACTACCTTGTCAATATACAACTGAGCATACTTGAGCCACTGTATAGGTAGTCTTTACTGGAATAAAGTGAGCTGACTTCGTCAACCTGTCCACAATTACCCATATTGAATCATAGCCCTTCCTCGTACGGGGCAATCCAACTACGAAATCCATCGTCACTCTTTCCCATTTCCATTCTGGCAAAGGGAGTTCTTGAAGTAAACCCGAAGGCTTTTGATGCTCAAATTTCACCTGCTGGCACACTAGGCATTTAGCTACAAATTCTGCAATGTCTCTCTTCATCCCATTCCACCAATATATTTTCTTCAAATCTTGATACATTTTGGTCGAACCAGGATGTACCGTATAGGCTGACCTGGTGTGCTTCTTCCATGATCTCTTTTCCTCAAATCTTCCACATTTGGAACACATAACCTATTGCCACAACGAAGTATATTATTTTCATCTATATTGAACTCTTATTATCACCTTTAACAACTCCGTCTCGAATCTTTTCTAACTGCTCATCCTTAGCCTGATTTGCTTTGATTCGATCTAAAAGCACTGGACGCACATTAATGTGAGCTAATAATACTCCACTGTCACAAATCTCCAATTGAGTCCCTTGATCATGTAATCCCATGTAACTCCTGAATTAATGGCCTTCTATCAACTGCTATATGAGCTAAACTCCCAACTGACTTCCTACTCAAAGCATCTGCTACCACATTTGCTTTTCCAGAGTGATATAAGATTGAGCAATCATAATCTTTTAGCAGCTCCATCCATCTCCTTTGCCTCAAATTTAAATCTCTTTGCTCAAATATGTACTTCAAACTCTTGTGGTCTGTGTAAATCTCACATTTCTCCCCATACAAATAATGTCGCCATATTTTCAAAGCAAATACTATCGCTGCCATCTCTAAATCATGAGTAGGATAATTCTGCTCGTGCTTCTTTAACTGACGAGAAGCATAAGCCATAACTTTTCCATGTTGCATCAATACGCACCCTAAACCCACTCTTGAAGCATCACAGTAAACCACATATCCACCAGAACCTGAAGGTAGTGCTAATACTGGAGCTGTAGTCAAACGAGTCTTAAGCTCCTGAAAACTCTGCTCACATGCATCAGTCCATTCAAATTTTACATTCTTTTGAGTTAATCTTGTCAGTGGGGCAGCAATCCGCGAAAAATTTTCCACAAACCGCCTATAATACCCGGCTAACCCAAGAAAACTACGAATCTCCGTGGCTGACGTTGGTCTCGGCCAATGTGTAACTGCTTCAATCTTCTTTGGATCAACCTTTATTCCATCTTTTGACACTATATGCCCAAGAAATCCCACACTATCCAACCAAAATTCACATTTAGAGAATTTAGCATACAACTGATGCTCCCTCAAAGTCTGAAGTACTACGCGTAAATGCTGCTCATGGTCTTCTTTGCTCCTAGAATAGACCAAAATATCATCAATGAACACTATTACAAAGGTATCGAGGAATGGCTTGAAAACTCTGTTCATGAGATCCATAAAGGCTGCCGGAGCATTAGTGAGTCCAAAAGACATCACAAGAAACTCATAGTGTCCATATCTAGTCCTGAACGCCGTCTTTGGAATATCATCATTCCTTATACGTAACTGATGATATCCTGATCTCAAGTCTATCTTAGAAAAATATTGAGACCCTTGTAACTGATCAAACAAATCATCAATTCTAGGCAGTGGGTACTTATTGCGAATTGTGACCTTATTCAATTGCCTATAGTCAATGCATAGCCGTAGAGACCCATCTTTCTTCTTTACAAACAACACTGGTGCACCCCAAGGTGACACACTAGGCCTGATGAATCCCTTATCAAGCAGATCTTGTAATTGCTCCTTCAGCTCCTTAAGCTCAGCTGGTGCCATTCTATAAGGTGGTATTGAGATTGGCTCAGTTCCAGGCACTACATCTATGCAAAACTCTATTTCCCTTTCTGGAGGTAATCCTGGCAAATCCTCGGGAAACACATCTGAAAATTCACTTACTACCGGTACATCTTCTATCTTTGGTTCCGAAGAGCTCACAGTCTCTAACAAAAGCTAGATACCCACAGCATCCTTTATGCAACATGCGTCCTAGCATTGAGCATTGACACGAAGTTATAAGGAACTAAACTTCTGTCTCCCTGAAATTGAAACCCTAGCTCACCGGGAAAATTAAAGTTCACTATCTTCTTATTACAATCTAGGGAAGCATGATATTGCGACAACCAATCCATTCCTAATATCACGTCGAAGTCCTTTAATCCAAACAATAGGAGATCCGCTGGAAGATCTTTATTCCCTATCTTAACCCCACAAGATCGGTATATGGAATTCACCTCTATATTCTCTCCTGTTGGAGTGGACACTACCAAAGGCTCATCTAACTTTTCTGACTGACTACCCAACCTCTTAGTCAAAAATGGGGATATAAATGAGTGAGTAGCCCCGGTATCAAACAATACTCGTGCATCAAAAGAATTAACAGAAAGTGTACCTGACACCACAGCATTAGAGGCCTGAGCATCCTGTCTAGTCAAGGCATACACTCTCGCCTGTCCACGCCCAACAGAACTTTGAGCCCCCGTATTTTGACCTCTACCTGCATTTGGCTGACCTCTACCAGCTTGCATCAATCCTCTACCTCCAAAACCTCTACCTCCTAAGCCTCGTCCACTGGTTCCCTCCATCTGGTCTACAGTATGACTCGGAGCAGAAGCTACAGATGCCTGCCTCTGTGTAGAGCCTTGTCGTAATAAGAACGACGGACACTCTCTGGCAAAATGCCCTTCTTGACCGCACCGATAGCATACGTTCTGTCCAACTCTGCACGTGCCTCGATGCATCCTATTACATATGGAGCACGGGGTAGAAGGACGGGTATCCCTGTCCAGACTGATTGGATCCTTGCTGGCTATAACCTGTAGATCTTTGACTCTTAGCTTCTCTTTGAGAACCTTGTTGGCCCACTTGGCTTTGATGACCTGGACCCCTACTCATCCCGCCAATAACAATGCCACGACTTTGCTGGCCACTGAATTGTCCTGTGCTTTTGCTCTTTTTCGGTCGAGACTGTTGTTCTCCCAAACTATCCATTCGTGACATCTCTAACTGTCGGGCACATTCAACAGCCTCTCCGTACGTAGTGACTCTAGCAGAAAGCAAATGATCACGGAGTCGCGGCACCAAACCTTTTATAAATCGTGATCTCTTCAACTTCTCAGTACTAACCAAGTAGGGAGCATATCTACTCAACTCCACAAACCGTTCATCGTACTCACTAACGGTCATGGAAGGATCTTGCTTCAATCTTTCGAACTCCATCGCTTTCTGATCCCTAACGCTCTCAGGCAAAAACCTATCCATAAAAGCTTTACTAAACTCCTCCCATGTCCAATTTGGTACTCTATCCATCTTGAACCATCGCTTGGCCGTTCCAATCAGACGAAACTCGACCAATTGGACTGCTTTCTGAGAGCTACATCCCATTGCCCTACATCTAGAGTCAATCTCCTCTAAAAATGAATAAGGATCTTCGTCTGTTTTCCCCTCAAACTCAGGCGGTTTAAGCTTTAAAAATTCAGATAATGGCACCTCATCCTCTTTAGCACGCGACGAGGATGGTGCACTCTCTGTTTGGGCATGTAATCTATCATGCCTGGCCACAATTTGTGTCAACAAGTTGTGTCAACAAGTTCAAACTTTAGGATAACATCCTGTGGCCCTGGAGTGGCTGCGGACTCAACCTCCCTTTCTGTCTCTGTCTCCCTCTCTACCTCTGTCTCCCTTTCTGCTTCTGTCTCTCTTTCTGCTTCTGTCTCCCTTTCACCTGACGTGAAATTCCGTCTACTACGTCTACTACCCCATGTAACATGAGGAATAGCTATGTTAGGGATTGCCTGTGGGACCCTACCGCCCCTGCCGCAGGCCTGCACTTGGGGCTCTATCACCCCTACCACGGCCTCTGCTTGGAGCTCTTTCACCCCTACCACGTTCCATAGTTAGGGCTCTACCACCTCTGCCACGGCCTGCATTTGGGGTTCTTCCACCCCTACTGCCTCGGCCGCTGCCTCGGCCGCTAGTTGATCTCGCCATCTTTAATAGCAAATAACATAATTATTATCATTTCTACAAGCAACATATATATATATGCTTAACTTAAACAATAATAATCACTGGCATAAATTAAGATATAATAAATATTCCATGACAAGTTAAAGCCTATAGCTCCGTGGTTTAAGACAATAGACTAATTCTATAACTTATTAATTCAATCTTATAAAAATAATCACAATCCCATAACCGTTGCTCTGATACCAACTTTGTCACGACCCGAACCTAAAGGCCATGACCGGCACGTAGTTCGAGGTGGAATAAACCGCCCCAAACCACGTAAGCCTAACTTTCCTTTAAATTCTACCGAAATTTCGGCAGCATCTCCTCTGTATTTGGACCTTTCCAAAAAAATTTAAAAATACCTGCATAAAATTTCAGCCAACCCAAACAATTCCAATACATTCACAATACACTATATCACCTCATTCACAAGCCATCAATCATCCATTTCAATCATAAGAGATATACCCACAAGAATTTCATATATTTCATATAAATACCCCAAGATTCATAATTTACAACCAACGGAGCAACTATTCCAAAAATAACATTTACAATACCAATATTATACTACATGGCCACAAGTGCTAAAATAATACTTGTACGATCCTATACCCGGAACAACAAAAATAACCGGGTAATACCTCTGAATTAGGTGGCTATGAGGTTCTCCTTTTTGTTCTAACTTCTGCACTTTCTACAAAATACTGAAAAATATTGAGGGGTGAGTTTTTACACTCAGTAAGCATAATACATATTATAAACAATTGTAAACAATTTATTTAAAATCATCACTTTTGGTATAAAAACCTTATAGTCATCACATATGACATAAAACATTCAAATAAATCACATTTTTGGTTTCAAAAACAACTTTTATTATTTCTCGAAGTCACAACTATGCAGAACCTACTATCCCCCGAAGGGTAACTCTGTCCCCGAAGGGCTATCCCCCGAAGGGTATCTGTCTCTGTTCCCCGAAGGGCTGTTCCCCGAAGGGCTATCCCCCGAAGGGTATACTATCCCGCGAAGGGAGGGAATCACTGCGGACATTCCCTAGCCGGCATATACTAGGTGCACCCAGACTAACAATAACCCTGTTAGTTTTAGTTAGCTCTGCACAGAGTTACCTCTAAATCATTTTCACAACCAAAATTCTTTCAACTTTATTTGACAAAAATCATTGTCATAAACAATCATTTTCTTTCTCAATCTTTATGTCAAAATCGTAACAATATATGAAAATAAACTTCGAAATATGCCAAATGCGTTATCTCATAACTCAACATAAATCGACAACTTTTAAATACTTTGCAATCTCATTTAAGCTTTCATTTACAAAATAAACTATTTTGTATGCATTCTCTCAAAGTACAACCATCTAACAATAAATATGTATATCAATTTCAATTTATACAATTTGCATACTTTAAAATACTCACAAAATGTTTTGCAAGCAATACATGGTACTAGTGATTCATAATATGTATTACACTTACCTCACTTAGGCTATATACCAAAATCTCGTAGTAGAGTCTCCTTCTTAAGCGGTTTCCTCCGCCACTTGCTCTCTTGAATCTATTATATAACATAACCATCAAAATTAACCACTAAAAATATATTAGAAAAATAATATTCTAACTTTAATCTAGCCCCAAGGCTTAACTCAATCACTTACCCATCTTTACACTGGCCTAAACTATAATCAAAGCTCAACTTTTAACTTCTCAAATCAACTTTTTCACTCCTCTTACTAGAAATTAACACCATAATAAAACTATTAACTCTAGATATACCAAGAAAATCATTTTTCTCTAAATTTTCCTAAAATTTCCTAAACTTTAAAATTCTATCTACTCAATTTCTATTCCATGCATGCTATTATTTCTACCAAAAACATCACATACTTATCATAATCTATTTAATAAACAAGATTAAAGCATAAAAATTTACCTTATTTAGCTAAATCCAAATTTTCCTTTTTTCTTCCTTTTTTTTTTCTTCTTTTCTTCCCTACTTCTCTTCTTCTCTCTCTCTCTCTCTCTCTCTCTCTCTCTCTCTCTCTCTCTCTCTCTCCTGCTGGCCGGACTTCTCTCTCTTTCTCCCCTTTCTTCTTCTTCTTCTCTCTTTCTTTTCTTTCTTTCTCTTTTCTTTTCTTTCTTTCTTCTCTCTTTTCTTTCTTCTTCTTTCTCGCTGCTTCTCTCGTTTCTTTTCCTGCAGAGGTCCTGCTGACTTTTGTGGGAAAAATCCCACCGACTCACTTTTCTCTTTTTTTTTTTTTTTTTTTTAGGTCAAATGACCTTTTTGCCCTTTACTAATATTGGGTATTACAGAGAAGCTATCTGGTAAGAATTATTTGAATGGATAATTGATTCAAGCGCCTCCCACCATATGACTGGAAGTTTAGATTGCATGACTAATTGGAAAGAACTAAGGGGATGTGCAGTGGGGTTGCCCGATGGCAACCAAATAATTGCCTTGAAAGAAGGGTCGGTTTGTTTGGGAGAACACATAAAGTCAAAGAATGTGCTCTACGTCCCAAATTTAAATTACAATTTAATTTCAATGTCATAGTTGATTGATGAATTGAATTGTAATATTTTATTCATTAAAAAATTATGCGTTATACTGGACCCCAATTCGAGGATGGTGATTAGAGCGGGAGAACGATGCAAAGGGCTTTACTACCTCAAGTCTGTGGCAGAAATCAAGGGATGCAATGCGAAGCGTCTGGATACTACTTACCTGTGGCACAGGAGAATGGGACACCCGTCTACGAAAATAGCAGGATTACTTCTGGATGTTGGTTCTAACAGTAATAGATTTGTTAAAGGAAAAACATGTGATATTTGTTTAAGAGCCCAGCAAACTAGAGAAATATTTTTTTTTCTAGTGACAATAAAGCAAGTGAAATTTTTTAGATGATTCATTGTGATTTATGAGGACCGTATCGAACTACTGCTTCTTGTGGTGCCTCATATTTTTTAACAATTTTTGACGATTTTTCAAGAACTATGTGGATTTATTTATTGGTTGTTAAATCTGAAGTGGAACGTGTACTTCGAAATTTCTTTGCTCTGATCAAACGACAATACAATACGAATGTGAAAATAATTAGAAGTGATAATGGAGTGGAATTCACCTGCTTGGCAAATTATTTTGCTGAAAATGGGATGATCCATCAAACTTCATGCGTAGGAAAACCCCAGCAGAATGGGCAAGTTGAGAGGAAACATCGTCATATTCTGAATATGGCTGGAGCATTGCGATTCCAAGCAAACTTTCCTATTAAATTTTGGGGAGAATGTGTGCTGACTGCTGGATATTTGATAAATCGAACTCTGTCCAAACTTTTGGGGGATAAGACACCTTACAAATGTTTATATGGGCAACCTCCTAGTTACAAACATATTTGTATTTTTGGGTGTTTGTGCTATGCTTGGGACATGAATTGAGAGAGGGATAAATTTGCAAGTAGGAGTCGGCGTTGTTTGTTTGTGGGGTATCCTTTTGGTAAGAAAGGATGGAGGTTGTATGATATTGAGAATGCTGAATATTTTGTTTCGCGAGATGTGGTGTTTATAAAGGATAAGTTCCCATATGTCGATGCCAGTGCAACTAATGCAACGCAAGGTGATTTGGGGCTAAGTCCAATTGAAACAATTGATCATGCTGAAGATGGAATGGTTGATGAAAGAGAAGACATTCTGATTGAAAAAGTTTCAAGTATAACATCGGAGATTACAAATTGTGTTCACAATGACGAGAATGACGAAGGCAAGGGGCACCGTCAGTGAAGATGTTGAGTTGATTGATGAATAACTTGGGCGTGGTCATCGAATAAAACATCCATCTAGTCACCTAAGAGATTATGTGACATATACAACTCGATGCATAAGCCCTTCTGCATGTTCATCAAAACCTATTTCATCCTTAAGTACTCCTTATCCTATAGCATATTATGTGAATTGTGATAAATTCTCTCTGCATCACCAGTCTTTCTTAGTAGTAGTGACAGCCGGTAGGGAGCCAAATTCCTATAATGAAGCAACGAAGGACTCTCGGTGAAGACAAGCTATGAGAAGTGAAATTGAGGCACTTGAGAATAATGGGACATGGACGTTGGAAGACTTGCCACCGGGAAAGAAAGCCATAGGGAGCAAATGGGTATTGAAAATCAAGTATAACTCAGACGGAACTGTTGAGCGATATAAGGCATGTTTGGTGATTCTTGGCAACAATCAAGTTGAAAGAATTGACTGCAATGAAACGTTTTCCTCTGTTGCAAAAATGGTGACGGTTCGAACTTTCTTGTCTGTGGTAGCGGCGAAGGAATGGGAACTCTACCAGATGGACTTTCACAATACATTTTTGCATGGGGATTTAGCAAAGGAAGTGTATATGAAGATGCCTCCTAGTTTTACAAATCCCCAACTAGGGAAAGTATGTCGATTATGACAGTCTCTTTATGGATTGCGACAAGTTCCACGATGCTGCTTTGCTAAACTCACAAATGCCTTGCAACGGTATGTTTTTTTTTTCAATCTCATTCTGACTATTCGTTGTTTACTCTAAGTAAGAACAAAATACGAATGTGTATTCTAGTATATGTTGATGATCTTGTGATTGGGGGAAATAATGGCACTGCAATATAGAAATTCAAGGAATATTTATGTGAGTGCTTTCATATGAAAGATTTGGATGTGTTGAAATATTTCTTAGGAGTGGAAGTGGCCAGAAACAAGGATGGCATCTTCCGTTGTCAATGCAAGTATGTGTTAAATATTATTACTAAAGCCGGGTTATTGGGTTCCAAGCCAACTGGATTTCCAATAGAGCAAAATCATCACTTGGCAATGGTGGAGGGCATGCCATTGATAGACCCAGAGAAGCATAGGCAGTTAGTAGGACGATTAATCTATTTGACACTCACGCAACATGAGTTGTCCTATGGTGTACATGTTCTTGCTCAGTTTATGCAAAAGTCGAAGGAGGAATATTGGGAAACAGCTTTACGCATGGTTTGATATTTGAAAGGTAGTCCTAGACAAGGTATATTTCTCCAATTAGACTGTAAACTTCAGTTGCGTGCATATTGTGATTCTGATTGGGCAAGTTGTCCTTTAACTCACAGATCTCTCACTAGATATTTTATTTTATTAGGAAACTCAGCCATTTCCTGGAAAACTAAGAAACAACATACAATGTCAAGGTCATCTGCTGAAGCGGAATATAGATCTATGGCTACCATGATCTATGAGATGAAGTGGTTGAAAGGATTGCTTGCCTCCCTAGGGGTGATGCATTTTGGACCTATGAAACTTTACTGCGATAGTCAAGTGGCTATGCATATTGCAGTAAATCCGGTGTTTCATGAGCAAACAAAACATATAGTGGTCAGTTGTCATTTTGTGAAAGATGAAGTTCAAAATGGAAATATTGAAACTAGTTATGTGCGCAATTCAAAACAGCTAGCTAACATTTTCACCAAAGCACTTGGGAAACAACAGTTTGAGTATATTCTTCGCAAGTTGGGTGTTCGAGATCTTCACACACCAACTTGAGGAGGGTATTGATGATATCTTGTATATATTTATGCACAAGTTTGGGTGACAATTATGTAAAGATATTGTGTATATATTTGTGCATAAGTTTGGGCGATAATTATGTAAATATAGGAGTAATTTTTGGTAGTTAGTCTTGTAAATAAATGTCTAGTAGATGATTGAGGTAGGAGATAATTGTGGTTGGACAATACACTATTTTGGCTAGTATATATTTTTGGTCTTGAAAGCCTCTAGAATAGATAGAAACTTTTATCCCAAAGATTCTCTTTTTTCATAAAATTGCTGATTGTGTTTGCTTTTCTACTTTTGTTTTTATAAGGTTTTACTACTCATTTCTTTTGTTGGAAAATGTGCTTTGCTTACCCTTTGCTGTTGATGAATATTTGTGTGCACAAGGCCGGCAGCACAATGAAAGCCTAACACACCATTTCGGCACACCCTAGCTAACAATGTTTTTATAATTAGGGGTATGCATGTTAATCTCCTATTGTTACATTTGTTAATACTACCATGTCAAAATTGACCAAAAAGTATTGAGAGAAAATTGAATATTTGTATTGTATTTATTGTATTTTGTAATTATACATGTCATGTTTATACATTGGCCAAAAACACTAATTTGTTCCAATGAAGATTATTTTACAAAAACCTATAAGAACCTCTCCAACTTCTCTCCTTGCCATTTTATAACAAACTTTCCATTTGAATTTTGAATTGCAACAACTATCTCCAGCAACCATGGCTGCCTTGTAGCCGTCGGCTAGCCAAGGAGAGTTGGATAATCCTTCTCCAATGGCTAAAAAATTTTTCACTCAGCTTTTTTCCTAGAAGGATGCTTTCCAATCATCTTCATCAGGTCTACAGATAAAGCAACATACATCCTATAAAGGGAGGCCTGCTATTTTCTTCTCCAAAAAGGACATTGAAGCTATTTCTGAACCTTTCAAATATGCTATCGTTGGGAAATTTTCCTATGGAAGACCAAAGCTTGAGGGGATTAGAAAGTTTCTGGGAGCATTGGATTTAAAAACTGAAGTTGTTGTTGGGCATTTAGATTCACGACATGTCCTTATTCGTTGTCATGCTGAAGCTGATTTTCTTCGTCTATGGACTCGAAATTCTTGGTCCATTGAAAGGTTCCAAATGCGCACATTCAAATGGACTTCTGATTTTCAAGTTGCCAAGGAGACTCCACTTGTTCTTGTGTGATTCTCTTTACTAGCGTTTCTTGTTCATCTTTTCAATAAGTAGCATCTTTTCTCTATTGTTAATGTGGTTGGAAAGCCTCATTTCACTGATGCTGCAACAGCATCTTTGTCTAGGCCAAGTGTTGCACGTGTTTGTTTGGAGGTTGATTTAATGAAGCCAATTGCTAATGGGGTTTGGATTGGGTTGGAAGGGAAAAATAGTGGTTTTGGCAAAAAAATATTCATGAAAACTTGCCAAAATATTGTAAATCATGTTGGAATGTGGGTCATTCACAAGAAGAATGTAAAAGAGAGGCTGGGGTAGAGGTGTCAAAGGCTGGAAAGCAGCCCTGTGATCATGTTCCTAATCAGGTTTATGTGCCTGTTGATACTTCAAAGGTTGAGAAGGCATCCATTGGAATGGAAAAGAATTCGAAGGAGGTAGTTGGGGTTCAAAGTTCAGATAATTCTCAGCATATAGCACAAATTGCTGAGAGTTTTAATCTTGCTCTAGTTGCTCAGAGGGTCGTTGAACAGGTGGTGGTTGTAGTTGATACAAGTGGTGCTCAGTCGTTAGATTATGTTAAGAAGATGGAGAGGGTTTCTGTACCTACTGATCAGGAGAACACAAAGGCTAATGGTGCAGTTATTGATCAGGAAATTGGTGTTCTTGAAGTTGCAAAAGATGCAGATGCAACTGCTGTGGCTAATCCAACTATTGCTGCTGAAGCCTGTATCGTGCATGTTGATCAGGAGGAAGCATCTACTGAGGCTGTTGCTAGGAAGGAGAATTGTGATTAGGGAATTGAAAATGGTGTGGAGAATCTTTCTCCTGCTATTGTTGGAAATAGTGTTCAGAGGGAGATGGTTCAACTTCATACGATGCATGCTAGTGTTGATCAGGGTGCTTTGGCACATCCTATCCCCGTGCATGTTGATGATAACCATACGATATCAAGCTTGATAGCTGGGATAGATGTTGCTGTTTTGGGAGACAAAACTCCAAGGGCGGTGGATGATTTGGGTACTAACTCTTCGTGGGCTTCACATGCAAGTGCTTTGGAGAATTTCACAAGTGCACATGGGGTGAATGCAGCTGGAATATTAGAATCTTCTTTACTGAATTTCTTGGAGCTGAAAAGAGGCAATAAGGCCATTTGAGCAAAATTCCCATCAGATAGGGAATTGCGTTCAAAGGCGAAGTCATCTGTTAATTCTCAAATTTAATCTGATGATTAATACGCTTTTTTGGAATATTAGAGGGCTTGCTAAGCCTTCTCATTTAAGAAGAGTTAAAAAATTAATTTAGTTACATAAGATTCAGTTTCTTGCTCTTGTGAAACAAAAGTTGCTGGGCTTAAGATTGATATCTTCAAGATGAAGTTAGGGTTTTTATATTCTTTGATGAATTGTGAGGGGTAAAATGGGGTATTTTTTAATGATCCTTTTTCATGTTCATTGATTGGTGAGAGTTCACAACATATTTCTCTTCTTGTTAAGCACGGGTACTTTGCTTCTTCAGTGGTAGCATCTTTTGTGCATGCTAAATCTATTAGTATGGATAGAGAAGAACTGTGAAATGGTTTTTTAATGGATAAAAGGTGTCATAATTTGCCTTGGATGCTGGCTAGTGATTTCAATTTAATTTTGAGTGCATAGGAGAAGCGTAGGGGTCACCCTTTTCTTGTGTCATAGGTGTTAGAATTTACTAATTTATTGTCTGCAGCTAAATTATTGGATGCAGGTTTCAGAGGTTCTCCGTTTACATGGTGCAATAATAGAGAAGAAAGTGCAAGAATATGAAAAAGGTTGGATCGGTTGTTGATTAGTGATGAGTGGCAAGATTAAGGTTTGGTTTTTTCGATCTCTCATCTGGCTAGACACCCATCTGATCATGTCCCTATACTAATGTCCATAAAGACAAGAGCAGATAATAAGCCTCGTCCTTTCAAATTTTTGAATATTTTTTGAATATTTGGACTTCTCACACTGATTTTTTGAATGTAATTAAGGATGCTTAGACAGTGGATGTGATGGGGTCTCCGATGTTTGTGTTGAGCTTAAAGCTAAAATCAGTTAAAAAGGCTTTGAACAAGTGCAATAGGAATTGCTTTGGTAATATTATTTGCAACGTGCGGATTGCTGAACAAAACTTAATGGAAGTTGAGAAAGGATTGGATGGTGACAGCTCTGATGGTGCAGCATTATCCAGATTGTATCAAGCTTAGAATAATTTATAGCATTATTTAGCTTTGGAAGAAAGATTGTGGAAGCAAAAGGCACACATTAAATGGCTTGATTATAGGGATAGAAATACTAGTTTCTTTCATTCTATGGTAAAGCATTGTCAGTTTCAGGCTATGATTTATCAAATTCAAAATTTAGATGTCAATGGGCCTCAGTGGATGATGATATTGGAGAAGTAGTGGTGAATTTTCTTCAGTTTTTGTTTTCAGTTGAAAATATTCAACATGACTTTGATTTTTTGTAGGTGATTCCAATCTGTTTTATTAGATGAAGAGAATAACATACTGGAGAATATTCCTACATTTGATGAGGTACATCGAACGATTAAGAGCATGAATGGGGATAGTGCTGTTGGCCCAGATAATTTCACGGAGGAGTTTTTTGTAGTTGCATGGGAGGTAATTGGTAGCGATGTTTATAAGGCTGTGCTAAGTTTTTTTGCTAGTGCAGAGTTATCTGGGAGTGTTATTTCTACCTCTATCGTACTATTGCCTAAGATGCAGTCCCCTCAAAAATTTTCAGATTTCCTGCCTATTAGTCTTTGTAATTTTATAAGGTTGTGCTAAGTTTTTTTGCTGGTGTAGAGTTATCTAGGAGTATTATTTCTACCTCTATCGTATAATTGCCTAAGGTGCAGACTCCTCAAAAATTTTCAGATTTCCTGTCTATTAGTCTTTGTAATTTTTTCAACAAAGTATTATCAAGGCTGTTGGCAGATCGATTATCTAGATTCTTGCCAAAGATCATTTCTCCCTAACAAAGCGATTTTGTCAAAAGCCGTTTAATTTCTGATAATTTTCTTTTAGCACAGGAAGTATTGTCTGGTATTGGAAAAGGAATTTTGGAGGAAATGTTGCTTTAAAATTAGACATGAAGAAGGCGTATGACAAGGTCTCGCATGTTTTCTTGACTAAAGTGATGCGTGCATTTCGTTTTGGAGAGTGATGGATTGATTTGGTATGGAGACTAATTTCTAATGTTTGGTTCTATATCCTTATTAATGGGGCTCAGGTGGGATTTTTTCGTTCCTCTCGTGGCTTACAGCAAGGTGATCTACTATCTCCTTCTCTTTTTATTATTGGGGCAGAGGTGTTATCAAGGTCTTTAATTGGTTTACTAGAGGATAGGCGATTTGTTGGCTTTAAAGTTCCAAGACGATGTTGACCTGTTTCTCATCTTGCATGTGCTAATGATGTTCTGGTATTTTCTTCAGCATCAAATAAATCTTTGAGGATGATTATGAATTGGCTTGGGTCTGGCCCGCTTTGTTGGAGAGTTAGGCAAGATGGGAAGCATAAGGTGTATGATTTTGTGGTGAATGGAGAGTGGAATTTGGCAAGTTTGCAGAGTTGCTTGTCTCAGGATATGGTTAGTGAGATACTGGCAGTAGCTGCCCTATCTTCTTCATTCCCTGATATTTGTATTTGGTCTCCGTCATCTACAGGTAATTTCTCTATTGCATCTGCCTTTGATTTGGTTTGTAAGGTGTCGCATATATCATGATTATTTGGGAGATTGTGGCTACCAAAAATTTCACTGAAAATTTCATTCTTTATGTTGAGGTTATTATTATGCAGAATCCTTTTCAAGATGTGTTGTGGAGGTTTGGCTTTTTGGAGCCATCTAAGTGTTTTTGTTGTTCAGTTCCTTGTATGGAGACAATTCATCATGTATATATATTTGGTGATCTTGCTAGGAGAACATGGGCCTGGTTTGGTAAGGAATTTGATGTGTCTATATCACAGGTTTCTATTAAAGCTTGCTTGGCGTCATGGTAGTTTAAGAGGTCATCCTCAAAGTGTCTGGATTTTGTGATGCACATTACACCATTAAAGATTTGTTGACATATTTGGAAATTTTGTAACTCTGTTTATATTGAAGGGGCTAGTTTGCAATGCTGGAGTTTTTTGTCATCAATTATGAAAGTTATTAAAGCGGTGGTTGTTGCTAGATTTCCATTCCTGCCTGTCTTTTCTTTGGATTGGAAGAATTTCATTCAGTTAATTTCAAAGCAACATTGTAGAAAGGTGGAGAAATGGGTTCATTGGATTAAGCCAAAAGAAGGAGAGTTTGTCCTTAACACGGATGGGGCTTCAATGGGGAATCTGGGTAAAAGTGGAGGTGGAGGCATTCTTTGAGATTTTCAGGGTAACATGATATTAGCTTTTCGTGTTATTTTGATTCTTTTACTAGTATACAAGCTGAAGCGAAGGCTCTCTTATATGGTGTTCGGTTATGCGAGGCTCATGGCTAGAATGATATTCACATTCAGATGGATTCTAAGCTGCTAGTAGAGATATTGGATTCTAAAGCTAAATATCCTTGGTCAGTTGCATTTGAGATAGAGCAGTTACTGGATTATCATTTTTCTTCAGTCTCTCATTACTACAGGGAAGCAAACAAAGTCGCTGACTTACTTGCTAACGTTGGATGTGAAGTAGGAGAGAATCAAGTTTATTTTCATTCTACAGAACTTCCTAGGCTAGTATTTGGTGAGGTTAGAATGGATAGATTAGCAATACCTTCTTGAAGAATATGTAATCATTTTTAGTTTTTAGTCATTATTTTTTACAAAAAATATCTTCAGGTATTCTTTTTGGAGGTAAGGTTTTTGTCCCCCCTGCTTGTATTTTTTATTGCAATTTGAATAAAATATTAGGCTGGCATCCCACCCCTGTGTACGGGGTTTTTTGCCAAAAAATAAAAAGGAAATCAACAAACATAACAATAGGAGATTAACATACATTTAATTAGGAAATTAACACATGTTAACATGTTAACAAGGAGATTTTTATATGGATCGAATCTGCAGTCTCGCCTGAAAATATAGTAATATAAAAAAAAACTATGCGAGTATAATAATACATGCTGATGTAAAAAAGTTGTACAACGATATTTACATTTACTTACGTAACTCCCTTTTATACACAATATCCCCTTGAAGCTACATGTTTGATAGAAAAATGAATTATAAGTTTTAAGAATATATTGTGAAATGTCAAAAAATGGTATTTTATATAGCAATTGAAGAGAAGGATGTGTGTTCACGAGGGAAGGATTTGTTTTCATTTTTTGTCTGAGAGATGTTGATCAGCCTTTTAATTATATTTCTATCCTTCGCATACGAAAAAATCAAAACACAGCCGCTCTCGTGTTGGGATATTGGGCTGAATGATTATTATTATTATTTTTTAATTTTAATTATGCTATTTGGATCGGTAGCACTAGAAAGGGCTACATCAAACTATTGAACGGTTGAGTAGGCACTAACTATTGGGAAATACTTAGGTAGACCCAAAAGTCTATGGATCTGATCCACCTAAATATTTTTCCTGACTATTCTTGTCCCTATTTTCTCCATTTGTATCTTCAACGGAGCAGTCGGAAATTGTTGTGGCTAATATTGTGATATCTATTTTGGGAACATGATAAAAAAAATATTATTCTTTAAAAAATTAAATAGAAATAGAAGTATATAAATATCTAGTAATTAGTATGCATTATTTATGAGGTAAAAAAAGGAGGTCTTATGTGGTAAAAAAAATATTATTCTTTAAAAAATTTTAAGATAATACAACTAAATTTGTAACCATTTTTTTGAGTGCTAAAGATTGCCTAACAACTTGTCATTTCGCATCCAATTTAATAAAATGACAGTTTCCATATTACTACAAACTCATTTTTCATTGTTATAAAATATTGGGAACAGTCATTATCAAGGATTTACACTCTTTAAAGTCAAAAATTATTTTGATGACTTGATATGCTAAACTTCTGCTTCAAGTGATGACTTCATTTAATAAAGGCCTCTTAATTGAGAGCAAAATTCCTTGAAACTTTTCTTAAAAGAAAGCTTGAATAGTTGGACTTATATTGTAGAACAAACAAAATTTAGAAGTTCTAATATCAAGACACAGAATTGAAATAAATTAATCACATAAAATACATTGGATTTTTATTTTTTAATTTCAATTATGCTGTTTAAAGTGATCGACCTAGTAGTAGGGTCATGCTATTGATGGTTGAGTAGGCTCTAACTATTCTAGCCCTATTTCCTCTATCTGTTCTTCAATAGAGCAACAAAAATTGTTGTTTCCTAATATTGCAATATCTTTTTTGGGAACATTAATATTCACTAAATAATTAAATAGAAATCGCAGTATATAACTATCTAGTATCTAATTTGCAATCTTTGTTTAAATTCTTTTACGTGAAAATAAACATGTAATTATTTATTTGTGATGTTAACTGTGCTTATATCACACGATCCTATATATCTCCAAAAATCCCATCACATTGATGTCGAGATTGAAATTTAGGTTTGAGAATGACTGCGACTATGATGTAAATATATAATGAGTTCCATAGTGTGGTAAAAGATGAGGCCTTAACCTTTCCCTTCTTCCTTAGTGTTAGGTTCATATGTAGGTTGGTCTGTACTATATTAGTTTGGAAAAGAAAAAAATGAGTACTTAAT
This sequence comes from Mitragyna speciosa, assembly GCA_024721245.1. Taxonomy (NCBI): domain Eukaryota; kingdom Viridiplantae; phylum Streptophyta; class Magnoliopsida; order Gentianales; family Rubiaceae; genus Mitragyna; species Mitragyna speciosa. The sequence continues at coordinate 7,109,930 of CM045557.1, forward strand.
ACATATGCAAGTGTAAGACCTATTAGTTAAGCTTTTAGGTCATAGTAAGGCTCCAACTTATATATTAGACCTACTTGATATATTTTCACGGATTTCTTTTCCCAACAAATCCATGGTTAATGTTTTGGTCTTTTAGGTTACTCATTTTTTTTTTTTTTTTTGAAAACTTTTAGGTTACTCATTGACAAATGATTTCTTCTAAGCGTTGGACCAATAAATTGTTCTCTTATCTAGATAACCATGGGCTATTGGGCAATTTCTTGGGCCCTTGGGTTTGTTGGATTACTCATTGGCAAGTGATTTCTTCTAAATGTTGAACTAATAAATTGTTCTCCTCTTTGGATAACCATGGGCTATTAGGCTATTTGTTGGCAAGCAGTTTCTTTTAGATCTTGGACCGGTAAATTGTTCACTTCTTTGGATGTTGGATAACCATGAGCTATTAAGCTACTCGTTTATATGTCGGATAACCATAGGCCATTGGTCTACTCATCAGCAAGTGGTTTCTTCTAGACGTTGGACAAGTGAATTATTCTCTACTTTGGATAACCTTGGGTTGTTGGGCTATTTGTTGGCAAGTGGCTTCTTTTAGGTTTTGGACTAGTGAATTGTTTTTTTCTTTGGATGTTGGATAACCATGGGGTGTTGGGCTGCTTATTTAGATGTCGCATAACCATAGGCTATTAGGCTACTAGTTGGCAAGTAGTTTCTTCTAGGCATGAGACTAGTGAATTGTTTTGTTGTTTAGACATTGATTAACCATGGGCTATTGGAGTGCCCATTGGCAAGTGATTTTTTCTAGGTGTTGGACCAATAAATTGTTCTCTTCTTTGAATGTTGGGTCAAGGATCCTGGAGTTAGAAGGGTTTGGTGATGTTGGACTAGGGGTCTGGTTTCTTTGGAAATAAACGAGAGGTTAGGATCCATGTTTGAGACGATAAAGAGTAGGCTTGTATTGAGTAGTGATATAGATTTGAGGGGAAGTGTGGCTTCAATGTGAGGGTCAATCCACGAGTGGGGAGAATTGTTAGGTTCATGGATAAGTTGGTATGTCCCATATTAGTTTAAAAAAGAAAAAAAGAGTATAAAGACCCATTAGTTTAAATTTTTGGATCACGGTTCAATTCCAACTTATATATTGAACCTTTGATGGACCAGCTCAGATTTTTTTAGGAGAATTCCTGAACCAAAATAATGTACGCTTTTCCTTTTTATCCCCATCCCCCCTTCCCGAACTTAATGGCATTGACTATTGAATATTGATAACATTTTACGTTGAAACAGAAAATTAGTATACATTTTTATCCCAAAAATCGGTTTTTTGGGCTTTTTACCTTTATTAATTCATGTTTTATTCCACGTATACTAAATAATAACTATGTTTAAATAATTTAAGATAACACAATAAATTTCTATTCCATTCTTTTGGGTGCTGAAGATTGCCTAACACCTTATCTTTTCACAGCCAATTTAACAAAATAATAGTTTACATACAACTATGGTACTACAAACTCATTATTCATTGTTATCTAATATTGGGAATAGTCCTTGACAAGGACTTACACCATTCAAATTTACAAATTAATTTGATGAGCTGATACTTTGAATTTCAGTTTCAAGCGATAACTCCGGTAAATGAATTGAGAACACATTCTACACTGTTGCGTCTGCATTCTGTTTTTTCCAAATGGTGTAATATACACAAACGTGGACACACACACATATATACATATCTATATATGTGTTTGTGTATATGTATACATATCTATGTATATTTATATAAATGTATAATGTATATATATGTGCATACGTAGATATATGTACACACACACAAACACATAGAGATATACACACATAACACACATATACGTATACATACATAGATATACATATATATACACGTACACTCACATATATGTTAGTGATTTTTTTGTAGTTTGTAATATATTATTCAAATTCATTGTCCCACATTGAAAGAGAATGGAATGTCCAATATATATATATATATATATATATATATATTTGTCTTCTTCCAAATTCAAGTTTGATACAAACATTGTTTTGGAGGGAATTTGATGGAAGGATATTCCAAAACATATTTAATTCATTCGAATATAAATTGGAAGATATATCTTGGGCTTTTTGATGAATAAGAGGAGTTATTTTTTCATTTTTTACAACTTTTTTTTTCAGTTTATTTTTATGAATAGATGCATCCTCTTGTTTAGAATTTGTGTCCTTTGGTTAACATCATGAAAAGGTATCTCAATTCTCTTCAAATAATTAAACTTTGACAGAATTAAACTTAACTTTTCATTTTTAGTTCTTCACCTTTGTTGTATCATAAAGGTAATTTGCTTAGAATAATAGAAGCAAATAAAACCTTAAGGAAAGTGATCATCACGCCTCAAAGTCTGTAACTTTCTCCATTTTATTTCATTGTTTTTGTTTACAATCTTAAGGTTTTATTTGATGGAGTCAAGTTCTGAATCTACTTTCAAAGTGATGAACCAAGATTTCATCAAATTGGATCAATTTGATGGCACCAATTTTTCATGTTGGAAGGACAAGATGATTTTTTTCTTACTGCCTTGAAGATTGCCTATGTTTTGGACCCTGCACTTCCTGATGTTTCTGCCCCCAAAGATGATGATACATATGCAATTAAGGCAGAACGCAAGAAACGTGAAGAAGATGAAGTGCTGTGCAGAGGACACATTATGAACACACTTTCTGACCACCTTTATGATCTATACACTGCTATAAAATCGCCAAAAGAAATCTGGAACGCATTGGAGTACAAGTACAACACAATGAAATAATGTTCGAATGAATTTCTGATTATGCAATATTTTGACTTTAGAATTACTGAGCATTTTTCTCTTATGAATCAAATTCATGATCTCCAAGTGATTGTGTCTAAGTTACATGATCTTAAAGTGGAGATATCTGAGTCAATACAAGTGAGGGCGATAATAGCCAAATTACCTTCTACTTGGAATGACTATAAGAAAAAGTTACTCCATACTACCGAGACATTAACCATTGATCAGATTTTGAAACATCTACGTATTGAGGAAGATACTCGAAATCTTCAAAAGAAACAAAATGAATCTGATCTTAAAGTGAATGCCTTGAGTGAGAAGAATTCAAATAATATGTCTGGTTCCAAAAGAAAGTCTCCAGATACAAATACATCCAAGAACAAGAAAAAGAATAGAGTTTGCTACAATTGTGGCAAAAAGGGACATTACAAGCGTGAATGCAAAGCCGACAAGAACAAGAAGCAAAAGAAAGATAATGCCAATAATGCAAATCTAGTTGAACAAGAGGTTGCTGAAATTGTTGCAATGATTTCGCACTTGAACATTGGCATGATTTCTAAATTGCATTTGGCTGGAGCAACCAAGTCTTGTGATTGGTAGTATGACTCTAGTGCTACGGTGCATGTGTGCAATGACAAGTCTCAATTTAAGACTCATGAAGATGTTCCTGATGGTCATGAAGTGTTAATGGGAAACCACAATACAGCAAAGGTTCATGGCAAAGGAAGTATTGAAGTGCAATTTACTTCGGGAAAGAAATTAGTGTTGTTAAATGTACTTCATGTTCTAGAAATTAGAAAAAATCTTGTATCAGCCGATGCCTTAAATAAAAAGGGGCTAAAGGCTGTTATAGAGTCTAATAAGGTTGTATTCACCAAAAATGGTGTATTTGTATGCAAGGGATACTCTTGCGATGGAATATCTAAACTATGTATTAATTAAGATAATATTTTTGCGTATGTGATTGATTCTTCTTATTCATTATGGCATAGTAGATTAGCACATGTTAATCATAAAACTTTGTAATTTATGTCTAAACATGGGTTAATTTCGTATAAAGATAATGTTGAGAAAAAATGTGAAACTTGCATTCAAGCAAAAATAACTAGATTTCCATTTCCTAAAGCAGAAAGAAATAATGATTTAATAGACCTAGTACACTCAGATGTTTGTGAGTTAAATGGATTTCTAACAAGTGGAGGAAATAAGTATTTCATCACATTTATTAATGATTATTCTAGATATGTGTTTGTTTACTTGATAAAAACAAAAGATGAATCATTTCATATGTTTAAATGCTACAAAAGTCTTGTAGAAAATCAATTAGGAAGGAAAATCAAAATTTTAAGAAGTGATAGAGGTGGGGAATATTTACCTACCGAATTCTCTAAATTTTGTGAAGAAAATGGTATTATACACCAAACTAGTGCACCTTATACTCCACAACAAAATGGTTTGGCAGAAAGAAAAAATAGGACTTTGGAAGATATGGTAAATGCTATGATCTTAAGTTCTGGATTACCTAAAAACTTGTGGAGAGAAGCATTACTAGCTGCTTGTCATATACATAATCGAGTACCTTCTCTTAAATTCAAAGTATCTCCATATGAAATGGAAAGAAAGGAAACCAAAAATAAGCTATTTTCGAGTTTGGGGTTGTGTAGCCTTTTATAGGGTACTTGATAATAAAAGAACTAAATTGGGGCCTAGAGCACTTAAAAGTATTTTTGTAGGCTATGCTGAAAATTCAAAAGCTTATAGATTGCTAGATTCAGATTCTAATGTCATTGTGGAATCTAGAGATGTTGAATTTTTAGAGAATAAATTTTTCTATAAATCAACAATGAATATGGACACAAACCAATAGTCAAAACCAATTTCCAATGATGGACCTTCTACTTATGGTAAAAGGAAAGAAATTGACACTCCAAATGAACCTAGGAGAAGTCAAAGGCAAAGAAAAGAAAAACACTTGTCTTCTAATTTTATATCTTCACAAGCTATTGTTTTCTTAGTTGAAAGCAATAGACAATCTCTACTTGACAAGATTCCTATCTTGTTAAATGTAGAAGATGATCCTAAATCTTTTAGTGAAGCTATGAAAACAAGAGATTCATCATTTTGGAGAGAGGCAATTAATGATGAAATGGATTCATTATTGGGTAACAATACTTGGATCCTAGTTGATTTACCTGTAGGTTCTAAACCAATTGGTTGTAAGTGGGTATTTCAAAAGAAATATGCCACTGATGGATCCATTCAAACTTTTAAAGCAAGATTGGTAGCAAAGGGATTTAGACAAAAAGGAGGAATTGATTATTTTGACACTTATGCACTAGTGGCCAGAATTACATCTATAAGAGTACTATTAGCATTGGCTTCAATGTTTAACTTATGTGTTCATCAAATGGATGTAAACACAGCATTTTTAAATGGTGATTTAAATGAAGAGGTGTATATGGAACAACCAGAAGGATTTGTTCTACCAAGATCTGAAAATAAAGTTTGCAAACTAATTAAGTCGTTGTATGGCTTAAAACAAGCACCTAAGCAATGACATGAAAAATTTGAGTCTACTATACTTTTTAATGGATTTAAATATAATAATGCTAATAAGTGCATATACTCTAAATTTTCCAAAGATTATGGTATAATTATCTGCCTTTATGTGGATGACATACTTATTATTAGTACTAATTACAAATGTGTGGAAGAAACTAAAAATTATTTATCTTCTAAGTTCAAAATGAAAGATCTTGGTGAAGTAGATACTATTTTAGGAATTAAAGTAAGGAAACATAGTAGGAGTTATTCTTTGAGTCGATCTCATTATGTTAAGAAAATTTTAAACAAGTATCAACATTTGAGAGTAAAAGAAGTAAACGCTCCTTATGATCCTAACTTTAAGCTATATGAGAATTTCGGAAAACCCATTGCTCAGTTAGAATATGCTAGCGTAATTGGTAGCCTAATATATGCAATGTATTGTGCTAGGCCAAACATTTCATATGCTGTTTGCAGACTTGCCAGATACACCAAGAGTCCTAGTTTAAAGCATTGGAAAACTATAGGAAGGGTTCTAGGGTATCTTAAAAGAACAAAAGACTTAGGACTTTTCTATAACAAGTTGCCTATGGTACTTGAAGGTTATTCTGAAGCAAGTTGGGTAACAAGTGTGTGACAAATTATCTACCTCTGGTTGGGTATTTACTTTGGGTGGAGGAGCTATTTCTTTGGCATCTAAGAAGCAAACTATAATAACTCATTCCACTATGGAGGCTAAATTTGTAGCCTTGGCAACTACATGCAAAGAAGCTGAATGGCTAAGATACTTATTGTTAGACATCGAGTTGTGGCCAAAACCTATGTCAGTCATTTCTTTGCATTGCGATAGTGAAGTAACTATGTCTAGAGCATTGAATAGAATATACAATGAAAAATCTAGACATATAAGCTCGAGACATGAATATCTCAAACAATTGTTAAGTGATGGAATAGTCACTGTGGTATACATCAGATCATTTAACAACTTGGCGGATCCTTTCACTGAAGCTTTCTCAAGAGTGAAAGCAACATCAGTAGGAATGGAGTTAAAATTATTAATCTAGAATCACTAGTAATGGTAACCCAACCTCTCTTCTGGTATTAACACTAGATGCAAGGTTTAAAGGGTAATAACAAGTTACTAATAAGTGATTGTGAGCACTAGAAAATTACTTTAATCCGTTCCAAGGTGCTAGTGCATTAATTTGAAAGATGATGAGTATTATGCTCTTAATGAAGCAAACAGAGCTTCATATTGTCTTAGCAATCAAAGGCTTGAAGGGTATTTCACATATATGATCATTGAAGTGGTGCCGTTGACGTGGTGTAAATTAGGTATAACAATTATGAACAAAAACACACAAATCAAGTAATAAAAACCTAATCTCTCAACTTATTCGGCAAGTGCACGGGTCTGTTGTAGTATTTGGAGTATTAGATGTCGAATCCCACGAGAAATCAAATATGTGCAATTACTAAAGTTTGTTCACTAACTTTTATTATCTAAATAGAAATGAAAATAAGAGTGATATGAGGTCCCTTCAATAGAGTAGATTTACGATTAAGAACTTTTGTATAATTCAAGCTAAGAAGTTTAGAACATAAAATCCACTCATGAACCAAGCATAAATGACTTATTAAGTGTTGTCTTTCTTTGTTTAGAATCCAATTCCATATGTGTCAAGACTAGATCTCTCTATGAAATAACAAGATTCCAACTATTCTCGTGATGAAATCTTATAAAAATATAAATTATAGTGATTCACTTAAGCATCCATTATTCTCATATGAAAGATTTAAGCATTACTTGTTGATTTTCCATTGCTACTTGCATTTCTCAATGTCAAATAGCGACTAGATGACTTCTTTAAGTTGGCCATGCACAAACAAGTGTTAAAACTTAAACAAGCAAATAAACAAATGCAAGCTTAGTAAGTACAATAAGTTAAATCATGTTTGTTGATTCGTTAGATTCATCCATGATCTAGATGAAACTTTTAGTTCAACATGGTAAATGAAACAACTCAAAGTTCAACTCCAAAGATAGAATTCATGGCAACTATTAAAAGTAAAGAGATAGAGTTTGGAAATTACTCAACTAATATGAGAATTAGTCCTCTTCTTTATTACCCTTCAAAAGATTGCACTACAAAAGTCTCTTACAATGTTCCTCACCACTCTATTGAAGGATTGAGAGAATTCTACTAATTCTCTACCAAGCTAAGTATAAAATTTAAGATTATAACTATTTTCTACTACTACTCCTTTTTTTTAAATGCCTTACAAATGACTTCTATTTATAGACAAATGTTCCTCAAGTCATTTTCCAGCTCACATGAATCATTAATGCTTAGAAATGATGAGGATATGCTTGGGGATTCCAAATGGGTACAAAAGTCTTCATTTATGCTTCCAATATATTCTCCCACTTGCAAAATTCTATCTTCATCTGAAAATGTCAGCAAAAACCAACTGGAAGAGGATGCAAGTTGATGCCCTAGAAAGTCCAGCCAAAGTGCGATACGCGACTGGCGATATGCGATCATCTGCGTATCGCCATCCGCGGATCACATCTTGTGGCCCCCGTTTGATTTTCTGATTTTTGCTGAACTGGACCTGATGTGCGCAGGCATCTTCCACGTATTTTCAAGCATTTTGGTGAAAAATTGGATTTTTCTATTATTTTGCACAATTGTTCCTTCAAGTTTGTTCAATCAATTTTAACTTTTTGAATCACTATTGAATTTGATCTTCCTTAACTGCAATTGATCCAAAATAAGTTTTAGTATGATGAACCTACAATTATACATGAGTTGTGCATTAATTTGCTCAAATAAAAATTTGGCCTCAAAAACCCTAATTCCGGTAAAAATCCTATTCTCATGATTTGTAGGAAAATGAGTCATTTGTAACCAAAATACTATAATTATACTTAAAATATCATCTAAGACATATAATAATATATATAATAATATTGGCAAGTTTATTACTTATCAGCCGCTTCTAGCAAAAGTTGGGTTTTCTTTTGTAAATGATCATGAACCTAGGATGGAGCACATGGCCGGTAAAATGCTAAAATTGATTTGTGAACTATTATATGAAATAGATAAATCTTGTGTGTAATATTTCAAATTTTAACTTTAAGTCATGGTTTAAGCTACTTAGCCACCTTGACATGTTAAAACAAGTGAAATATTTACACTAATAGAAGGTTTAAGTTAAACAACACCTTTCTCTATGCAAGATATTATAAATGAAGTTTTAATATCATTACAAACTAAGTGGGGGATTGTTAGTGATTGTTTTGTAGTTTGTAATGTATTATTCTAGTTCATTATCTCACATTGGAAGAGAATGGAATGTCCAATCTATATATATATATATATATATATATTTGTCTTCTTCCAAATTCAAATTTGATGCAAATATTGTTTTGGAGGGAAAATTTGATGGAAGGATATTCCAAAACATATTTAATTCATTCGAATATAAATTGGAAGATATATATATATATCTTGACAAGGCACTTGGGCACTTGGGGTATCTTGGGCTTTCTGATTAATGAGAGGGGTTATTTTTTTCATTTTTTACAACTAATTTTTCATTTTTCTTTGATGAATAGATGCATCCTCTTGTTCAGAATTTGTGTCCTTTGGTTAACATCATGAAAAGGTATCTCAATTCTCTTTAAATAATTGAACTTTGACAGGATTAAACTTAACTTTTCATTTTTAGTTCTTCACCTTTGTTGTATCCTAGAGGTAATTTGCTTAGAATAATAGAAGCAAATAAAACCTTAAGGAAAGTGATCATCACGCCTCAAAGTCTGTAACTTTCTCCATTTTATTTCATTGTTTTCATTTACAATATATACATACACATATTTTAAGTACTTAATTTTCATTTTAAATTAGTCTCCAATAACTACTGTTGGTCAAAGAAAATCATTCTTATACATTGCACAAAATGGCTAGTTTTATTTTAGAAGTCTTCGTATTTAAATTGTGTATTATATCATTGAAGTTAGTTATTAAGTTGGCATAAACTTTGACATCTAAATTTATTAGCGAGTTGTATTTGGTTGTTGAGAAATTAATGAGAAATCTATAAGTTGCTCAATGACTACCCTAAATCCTCTCTACATTCTTTACCCACTACGATTTTAACAGAAAATGCAATAATAAATTTTTTGTAATAAAAGAAAATAAAAACATATGATTATATTGCTTCAATATATTATTTATAAATTATCCAAAAAAAAATAAAATTATGAAGAGAATATTAGAAAATATAAAATTATGAAAAGGATGTTAAAAGAATACTAGGGAAAAAATAATAAATTACTATGAAGAATAATTTCTTTTACTATTAATAGCAAAAACTTTAATTATAAGTTATAAATAAAAAAATTACATAATTGAAGAAAAATAAGTTATCAAAACTTAACAGAAGTTATTAAATGCACGTATTATAGATGTACGTGTATAACTCCCATATAAGTAAAATAATTACATAATATCTAAATTAAATAATTAGATACAGTAATATGTATTCTATGTTATAATTCAACAAAATTAAAATGATTACATATGTTTAATTCTAATTTCACAAAATTAATATTAATGAATTCCTTAAAAATTATTGTTTCTTCATTTAACAATATTAATATTGTTTCTCTTAAAAAATTGCAATAACAAAAAAAAAACATTTTATGAATTTATCTTATTTGAAAAATGTAAATGCAAAAAAAAAATATTTGATAGTAAAATTTAGCCTAAATTTATTGTTGCGGTATATAATTGAGAGATATTGATCACTATAAGAAATTAAGGTTTTATCCACACACAATATGTGTGGGTAAAACATTGTTATGTGTAAGTAAAAATCTTTACCCACACATAAATTAAATGTCGGCTAGTGTAGCTAAAAAACCGCGGAAGAAATATTTTTACCTACACATAATGTTATGTGTGGGTAATAAGTATACATTTAGCTACACATATATATGTAGGTAAATATTTGTAATATGTGTGGATAACTTAGCTGGCAAATGTGTTATGATGACGTGGAAGATGACGTGGTTGCTGACGATGCTTCCATGTTGGTAGGTTTTGTATGACGTGTATGATGACGTGGCATGTGATGTGTCATATGATGTGGCATGACATTTCTTTTTATGTGTAGGTAAAGGTTTAGCAATATGTGTGGGTAAATAGAGTACAATGTGTGGGTAAAAGGAGGTCAATGTGTGGCTGAATCTTCATACATATGTTCCAATACACTTCTATGCGTGGATAAAAGTCACTCAATGTGTGGGTAAAAGTCGTTCAATGTGTGGGTAACGATAGGACCAATGTGTGGGCTAAATCTCCATACATATATTGCAAGACACTTCGTATGTGTGGGTAAAAATATCTACATGTGTAGATAATGTAGCATTTTTTTTTTTTTAGCATTTGTATGTGTAGGTAAAACACTCATATGTGTGGGTAAAAGTATGTGCATGTAAATGTAAGCTACCTGCATATGTGGCAAAAATGTACCTGTATGCATTTTAAATTTCAATTACATTCATGCCTAACAAAACACAAGAATCAGACAAACTAACAGATTTCCATATCACAATCCATACATCCAAACATCCAAATATTTAAACATCCAACACAAATTTAAAAGTAAGAAAGTAATACGTCCAAATAGAAAACAGTAAAAATATCACAAAAGATGGCTTACTAAAGCCATAGAACTAGTATCAGCAATACATAAAATATCACTCAACATCATCATATCCTGAATTAGCATTAGCAAACTCATCCCTACTGCTGTGAGAATGAGAGTGATCGGAATGGCGAGAGGCGGGATTAATGTGTCCTGTGCCAGGCTGAGATGGTCCTGAGCCATGATCTGATGGCACATGGGGTACAGATGGTGGAGGCATAATATTCTTCGATGCCAACACATGTTGCATATTCTGAATAGTCCCCTCGAGCTCAGTAAAACGAGACTCATACTTGGCTCAAAGTATTCAGCAACTGAGCTGTACGAGGGACGCCTCAAATCCCCACTGCTTGCCTGTAGTCCCAGATGCTGGTAGGTGACCGTCCTCAACCAAACAAACGAACCGAATGTCAGGCCAATGACCCTCTCTAAGATTTGTTTATCAGTCATCTCCTCAAGGAGAGTGATCTTTCCTCGAACTGTATCATTTCTTCTGTTGAAGTAAATAACAAACCTTAAATCTTGAATTACAATGCTTTAACGGTGTAAATAATAGTCAACTAATTGAACAAAAAATTAATAAACAATTGATTAAAGGAAAAATAAACTTACATATTTAGATGCTGCCAACTGAGATGTCCCAACCTCGATCAGAGTGCCAATGTCGCATGTGCCAAGTCTCAATGTGACCAGTAGGAGCATCCAAATCAACTCCCCGGGCAATATGATGTCGTGCTGTACTCCTGGAGCCATTTCTAGGATTCCCATTTACGTTTTCCACGAGCTTCGGCATTCTTCTTCGACCGTTCCTACAAAAACGAGCACAAGATATATATATCCAAAAGGATCAATACTTCGCACTAAAATTTTTCCATCAATGTTAATCAAGAAAGAAGACAACAATATAGACAACAATATAAAACAGAAAAACAAATAATACTACAAAAATTCAGTAATAAAGCAGATCACTTGAGCCAGTTTAGCCTTGGTACCAGGTCCACAAAAAAATTCCAACTAAGGAATTGCACTAAGAAATTCTAAGATTATAATAACACATAAGGATTTAAATTTCTGATCCTAAGTTCTTGAAAAAGCAGCCCTAGTGCAGATGGAACCTACAAATAACTACACAAAAAGAAGCAATCAATTGCCATGAGCATTAGTATAAAGCAGAAAAAGTAAAGCCTCATCACAATTTAAAATTTAGTCAATTAACAGACACAAAACAGAGCTTTTCCTGCAAAAAACACGTGATAGCAATTCTGATTCTTGGCACGAGACTGTTGCATTCTTATCCATTTACTCATGAAGCACCTGTACCACCAAACCCTCAGGGGCGATGGCCATCTAAAGGAAAGAATAAAAATAAATATTAGTACCTTAGCAACCTTCATTTCAGGGGAATTTCCTTTTTACTATATTTATTGCTTTTTTTCATTCTTTCTAAAGTGGGGTAACCTTGCAGGAAAAGGCATGGGGGATAAACTAGTAATTCTAAACTAGGCTTCATGCATTTTTACAATGAACTGAATTGGCTGGGAATTTTTCTTTTTTCTTTTTCATTAATTAATAAAACTTATGCTGAGAAAGCCTTTATAAATTTCATGACAGACAAAGTTAAGAACACAAACAATTGACATATTTTTATGTCCGAGCATTTGTATGATGGGATAATACACCAGTAACTGGAGACAAAAAACAACTAAGAAAACTTCAAAATTGTGATAATTTCACATTGCAGCCCACAAGCAAGGACTTTAAAAACATTTTTTTCTACCTAAGCCTATCAGTATGTATTTCGTCATCAGATGTAAAAATCAATCAAATAACAACAGACACATCGTGAGAAAATGTGCAATCAAAGAGTCACATACAGCTTTGGTTTAGTATCTGACATATTTCATGAGGAAAGGTGCTCTGACCCCAAAAGAGCAACCAATTTGCCCCCTCAAAGTACTAGGCATGGAGGAATTATAAACCAGAAAGCTCACAAGGTCAGTGTGTTACGGTTGCAATTAACATCTTTGAATCTTGAGATGTCTTGGGTGCAACTTCCAATTATTCTTAGTGGCTTTCCATACAGACAATTATACGAACTTTGCATATAGATACACCTGAAGATGCACAATTGGAGAAAGTAAGCCACTGGGTGCTCAAACTATACGTACTACATTTACCAACACCTTTATGATCTGACGTTTCTCAGAGCTCAATATTTAAGGATATTAAGGAGATATTCTGCTTGAGTGCTTATAATAAACTATTGATGTACATTGAGACTAATAAGCTATACAAGTACATCCACACGTACACCCTTTATAGATGATATACAAATAAGAATCACAGTAAGAAGGTAAAAATAAGAGCACAAACTATTGGGCAGGGTTATCTTCACCAAATATGACATGAAGCACCAACAGGAGTTTAACTTACGAAGTGCCAGATTATCATCGACTGACAAGAATCTCCTGTTAAAACCAAATGATATAGCTACTCATCTATTATAATGAGAGCATGACAAGAACAAAAAGAAGTTGATATCTTGATGATCAGAAAATGACTATTAGCCTGAACAAGGTAGTTAATTTCTTCGGAAACAATTAATTGGTTAGCATTTACTCAAGCTAAGAAGGGACAATATGATACATAAAACATCAATCAGCCTAATAAGCCTTCCACTTTTGCAGAAGTTCATCATAAACATGTGTTTTTCCTATTTTTGACAGGCTCTGCTTTAACTTGGACAATGTAGAAGAACTCAATTTGATCCCACGTTCAATCATATCCTCAGCATATTTAATTGCTTCCGGAAGTCTATTGACATCACGAAGACCTTCAACCAACAAATTACCTGTTTCCTCCAAATCAAAGCTGTAATTCTGAATCATACATTGCCAAATCTTAATTGCAGTATAAGGATCCCCACCATGTACAAAAATCCATCAAAGAGACTTTTATAGTTACAAAGTAAAAAAAAAAAGAAGAAACAGAAAAAAAAAAGACCTATCACATATCTCCAAGCTATGCATAATTGACTCTTGATATCTCAATATTTAAAATCCTTTCCTCAAAGCAATATTCCTAATGATATGGATGTAAATTTTCACATAAGCAAAACAACCAAACCACCAAAGATCATAAAAAGCCATAAAAAAAACCACAAAAGATCACATAAAAAGTCATAAAAAGTCTGTGAATGTAGCATGAACAATTTAGATAAGAAACCATGAAAAAACAAAATATATACAAAAGATATAAGCAAAAAAATTTTATTCACTGCTATTAGGATCAACTAACCATCTCGTGGCTTTACTAAACGAGGCAGAGTCTGCAAATAAAGTAAGAACAAGTTAACATATACATAACATCTACCTCTAATATAAAATGAGCAATTTTATATTAGCAAAGATTAATAAGTTCATACCAAAATGTAATGTAGTTGCAGGTCTACCACGGCACCCGCATCGCCCCCCTCGTCGACCACGTCCTCGTTGACCTCTTCCCAACCATCTGTATACGAAACAAGTAAAAATGCCAGATTATGACATAAGTGAAATTAATTCTTAAATTTTAATTTGAACTTTTCTGAACAATTAGACAATGGCAAATCACTATTGAAAAATTTAGATTTGGAAAATAACCTTTTCAACAAAACAATCATGCAATATCATCATTATCATCAACATTATCAATATCTAGATCATCTGAGTCATCACTAGATATATATTCCAAAGTTGCTTCATCATCACCAAAAATTATATCCTCATCCTCACTGTCCTCAATATCATACAAGTTTTCTCCTCGGTCACGAATAGAGGGCTCCTTCAGTACGTAATTGAAGGACCATCTCGTGAGGCACAGTTGTTGGTTCCACATCCTCTCGGACTAATCGAGATGCATCATCTACATCTTCTGATGGATGAAAAGATGGTAAGTCATAAGAATCTTCTTCCTGTAAGACATCTTCATTCATGCCATCCTCATCGTCTTGCTCGGGTATGTCATATATATTGCGATGATTTACTCTTTGTACAACCATCCAATTCTTTCCCCGAGCCCGATTATTCAAATAAAATACCTGTTGAGCTTGTGTGGCAAGAATAAATGGTTCTTCAGCATACCAATCAGATGTAATGTCAATTGATGTTAAATTGTTTTCAACCACCATTTTCTTTCCCTTCGGATCAGTGTTATACCACTTGCAACGGAACATGAATACCTTTCTTTGATGAATGAAATCCAATTCTAAAATCTCAAGCAAAACACCATAATAAACTACATCACTATTCTCTTCACCACCCCATGTACAAACACCACTACATTGTGTCTTCAAATTGTCATCACGTTCCTTGCAACGAAATCTAACACCATTGAGAATGCAACCATGCCAACTTGTGTAACGATCATCCGCAAATTGTGAAAGTGAGTACAGATCATCAGTTGCTCTAAGATCCCCGTTCAGTCTAAGAATTGCCATCTATTATAAATTTCTAGTGTTAGATATTTTAATTTAAATTTTTTACCAAAAAAATATATGTATCTTATTTACCTTTCTCTTAAATCAAGAAGGAAATTCGTGCTTTTGTATACCCTCAATATCTTCTTCTCGTACATTTCTTGAGCGCAAAACTTCCTTATGCTCACTACATTTGAGGAATATGTGAGTATTACAGCATCAAGATGAACTAAAATTAAAAATACCAGTAGAAGTTCTAAACTCACCTTATGAAATCATCAAGTTCATCTCCGCAATTATTGAGAAGATACCACTGCACCATATTGCCATAAACCCCAAGTTTGCTAAATTTGGGAGACCCTAATGTACGAATTTTGCTGTTGAATAACTCCATCTCATATTCTGCGCTAGGTACATCCCAATTACGTTCTAAACGTGTGAATCTCATCTCAGAATCATGTAAATAACGAGATAAAAAGGTAATAGCCTCATCAACAGCATATGCTTCAGTAATAGAGCCATCAGGGTGTGAAAAATTACGAACATATCCCTTGTATGTACCCATGCAACGTTCAATGCCAAACATCCATCTTTGATTGACAGGTCCTCCCAACAATGCTTGTTCTGGCAAATGCACACATAAATGCACCATGACAGTAAAAAATGCAGGGGGAAATATCTTTTCAAGTTTACACAACAAAACAACAATTCCTTCCCTCATCTCCTCAAGTTCCTCAACATATAAGGTTTTGGCACATAATTTTTGAAAGAATTGGCAAAACTCTGTCAACGTTGCTCGTACTTTCTTCTCAAAAAATGGAAGAATGGCCACAGACAATATTTTTTGAAGTAACACATGACAATCATGTGTTTTCATCCCCCCAAGTGTATTAGACTCTGTGACACATCGGCTGATGTTGGATGCATACCCATCCGGCAGGCGAACTGACTTGATAAAGTCGCAAAACTCTACACATTCTACCTTACTCAACGTGTAATTAGCATGTGGTTTCACAAATTTGCCATTCATCTCCCTCAACCACAATTCTCTGCGAATGTTAAGATCTTCCAAGTCTAGACGTGCTTTTACAGTATCCTTCGACTTCACGGGATCGTCTAGCAAGGTCCCTAAGATATTGTCACAAACATTTTTTTCTATATGCATGACATCAAGATTATGACGCATCAACAACTTTGACCAATAAGGAAGTTCAAACAAGATACTTTTTTTCGACCAATTTAACTCATCAACCCCGCGTTTACGCTTCCTATCCACATTATTTGGAGCTTTACCAGGAGTGCATGTAGGTAACTCCTCTAATTGTAACAAAATATCGTCACCAGAAAATTGACGAGGTGGTGGCCTTCTTTCTGCTTTGCCATTGTACTCAAAGCTCCTTCGCCATGAGTGTGTATTGCTTAAGAAGCATCGGTGCCCAGCATAATATTGTTTTCCCCGAATTCGACTTGATCGGGTGTCTCCAAGGCATATTGGACATGCCAATTTTCCCATAGTGCTCCACCCAGATAAGTAGGCATAAGCAGGGAAGTCACTGATCGTTCACATAACTGCAGCACGAAGGGTGAAATGAGACTAAGAATATTCATCATATGCTTGAACCCCGTCACGCCATAAAACTTTAAGTTCATCCACAAGAGGTCTTAAAAAGACATCAAAGTCTTTACCGGGAGACTTTGGCCCTGGAATTAACAATAATAAGAGATAGTTGCTCTTATGCATTGTACGCCAAGGCGGCATGTTATAAGGCATCAAAATTACAGTCCAAAGACTATATGCTATTGTCATATTGCTAAATGAGTTGAACCCATCTGATGCTAGCCCCAATCGCACATTTCTTGAATCATCAGCAAATTCAGGGTACAACTGTATCAAAGTGTTTCCACGCCTTGCCATCAGCAGGATGACGAAGCACCCCAGGCTCTTCTTTATGAAACTCCTTATGCCAACACATGTCTCTCGCTGTATGTCTTGAAGAATAAAGTCTCTTCAACCGAGGTGTGATAGGGAAATATCGCAGCCTCTTATGTGGTATCGTGTTACGAACATAGCGACTATTTTTACAAACAGGACACACGGTAGCATTTTGAGCTTCACCATAAAAAATGGCACAATCATATTGACAAACGTCAATAAGTTCATATCCCAAACCAACTTCACAAAGCAGTTTTCTGTTATCGTAATAGCTTGGTGGACTAGTTATTTCCTTTTGGGAGCACTTGATGGAGAAGCTTCAACAACATCTCAAACGAATTGTCGCTCCACTTGTTCATCACTTTGATGTTCATTAACTTCACAACAAAGGTCAAAGCAGAAATTCCACATCCCTCGTATAGAGGATTATGGACAGCTTCATATATCTTCTCATAGCGAGCCTCTTCAGCAGTTGATCGTGTATTTCCAGCTAGATCGTCCGTAGGCCCAACATTGAAAAATTGATCACTAATGGCATCATGCAATCCTGCTCCTGAACCATCAAGTTCAGTAGTTACAAAATCCTTGTTGCCCTCACTTTCCTCATCAACGTCTTTTTCACCATGGTACACCCACCGTGTGTATGAGTCGTCTATTCCCACACTAATCAGATGAGCTCTAATTGTATCTATGCTTTGGTGCCTCAAATTAAGACAGTTGAAGCAAGGGCATAAAGTTGAACCCTTAGAATTCAAATTCCGTTTGGCAACTTTAATAAACTCCCTTATCCCCTCTACATACTCAGGAGATATTCGATTCCAGTTCTTTACCCACTGATGATCCATATTATCTATGTATTCACAACCTATAATGAGGCAACATTTAAGTCATTATCATTAAACTATATTATTTTTGGAGTTATCATTATACTTTCGTGATCTTAACATGCCAATTAGGATGAAAAAAAGCAAACGAAGAGTAAAAAACAGTTTCGTATAAACTACACAAATAACTAAAATTAGAATCCAAGTGAAATCAAGAAACGAAGAAATGCTAAGATTGTGATGATTGATGAATGATGATTACTTACTACAAGTGAAATCAAGAAATGACCTGTATACTACCTCAATTATCTCATCAACTTTAGCTTGACTAATACCTTTTGCCATCATGGTGAATATATAATTGATTTAATTGTTTAAAGACTATCATCTTTAAGTTTGTTTACATTTTATTGCTTTGAGAGAAACGTTATAGTGGAGGACAAAAACCCAAAAAAACAAGCTAACCAATCAGCAATTCAACATCTTAAAGCACCATCTTAGTTACAATTTCACTTTTTCCGTCAAAGCATAACAAAAATGCTGTAAAAACAACAATAAGCAAACCAATAAAAAATTTGAATTCCAGAAAACCAATGCAATATTCACCCTCCCTAAGGCCCTTCATCATCAAACTCCTTCAATTCAACCATCATTCTCTATTACATAAAACACCAAGAAGTAGTAGTAGAAAAATCAAATGAAAAATAGCACAACTGCAGCATTTATAGCTTCTAAAAAGCAACAGTTATAGCTGCAAAAAAGCAGCAATTATAGCTGGCTGCTGTCATTTTAGTACATGAACAGGAAAACTAATTTGATGAAAAGCAGTAGATTGAAGTAATATTTCAATAACTAATTTGACTGAAATCCTTTTCACTCTCTCTCTCTCACACACACACAGAGGTTTTGAAGTCTAAAACATGCATATTTCTGCTGTTTTTGTTTACTGTTAAGGAGCTTAGTGTCCCTATATGACTGATTGAATAAATGAACAAGCCTTGGAGAACAATAATGGTGTTGGGAAAAAGTTTTTGGTTGATTGCAAGCTGTCTCAAGGTCAGAAAACAAAGTCACTCAAGCTAATTCAATTCCCTTTACCCACTTTATACTACTAATCAAGACGAAAGAGGTCCATTTCCCATCCATGCAATAAGAGGTATAAATCTGGCAGTTTCTCAACATCCTAGATGGCTAACTTGGGGGACATTTTTTTGTTCTATGGCATTAGATGTTCGAACATGAGGAGTACAATTGTCTCTTGTGGCTTGCAAGTCATCAACAAACTTAGTAAATCTAGTTCCTAAGAGTATAGTTAGCCACATTGACAGATTGTAAATGATAAATTGCTATATCCTACAATGTTAAAATTTGACAACACTTAAATAGATCGTAGTAAATTTCAGACCCTTTTGGACTCGATTTGTTAGTGGAGTAGTTATATTATAAATTTAATTATCAGCAAAAGTACAAATACATGCACATATAAACATTTCCCTTAGTAAAATGTCAAAAAAAAAACTGAATTTCTAAAGAGCTTGTTTTATAACTGTGAAAAAAAAGCAACTGTCGTAACTGAAAAAAAATAACAGTAGCAACTACTACAAAAAGAAACCAGCTGCATGCTTGTTTTAGCACTAAAAGAAAATTCATTCAGTCTCCAAAACAATAACCCTTATACCCAAGTTTGACTTTACAGTAAAAAACTTGATGTTACCAACAATTTCCTTCATTTAACAATTTTACCTAATTGCAATATAATTCATAACCCTGTCCTATTGGATGGAATAAAATAACAAAAATTTTTAATGTCTTTCGGAGAAGCAATTTTCAAATTTTAGTAAACAAGGGAACATCGACAAATAACTAAATAAACTTGACCTCCGGATAAATTAGAGGAATACCCTCCAGTTGTATTGTCATCACAATTTCATTAGTAAACCAAGAATAGTTTCCCATTCCACGGTTTTCAGAATTCTAGTAGCAAGCATTAGTGCACATAGTTACAAAATGTGGAGTTTGTTGAGAGAGACAAATGTAATAGTACATAGCTTATGAACAGTCCACAATAAATGTAAACACAAAAAGAAATCCCAGTGAAAAAAAGAAAAAATATAGCTATTTGATACTCTAACTTGGAACATACCTTTGAAATCACAGCTTATATGTGAGAGCAACTCTCTATGAACTGATGAATCCCAACAAGTTTGGGGTTGTGCTCAATAAGTTGTATCTACAAATTAAGATATATTAATTCTAGGTAAGTTTAATAACAAAAAATCAAATAAAAAAGTAAATGAACAATAAACTGACACAAAATATTAAAAATTAGACCATATTTTTGCCACTCTAAAAATGTAGTATGTGATTAGTAGGATTTGAACATACATAAATAGACACAATTGCATGGGAAGATTGCCAAGAGCTTTAGAAAATAAAACAACTGATCTATTGTCGATGTCCTTGCAAGCCATGTATATTAGACTTCTTTAATATGTTCTATTTTCTCTATTACATTGCTCAAGTGAATGAAGAAATTACTATAATCCTGAAAAATTATTTCATTCTAAGCTTCGGTACTATGGCTTTAAAACAATGTTCACATCAAATAGTTTCTTTGCAAGGACATGAGATCTTATGGAATAGTGTAATCAAAATAATCATCCACTTAACTTACTATTGATGGCATAGTGTAAAAATGGAGATATGGCAATTGGCCGACAAAGAGAAATTCCCAACCAAACTTTCCTCCATAAATTTAGGTGAAAAAATATAGATGACTTATGTTGCTGCAAAATATACTAGAATTTCAGATAGATACAATAAGTTTTCAGATAGATACAATAAGGCAATATCACTAGATGAGAACCTTCTACATAATCTCAGGAAACTACAATTTTCTAGTCAGAATAACATCAAGGCAAGTAACATCTAGCATATTGGTATATGCCTTCAAAATTAGATTCTAGAGAGAGAGAGACAACTTTTTAATGGAACAATGTTGTGGCACCGTTAGATTCATTCATATACGCCGACCCCATTTAGTTGTTGAATCTATAATTGGTTAAAATGATATATCATAGCCATTCTATTGTTTAACTACATTAGTCAATTAATTTTAATGTGCCCAATTTCCGTTCAACCTAATGATTGCATTTACATGCCAACTCTACACCCTTGATTGGCAAGCTAGCTTGCTATTCTGGTCACCTTGATTTCAAATGCAACTCAAGAGGTGCTAATTACAAAATTTCTTCTTATGCTTTTACTAATTGAAGACAATGACCTGCATGTTTCTGGTTTTGGTTGTTGCCATATCACTCAGTGATGAGCCAAATTAAATATCTTTCTTGCATTCATATTTCATACTAGTAGTAATATTCATTGTCCGATTTCAAAGGTTACAAGTCATTACTCTTACTAACTCTATGGAGTATACCAGCAATTCAGAGCAACCATAAAGGGGATTCATAAATGGCTTTAAATATAAGTAGATATATATATATATATATATATATATCAGAGGTCCCGCGATCATTGGTCAATTCAACAACATGCCACCCATCCCTGCTACTTCGTAATCAAACCATTAAAATGCTAAACTGCAAAGAGACATAATACAAGACCTCAATTATTTGCCAATAAATTCTTTTAAATATAAGAGCAAAATATAGATATACTAGTCAAATTGGAAGACCAAAAAATAAATTCAATAAAAGTGTTGAAAGACTAACAATGTAGGAGTTCGAGTAGTCACCTTAAAACATCAACTATTATGGGCGCGATTGTCTGGGTTCACTTTTTATAACAACCAGATTAAATGCCCCTCTTCCTGTTCTCCTGTAGTTAAAGAAAAGGAAAAGAAATCTAGGAGATCCAGTTGCACGCAAACTGCAAAGTCATGTGTGTTTTATTTAATTAAAATTAAGTAATGCTCTAAGTAAACAAATAGAACTACTAAATTTTCAATTACTGGACTCAAACATGGTAAACAATATTTGAGTATACTGATAAATAATTCTGTGTACTTCTTGATAAGCTGGTAATAATGCTGTTCATCAGCTTTCAATTCGCCATACACATGTGGCTATTCAGGGTGTTAATCATTGCAAATGATTAAATCCCAGGTTAAAAGGAACTAGCTAACATATAAAAGACTAGTTCAAATCGTTAAAGAGAGAGAGAGAGAGAGAGAGAGAGAGAGAGAGAGATTTAATCAGGAACGGGAAACAGTTGGGGCATAGTTCAATCCAGAAGAAGAAAAATAGTAACTTAGGAGATGCTCGAGAAAAAAAAAAAGCAACAATAACAACAAAATTTTTAAGAGCAAACTATAAAAACCAAAAAGCAAAGCAGAGCCCATAAAAAAGTTCAAAAGAAAGACAGATTAATTTACTAAGCAAGAGCAAAAAAAATTAGTATATCTGCTAAAATTTCATGTCTTCTTTGTTAAATTTCAAAAAGAAGGGGAAAAGAAAACCTAAGAAATAAGAATGCATACCTAATAAAAAAGCAATGGAATCACAATATTGAGGAAAATGAGACAACAAAAATGATAAAAAATAAAATCATAAATAGATGCAACTATTACAAACTACAGATTTTATATTAAATGCAAATTAGAAAACTCGTAACGCAAATTTAACAAATAAAAACTGCATCTAAAGTTTTCTTCCGGGGGTGGAGGTTGACAGCTTACAGATTTAAAATTGCAAACTTTCTCCTTACTTTTCTACAAAATGAAATTCGAACCAAGAGCATGAAAGAGAGACTATTATTTCCAGAATCCGGTAGAAAATGGGCAACAAGAGAAAAGACAAAAACGTGAGTGAATGATATGGATACCGAGTCGGTGGGTGGTCACCAAAAAAATGACTACTTATCAGGCCTTACTCAATGAGAAATTAAGGAAGGAAAAACATACTTATCAGGCCTACGGAGAGCACCAATTTCCAATTTTCCACCATATAATCTCCAGATTATAATCGAACAAGATGAGGAAGAGAAGGCATGGAAGTGGCCAGTTGAGGGGGGCGGCGAGGAGCAGGCTGGCCGATGTGGCGACGGGCAAACCAGTAGAGGTTCGGCGAGGAGTAGAACAGGGGAGGTGGCGCCGGTTGTTTTGGGGATGGGAGGAAGAGCAGGGCTGTCTTTGGGGGTGAGACGAAGTGATTTGGGGATGAGACTAACCGAAGAGTAGGGTTGGCTTTCCTTTTTTTTATTTTCTTTTATTTTTTATTAACAAATACACTAATGTGATGTTAATTTACAAAATTATCCTTTATTTATTTAATGTTCAAACATCTTATGTGCGTAATTTTATAAACTAAAAATGGACAAAATTGTAATTATCTATATAATATTTAATATATGTGTGTGTATAAATGATGTGGCATTTTTTTCCACATCATCATGCTTATAATGAATGCTACAGATATCTTTACCCACACATATTTAGACATTTATACTTATGTGTGGGTAATATGGCCAACAAAAAGGCCTACATCAGCATTTCAAAAAAACATTTGAAAATGCCGCCAATTCTCAATTTGGAGGAAAATTTTCCCACCCAATTCATGTGTAACTATTAACCTTTACCTACACTTAATGCAAAAAAAAAAAAAAAAGCCACCTCAGCATTTAAAAATTTGGAAAAACCCGCCAAACCCTCAATATTTGGAGGGAAATTATCTCATCCAATTCATTTGTAACTATTGACTTTTACCTACACTTAATCTGAATTAAAAAATGCCACATCAGCAATAAAAAAATTCGAAAATGCCGCCATTTCTCAATATTTGGCAAGAAAATTTTCCCACCAAATTCATATGTAACTATACATTTTTACCTACACATAATAAATGCCTAATATATAGTAATTAATCATATTAGATTTAGCCACACATATGGAATAAATGTGTAGCTAATTACCCACACATATTATGTGTAGCAATTTTATGTGTGGGTAAAAACTAAATTTCCTATAGTATCCTTAAAAGTAGAACAATGGAAGGAAAAAGAAACAATATAATTGGAGTATATGATTAATAATGTTGACATATACATACATACATATATACATATACATATAGCTATATATGTGCTAATCTATGAATTTATATCATTCTATATTTTATCATACCAAACATATGAAAAAATAAAAATTAAATAAAAAATTAAAATATGTAAGTAAATGGGAATTTATCTAAATCAACGCCACATGATTATTGGTCTAAACAATATCCCCACGTTTAGTACACGAGAATGGGGTGGAATGGAAAGATCTTTCCAAATTGTCCATTTTATTTTCATATTTGGTATGGACATTTTAAGTTGGAAAGGCATTTCCCACCTGGAATGCCATTCCAGCTTTTTCCTGAAATTCCATTCCTCAACAAAATCTAAGGAAAGGCGTCTCCAACTCCATCATGAAAACACCTTAAAAATAGGAATCAACTTTATTCCCACATATTTTTTCTGCTAATTTTTTTAACCTAGGAAATATTCACTAATTTTTATTTTTAAAATTTTTTTAAAAAAATAGGTCTTTAATAGCTTCTATTAATAATTTTTTTATAATTTTTAAATCACAATCAATTTAATATGTGCTTAGAATTTTTTTTTTTTGCTATAAAAATATTTAGAATACTATTTTTAAACTTTATGCAAATGTGTAAAACCTAAACTTTTTATAAATTAAATTAAATTGTGAATGTAGTTTCATTAGTAATTTTTTCACATTTTTAATTACAATTCTAATAATTATAAAAATTTTAAAATTAAAGAGTATAATTAATTTAATTTTAGTAAGAATATTAAGAATTTTGAAATTAAAAATATTAAAACCTTTTGTAGGCATAGAATCACAAACAAACAAAATAAAAATATGATATATTCTAATGCAAAGAATTAAGGGCAATTAAGTCAAATTAATATATATTTTATTCCATTCTGACATCTAAATATGATTATACCAAACATTGAAAAAAAATAGGCATTTTTCTGATTTGGGTTACCAAACAATGCATTGAAAAAAATTTTCAATCTATTCTAGGAGGAAAAGCATTCTGGATGGAAAGGTCGTTCCATTCTGAACCATTCCAATGTACCAAACATGAGGTATATTGTGAACCAATAAACCCAACGTGAGATGTCCACAAAATATTAGATGCTCAAAATACACCATGTAGTGTATGACTACCAATCACTTTATATATCGTGAAATAAGAAACTCAAAACCAAATGTGAAAAAAAAAAAATAGATGTTCAATGTATGCCATGCAGTGTACATTACTTACTATTGGAATATTTTCTTATTCGGACTACCACTATTTAATTTTGTTTTGAAAAACAGGTTAAATGAAGACTGATAAAGCCCATTATTTTATAATCCACTTTAGTTTGGGTCCAGATCTGTCTCAGTTACTTATTTTGTGTAATATATAAGATGTAGAGCCTCTTTTAAGTTACGGTTACTTTAATGGGAGGTCATAATACAATTTTTTAAGGCTAGGTCTCTCTCTTCCATCTATAATATTACAGTCTATAAATATAGAATGTTAGGTGGTTCGCCCCACTGATAACCAAACGGGACTTGAAGGGGGAAAAGGAAGTATGCGAACCACAACATGCCGATCAAATTCTTTATTCATCTTCAAGCATGATCAAGTTTTAATTCTCATGGTGAATGGTATGTAATTTTATGTTTTCAATTGTATTCAAATATCTAGTATTGTGATTTTGTAAATCCAACATGTGGTACAGAGCAGCACTGATTGATTTGAAAATATATTTATTTATTTTAGATAATTGACTAATGCTGATTCGTTTAAAGGTATCCTAATCATAGTGATGAGGGCCCGCTGGAGCTTTAGGTCTGTGTTTAGGTGGGACTAGTTGAATAACTATTGTAGTGGAATTCTAACTATAGGCTTCAATGAATTACATGCTATGAGCATCAGTAATAAACTTTATCTTATAACCTCAAATCTACACCCCAAAAGTTAAACTATGGTGGGGTTTATTTTCTAAAAAATTACATTGGAGGTTATTAAATTATTCTTTTTGTAATAGTTTGGTCACTCAATTTATTTTCGTTTCAAATAACATACTTAACTTTTAAAAATGTAACATTTTGGCCATTCCATTTATCTTTCTAGTTAAAGTAGATCGAAAAATTAGATGACTGACAAAAATATTACAATAAGGATAGTTTAGTCACTACCAAATTAACATGTAAGACAGTGTGAAAGGACAATGACGCATTTTTCTTTTCCATTTGGGACGGTAAATGAAATAGTCAAAATGCTACTTTTAAAGTTAAGTGTGTTATTTGAAATAAAAATTATATGGGTGACCAAAATTTATAATAAAAATAGCTTAATGACTCCAATATTATTTGTCCTTTTTTTTTTATTTAGTAGTTATTAGAGATGGAAGATTCACAATACTTATGTGGTGTGATGTGATTGATATGCCATGTGGGGTTCGTTTGGTTTACGGACAGGATGAGATGAGATGACTCATCTTAGGATTAATAATCCTGGGATAAGTCATCTCAAGATTTACAATCCCACCTATCCCGTGTTTGGTTGGTAACGGATTTGGTGGGTTGAAATTTGAGATGAGTCATCCGATATTTAGTTGAAAACTGGATTATTATTTTTTTTACTAAAGTGCCCCTAAATTTGTGTAATTATATTTATTTGATAATTCAAAATATATGTTAAAAATATTTAAGAATTATAATATGCTAAAAAATAAATATAAAAATTAGATAATTTACTACTTTTATTTGGTAATTCAACAAATAATATTCAAATAGGATTATAAGAATTATCATATAAATAGTATAAATGCAATAACCGTAATAGAATAGGAATAAAAAAATAGTATTTTAAATAAATCAAATAGAATAGGAACAAAAAAAAAATAGTATTTTAAATAAATCAAAATTTGTAGTAAAGATTTCTTAGGTAGATTAGTTGTAGTTATAAGATAAGGATATAGTTAAATTTGTCTAAATTTTTTTAAGGCAAATTAGTTTTAGTTATGAGATAAGGATATAGTTAAATTTCTCTAAGTTTTAGTTATGAGATAAGGATATAGTTAAATTTGTCTAAATTTTTTTATCTCACGTACGCTTCATCCCAGGATAACTAATTCTAACCTCCCAATGGGATTATTTTATCCTATGAATAAGGAATTATGTTGGTTAGGTAAGATGATTAATACTGTCTAAAAAACCCAACCAAATATGGGATGATGTGTGATTAGTTATTAAACTATGGTGGGGTTTCTTTTCTAAAAAATCACCCTAGAGGTTGTTAAACCATTATTGTTGTAATAGTTTGGTCACTTAATTTATTTTCATTTCAAATAACACACTTAACTTTTAAAAATATAACATTTTGGCCATGCCATTTACCTTTTAGTTCAAGTAGATAGAAAAATTAGACGACTGACAAAAATATTACAATAAAGATAGTTTAATGACTACCAAATTAATATGTAAGACAATGTGAAAAGACAATGACACATTTTTCTTTTCCATTTGGGAAGGCAAATGAAATAGTCAAAACGCTACTTGTTAAAGTTAAGTGTTTTTTTTTTTTTTTTTTTTTGAGGTAAGTTAAGTGTGTTATTTGAAATAAAAATTAAATAGGTGACCAAATTTACAATAAAAATAGTTTAGTGACTCCAATATTTTTTGTCCTTTTCTTTAGTTAATAGTTATTAAAGATGGAGGACTCACAATACTTACCTTTGTGGTGAGATGTGATTGATATGCCATGTTGTAACTTTATGTTAGGCAGAGAAAACACGACATGAAGTAAGCTCATTTTTTTATTTTAAAATGTACAAGAGATCTTGAGTTGTTGTTGCTAATTCATCTACATATGACTTTCATTCTTTAGTGCATTGGGATTAATATTATTGATTTTGGTCTTGTTAATAATTCTTATTGGTCCTTTGTACATTGGATTAGGCATCTTAATTGTTCCATTGTGAATATTCTATTCTTGATTTTATGTATATCCTCTCAGTCAATATTCCTATTTACCTTGAATTATAAATTCTCCGTCCACTTAATAATATTTTAAACCACTCTACTTATAGTCAGTTAATTATATGTAAGTCGGAATTCTTTAGTAAAATAATTTTTCGTTAAACGCAATCCCCCTAAAGCAAATATCTCCAATTCTATCCTAAAAAATATCCCCAAAAATTGGACACATGTAAGATTCTCACAACTTACACGACACCGTTTCCCCACACCACCAACACTTTGATTTAACAGCTCCCAACGGCCAACGGTAATTACAAAAATATTAATAAGTCTTTTCATTTGAATCTTTATATAACTACTTTTTCCTTTTACAAAAATCTATCAATCTTTCACCTATACGTACACATTTTTCTATATCTATCTATATACATTCCCCCATTTTCCTTCCAAACACCCCTCTAGAACCCTAGCTACACCGTCTTATTAAATATCAATTAAATTGTTCCAAGAAATTGTCAAAAATTGAAAAGCCCTTTTGTTATTCAATTCCAATTGAACTAAAAATTCTCTTTTTTTTCCCCTATTTAATTGGTGATTCGGGTTTTTCGAAGGCTGCCCGCCGAACCCCCTCGCCGCCGTTCACCGCCACTACTTGAATTCCGGCCAACCGCCGGGTCCTGCTGCTTGTAAGAAGTCCCTGCTTCGGCATCCTTCCTTGGTAAAAAAAATTAAAAAGAATAAAGTTTCAACTTTTACTTTTTCGTAGCATATTTGAAAATTTAATCTTTATTGGATTTAATTATGGTTTCTGTAATTCTGGGATTTTTCAATTTGACTATTTCTGTTATTTTTTTTCATCATTTTAATGCATCTTTAGTTCTGATTTGAATTTTTTGTATTTCTGGTTAGTTAATCAGTAAAGAATTTTTCCCCCTTTTTGGGAGGTTGATGTAACTAGATTTTGCAAGATATAGTAAATGCAAAGGGACTAAAAATAAGCTGTACTACTGTGAAATAGCGTTGTATTAGTTAAAGGGCCTATGATATTTTACTCTTGATTTGTTTTATTCACGCTTTTATTTGTTTGGAAGATATATTTAGGCTTCTAAATTACGGGCGTTCATAGGCTAATCGATGTATCTAAAATCTTAGATTTTTGGCTGCTTGCATTTTTTTTATTATTTTGAATTTTTCCCTAACGTTCTCGGTAGATTATGCATTTCTGATGCATAAGATCCATATTACTGTTATCGTTTTTCTTTGGCGTTCTTATTCCTTTTTGTGGTAACAATTTATTAAGTTATATGGTACTTTGCCCTTTTCTTGTTTTGGTCCTTTTGGTAGATTTGATGTTTCCTCATTTTGATGTGTTAAGACTTTTACTTTTATTGCTTGTCTTGTAAACTTTCCCTTGAGTCGTACATTGATGTTCTTGTGGTACTATAGCAGGTCAAGACTAGAACTTTGGCTATGTCTATAGAAGGACTTAGTATAAATGATCGTGGAGCGGATTATGTTCCTATTCTTCGTTCAGGTGCATGGTCAGACATCGGTGTTCGCCCAGCAATGGAAGATGTGTTTGTTTGTGCTGATAATTTTCTGCATGATTATGGTTTGAATAATTTTGACCATGGTCCTAGTGCCTTCTATGGGGTAATTTTCTTCTTTTTTGATAGTTCAGCCCTTGATTTTCATATGGACACCTTGTTAATGACTAGATTCTTTAAAAAAAAAAAAGAACTCTTTTAAGGTACTTTGTTTGAATAACTGACACTCGTTTATTTGTTGAATTGATTTGCTTCTTGTTTTGTTAGCTGACTTTTGTTGATTGGTATGTTCTTTGTTTTGTATGCCATCCTATGTGATGGTGAGCTCTGTAACCGCTGCATTTAGAAAAATGTTGGAGAATTCCTTAAGGATTATTTAGGTTTGCTTGGGGTAACACTATATGCATATGTTTAAGCATGTTTGGCCTGTTGTTGCCCTTGAGGGTAATAAAGAACTATATACTGCTGATTGACCCTGTAATTATCCGCATGGCTGCTTGCCAACTTGTCTGAAGAAAACTGACGTAACTCTGTAGGATGACTTGTTATTGTCAGTTGGATTAGTCGAGTGTTTTCTGGAGCACATGTGCCTATTAGGGACTGAACTCTGTTATGCCAGAGGAATGGAGGTCTAGAAATTACTTTTACCTCTTTATTACTATATAGCTGAGAGTTCGAGGAGAGAATTATACTTCTTTAGAGTTAATATAACTACTTCAATATCTATAACATCACAAAGTTGGAAGCGAAGCTACTTTTGCAAGAGATGAGGGGAATTGTTGCAAGAACCAATATACATCATTACATGGAAGAGTTTTTAGGCAATTGGATAGATGGAGAAAGCATTAGATGAATAGAACTTTACAGTTAAAGACCTACGTTAACTGTACTTCGTGCCAAATTCTTTCTTTGCCTTAAAGATGAAGGTAACAATTTTATTTAACAATAGCCACCATGGATTTGATAGAATAGGACAGATAATGAGTGAAAAATCTGACATTATATTCAGCAAAGTTTGTTTTATATCGTCAGCATATTATGATTGACCTACTGGAGATAACTATTGGGTTAATGTTGATACAAGTTGCTCCATGTTTGTGAAAAAATGATAGTTTTGTTGGTTGGTTAAGGTTTTTGACGGACACGGTGGAAAGCATGCAGCTGACTTTGCAAGCTATCATTTGCCGAGGTTCATTGCAGGGGATGAAAACTTCCCTAGGAAGATTGAGAGGGCTATTTCATTAGCATTTCTGCAAACTGATAATGCTTTTGCAAAAGCTTGCTCCTTGGATGATGATCTTGCCTCTGGTACAACTGCTTTGGCAGCTCTTGTTATTGGGAGGTTAGAGTTTATATGTAAAATTCATATTTTTTGCATATCTGTGTTGGACACCAGAATGAAAAAGGTTTATCTTTTGTTCTCCAAGCTTGAGGACCTTATGATTTTCTGAAGATGACTATGAATACTTATATTTTGTGTTTAGTCATTTGTATATTGAGGATGCACTAGCTTTCTGCATCGTCGGCGATATTTTTATTGGTGGATGCTTATAGCCTTAGATGGCCTATATAAGTGATGTGAAAGTGGATAATGGAGTCAGTCATAGTAGTTTGTGTCTGTTTTGTACATTAACTCTTCTTGTTTTGAGGATTATATGTATCTCTTCCACTCTTCAGGGTGAAGCTTATTGGATAAGTTTAACGCCATTCCTCTCATTCTTTGATTACACACAAAAAAAAAAAAAAAAAAAAAATTTCTGTTATAGCTATAGTACAACAAAGAGACTCAGTAAATTGATATTTTGCATTGATTGTCGAGTCAGAAAAAGATGTCTATGAAAACTTGGTCAGCTTGTATTGCAAATATAAGTTTTCAAAATTCCGAACTTGCTTTATGATCATTTTGGTACGTCAACCGTTAAAAGATTTTACCAGTGGCATCATGACATAATTATCAATTCAGCTCAACTCTCACACAAACTGGATCAACTTTTTATCTTTCTTTTTATTTTATTTTTTTTTGGGGGGGGGGGGGGGGGGTTTGTGTGTGTATGTGTCTGTTTCACTATATTTGCAAATCCTAATAGCTACTGATTTGTGAAACATAGCATTTTCAATCTAGAACACATTGCTCTCGAGCATTTTTGGGATTCCTTAAATTTTAAAAGGTTTAGCTGCTCTACGTTATCCTAAATTTGTTATGCTTGATTTGCTTCTGTTTGTTCATTGAATTTATTATATAGTACTTTGGTGGTGGCAAATGCTGGAGATTGCCGAGCAGTTCTCTGTCGTCGGGGTAAAGCAATTGCGATGTCAAGGGACCACAAACCTGATTGCTTCAAGGAGAAAAAACGAATAGAAGCTTCTGGAGGATATGTACATGGTGGATACCTTAACAGTCAGCTCAATGTTGCTCGTGCTCTAGGAGACTGGCATATGGAAGGGATGAAAGGTACTGATGGTGGCCCTCTCAGTGCAGAACCTGAACTTATGAGCACTAGTTTGACAGAAGAGGATGAGTTTCTTATCATTGGCTGTGATGGGATATGGGATGTATTTATGAGTCAAAATGCTGTGGACTTTGCTCGTCGAAGGCTTCGAAAGCACAATGATCCGGCAATGTGTAGCAAGGACCTCGTTGACGAGGCTTTGAAGAGAAAGAGTGAAGACAATTTAGCTGTAGTTGTAGTGTGTTTCCAGCCACAGCCACCTCCCAACCTGATTGTTCCTCGACAGAGACTGCGTAGGAACATATCGGCTGAAGATCTAAAGGAGGTGCAAAGTATCTTGGATCAATTGGATGCATGAGATGGTGACGAAGGTTTTCTTTTCCCTCTTTTCCTACTCCCTTGCCCTTCTCCATATTTATTATTACTTATTTAGTCGTTTTGGGTTTATTTCCTCTCTGTTTACCCAGTCTTTGTATTTTGTTTTATTTATTGTACCTCAGGATATGGGAGAAGATGTATCGTTCAACTGTAACATATGCGGCAGGTACTTATTTTTGTTTATTTCACATTGAATACTCATTATTTCGGGTTAAGGTGATCTTCGAGATATCTCGATAATGAAATTTGTTTAGACATTTGTATGGAGTTTTTTGCTGGCACCTGACCTGAGTATTACCATGGATACATAAACACTTGTAATATATTATTTGACAGTTTACTGGCCGAGCATTTAACGGGGTGTGGTTTTCTGCGCTTGGTAAATCTTATGCGTTTGCAATTGGCATGGGTAAATTGCACAAACCGATCCATTCACCTAGTATCTAATCAGAACCATTTGTACTAGTCCACCTAATTTGTTAATTGTATCTGACCATCATTAATTAGTTATTCATTTAGCGGTTACTTGGTTAAAGAGGGTCAGGTTTCGCGAGTAATCCGAACTGTATAGTATTGAGTTAATTTGATAAAATAGATAAAAAATATTACCACATAAATATTTGTTCCAAAAAAAATGACTTATAAAATTTCAATTATTTTGAAAAACAAGTAATAAAATTACAAATTGAAACTTTTGCATTTACTCTTTTTAAAATTAGAAAAAAAGAAATAAAAATATTTCACAATACGAGCAAAAAATATTTATGTTATGTTTCATATTTGTATTTAAGTTGTATGAAAGTAATTTTTTATTTAGTTATGATAATCAGAATACAAAAACAAAAATAATATGCATATCAAAAAAATTAAATGGAAAGAAAAATCTAATACAGTATTTAGGTCTTTGAGTTAATTTAAATTTGAAAATAAAATGATTTAATACTTCTTAATTTCTCTATAATATTAATAAATATTAACCCTTAAGACATATACGTTGACCGGTTTGGTTAACTGTGGTAATACTTGAAATCGGAATCGCTTTTGCAAATGAAATTCAGTGAACTTAACCTATTTTAGAATTCAATTTTGTTATCCTCATTTTTCAGTTTGAAATAAATCGATTATTACAGTTTTTCAGTTATTTTTGTTCATCCCTATTAATACAGTCCTAAAGCACACAGATATGTGCAAAAATAAATAAATAAATAAATAAATACGCAAGACATGTTCACCACTTCTACTGAGACATGATTAATCGTTGTCATTCATTACTCTTTCAGTTCTCGACCGGTTTGCATTACCATTCTTTCAGTATAAGAACAGGAGAAAGATGGATTTCCAGTGAAAACAAATTGGAGTTCCCGAAAGTAGTGATTTCATGTCTTGAAAGGCATGCCGCCTGCTCAAGTAAACCTCTTTATCAAAGGGTTGCGAAATTACCGGAAGCCTCACAACGCAATGCTTATGGGGCCGACAAGAAATGTTATTTCGAGCGACACAAATTGAGTTCATGAAAACTTGACTATAAGTATTTGCAAACGACGAACATATATTTGCAAACGACGAATATTCTCTTCATAATATTAATTGATTTTTTATTTTTAACAAAAAAATTCTCGTACATAAACATTTCGTTGATGTCACAAAGAAATGACGGATATACGAGAAGAAGAAAAGTCATAAACAAAAGTTAAAATCCACCTTTCGTGAGTCTCGTTTGATTGGGAATGATTCTTGTTAGGAATAATAATATTCCGTTTCAACAGGTGCAAGATAAAATCCTTTTAATAATCTTTTCAATTTATATCAAAGAAGCAAATAAATGACAAGGATTGGTGGCTTTGCCATCTTCGAATCCTTTACCTGATTAAATAACAAGAAGACTAAAATGTGCAAAATTAATGGCTTTGTGAGGTTCCATTCAAGTTTTATTGAGATGAAAGATTACACATACGTTGCCATAGTTAAAGATGCTCAAAGAAGGTTCTCCATCTAAAATGCTCCGTACTTGCTAGACTTTCAACATATATTCTATAGTTGTTTTGTTCATTACTATTGAAAGAACTAAAATGCGTTTACATTCTAGTGATGTTACTTACATTAATTACTAAGGGTCATAAACCTTCTTGAGGTTTATGACAATTCTGGCTAGCTCCACTCATGTTTTGAAAATTACACCTACTTCTTCTACCTTACTGTTCAAGTAACAAAATGATGACATCAGCAAAACTAGCCAATGAAAATCCTATATTGCCTTGTTTTTTTCTTTGAAAAGGAAGAAAAATGTCAATGGATAATGGGGCAAAATCGGAACCACACAGTCAAAATTCAATCTATCTAGCAAACTAAATCTCAATGCTAATCCATTTAAATAACTAAGAAAAAACATTTAAATCAAGATTTTTCCTAGAATAGACAAATATAATCAAAATTATTTAGGCAAAAGAGGAAAATAATTTCAAGTAATTAATTAATTAAAAACCCAATAAATTTTTGTGCATGACAGCTCTCTCATGAGGTGGTAATATGTTTTTGTTTGAGGAATTGAAAAGAAGCAAATGTGATGAGATGGGCTAAAAGCGAGAGAACGAAGAGAATGAGCATAGGGTTAATGGTCTTTTGAAAGTGGGATGTGATGGCGTGTAGAAGGAGAAGAAGAGCGATTAGGGTGGAAGGATTGCAAGATTTATTGATTTTTAACAGAGAAAGGGGAAGTGGTTATGATTTTATTGCTTTTCTTTTCTTTGGAAAATAATGTTTGGAAAAGACAAAGGATAATGTGGTCATTTCAACTAGTCAGGGAGGCAGATGTGATTTTCAAAACGTGGGAGAGCTAGTCGTAATTTCATAAACCTCAGGGAGGTTTATGAAATTATCCGACTTACTAATACAGGACAAATCTAAAATTTGAGAATTACTAATAATTTGATTGATTATAAGATTGGACATGTGTATCTAACGTTTCTTATAATACTCCTTTTATATTATTTGAGGAAGTAAGATTCCTCCTATAATCTATATCTATATCTATATCTATCTATCTATATCTATATCTATATATATATAAAAGCATGTAGGATCCTTAAGTTATTTAACAATTAATGTATTTCCTAAAATGCCCTTAGTTTTTAAGTTGTAGTAATATTACAAAAAAGGATATTAATGGAACTACAAAAAGTGGATCAATTAAATCCTAATCAAACTCAACCTCTTTAAAAGTCTTTCAAACCTTTTATAAGTACAAATTTAAATTAGATCCTACAAAAATATATACTTATTTGTTAGTATAAAAATTTATATTTTCTTCTTTAATACTTTTAATTAATTTGTATATAAATTTAAATTTCAAAATCTACGACAAAATTAAAACCAAAATAGTAATTTAGCAAAAAGGATTAATTAAATCCTAATCAAACTCAACCTCTTTAAAAGTCTTTCAAACCTTTTATAAGTACAAATTTAAATTAAATCCTATAAAAATATATACTTATCTGTTAGTATAAAAACTTATATTTTCTTATTTAATACTTTTAATTAATTTGTATATAAATTTAAATTTCAAAATCTACAACAAAATTAAAACAAAAAAAGTCATGTAGCAAAAATAAATAAATAACCAAAACATAGAAAGAGAAATCAATATTTAAATATTTATAATTTTATATTTTTAAATAAATTTATATTCTTAAATTTAATTTTAATTGCAAATATTTATTTAATTCTAAGTGTTATTGGTTATTTAGTATTTAATGTATTTTTTAGAAAGGCTTTATTTTTTAGTCTAATCACATTAAGAACGGACATTTATGAAAATACAAACACTTAGATTAATAAGGTTCTAATAAAACTCAACATTCCTTCAATAATTTTTTGAGTCTTTCACAGAAAGTTTAATTTAGTTTGAAATTAATAAAAAATGCACAAAATATATAGAAAAGAAATAAAAGTCCTCCTCACAAATAAAATTAGAAAGGAATTTAATGCAAAATTGGAAAACCTATTTTGCATCAATTTAATAATGATTATTGTAATAAAAAACTTTGCATTGCCTAAAAGAATATTATATTTAGTAATAATATACTATGGCTGATTCAGAATTTTTAAAAGTTATAGAATAGGAGCCAACCAGGTATGCAATGGGTTAGAACATGAAAACTTTTCTTCTTTTTGTTTTTTTTTTTGTGAAATTATTTTTATGTTTATCGTAGTTATTATTTACATGTAAATGACTAAACTTGACACATCTTTGGCTTTAAATTCACACAAAAAATCCAAATTTTTGTTCATAAATTAAAAAGAATACGAATTACACATTGCAAGTACAAAATTAGATAGAGAAAACCACACCTTATTAAATCAAAATTAATAAAAAAATTACAAGAAAGGAACATTTAAATATTTCCTATCTAACCTTTTCTTTTTAATTTAATGGATAATTTCTTGATTAGGCAGGACCATTTGTTTAATTTATTTTTCAAATTAAAATAAAAATAATATCTTAATTTTTAATTTTTATTTCAAAAATTATTCTTAGACATTATATAGTAAATTCAATTGAATTATCAGCTTGAACTAATTAGCTTGCATATTATTAAAAATGAATATTGTGTTACCTTACTTTAAAATGCCACGAAAGTATATAGCATAGTAGGAAGGAAACTGAAAAACATTATGTTTAATTCACTACACCAACTTGAAAATCAAAATACAAAATTAGTTAATCAAAATTCTGAACTTTTGAATATCATTAAAATTTAAATTTAAAAGATGTAGTAGTTGGTAAATTAAATTTAAAATCATAAAATTAAAAATAAAATCATTCTATCATGCATTAAGCAACATGAGTTTATAAAAAAAAGATTTATTTTCAAAGAAATATAAAATGCCAATCTCATTTTTCTAGATCCTAACTTAAATTGAAAATATAAAAAATTACACTATTGTACCTTGAATTCATTTAACACTATTATTTTGTTGCCTTTTTTACTATGATTTCATTTATAGAATTAAAAAATAACAACTTTAACATATTAAGTTCAAAACGAAAACTAACTATTATTACACTATCTTACAAAAATAGTAAAATACCATATACCATGGACTGAGAGACAAGAAAGTTTTTTTAGAATTAATTTTGATTGAAGAAACTTGGACAATACCTAAGTTGAATACAGAAGACGTGCCCAAAATGGTTAGATTTAGAATTTAGGTGAATTATTTGAATACAATATTGACTATTTGAGAAATTTCCTTATTTTTCTATTTTGTAATCACATTGTTGCATTAACATAAAAAATAATCTTAAAAACCTAAACACAAAGTGCCCTAAAAAATTACTTTAAAACCTAAAAGTATTGTGAAAAATTAACTAAGCCAAGGTTTAAAAGACTTAGGACTAAATTCTAAGAATCTACTTCCATTATAAAGAGTCACCAAGAATTGAAATTTAAAAAATGTAAAACTCATTCTTGTGAAAAGGTCACAATGCATAATAAGGTTGCATAACATCTTTAATCATTAAAACTTCTTTATATAAAAATATATGATTCTTTTCTTTAATATAACCTGAGATTTTGAATGTGCTATTTTGAATCAAATCAACATTCTTAACAACTCAATCGTGATAGTTGAACAAATATTTATCACTTTTTAATGTGAAATTTAATTAGTGTTCAAACTCTTACTAATATTAAAATACTTATATTTTGATAATGTACAAAGTAATTAATTCATTACAAAATGATTTGACCAATATATATATATATATATATATATATATATATAAGTTTAGGTAACGAATGCGTTAGGGTGTTGGTTAAGTAAGCTCTCGAGCGTTACTTATTCAAAAAGTAAAGTTAATTCAAAAAAAGTTTCTAAATATACGAGTGCCATAAATATGAGTTTATGCATTACAAAATTTTTGCAGTTTTAAAATTTCATATAACACAAAATCAAGCCATATCTTATTTTTTGAACTCTTATAGTAGGGAAAGGAAAAAGGAAAAACCAAACTGATAGAAAATGGAGGGGAGAAGTTCAATACCTTCAAATGCATAATTTTTACACTAGATATAAAATATAAGATTTTGCAAGTCCTTTGAGGCTATAGTTATTAACAAATTTCAAAATTCATTATTCTCATAATATATGATATTTTAATTGATACTGAAAATTTATATATATATTACATAATTTTTTGAGTTTGATGAGTAATATTAATTGATTTTATTGAGTGATTAGTTAGGTCAATGTCCATGAAAAGGCCAAATATTTAATAATATTAATTACATAAAATTAGAATTCCATAAAATCTATATATCAATTGCTTAAGATCATTACAGTGAGACAAATTTAAGGAACATATACTTAAGAGGACTTTATTATAAATATATTGGAAGCGTATCATTCAGAGATATCATACCACATAAAATTTATTATTTATGACATACATATCTAAGCTCTATCATTAAAAATATATATATGAAAGAAAGAATTGGACTATTATCTTTTTAATATATATGTAAAATGTACAAAACAAAATCATATTAATTTTCAAGTGCATGGTGTACATTAGAGAGTTTTATTATATAATTACGTTTATTTTGGGTAAAGAAAATAAAACATAATATATATATATATATATGTATATATATTTTAGAATGTTTAGGTTTACAATTTTTTTATGGGTAAAGTACAGAGGAAGAAGAAGAATATTACCAATTATGCGTAAACAAGATAAAAATTATGATAAAAATAGAAATAAAATAGTAAAAAAAATGCCTAACTAAATAAGATAAGTCATCACAAGATTGCAAATGATATGTTCAACACATAATTGTACAATTTTATTGCATAATCAATCAAAATAGATGATATAACTTAATTTTGCACAATAGTAGCATTATCTTTGTATGCAAGAAGTGCTACCTTTGAAATAATTCATTATTTGAAAGTTAGAATCACTAGACTTATATGTGTCTTTGTAAATTGTACTTATTTGATATGCTCAAAGGACAAAATTATCATAATTCTTATACACATCTTAGATTTGTTAAAAATAGAAATCATAATAGACAAATTGAAAATTAGTAAAATTATAAAAAAAATTTAAAATAAGTCATTTGGAAATATTAATTGTGGTACAATTATATTAAAGTCTCATTTCATATTTTATAGATATAATAGAGACATGCAAATTTATTAGTCAACTTATCAAAAGTTTAGGGATTTCAAGCATAATTACATCTTTTTATAAAATAACATGTTACCTTTTATATGATAGCAATTTAAAATTTTTTAAAATTTTCGTAATTTCTTTCACAAGGATATTTTAAAGAAACTAACATTATGCCAAATGCTATTAGAGATATTCATATGTTCTATTCAAATTCTTTTAGAAAAGAAAATAATATGTGAAGTTAAGAAAAGATAAATGTGAAACTGTTAAAGTAAAGTTAGTAGTATTGTAATACTTGAAATGTAGGTTTTTAATAATAGTGGTTATACCTTTATTTGGTTTTTAAGGACATAATTAACTTGAATCTCACATAATTTTTAGACATGGCTTTGAAAAATACAAAATCTAAAATTACTATTTTTTCGGCCTTTTATAATATCATTTATTGAACAATTATTAAACGTGCGAAGCACGTGCCCCATCTCTAGTGTTGGTTAAAAGTGAATTAAAATTTATGATCAGATTAACTTTTGTTAGGTTGCTCCACATCAAAGTTGAATAAATTACTTTAAATAATCATCTTTAACATGAGTTATGGAAAAAATCATACATGTCATTTGAGCATATAAAATCGATTAATAAAGAAGGGGTCAAGCCAGATAACAGAGACAAGATTGACTTATAATTAAAGTCTTTCAAATAACTACTATGGAGAAATTGAAGGGCCTATAAGATTCAGAGACTGCGCAAATACGTTGAGGAGAGTGATAATGTGGCAATGCTGATGTTCTGTCAGAAAATCAACAGCATTTGGTTTGTAATATTCTTGAAAAGCAAAAAATATTTGCATGTTAATTTCGAGATGTTATTCAGAAAAGGCAAGCAGTGCAAACACAGGAGTTAACATGGATTTCATTCTAAGACTAGCAAGTCAAACATTATTTTGAGTCTTAGAAGACAAACTGCCTGCTCAAGCAAACCTCTTTCTCGTAAAGTTGTCTTAAATTTGGCTTCTTGTTTCATAACTCTTACCTCTTCTGAAAGTTAAATGACTTGATTGAAAAGGCAAAAGTGAAGCCAAAAAGGACTACAAATCCAACTAGAATGAGTGCAACGTATCCCAAGAAGTCATGTCTAAATCCAAAGTAACTCCTTATAAATTGTTCCACTGTTTCATGTGTTTCAAGCTCCTCTTTTACATCTCCAAACTGTGAAGCAACCAGCCCATACAATGTCCAAGAGACAGGACAGATGTAATAGTACCACCTCCACCACACTGGAATTCTCTGTAATGGAAAGGAAAAACAATGAAATGTTTCAGCTCTAGATATTTTTGATCTTATTAATTCTATGAGCCTTCTTGTTGTTGGAGGTCTTACCGTTCGAGGGATCAAAAATCCTGAGAACAGATTCCATATTGCATAAAATGCTGATGAAACTATCGAAGCAATATTGTGGTTAGGTGTTACTGCCACTGACATCATCCCATAGAATGTGTAGTATAACAAGGTGACATACATGAAAAACAGATACCAAAAAAACTTGGTAGCTGTCCATTCAAATCCAATCATGGCATATACGATCGCTCCATAGCTGACGGCCTGAATCAGAATGTATGGCAGCTCAATAGCCATCTGCATGAAAAAAGAGTTCCATGCCCAACAAAATAGTTATGGTTATCTTTTCTGTTATGAATAAAAATTTAGATGAACATTTTTCAGCATTGGTCGAACTCTTTTAGAATGGACATAGACATTTCCTTATACCATGTACAGTTTTGCTTCTTCACAATTTTTGGCCTCCAATGCTGATAGCTATTACATAACATTCTGCAATTGAAACTATTGGTCATTACCTGTGCAAAAGCATAAGAAAGAGGTGAATACATTCCTGCAGCTTTTTCCCTATAAAAAACTGTTCTCTCAACAGCAACAACAGGCTGAACTGACGTA
The DNA here is from genome assembly GCA_024721245.1 of Mitragyna speciosa. Classification (NCBI taxonomy): domain Eukaryota; kingdom Viridiplantae; phylum Streptophyta; class Magnoliopsida; order Gentianales; family Rubiaceae; genus Mitragyna; species Mitragyna speciosa. The sequence goes on from CM045557.1 coordinate 7,151,740, forward strand.
GAATTTTGTATACCCATAAACAGAACTGCAGCATACATTGAGCCCATTGCATTGAAAAGGTCTTGTTGCCTCCTCCTGAAATTATACATACCCAAAATTGAACTTTTGCACTGGAGAGAATAAAAAAATGGAGATCAAGGTGATGTATTCAAACTTCATTTCATTCCCACAATATTCACCTTTTGGTGCCAAGATCCCAGAATATTGTTCCGAACATTAAAGCAATCATTGTTGTGTAAAAGAGCCGGACTGCAGTGTACCGTGGATTTCTCCAATATGACCAATGCTGTTTCCAGAGGCAAGCAAGGAATTGGATATAAAACGATTGGGAATACCTTGTTGGGAAGTATAGTTCTTTAGATTCGGGGGCTGGTGCACTCAGCTCCTTAATTAGTGCTTTATTTCTCCTGAACCACCAAATAGTCTTAATCAGTGCACAGTAGGTGAGTAACATTTAATGTTATAAGAGTGCATAATATATTTGAATAGTTGGAGAATTTTCAAAATAAGAAAGGATAAAAAGAAAAAGTACAATTCACGTGAAAGATTTTGAGTGATGTCTATTTAATTTAATCGATATGATTGTTTATAATGGTCAAGATTACATGAATAGGTATGTCTATTCACTCAAGACACAGACGAGTGAAAATGTGTGTCTCATTACATAGAGACATCTTTATGTTTATAAATATCACAGACATGCTAGTGTGGAAGACACAATATTTTTATTCTCTTATACCTTCGCATTTCTCCAACACAAAGATAAATATATCAATCATTTGAGTGCTTAGTGGATTGATTTCATTAGTACAAAGCGCAATCAATCACTAAGTTTCAATATTATATCCTAGAGGTCAATTTGTGGACTCTTTTGCATACCAATAATTGGAGGGACAAATTAAATCTTAAAAAAAGCGACATTTTTGTACGCCTTAAAGCCATCTCTCCTGTTCAAGGTTACAGTATTGCAATAATAAGGTATGCATTTTAATTTTTTGCTCTAACAATCTTAAGCTTTAATTTTGTTCTACGTGTCCAAATATTAAGAGAGACGGCGGGAACATATTGTTGGAGGAAATAAGAGAATATTCATTGGAAATGATCCTACTTGCAACACTTAAAGAGTTCATGCACAAGTATAGTAAAAATGACATTCTAAAAGGTATGTTTAATAACTTTTTTGACAAGGTAAAATTATATTTTTACAAATTGGGTAAAAGAAGGCAAAGTAATAGTAAGTAATTACCGAGTTCATTTATGCCATTATAGTAGCATGATTGGTCAACATCTCTCATTGCAAATACTTGTTTGAGATATTAAAATGAGTTCAATCTTATTTCTCTTATAGCACGTTGAAATGTGAGGGTGCATTCATAATAATATGTTAGACCAGTAAGCATAGAATTATGTAAAATTCCTAATTTGATTTTTCTTTTGGAATTTTAAGGTTAACCTAAAATAAATAACTCTGGAATAAAACTAGCTATTGAGAAAAGAGAAGGAAAAATTATTCTCTTTATTAATGAGTTTAGAATCATAGATAAAGAAAAATTTTGGTCCAAATTTCTCTAATAAATCTATAAAAAGAAGACCTATAGCGAATATATGGATTCAAAAATGGACTATTTGGATAGTCATGCACCGCAGAAAATGTGGTGAAGTATATTACAAGAGTTGCGTCCTATTGTTTGGAAAGGGTTGTGTTTTTCATGAAGTGACACTTGATGTTAGTTGTGTCTTTTAATTAAAGGATGTATCTTTATTTAAAAGAAGTCAACTAGTAAAAATGGGAAGACGTGTCATTTCAATTAAAAGCACATAAGTAACTTTTGACAAATGGAGACATTGTTTATTAATAAAAAAACTTACCAGTGATTGTCTATTTGATTTTCATCCTTGGTGGGGATGTAATTTCTTGATGATACAAGAAGTACAACATATGATTGATTCCACCAAGGTTGATAATTTGTAGAATTAACTTTTACAAATAAAGCAAAATGATTGAGGAACTAACTTCAAATGGTGTCTAAATCAATTGCGGAAAACAATTGTAACAGGAAATTTATGTTTTTAATAGCATATATTCAAGTTTACAATCAAAAGTTGACACACACTAAATTAAACATAGCTATGTAATCAATTAATGTTTGAATGATCACTATTGATTTTGCGGGATCCAGTAAAAATTGGATTGGTCAATAGCAAAAAGTATTGCATAAGATCTTGTGTATTCAAAGGGGATATGATAAAAACCCATACTATAAATCACTAGTACTGGAACCTTGACTTAAATGCTTGATACAACATCAAGTTCAGTGAGTCAAAGCGCACTATATATGTGATTAAAAGCACTACAATATATTCATACCATCCCAAATAAAATGCTTGGTCTATAAAATTGAAAGAAGATGAGCAACATGCTTCTAACGGACTATAAAACCAATTAAATGTAATACCCCATTAAGTGGGGAGTTTTTGGGGATAATTTTTATAAGCGAGATAAAATGGTCATTTCACCATATTATAAAAGAAAAAAGAAGAAGAAAAGATTAAGCAGCAAGCGGGTTTCAAGAGAAAGACAACTGCAGAAAACCAAAGAAAGAAACAAAAGCAAAAAGAGAAGAAGAAGAAAAGAAAGGAGAGAAGAAGAAACGAAAGGGAGGAAGAAGGAAAGAAAACGAAATCGTCAGTCACAACTACGACTAACCATTGACGCCAGCAAGGTTCTGGCCAGCAAGGAGAGAAAGAAAAGGAAGAGAGAGAGAGAGGAGAAGAGAAGAGAGGAAGAAAGATAGGAAAGTATAGAATTTTGGGTGGAAATCAATTTGAGGTAATTAAATGTTTAGATATTGTTTTATTATGATAGTTAGAGTGAAATGCATATTTATTCTAGTAAGAAATTTTGGGATGCATGAGAGAAATTTGATTGGATAGAAGTTTAGGGTTTATGTAACTTTAGGAAATTGGGGTAAAATTTATTTCTTTATATTATTTAAAATTAATGCCTGTTATAATAATGTAGATTACCCCAATTAGAAGAGGAAAATTGATTTGTGGGTTAAAAGTTGAGATATGACTTAAACCTACACCATGCAAGATGGGCAAAATAAGTGAGCTAAGTCTTAGGGCCTTGATTAAGGTTATAATACTATTTTCTTTATAATGTCTTTTTAGTTATTAATTTGGATTGTAATGTTATATGATGAATTCCAGAAAGCAAGTGGTGGAAGCCTCATAGGGGGGAGGTCTAGTCCGAGATTTTTGGTGTATAGTCTATTTTGAAGATAAGTATAATGCATATTATAGATTGATAGTAATATATATTGCTTGAAAAGTGACTGTGAATATGTAGTAATATGTTCTTTGTATAAAAATTAGATTGGTGTGCATGCATGTTGGCAAACGATTGCATTTTGATTGAAATGCATATAAAGTGATTGACTATTGTTGTGCATGAATGGTTGATAATGATGGCAAGTGTTTAAGAGTGAATTTTGTATGCAAAGCTTACGAGGTATTCATAATTGCCATATTATAGCATTTATTTTGCATAGTCGTATATTTGGCATAAAGAACTCGGGAAAAGTGAATGTATGATTGGCTAATGATGTTGTATGTGGTACTTAGAATTTTGACAGTGTTGTAAAGATTGAAGAACTAAATTGTATGAATAACTTAAAAGCAATTCTATACAGAATTAACTAAAGCTAATGTGGTTATTTTTAGTCTAGATGCACCTAGTATATGTCGGTTAGGGAAGTCCGTTGTGATTCCCTGATACTTTTCATGGGACAAATTACTTTTCATGGGATATTATACCCTTCAGGGGACAGATTACATTTCGTGGGACAGTTTATCTTTCGTGGGATAGTTTATGTTCTGCATAGTGTGATTTTGAGAAATAATCAAAGCATTAAAGTTGTTTATGAAAGCAAGAATGTGATTAATTATTTGTTTTATGCCATGTATGATGGATATTCAAATAGTATACTAAAAGAGTTTCTATAAGTGACTGTTCTGCTTAGTAAAAATAGTGTTTGGTTGCATCACTTATTAAGTGCTAATGATGTTTGATTATTGCATGTATAACAATTTATAATATGTATTGTAACATGTCGTGTCTGGGCTGGCCCAATAACTTTTGAGCTTTAAACCACGGGCTCAAAATGCTTAAGCCAAGTTATTTAGTAGCCCAAGCGTAGGATGTTATATACTATTTATTTTTTCTTTCTCCCACCAATGTGGGATATCACATTCACCCCTCCTTTAGGCCGTTGTGTCCTCGCAAAGCCCAATTCATATCCAGATTGTCCACTCGGTTGTGTCGGATTCTAGAGGTGGCTCGTACGGGCTTTAGAGGTGGCACCCGCCCCTAGGTCGACGTAGCACTTAGCCCCGCACAGTACTTAATTCCTTCACTTCCTTGCGTAGTCCGGCCCAATACCATAGGTCCAGTCTCACCCCGTGCAGAGACCACACGAGGTTCGCTCTGATACTATTTGTAATATCCGCATCTAGACTGGCCCAATAACTTTTGAGCTTTAAATCACGGGCTCAAAATGCTTAAGCCAAGTTATTTAGTAGCCCAAACGTAAAATGTTATATACTATTCATGTTTTCTTTCTCCCACCGATATGGATATTCCACATCGGTGGGAGAAAGAAAAAATGAATAGTATCCACATCGGTAGGAGAAAGAAAAAATGAATAGTATATAACATCCTACGTTTGGTCTACTAAATAACTTGACTTAAACATTTTGAACCCGTGATTTAAAGCTCAAAAGTTATTGGACCAGCTCAGACGCGAGATGTTACATGTATTATGCTTACTAGTATTGTAAACTTGCCTCCCAAATCTTCAACGTTTTTTAGATAGCGCAGTAACTAGAAGGTAAGAGGAGATTGTCTGGATTTGGAGGTACTACCTGGTTGTTTTGTTTCTTCCGAGAATACAACAAGATATTGTAGAGTTTATTTCTCAGTCTATGTTTTTGGCATGATATGGTTATTGTAAATATCATTTTTGGTTTAACTGCTTCGTTGGTAGAAATTCCAAAATCCTGGGATATATATACAAAGCTCTCTTAGACACTTTTGAATGGTTGAAATGTGGAATTTATGGGTGTTGAACATCTATGATATATTGATCTAGATTAAGGCCAAGGGTCTAATTCTTATTTATTTCCATGTGAATGGCTTACAATATGATAATGAGATTGAAGTGTGTGTGGTTGGTTGTTGAACCATTGGTTGATGTGTAAATTGTGAAGATATTGAAAATGTTTGGGATCGTTGAGTTTTGTGTAGGTTGAAAATTTTTGGAAAAGCTCAAATTACATAGGACATGTTGCTCAAATTTTGGTAGAATTCAAAAGGGATTTAAGGCTTACGTAACTTGGGGTGAATTATTCCACCCTGGACTATGTGCCTGTCACAACTTACAGGTTGTGAGAGTAAAGTGTTCACTATAGAAGCACTATTTGATGGTGTCCACCTTTGTGTTTGCTATGGAAGCACTATTCGATGGTGTCTCCCTATGTGAGTGTGAAGTGTTGCCATTTCTAGGAGTTTAACTCTTACAGGACTTATGAGGATATAAATACATGGCCATGATAGTGTCGGGGAAAACTAAGTGACTCAAACTATAGAAATTAGTGTTTGAAGCAGATGCAACTTGTCAACAAAGGATCGCTGGTTCAAAGATTATTACATTTACCAAGTCATTCAAACTTGTCGAAATATGCTTTACTAAATAAAGGTTCAAATCGCAAGATATTACCGTGCACTAATTTCCAGATTTGTCAAGTGCTCACTATTTTGAAAATAGTGGGGTATTGTTGGAAAATTTTCAAAACAAGAAAAGTGCAAAGGAGTACAATTCACATGAATGGTTTTGAGTTGTATCTATTCAATTTAATAGATATGACTATTTATAATGGTCATGAATACATGAATAGTATGTCTATTTGCTTAAGACATGGATGAGTGAAAATAGGCGTGTTATTATGTAGAGAAATAAAGATGGCTATAAATATGACAAACATGCGAGTTGTAGAAGGCACAATAGTTTTATTCTCTCATGTTCTTATTTTTCCGACACAAAATTAGATAAATCTGTTAATCGTATGAGTTTTTAGTGGATTGATTTCCTTAGTGCAAAACGCAGTCAATTACTAGAATTCATTGTATCCTAGAGGCTAATTGGTGGACTCTTTTGCACACCAATTATAATAGGGGCAAATTAAACCTTAAAGAAAGCGACATTGTAATGCACCTTGAAGCCATCTCTCCTGTCCAAGATTCCGGTATTGTGATAATAAGGTACGCATTTTAATTTTTTTACCCTAACATGAATCCACTGAAACAAACATCTACACGAGGAGTATGAAAAATATCTCAGATTAAGCAATAATCCATGTGAATTTTGAGAGTGGCCTACCTATACAACTCTGAGCTCTTGTACAATTCCGCAAAATCAATACCATGAGCTGCTTCTTGTGCAACAGAAGTTACCTCCAACATCCAAGTTGCAGGATTATGACCATCTTTAATTTTACCGACTCCATTGATCCCCTTGAGGTAGAAATTAAAAAAAGCAAAGTTACAAAGTTTACTTCTGGAGAACTCGTTCAAGTGTGTCATAAGATGCATCCTTACCTCAAAGTACTTGATTAGCTTAACAGAGTGGAGTCCTAATTGGCCAACATATATTTCTTCTCCTCCCCGCTTTAGAAGCACTAGCTGCAGTTAATGCTATGAGTAATCTATGTTTCCCTTCAAGCTTAGAAACTGAAACAAATGAGATATTAACCAGCTCTCACTTCATCAAAAGCATCAAAGATGTCAATGCTTGGCTGATGGATTGTGCACACAACTGTTCGGCCTGTATCCACTGTGTTTCTCACTGTTCTCATCACTATTGCAGCCGCTCTAGCATCCAGTCCTGATGTCGGCTCGTCCATGAAAATTATCGACGGATTGGCAACAAGTTCGACAGCAATAGTTAACCTCTTGCGTTGCTCAGTTGAAAGACCATTTACTCCAGGCAATCCAACTAATGCTTCCCCCAGAGGAGTCAGCTCGACTAGCCCCATGACTTCTTCAATGAACATCTGCAATTTATGCAAACGATCTCAATTGTTTGAGATGTGTACAAATAGAAGACAATCTAGCACATTTCAAATCACAGATCACCTTTCTGGTTTCAGCATCAACTTCATGAGGCAGTCGTAACCAAGCAGAATATTGCAAGGACTCATTCACAGTAACATGAGGAGAGTGAATATCAAATTGCTCGCAGTATCCTGCTATACGGGCAAACGTCTCTTGTTTCTTTGGGTACCCCGAAATAGTGATTGCTCCTTCAATATATCCACCTGTTTTTCTACCTGCCAAGACATCCATCAAAGTAGTCTTCCCAGCCCCACTAACGCCCATCAAAGCAGTTAGAACTCCTGGTCTGAAAGCGCCACTGACACCTTTCAAAAGAACTAGCCGATCTTCAGGAATACCTTGAGCTTTCATCTCCTGCAAGCACAGTATGTTTTCAGATGCGTGCATGGTACAAAGGATAGGAAGAGAGTAAACTTTCAGTGATTTAATAGTGAACTAGGATCCTACGAGAAATGGATTAAAGATTTTTCCAATACATTGTTTTCTTTTGTAAGTAAAAGGAAAAAATATATTATCAGATGATTGAGAAAACAATACTGGTACTATTTGAGTTTCCTCTTTCCTTTAGACCAAGAGTATTAACCAAGTGTGAACAAACTTTCCAATTCGAGATATACCTGTGGCATGTCGACTGCATATCTCAAATCTTCAAAAGTCATACATAGGGGTTCAAAAGGCAGAACCATTCCCTTCCTCTTTGAATTAGTTCGATCAGGGCTACCTGTTCCTTTGGACATGGACCTTGGCAAAATATTTTCCCCAGCAATGGTATCTCCTGCAGGTTTTGAAATAGAAAGCATTATGCCATTATCGTCGAACAATAAATTGTAAATGAAGGGTAATCCAGTGACAACCCACCAGAAGAGTTCTTCCCTTTTGATGACAATACATTAAGCTCTCCTCCTTTTCCTGCAATATCCCCTGCTGATTTTTCTTCAGAGAGCACTGCTTGATGTTTCCCGATGGCTGTATTTATAGACATTGATTAGATACTTAATGGTTTCGACTTCCAATATTAAAGACAGTAAATTAGGACAAAATTTAACTCAATACTAACGTTTGAGATATGTAAGAGCCAATATATTCAGGAAATTGAATAGAAACATATATCCAACCAGAACTCCTACTCCAGTCCAGTACCAATGTGCTTGAGGAAAAATACCACGAGACTTTAAGACTGAAACACCTAGTGTCTCAGTTGAACCAGTAGGGACCTGCAAAACAAGAATTCTCATAAAAGCTGCAGCTGAAAAGATCCATTTCAGATAATAGCAGAAACCTCAGAAGGATTCTTACATGTCTCCAGCTCTTTCCTAGAAATTCATTAACAGCAATAGCATTCTGCCCATACATCAAAGGCGAGATCCAGTAACCCCATATCCACCAAACTTTAATATTATCTGCCAAAAAGATTGCATTTTTTCTAATGAAATCTTGCTTACAAAATCAACCAAGAAATTACTTCGAGACAGTTACAACATTTAAAATTTATACTTTATACCTCTTGACAATATAAATCCACCAAGTACAAGAACTGCCAGTATTGCAAATGTTCCAAATGTGTTCGCAACTGTCATGTCTCTTCCTATTGCTGCCATAAAGCGAAAGAGTCCTAATGCCATCTGGTGAATGCAACCGAGGAGAAACATTTGTCTAAAGAACCTGCCAACATGAGACATGATGGTCCTCTAATCAATAAAAATCTAATAAAGGTATTGCCTTTTGAATTGAATATTTGATGCAATAGGTATGCTGGTAGAGCCTGAAACTGATAGCAGTAGTGCGCTTAATACCTTTATGGCCCAGATCTGACTGCAAATACATTTTTACTTTTTTTTTTTTTTTCGGTTAAGCATAAAACTTACTAATTTTTAAATTGAGTCAGGAAAACAAATGCCAAAAGTCAGAAAGGTAATTTTCCGTAACTTAAATTCTTATAGCCTGCTAAGAAACTACAACAATCCAGTGAATATCATTACTTACCTTCCAACATCGGGATCCAATCCAACAACATAATACGTCAAACAGACCCAAATAACAACTTCAAAAAAGGTGATTGGTAACTTAAGGATCCATGTGGGAACAGCATATGCCCATGCAGGAAAAAAGAGAAAGTCACGTTGCTTATAGAACACAGGAAGTTTCAGTATACTGAGGGCAAGCTCTGAGAATCCATTAAACATAAGTGCAACAAGAGCAAAAAACAGAGCACCCATGAATATTCCGCCATCAGTTATTGTACTTTTGTGCATCTCAGTTCTCAGAAACACAGTCATGACGATGAATGCCAAGAAAATAAGCTGACATATGTAAAAATAATAGTCAGTACAGTCTTGTTTTAAGTACTCCTCAAAAACTACAGATTTTTATCTTCTCCCATTTCAAAGAAAAGAGGAGATGTTTTTGGCATGCAACACACCTGCGCCATCTTGAATATGTGGACGAATGCATTCCTTTTCATAAGCAGGTATTCTCTGGATGCACAAGCCTTCAAAAGCTCCATCTTCCCAACTCCATATTTCTTAGTTGTTAGAGCAGCAGGGTGCCCTTTGGATTTGTCAAAAGGTACAGAAAGTTCGTCATTTAGTTTAAGTCCAACATGGAATGATTGAAATGCTTCTGAAAATTCCCTAGCAGAAATAAAGTGGAAAGGTTCATCTCTCCGAACCCAATACTGCTCTTGATCTTTCTTTGATGTGACCTTTAATTGCCGGCAGAAACAATAACAGTAAATATCCAGCAGGCTTCAATATTAGTACATAGCAAAGTACAAGAAATCGCTGTGTAGAAGCTATGCTTACTTCTTGGAGGAAATCAGCAACGCCTTTTCTCTCTGGACATTTGAAACCCATGTGTTCAAAGAATTCGACTACATTTTCACGGGGTCCTTGATACACAATCTCCCCATCTGATATTAGAATTATATCATCAAATAACTCAAAAGTCTCTGGCGGAGGCTGCAGCAGTGAGATTACAGCAGTTCCTTGGAGAATGTGGATGGATTGTTTCATTGCATTCACAATCTGAAAAGTAGTTGAACTATCCAAACCAGTAGATATCTCATCCATAAAAAGTGCCCTTGATGGTCCAACTAGCATTTCCCCTGTATTATGCATGATACAAGAAATCCTTTAGACGTATTTTTCCACATGCTTCATATAAGCATGAAAATTCTACTCGGACAGAAATATAACTGCCTAGTCAGGGACAGAAATATAGCTGCAACTTCCTTTTGAACACAGAAAGAGAAATCTGTACACATCTCCTGTTTTAGAATACATGTCTCAGAAGGCTTAATAACCCTACTTTGAGTTTGCGCACAACATTCCCTCGTCAGGACAAGAGATGGAGGGAAGTCGGAAGATTTCCCTCATTTTTTATCCTTTTTAGACAACAGTGGGCAAGATTCTATAATCCTTATGTTTTCACCTGTTGTGACGCGCTTTTTCTGTCCTCCAGAGATCCCTCGTATCATTTCATCTCCCACAAGAGTATCAGCGCAGATATCAAGTCCTAAAATCTGCTTAGTAACAGATGCAAAAAGAGAAAAAAAAAAAAATCGACAGTTAAAAATGTGGTGAAGAAGGGATAAGACATTAATCTTAACAGTTTTAAGTAACTTTAGTTAGTACCTTTAGAACATAATCTGTAGCAGCGTGGGACTCTTGCCCTATTAAGGCCAAAGACTGCATCATCAAATCAAATCAAATCAATTAATGCATTTTGAGCAAATAGAAGACAGAGGACTAATTAAAGCTATTTCCAGAAGCATTTTGGGCTAACGCCAAAGAATGATCAAAATTTTTTGAGTTGAGATGATTTAACCTTCATGTAAATATCAATGTCAGGGTCTGGCTTAATGTTTGCTTCTTTTTCTCTTCTCAACAATTCTGTCATTAGTTCTGCCAAATTCCCAAATGAAAGTAAAATTATTGGACGCATATCACCTGAGAACAAAGCCGAAATCTTTAATCAAATGTTTCAAAACTTATGAGACTCTTACTCACCATAACGAGGTCCGGCTCCTTGGCATCTTGCTGAAAAGGCTATTGTTTCCCTCACTGTCAGTTCACCAATATGAAGATCATGTTGACTTATATATGCTGAAGACCTTTGAGGAACAAATTCATCCATTGTATGGCCATTGTATGTTACAGTCCCAGAAACCTATGGTCCCAATAAGGAGGCATTAAGGCATTGGACAAAACAAACAAGTCATCATCAACAATCAGGAATTAAGAATTCTTGTTTCCTTACTTTTAGATCAGACCGCAATTTTCCTGCCAAAGCTAACAACAACGTTGTTTTCCCAGAACTTGGAGGTCCTAAAAGCAGTGTCATTCTGCCAATTGAGCTCACATCTATTAGAAAATAACTTTCAAATCCGAAAATTTCCCTCTTTAACGTACTACCCTTACCTTCCAGGCTTGATAATTCCACTGATATCATGCAGTATCACAAATGGTTTCTTTCTCTTCGGAAGAATATGGAGATTATTCAAGATACCCTTCAAAATAGCCAAATTACTTATCAATTGAACAATTTATAAACAGGGCAGTAACAAAAAGTAAATCTTTATAAACATGGCATTACCTCTAACACATTAGCAAAGAAGTTAAACATTGTAGGCAGACCTCTACTGCCAACATAAGCTTCTGCTTCAATATTTAAATGCTCAAACCGAACTTCAATAGTTGGAAGCTGAATACCAACTCTGAAACCAATTTATAATCACAATAAAACACATAAAAGAAAAAAGAAATTGATCCCACATCAAACTCTGCTTTGTTTTGCTCGAAAATTAAAATTACCTATCAATACGTTCTCTGAGCTTCAAAAGAAATCTTTCATTATCTTCCTCTGCAGTTTTCACTAACTTCTCTACTATATTTCTTTTCTCTAGAGGGCCAAGCTTTTTAATATCAATCTCTCTATGATGACCTTCTTCTTCTTTAAGTATGCCAACTTGTATACGCCTGAATGTTGGAAGTTTCTCTAGAGCAGCCCATTTTAATGCTTCTTCTTCATCCTCTTCTTCTCTAGTAGATCTGGAAAAGATTTCCAAGGCTGTGTTTGTCCATAAGTTTGAACTGCTTAGCCTGATACTACTGAGCCTGTGCAATTCACCAGTCTCCATTTTTTACAACTTGAAAGAGCAGAATTTGGCTATACTAACTGAGAAATGTTCCCCTCAGAAGCTGAATGGTAGAACTTTAGGCCTCCTGGAACTGAAACACAATTGATCAGATCAAATGACACCAAATTATCTGTGTTTATTTCTGAATCTTTTTACAGGTGCATACTTTTGGTTTCAGCTGCTAGTTCATGCTGTACCACTTTCTGTATAAAGATTTCGTGGCACTTATTATGTTAGAGATCTTGCTTGAATCGGTTCTAAAGTCCAACTTGTAAATTTTGTTATCCAATAGGAAGTCACATGAATATGAATATATTGATCCATGCTTATGTACGAAAATGACGCAAGATTACTTATGGTTCGTAGACCATAAGTTCACTCGTGAGACGATAAGCCAAATTCATGTAATAATTTCTTTCTCTTGAACAGGAATATTTGGTCATTGTAAAGATATTTGAACTCTCAAACTTCCCAGAATTCATAATTTTCCTTATTATTGACCGATTATTGGTTTCTCCCTCTGATTTACGAGCAACACAATTTGTACAAGATGCTACACATATGAAAGATTGAAAATGTTCATTATTTGAAAACGAAAAAAATATAACAGTTAGGATATACAAATAATAGTGTATAACTACTTTCACACAGTTTCAACTGATGAATGTACATAAATTGGTCCATAATCATAATTTGAATCAAAAGTTCCTCGAATGTATACCCCAGAAAAGGGGGTCTTAATTTTCTTGTGTGGCCCTAAATCCATGATGGATGAGCAAAAAGCATTAAATATCTTGAAAGTTTGTCTATATCCATGACGGCAATTTATCTCAAAAATCACGCTCAAGATAGAGCTCTCAGGTGGTTGAAAATGGGATGCTTCGATGTGACGGCAGATTAATTTCTGAACCCAAAAAAAAATATCTCGTTTAGGCTCTCCCAGAGAAATTGCTGGGGTCCACCAGGTGTGGATAAAGCTTTTTCTATCCTATACTCATTTTCCAATAAAAGAGGAATCTTTCCCTTTTCCTGTCTGTTCCCAAATAGTTAAAAAAAAAAAAAAAAAAGAGAGAGAGACAAAAGAAACATAGATCAAAAGCCCAACAAAAATTTCAATATCAAGCCGTTAAATGAAATTAAACATGATTAAATTTAAATAGACTTAATTTAATTGCTTTGTATTTGTAGAATTGTCCAATTCATTCGAATAATTATTTTAAAAGATACTTTTAAAAAATATTATAATTTTGAAGATTCTTTTAACTATATGTATATCCGTTATAAAAAGGTAAACCGAACAAATCCAGCAGTCATGTCCACCAATTTTTGCATTGACATTAGCACTTTAAGTATGTCACAGAAAAGTGCTCTAGTATTCTCTTTCCAATCGATATTATTTCTGATAAAGAATTTTCAATCAACAATATCACCGTGTAAGATTCAATAGAAATCTTCTTTGCTGTAATCATTGAACATTTAAACAAATATTTGTTTGAACATTTTGATCTATCTAGCTCACACAAGTGTATCAGCACAGCAAACCTTTCTGTCATATCTCAATTATTAGCAGCCCACTTATTGAAATTATGATCAGTGGCTTTGGCTTGCAAAACACTTGGTGCTATCTGTCAGTGGATGGATCACTTCGTGCCCTTTTGCTTCCAACATCCTACCAATAATACCTTTTTTTTTTTTTTTTTGACTAAATGCAATGGCACTGATTACATTGTAATTTCTGTTCATCAGAAATGAGTAGTGGCATTGTAAAGCTTGATACATACATCCACGAAAGCTATAAATCTTACAATCATCTGATTACAGCATGTGCATAAATTTATAGGCATTAACTAAATTGAAATAATCTTCCAACTGTAATGCCAGCTGTGTCGTAACAAATCTGGTTGCAGTTGGACACTTGGATTTGGATTCGTGAATTTTAATGTAAAAGGATTTAAAGTGAGTAAATTTCAGAAATATACCTACACACACAAACACACATATATGTACATATACATATATACATATATATGTATATGTATATGTATATGTATATATGTACATATACATATAAAAAAAATGTATATATACATATATACATATACATTATATATATGTATATATATATTCACACACACATATGTATATGTATATGTATGTATGTGTGTGTGTAGAGAGAGAGAGAGAGAGAATGAATTTCAGGAATTTGGACTAGTACAGTTAACTTAATATTTTTTATATTGTTTGTTCCAAATGTGTCCTCAATTGGGTGCTTTAAAATTATCTTAAAATAATGGCATTAATGTCGAACTACTACATATGAATTAAAATCACCAATCCAAACAAAAATAAAAGTTGTGGTATACAGAATTAAATAGCTAATTAAATTAAAAAAACATTCTAACACAAAGAGTAACAAATAACTAAAATTCTAACTAAACTCTGTAAGACTTTAGCAAATTTGGAGAAAAAAATTTTAAAAATAAACCTGCATCAAACGAATATCAAAATTACTTTGTATGTCAAAACTTATCTTTAATTTCTTTTTCTCTTTCATGGACTAAATCGTTAATTTCAATATAAGGAAGTGATGGCTAAGTTATTGTATATTGGGAGTTTCATCACACTGAATTTGATTTCAAAAGATATAATATCTTGAGATTATACATGTTCTCATTTTTAAAATTTCATGTTGATTAGTACTTTTGTTTCCCTTTTAGAGCTGGTTTGTATGTAGAATTACATAAACTACAAAAAAGAAAAAAAATTTCTATTATATAGTTGGACTTAGATGTTTTTATATAGTAATTTTTAATCTATTATCTTATGTCATGAGTTTCCTTTGCGCAGCTATATTGTAACAACTTTCTTTTCAAATAAATGGGCACATTTGATGTATGATGAAGAAGCAAATTAAGATGAACCTATCAGAGAAATCCAATGACTTCTGAAATAATTTACTAAAAAAAATTATTATATCTCATAACTAATTAGTTTAGTGGCAAATTGAAGAGTTAAAATTAAATTCAGTCTATCAAACAAAAAGAAAAATCACATTGTAATGCATGAAATGCCTAATATAGTTAAAACTTGTCTAACCAAAAGATTGACGAACTTTAAATCCTAAACTAAACTCCATAATACTCCATCAAACATAACAAAAAATAAGAATTTTATAATACATCTACACAGCTGAGTATCAAGATTTCAAAGTAACATAGAAATTCATCTTTGATTTTATTCTTCCCGTTCTAGACAAAGTAGTTAACTTCAAAAAATAGATGTGATGGTTATGCTATTGTAAATTGGCAAAATTGTCAAGAGGTTAAAAAAATTAAATTTCTATGAAAATGCAGATATATACATGAGCAATAAGTACAAATGATTGAATGTCCTAAACTTTAATGAAATACATTTTTTTTTCAATTTTAAAATTTATATATTGGTTAATACTTTTATTTTACCTTGTAGAACGAATGCAGATAATTAGCTATATTATTTTTCCTTTTTATTGCTCTTGATTGTATCATTTATTACGTAGACTAAAAAGAAATATAATTTATTACGAGAACAATCCACGTCCAAAGTGTGAAAATAACTTGAAAAAAAAATTCACAACTCAAAATAATAGGTAACACAAATATCAATCACTGGCGGATTGGCTATAGAACAAAAATTAACAATAAAAACCTAAGCAAGAAAATATAATTTTTATGTATAGCAATGAGTAAGGTCACCTTTACTGTGTTCGATCGATCTATTTATTTCAAGTCACACGAAAATTAGAAATAAAAAATTAAATTAAACAAATACGCATGTAAAAATGAAATTAAAGTAATTTAATAATAACAAACCTCTAGTCTAAGGGTTAATTTTAGAAGTGATTCATACAATTGATCCTTAATGCAATGATGAATTTAAACACATTTTGATAAATTGGTTATAGTTGCTAAGACACTCTAACAATTAGCTATTCCTTACTTTTTCGATAATTAAGGTACAACCATTTATTGCTTTTCTAATGAAGGGATAACCCTAGATACGACCAAAGGATTTCAATCTCACAATTATATTAAGAACTAGAAAAGTCCAATTCTAATCAACAAGCTCCTACAAGGGTTCATTTAAGTTAGATCATATATCTTCCTAACACGAACCCAATCATGCCAGTTGTCACAAGTATCAGAACAATCGAACAATAATGGATTCAATTATTTCAATTGATGGTAGATTATTTGATCGAATTAAATATCAGACTTTTGTCACACCCCATTTTTTAAAAGAAAATGAAAAAAGGAACTGTCTTTTAAAAATGTTTTTAGAAAAAAATGATTTTTATTTTTGAAAACAAAAACAAAAGAAAAAGAGCATAATGGGACTTTGAAAAATGCAACGGTTTGGACCTGAAATAGAGTCTAAAAGGGTTTTTCTAAAAAGAGAGTTGCCACTTGGTATTAAACTTTGATGTACCAAGTTACCAAAAAATATTTTGTGAAAAAAGTAAGAAAAACAAGAAAAACCTTTTTAGAAAATATTTTAACAAAAAAATAAGCAAATCCCTTCTTAAATGACTCCAAGCCATTGAAAAATAAGAGAAAATAAGTTCAGGAGTCACGGTTTAAGAAAGAGAAAGCAAAGGTTCAATTCGAACCAAATTTAAGCATCCTTTCAATCGAATTGAAGTTGTGGTATTAATTGCGAAACCCAATAGAAGACCTCGAAAGGGACACGAACTATATAAAAATGAGACTCAAAAGTAAAAAATAAAATAAAAGTAATTTTATAATAATATATATATATATATAAAAGTAACCAAAGAAAGAGAATATAACAAAACGGTGCGGAAGATTAAGATTCGTGACAAAACTTTTCCTTCTTGTAGAGCGGTAGACGATGTGCTAAGGCTATGAGAGCCATACTCGCCCATTTTCCGTTTCGAAGGGTGACTTTTCTATCCCAAGCAAGCAATTGACCTACCTAGATCCTAAAATTCTATATGAAATGCAATTCTAAATGTCATCATTTACACATACACAGATACAGCAATTGACCTATCTAGATTTTAAAATTTTATATGAAATACAATTCTAAATGTCATGACTTACACATACAGGGATAAAGGGATAATCTAAGGGAGATTATCATGAAAATAAGAAAAGTAACATAAAATACAAAAAATGCATGAAAATGGAATAAACTACATGAAAATGCAAATGATGGAACTACCGTGTAAAGGATTAAGGGTCTAGCATTAGAGTAGCCCATTTTTACGAAGTCTCACTAGCGTTGGACTAGCAGAGAAACGAGAGAGAGACCATAACTAGCATTGGACTAATATGATGATATTACACATATCATAATAAAACAAAACAAAGCAAAAAAAAAAAAAAAGGCAAGTAAGCACACAGGAGCATAGAGCACATAGCACATAAGTGTAATATCTAGATGCAAAATCCAAAGAAAAGCGAGTAAAATATATAAGCATATAAACTCATATTACACAAAGCCCTAACTATCACATTGGGAAACTAACTACAATAAAGGGGAAAAATGAGAAAAAATGACCTATCTAATCTATTTATTATATTTTCTATCTAAATATAAAAGATTTTTGCTAAATAAAAGAAAAATTATAACCTACCTATTATATTCTTTCGAGTAATTAAAAATTAAAATTGAATACATAAACACAAAAAAATAAATGCTCAAAATAAATAAAACTAGAATCACATGTGGCAAATACATGAGAAAAGCACATAAGAGTGCATAAGGAGAATTAAGGGATAATACCTCCCTTTAGTTGGAACAAATGCTAACAAAATGAACAGACTGATCAAGGTACCACTATTTTGGATAAACAAATAATAAAATAAATAATACAACATTAATTACTTTAATCATGCAATTAAAATACAAGATAATTGAAAAATAAATTTAAATCAATAACTAAATATATAGAACACAAAAAAATATTTAATTTAGGTAAAGAAAATATAATAACATAATTAAGCTTTTAATATACAATTAAAAACACAAAACTAATTAAGAAAAAGACCAAAGAGATCTAATTTGAGTAGTAATTACAAATTTAGAAACTAAAAAGGGTGTTACTAAAAATTTTGAGAACTTAGTTGACAAAAAGAAAAGATTTTGGGGTTGAAAATGAAAATTTTTCAAAGTTTTGGAGTAAACAATGTGGATATCAAAAAATTTAGGGGCCAAATTGTGATTTTGAAAAAGTTTAGAAGTCAAAATATAAATTCAACAATTTAGGGGCCAATATGTAATTTCAAAAAAGTTTAGGAGCCAAACTGAATTTATTCAATAGAATAGGGACCAAATGCAATTAAATAAGACCTTTTGAAAAGAACATAAAATTATAGGGGTCAATCAATAAAAATCAGAAACTATAATACAGAAAATAAAATTGTTAAGGCCCTTAATAATACCAACTAAAAACCTAGGGGCTAAAACATAAATATTTCTTCTAATAATTATTGTGCCCCATTTTGAAAAATAAATTTTTATTTTAATATTGATGCTATTAAGTTTACTACAAAAAATCAAATTAGTTATGGAAAAAATCATGCATGTCACTTAAGCATATAAAGTCGATTTGTAAATAACGGGTCATGCCAGATGCCATAGATAAGATTGACTTGTAATTAATGTCGCGCTCCATTTTTTGAAAGAGGAAAATAATTAATAGTAGATATAGTGAGTCGGAAAAAGGAAAAGGAAGTGTTAAATGTGGTTGTGTTTATTGGAAAAAGAAGCGTGTAAATTTTGTAAAAAATAATTTTTAGAAAATACTTTGTAAAAGATGATTCGATAAAAACGCGACAAATAAACGCTTTATTTTAAAAATAAAAGAAAAAGGGCCTAAAATGGGACTTTGAAAATGCGACGGTTTTTGGGCCCGAAAATAGAGTCTAAAAAGGGTTTTTATTAAAAAGGGAGTCGCCACTTGGTATTGAGTTTTGGTGTACCAAGTCACCCGAAAATATTTTATAAAAGGTAAGAAAATCAAAAATGATTTATTTAAAGAAATGGTTTTTGGAAAAAATAAGGAAAAACAAGAAAAACCCTTTTAGACGACTCCAGGTCTTTGAAAAACAAGAGAAAAAGGTTCGGGAGTCACAGTTGAAGAAAGGGAAGGCAAAGGCTCGCGCCTAAGGCACCCTTTCAACCTAGCCGAAACTAGTTGCGAGGTTTAGTCTAAATTTTCCTAATATAACCCTAAGATTTTATCGCATTTGGATGCAACTATATGAATGCAAATCTAGTCCTAAAAATGGGTATCGTTAAGGGACAAAATGTTCCATTGAGGTTTAGTCGGAATTATCGCATTAATTGCGAAACCCGAATGTAGACCTCGACGGAGTCACGAGTTTAGGTGCAAAAATGGAATGCAAAAGAAAAGGAAAATAGTAGTATAGATAGTAAGTGAACAAAGAAAGTAGGGATGCAACATAACGGGTACGGGGGACGAATGGACTCGTGACTAACTGTTTCTACTCACGGAGGGGGGAACGACATGTACGCCATCGCTTCCCACGTGAGTAGATGACTATTTCTAGTCAAATCACACAAATGACCTAAAATTCTATGTGTAGTGGAATCTAAATAGTTATGCACTAAAATAATGTTAAAATAGATAATAAATGATAAATATATATATAGAAAATTCATGTACAAAATGGAAAAAGGCCTAAAAAGAGAAAATGTGTGTGTAATGATCATGAAATGCACACAGAGAAATGATTCTATCACTAAAATGACCTAAAGGTCTAGTATTGGACTAACCTATTTTCTAAAATTCTCCGCTAGCGTTGGACTAGCGAAGAAACTGAAATTAGGCCACAACTAGCGTTGGACTAGTGTGGCGACGATACATATATAGAATAATAAAGCAAGTAAGTAATTAAAGCACATATTAAAGCAATAATCATGTAAAAGCAAATATAGCACATAGGAGCACATAAGCACATAAGCATAATATTCTAGATGCAAAATCCTAGGAAAAGCGAATAAAACACATAAGCACATAGCACACATAGCACACAAAACCTAACTATTACACCGGAGAAGCCTAATTACAATCTAAAATGGAAAAGATAATCAAAATAGCCTATCTAACCTACCTATTACATTTTCTAACTAAAATACAAAAATTTTTGTTAACTAGATATAAACTATCTATTACATTAACTATCTAAATACAGAAATTTTGCTAAATAGAATATTACCTATCTATTACATTTTTGAATAATCAAGATTAAATTCAAATAAACAACATGGCATAAATAAATAAATAAACACTCACACATGGATAAAAATTATAAGCACAAAGATACATGAAAACACATAGAAAAACACATTGGAGCACGTAGGAGCACATAAAAAGAAATTAAAAGGGTAATCGAGGTACCTCCCGTTCGAGGACTCGGTACAAATTGCTACTAAATGAGCAAACATGTTAAAAATACCACTATTTAATAAATAAACTACTAATTAAATAATTCCATACCAATCACCATGAACATGCTATGATAATTCAAACAACTATAGCAATAATAGACAAAATTAAAATAATAATAATTAAATATTTAGAAAAGAATGAAAATTGTTTAAGTAGAAATAAATAAGTGCATAAATAAATAAAGTAAAACAAGGAAAATGAATAAGTAAAAAAAATAGTAGAAGATAAAACACAATAATACATACTTAAACTTTTAACACCCAAATGAAAATTATCAAAATAACTAAAAGGGAAATAGAGAAACTAATTTGAACATTAATTAGACTAACAAGACCCAATTTTAGAACATTAATTATAAGTTTGATAAAAATAAAAATAAAAATAAAAAAATAAAATGTGAAAAGAAATAATTAAAAACTTTGAGGACTTAATTAAGTCTCCTTTTTTTTTGGCAAAAATAAAATATTATAAGGTTTGGATTAAAAATGAAAATTTGAGCAATATTCTAGAGTAAAAAATGTAATTTGCAACAAGCAAAAGGGTAAAATTATAATTTTTAACCCTAATTAAGGTAATGACATAGTTTACAACAAATTTAAAGGATAAAATATAATTTTCAGCAAGTATAATGCCCAAAAATAAAATTTACAGCAATATTTAAAGCCAAGAATATAATTTCAGCAAAGTCATTAAATAATACATAATTTACAGCAATGTATAGGGTCAATTTGCAATTTTCAGCTATATAAAAGAGCTAAAATAAAAATTCCAGCAACTATAAGTATTAAAATACAAATTCCAGCAACAAATAAAAGACTAAAAATACAATTTCTAACAATTAATAGAGGTATTAAAACAAATTCCAGCAACATAAAGGACCAAAATATAAATTCCAGCAACAATAGGGGGCCAAAAATAAAATTCCAGCAAGTATAATAACTCAAATAAAATTCCAGCAAGGTTGGGAGGGATAAAAATGAAATTCCAGCAAGTATTCTAAGGCAAAATAGAATTTCCAGCAATGTTGGGGGTACAAAATAAAATTCCAGCAAGTTCAAATATGCAAAATACAATTTCCAACAATTTTTTAAACCAAATTACAATTTTAAGCAAACATTTAAGGTTCAATTTGTAAATTATAGCTACATTAAACACCAATTTGCAATATCCAACAATAAAAGGGGGTCAAACGAATATTTTCAGAAATATTTAGGGGTGAAAATGTAATTTCAGAAAAGTATAGGGGTCACAATATAATTTTATAAAAATATAGGGGTCAAAATGAAAAATTGAAAAATATAGGGGCCAAAATTATAATTATATAAAAGTTGGGGACCTAAATGCAATTAATTGGGACCTAATTGAAAAGAAAATAAAATTATGGGGGTCAATCTACAATAAACAGAAACTTAAATGCACAAATTATAAATGCCTAGGGCCACAGTAGCATTAATGAAAGCATAAGGACTATAAAATAAATACCTATTATTAATTAAAATAAATTAAAAAACTAACCTAATCAAAACGACGTAGTTTTGAGTGAAACTACGTCAAAACGACGTAGTTTCACTAAAACTCTTTTTTTTTTTTCACCCAGTTTTGGTTTTCTTTTTTTTTTCTTCTACTTTTTCCAGATTTTTCTTTTTTCTCTCTCTTTCTCTCTTTTCTTTCTTTTTCTCTCTTTTCTTTTTTCTTCTTTCTTTCTCTTTTTTTCTTCTTTCTTTTTCTCTCTTCTTTCTCCCCTGGTTCTTTCCCCCCGATCCTGTTCTCTTCCTCCCCTTCTCTCTCTCTCGGCCGTCTGGCTCTTTCTCTCTGTCCGGTCTCACTCTTCTCCGTTCGGCCCTCTCTCCTCCGTTCGGCCCTCTCTCTCCGTCTCTGTTTCTCAAAATTGACCCCTTCCCCAAATCATGCCAAAATCCCCAAATACATCATAAATCTATAAAACCTACATTTATTTAAATTTAATGAGCGAAATTTGAAAGATGGAGAAAGAAATTATACCTGGATTCGAGATGGGAGGCGGTGGAAACGAGCTGATGGTGGCGCTTCCTGGGGCCGTGGCAGTGAACTGGTCCCGGTGGATGGCGATGAGTCGCCGGAGCAACTGGTGATGATAGGTTGGTTTTGGCGATCAGAGGAGAGTCGTTTGTTTTTTTTTTTTTTTTTTTTGTAGGTGGAAATTGGCGTGTCTGGTGTGTGCTTAGTGTTTATGTTTGTGGATGTTTTTGTGTACAGGTTTGTGAATGGTGAGAATTGAGTATGTGTGTAGGGATGATGTGTGTGAATGTGTGCAAACGAGTGTGTACTGTGTGAGGAACCTGTGTGGGTGTGCTTTTGTGTATTTGCAGGGATGTGAAAACAATGTGTTTTGTGTTTGTGCAATGTGTGTTATGCGTGTGAATTTGTGTGTTTGTTGCGTGCTTGTGTATGAAATGTGCAGTGTGTGTTAGTGTGTTAGTTTGCAGGATGTGCGTTTGTGAATTGTATCTGTGTGTAGGGGAGGGGAAGTCAGAGAGAATTGAGAATGGTGAGTGTGTGTGGTGCGTGTATGGTGTGTGTATTTGTGCAGGATGAATTGTGTCTATTATGCTGTGATGGAGACCGAGAGAGGGGTCTCTATGTGAGGGAAGGGGAGGATGGTGTGTGCTGGAATTGGATGCGTGATTTGCAGGTGTGCGTGTGTGTGAAATCCGTGTGTGTCTGTGTGTGTATGGTGATTGTGAGCAAGAGGCTGTGTTGTGTGTGTATGGTGATTGTGAGCAAGAGACAGAGAGAAGGCTGAGTGTGTGGGGTGACCGAGAGGGAGAGAAATGAGAGTGCAGGTGAGTGTGAGTGTGTGCTTGAAGCTGGTGAGTGTTTGTGTGTGCGGAGGAAGGGGAGGCAGAGGGGTAGAGTCTGTGCAGGTGAAGAAGGTGAGGTTGTGATGTGATTAGGGAGTAAAGTTGGTGGGTTAAGTAGAATTGGAGGCATGGCTGCCATCAGCCATGGCAGGAAGTAAACAGCAGCAGCAACGCTGCTGCTACTGTTCATCATCATTTTTTTTTTTTGAAGAAGAAGACAAAGAAAAATGAAAAAAATAAAATAAAATAAATAAAGTAAAAACTACTTGAACCCCTTTTAAATTATATATTAAAACTGAAATATAACATTATAAGAAGGAAAAAAAGAAAAATTCAGTGTAAAAAAGTTAATTCTAGGTTAGAAAAAATACAATTTAAAATAAACAATGAATGGTCTTTAAAATAAATAAATAAATTAATTAATTGTGAAAATTTTCTTTACATAAGATTTATAAAATGCACACACACATAATTCTCATAAAGAAAATTTTAAAATAAAAAAAGTGCATTGAAAAACGTGACCTAAATATGGCAAAATTATAAAATTTATGAAAATTAATAAATGACATCACAAAAATCTTACACAACATATATTATCACATAAAGCGCGTATGGTATAATTTTCACTCCAAAATTTTAAGATTAACGCATTCTTGGGAAACGTGCCCTTAATAGACAAAGAAGACAAAAAATAAATAAATACTAAATGACTTCTAAAAATCATGTAATTTTTACAGAAAATTTATAAATATACAAAATACATATATGAAATTTTTCACTTAAAAATTCTCGTAAAAAAGAGTGCATTGAAAAACGTGCCATTAAGTTAAAAATACTAGAATTTTAAATAAATAATAAATGACTCCTAAAAATCATTGAAATTATAAATAATGATAAAAATAGTAAAATTGTACATTTAGGAGATAAAATGAAATAAAATAATATTTACATAGTGGAATTACCATTTTGCTCCTGATGTGACAAATTAGACGTAATATACACAAAATTATAATTGGCCCCTGAAAATCACAATAACCCCTAAATAAAGTAATACGCATATTTTTATAAAAGGTGCGTCAAAATTTGGTGTCTACAATTAAAATCTTTCAAAGAGCTACTATGAAGAAATTGATGGTGGTTGAGGATTCAGAGACTACTTATATATATTGAGGAGAGTGGTAATGTGGCAATGCTGATTTTCTGTCAGAAGTCAACACTATTTGGTATGTAATATTCTTGAAAAGGAAAAATATTTGTGTGTAAATTTCGTGATGTTATTCAAGAAGGGCAAGCAGTACAAGCACAAGAGGTAACATGATTTTCATTCCAAGACTAGTATGTCAGATTAGTATTATTTTGAGTCTTAGAAAACAACGGCCTGCTGAAGCAAACCTCTTTCTCAAAGAGTTCTCGAGCCTCTTGTTCCATAAATCTTACCTCTTCTGAAAGTTAAATGACTTGATTAAGACAGCAAAAGTAAAGCTGAAAAGCACTACAAATCCAACAAGGATGAGTGCAACGTATCCCAAGAAGTCATGTCTAAATCCAAAGTAACTTCTTATAAAATGTTCCACTGTTTCATGTGTTTCAAGCTCCTCTTTTACATCTCCAAACTGTGAAGCAAGCAGTCCATACAATGTCCAAGAGACAGGACAGATATAGTAGAACCATCTCCACCACATTGGAATTCTCTGCAGTGGAAAGAATAAAATGAATGCATTCAGCTTAAGACATTTTTTATCTTATTAATTGTATGAGCGTTATTGTTGTTAAGGGCCTTACCGTTCGAGGAATTAAAAATCCTGAGAAAAGATTCCATATTGCATAAAATGCTGATGAAACTATTGAAGCGATATTGTGGTTTGGTGTTGCTGCCACTGACACCATCCCATAGAATGTGTAGTACAACAAGGTGACATACATGAAAAACAAAAACCAAAAGAACTTGGTAGCTGTCCATTCAAATCCAATCATGGCATATACCATAGCTCCGTAGATGACTGCTTGGATTAGAATGTATGGCAGCTCAATAACCATCTGCATGAAAAAGGAGTTTGATGCCTATCAAAATAGCTATGGTTATCCTTTCTCTAATGAATCAAAATTTAGATGAACATATATCAGCATTGCTCAAACTCTTTTAGAATGGACATAAACATTTCCTTGCACCATGTGCAGTTTTGCTTCTGCACAATTTTTGGCCAACAGTGCTGATCGCTATTACATAACATTTTGCAATTAAAACTATTAATCATTACCTGTGCAAAAGCATACGAAAGAGGCGAATACATTCCAGCAGCTTTTTCCCTATAAAAAACTGTTCTCTCAACAGCAACAACAGGCTGAACTGATGTAGCATTTTGCACACCCATAAACAGAACTGCAGCATACATTGAGCCCATTGCATTGAAAAGGTCTTGTCGCCTCCTCCTGAAATTACGTATATCCAAAATTGGAAAACTTTTGCATTGAAGAGATAATAAATTAATGAAGATCAAGATGATGAATTGAATTTCATTTCATTCGCACGATATTTACCTTTTGGTGCCAAGATCCCAGAATATTGTTCCGAACATTAGAGCAATCACTGTTGTGTAAAAGAGCTTGACTGCTGTGTAACGTGGATTTCTCCAATATGACCAATGCTGTTTCCAGAGGCAAGCAAGGAATTGGATGTAAAACGATTGGGAATACCGAGTTGGGAAGTATAGTTCTTTAGAATCTGGGGCAGGTATACTCAGCTCCTTAATTAGTGCTTTATTTCTCCTGTATCACCAGACAGTCTTAATCAGTGCACACGAGGCGAGTAACATTTGATGCTATAAGAGTGCATGATATGTTTGAATCCACTGAACCAAACTTCTACACGAGGAGCATGAAAAATGACTCAGATTAAGGGATAATCCTTGTGAATTTTGAGAAAAGCCTACCTATACAATTCTGAGCTCTTGTACAATTGTGCAAAATCAATACCATGAGCCTCTTCTTGTGCAACAGAAGTTACCTCCAACATCCAAGTTGCAGGATTATAACCGTCTTTAATTTTACTGACTCCATTGATCCCCTTGAGATAGAAATTAACAAAGCAAAGTTACAAACTCAACTTTCTGGAGAATAATTTCAAGTATGTCACGGGATGCATCCTCACCTCAAAGTACTTAATTAGCTGAAAAGAGTGGAGTCCTAATTGGCCAACATATATTTCTTCTCCTCCTCGCTTTAGGAGCACTAGCTGCAATTAATTGTATTAGTATTCTATATTTCCCTACAAGCTTAGAAACGGAAATACGTGAGGTATTGGAGTTGAACCAGCACTCACTTCATCAAAAGAACCAAAGATGTCAATACTTGGCTGATGGATTGTGCACACAACTGTTCGGCCTGTATCCACTGTGTTTCTTACTGTTCTCATCACTATCGCAGCTGCTCTAGCATCCAGTCCTGATGTCGGCTCGTCCATGAAAATTATCGGTGGATTGGCAACAAGTTCAACGGCAATAGTTAACCTCCTGCGTTGCTCAGTTGAAAGACCATTTAATCCTGGCAATCCAACTAGTGCTTCCCTCAGAGGGGTCAGCTCCACTAGCTCCATGACTTCTTCAATGAACATCTGCAATTTATGCAAAAGATCTCAGTTTTTTGAGCAGCGTACAAGTAGAAGACAATCTACCACTTTTCAGACCACAGATCACCTTTCTGGTTTCAGCCTGGACTTCACGGGGCAGTCGTAATGTCACGACCCGAACCTAAAGGCCATGACCGGCACGTAGTTCGAGGTGGAATAAACCGCCCCAAACCACGTAAGCCTAACTTTCCTTTAATTCTACCGAAATTTCGGCAGCATCTCCTCTGTATTTGGACCTTTCCCAAAAATTTAAAAATACCTGCACAAAATTTCAGCCAACCCAAACAATTCCAATACATTCACAATACACTATATCACCTCATTCACAAGCCATCAATCATCCATTTCAATCATAAAGAGATATGCCCACAAGAATTTCATATATTTCATATAAATATCCCAACATTCATAACTTACAACCAACGGAGCAACTATTCCAAAAATAACATTTACAATACCAAATAATATACTACATGGCCACAAGTGCTACAATAATACTTGTACGATCCTATACCCGGAACAACAAAAATAACCGGGTAATACCTCTGAATTGGGTGGCTATGAGGTTCTCCTTTTTGTTCTACCTCTTGCACTTTCTACAAAATACTGAAAATTATTGAGGGGTGAGTTTTCACACTCAGTAAGCATAATACATATTGTAAAATATTTCAAACAATTTACTTCAAAATTATACTTTTGGCAGAAAAACCGTATAATCATCATATATGACATAAAACATTCAATAAAATCACATTTTTAGTTTCATAAACAACTTTTGTTATTTCTCGAAGTCACAACTATGCAGAACCTACTATCCCCCGAAGGGTAACTCTGTCCCCGAAGGGCTATCCCCCGAAGGGTATCTGTCTCTGTTCCCCGAAGGGCTGTTCCCCGAAGGGCTATCCCCCGAAGGGTATACTATCCCGCGAAGGGAGGGAATCACTGCGGACATTCCCTAGCCGGCATATACTAGGTGCACCCAGACTAACAATAACCCTGTTAGTTTTAGTTAGCTCTGCACAGAGTTACTTCCAAATCATTTTCACAACTAAAATCCTTTCAATCTTATTTGACAAAAATCATTGTCATAAACAATCATTTTCTTTCTCAATCTTTATGTCAAAATCGTAACAATATATGAAAATAAACTTCGAAATATGCCAAATGCGTTATCTCATAACTCAACATAAATCGACAACTTTTAATTACTTTGCAACCTCATTTAAACTTTCATTTACAAAATAAACTATTTTGTATGCATTCTCTCAAAGTACATCCATTTAACAACAAATATGTATATCAATTTCAATTTATACAATTTGCATACTTTAAAATACTCACAAAATGTTTTGCAAGCAATACATGGTACTAGTGATTCATAATATGTATTACACTTACCTCAATTAGACTATGCACCAAAAATCTCGTAGTAGAGTCTCCTTCTTAAGCGGCTTCCTCCGCCACTTGCTCTCTTGAATCTATTATATAACATATCCATCAAAATTAACCACTAAAATACATTAGAAAAATAATACTCTAACTTTAATCTAACCCCAAGGCTTAACTCAATCACTTACCCATTTTACACTGGCCTAAACCATAATCAAATCTCAACTTTAATTTCTCAAATCAACTTTTCCCTCCTCTTACTAGAAATTAACACCATAATAAAACTATTAACTCTAGATATACCAAGAAATCATTTTTCTCTAAATTTCCTAAAATTTCTTAAACTCTAAAATTTCATCTACTCAATTTCTACTCTATGCATGCTATCAATTCCACCAAAAATACCATGTACTTATCATAATCTATTTAATAAACAAGATTAAAGCATAAAAATTTACCTTATCTAGCTAAATCCAAATTTTCCTCTTTTTCTTCCTTTTTTTTTTTCTTCCCTACTTCTCTTCTTCTCTCTCTCTCTCTCTCTCTCTCTCTCTCTCTCTCTCTCTCTCTCTCTCTCTCTCCTGCTGGCCGGACCTCCTCTTTCTTCTTCCCCTTCCTTCTCCTTCTTCTCTCTTTCTTTTCTTTCTTCTCTCTTTTCTTTTCTTTCTTTCTTCTCTCTTTTCTTTCTTCTTCTTTCTCGCTGCTTCCTATCTTTTTTTACTGCAGAAACTCTGCTGGCCTTTTGTGGGAAAAATCCCACCGACTGACTTTTTTTTTTTTTTTTTTTAGGTCAAATGACCTTTTTGCCCTTTACTAATATTGGATATTACACGTAACCAAGCAGAATATTGCAGGGACTCATTTACTGTAACATGAGGAGAGTGAATATCAAATTGCTCGCAGTATCCTGCTATACGAGCAAATGTTTCTTGTTTCTTTGGGTACCCCGAAATAGTGATTGCTCCTTCTATATATCCACCTGTATTTCTACCTGCCAAGACATCTATCAGAGTAGTCTTTCCAGCTCCACTAACACCCATCAAAGCTGTTAGGTGTCACGACCCGAACCTAAAGGCCATGACCGGTACGTAGTTCGAGGTGGAATAAACCGCCCCAAACCACGTAAGCCTAACTTTCCTTTAAATTCTACCGAAATTTCGGCAGCATCTCCTCTGTATTTGGACCTTTCCCAAAAAATTTAAAAATACCTGCATAAAAATTTCAGCCAACCCAAACAATTCCAATACATTCACAATACACTATATCACCTCATTCACAAGCCATCAATCATCCATTTCAATCATAAGAGATATACCCACAAGAATTTCATATATTTCATATAAATACCCCAAGATTCATAATTTACAACCAACGGAGCAACTATTCCAAAAATAACATTTACAATACCAATATTATACTACATGGCCACAAGTGCTAAAATAATACTTGTACGATCCTATACCCGGAACAACAAAAATAACCGGGTAATACCTCTGAATTGGGTGGCTATGAGGTTCTCCTTTTTGTTCTAACTTCTGCACTTTCTACAAAATACTGAAAAATATTGAGGGGTGAGTTTTTACACTCAGTAAGCATAATACATATTATAAACAATTGTAAACAATTTATTTAAAATCATCACTTTTGGTATAAAAACCTTATAGTCATCACATATGACAAAAACATTCAAATAAATCACATTTTTGGTTTCAAAAACAACTTTTATTATTTCTCGAAATCACAACTATGCAGAACCTACTATCCCCCGAAGGGTAACTCTGTCCCCGAAGGGCTATCCCCCGAAGGGTATCTGTCTCTGTTCCCCGAAGGGCTGTTCCCCGAAGGGCTATCCCCCGAAGGGTATACTATCCCGCGAAGGGAGGGAATCACTGCGGACATTCCCTAGCCGGCATATACTAGGTGCACCCAGACTAACAATAACCCTGTTAGTTTTAGTTAGCTCTGCACAGAGTTACCTCTAAATCATTTTCACAACCAAAATTCTTTCAACTTTATTTGACAAAAATCATTGTCATAAACAATCATTTTCTTTATCAATCTTTATGTCAAAATCGTAACAATATATGAAAATAAACTTCGAAATATGCCAAATGCGTTATCTCATAACTCAACATAAATCGACAACTTTTAAATACTTTGCAATCTCATTTAAGCTTTCATTTACAAAATAAACTATTTTGTATGCATTCTCTCAAAGTACAACCATTTAACAACAAATATGTATATCAATTTCAATTTATACAATTTGCATACTTTAAAATACTCACAAAATGTTTTGCAAGCAATACATAGTACTAGTGATTCATAATATGTATTACACTTACCTCAATTAGGCTATATACCAAAATCTCGTAGTAGAGTCTCCTTCTTAAGCGGTTTCCTCTGCCACTTGCTCTCTTGAATCTATTATATAACATAACCATCAAAATTAACCACTAAAAATATATTAGAAAAATAATATTCTAACTTTAATCTAGCCCCAAGGCTTAACTCAATCACTTCCCCATCTTACACGGCCTAAACCATAATCAAATCTCAATTTTAACTTCTCAAATCAACTTTTCACTCCTCTTACTAGAAATTAACACCATAATAAAACTATTAACTCTAGATATACCAAAAAAAATTATTTTTCTCTAAATTTCCTAAAATTTCTTAAACTCTAAAATTCTATCTACTCAATTTCTATTCCATGCATGCTATTATTTCTACCAAAAACATCACATACTTATCATAATCTATTTAATAAACAAGATTAAAGCATAAAAATTTACCTTATTTAGCTAAATCCAAATTTTCCTTTTTTCTTCCTTTTTTTTTTTTTCTTCTTTTCTTCCCTACTTCTCTTCTTCTCTCTCTCTCTCTCTCTCTCCTGCTGGCCGGACTTCTCTCTCTTTCTCCCCTTTCTTCTTCTTCTTCTCTCTTTCTTTTCTTTCTTTCTCTTTTCTTTTCTTTCTTTCTTCTCTCTTTTCTTTCTTCTTCTTTCTCGCTGCTTCTCTCGTTTCTTTTCCTGCAGAGGTCCTGCTGACTTTTGTGGGAAAAATCCCACCGACTCACTTTTCTCTTTTTTTTTTTTTTTTTTTTTTTTTTAGGTCAAATGACCTTTTTGCCCTTTACTAATATTGGGTATTACATTAGGAAACCTGGTCTGAAAGCGCCACTGACACCTTTCAAGAGAACTAGCCGATTTTCAAGAATACCTTGAGCTTTCATCTCCTGCAAGCACAGTATGTTTTCAGATGCGTGCATGGTACAGAGGTTAGGAACAGAATAAACTTCTAGTGATTTAATAGTGAACTATCAAGTGAGAATCCTACGAGAAACAGATTTCTTGACAGTAAGTTTTTTCCAATATATCGTTTTCTTCTGTGAAAAAAGGCAAAAAATATTATCAGATGATTGAGATGACCATACTTGCACTATTTGAGTCTCCCCTTTCATTTAGACCACAAGCTTTAAGTGTAAACAATACTTTCCAATTCGAGATATACCTGTGGCATATCTATTGCATATCTCAAATCTTCAAAAGTCATACAGAGGGGCTCAAAAGGTAGAACCATTCCCTTCCTGTTCGAATTAGTTTGACCAGGGCTGCCTGTTCCTTTGGATTTGGACCTTGAGGAAATAGTTTCTCCGGCAACAGTAACTCCTTCTGCAGGTTTAGAAATAGAATGCATTATGCCATTACCATCAAACAAGAAATTGCAAATGAAGTGTAGCCCAATAATGACCCACCAGAAGAGCTCTTCCTTTTTGATGACAATACATCAAGCTCTCCTCCTTTTCCTGCACTATTATCTGCTAATTTTTCTTCAGAGAGTACAGCCTGATGTTTTCCTCCAGCTGTATTTAAAAATATTGGTTAGATGCTCAATGGTTTCGACTTCCAATATTAAAGAGAGTAAAATAAGACAGACTATAACTCGCTACTAACGTTTGAGGTACGTAAGAGCCAATATATTCAAAAAATTGAATAGAAACATATATCCAACCAGAACTCCTACTCCAATCCAGTACCAATGTGCTTCTGGAAAAATACCACGGGACTTCAAGACTGAAACCCCTAGTGTCTCACTTGAACCAGTATGGACCTGCAAAACGAGAATTCTCATAATGTTAAGCTGCAACTGAAAAGATCTTTTCAAATAATTGCAGAAACCTCAGAAGTACTCTTACACGTCTCCAGCTCTTCCCTAGAAATTCATTTACGGCAATAGCATTCTGACTATACATCAAAGGTGAGATCCAATAACCCCATATCCACCAAACTTTGATATTATCTGCCAAAAATATTGCATTTTTCAGTTGAAATCTTGCTCACAGAAGCAACAAGAAATTACTACCAGGTAATCATAACCTATAAAATTTATACTTTTTACCTCTTGACAAAATAAATCCGCCTAGCACAAGAACTGCAAGTATTGCAAATATTCTAAATGTTTTCGCAATTATCATGTCTCTTCCCATTGCTGCCATAAAGCGAAAGAGTCCTAATACCATCTGGTGAAAGCAAATGAGAAGAAATATTTGTCTAAAGAACCTGCCAACGTGAGACATGAAGGTCTTCTAATCAATAAAAATCTAAAAGCGATATTGCCTTGAATTGAATGTTTGATGCAATAGGTATGCAGGTAAAACCTCAAACTGTTAGCATGAGCTGGGTTTAAAACCTTGATGGCCTAAATCTGACTGCAAATACATGTTTTTGGTTAAGCATAAAACTTTCTGATCCTCTAAATTTAGTCAGACAAGACAAATACAAAAAAGCTAGAGAGGCGGTTTCCTCTAACTTAATTACTTACTAGTCTGCTAAGAAACTACAACAATCCAGTGACTAGAATTTATTTCATTACTTACCTTCCAACCTCGGGATCAAATCCAACAACATAGTAAGTCAGACAGACCCAAGTAACAACTTCAAAAAAGGTGATCGGTAACTTGAGGATCCATGTGGGAACAGCATATGCCCATGAAGGGAAAAATAGAAGGTCACGTTGCTTGTAGAACACAGGAAGTTTCAGTATACTGAGGGCAAGCTCTGAGAATCCAGTAGACATAAGTACAACAAGAGTGAAAAATAGAGCACCCAGGAAAATTCCACCATCAGTTACTGTATTTTTGTGCGTCTCAGTTCTCAGAAACATAGTCATGAAAATGAATGCCATGAAAATAAGCTGACATGTGGAAAAATAATAGTCAGAACAGTCTTGTTCTGAGTACTCCTCAAAAACTACAGATTTCTGTCTTCTCCCATTCCAAAGAAAAGAGCAGATGTTTATAGATCCAACTCACCTGTGCGATTTTGAATATGTGGACAAATGCATTCCTTTTCATAAGCAGGTATTCTCTGGAAGCACAAGCCTTCAAAAGCTCCATCTTCCCAACTCCATATTTCTTAGTTGTTAGAACAGCAGGGTGCCCTTTGGATTTGTCAAAAGGTACAGAAAGTTCGTCATTTAGTTTAAGTCCAACATGGAATGATTGAAATGCTTCTGAAAATTCGCTAGCAGAAATAAAGTGGAAAGGTTGATCTCTCCGAACCCAATACAGCTCTTGATCTTTCTTTGATGTGACCTTCAATTGCCGGCAGAAACAATAAAAGTAAATATCCAGCAGGCTTCAATATTAGTACATAGCAAAGTACAAGAAATCGCTGTGTAGAAGCTATGCTTACTTCTTGGAGGAAATCAGCAACGCCTTTTCTCTCTGGGCATTTGAAACCCATGTGTTCGAAGAATTCAAGTACATTTTCACGGGGTCCTTGATACACAATCTCCCCATCTGATAGTAGAATTATATCATCAAATAAGTCATAAGTCTCTGGTGGAGGCTGCAGCAGTGAGATTACAGCAGTTCCTTGGAGAATGTGGATGGATTGTTTCATTGCATTCACAATCTGAAACGTTGTTGAACTATCCAAACCAGTAGATATCTCATCCATAAAAAGTGCCCTTGATGGTCCAACCAGCATTTCCCCTGTGTTATGCATAATACAAGAAATCCTTTGGATGTATTGTTGTACACGCTTCAGATAAGCACGAAAATTATACTCAAGGATAGAAATATAACTGCTACTTCTTTTGAACGCATAAAGAGAAATCAGTACACATCTCCTGTTTTAAAATACAAGTCCTGAAGGCTTAATAACTCTACTTTGAGTTTGCACACAATATTCCTTCATTAGGAGAACAGATAGAGGGAACCTGAAAGATTTCCCTTATCATTTAACCTGTTTAGATTGCAGTAGGGAAGATTCTATAATCTTATGTTTTCACCTGTTGTGACGCGCTTTTTCTGTCCTCCAGAGATCCCACGTATCATTTCATTTCCCACAAGAGTATCAGCACAGATATCAAGTTCTAAATCTGCATAATAATACGAGCAAAAAGAAGAAAAAAATTGACAGTTGAAAATGCAATAAAGGGCTAAGGCATTAATCTTATTAGTTTTAGGCTTTTTAGTTAGTACCTTTAGAATATAATCTGTAGCAGCATGGGACTCTTGCCCTATAAGGGCCAAAGACTGCACCATCAAATGAAACATATCAATGCCATTCGAGCTATTGAAGACAAGAGGACCGTCTAAAGCTATTTCCAGAAGCATTTGGGCTAATGCCAAAAAATGATCAAAAGTTTGAGTTGAGATAATTAAACCTTCATGTATATATCAATGTCAGGGTCTGGCTTAATGTTTGCTTCTTTTTCTCTTCTCAACAATTCTGTCATCAGTTCTGCCGATTTCCAAATGAAAGTATAAATTATTGGACTTTATCATCTGAAAGCAAAGCTGGAATCTTTAATTACTTACGAGACTACTACTCACCATAACGAGGTCCCGCACCTTGACATCTTGCTGAAAAGGCTATTGTTTCCCTCACAGTCAATTCACCTATATGAGGATCATGTTGGCTTATATATGCTGAAGATCTTTGAGGAACAAATTCATCCATTGCATGGCCATTGTATGTTACACCTCCAGAAACCTATGGTCCCAATAAGGAGATATTAAGTCATTGGACCCCCCAAAAAAAAAAAAAAAAATCATCATCAACAATCAGAAATCAAGAATTCCTGTTTCCTTACTTTTAGATCAGACTGTAATTTTCCTGCCAAAGCTAACAACAACGTTGTTTTCCCAGAACTTGGAGGGCCTAAAAGCAGTGTTATTCTGCCATTGAGATCACATCCATTAGAAATAAACTTTCAAGTCTGGTCCAAAAATTTCCCTCTTTGATGTGCTACCCTTACCTTCCAGGCTTGATAATTCCACTGATATCATGCAGTATCACAAATGACTTCTTTCTCTTTGGATGAATATGGAGATTATTCAAGAAACCCTTCAAAATAGCCGATTACTTATCAATTGGACAATTTATAAACACGGCAGTAACAAAAAATAAATCTTTATAAACTTGGCATTACCTCTAAGATATTAGCCAAGAAGTTAAACATTGTAGGCAGACCTCTACTGCCAACATAAACTTCCGCTTCAATAGTTAAATGCTTAAACCGAACTTCAATAGTTGGAAGCTGTATACCAACTCTGAAACCATTTATAATCACAATAAAACGTATTAGAAAAAGGAAGAAATTGATCCCACATTAAACTCTGCTTTATTTTGCTTGAAACTTAAAATTACCTGTCAACACGTTCTTTGAGCTTCAGAAGAAATCTTTCATTATCTTCCTCAGCAGTTTTCACTAACTTCTCTACTATATTCCTTTTCTCTAGAGGATCGAGCTTTTTTATATCAATCTCTCTATGATGACCTTCTTCTTTAAGTATACCAACTTGTATACGTTTGAATGTTGGAAGTTTCTCTAGAGCTGCCCATTTCAATGTTTCTTCTTCATCCTCTTCTTCTCTAGTAGACCTGGAAAAGATTTCCAAGGCTGTGTTTGTCCACAGGTTTGAACTGCTCAGCCTGTGCAATTCACCAGTCTCCATTTTTTACAACTCGAAGCAGCAGAATTTGGTTATACCAACTCAGAATTGTTCCCCTTAGAAGCTGAATGAGTTAACTTCAGTCCTCCTGGAACTGAAACACAATCGATCAGATCAAATGATACAAAATTATACACTGTTTATTTCTGAATCATTTCTTCAGGTGCTTACTCTTCATTTCAGCTGTTGGCACATGCTGTACCACTTTCTATATATAGGAAAGATTTCGTTGAAGTTATTTTATCAGAAATTCTTGCATGAATTTGATCTAAACCCAACCTATAAATCTTGTTGTCTAATGGAAAGTCTCATGAACATAAATGTAATGATGCAGTAACAAAGTGATTCTAGAATAATTATGCCTTTTAGACTATGAGTTCATTATTGAGACCGTGAACCAAATTCATGTAATAATTTTCCTCACTTGGACGTGGATATAAGGTTGTTGTAAAAATATTTGGACTCTCAAGACTTCTTGTAATGCTAGAGCCCTTTAAGGGGCAATTTTGTCTTTGTGTCCACTGTTGGTATAAGTAGCAATTTGTGTTATTGAGGGAGGACATTATTGTCATTGGGGTCTTTAGGGCATCTTTAGTAAGATTAGGGTTCTCATTTTTTATTTGCCTTCTCATCTCTTTCTCTCTCTACCTCCCCCAAAGACCCATTTTTTAATTCTTCCATTTATCTTTCTAATTAAGGTGGGCTTTTGTCAAACCAAGAGGAATTAATTCAAGAAAATCAAGAGGCTCTACTCCTACTAGTCAAGGTAATTTCCTCAAATTTCACCCTATTCTTCTTGGGTTTTTGCTTTAGGGTAGTAATTGGTATAATTGTTGGGTTATTGGTAAATAAATAGGTAGCTGATAATGATATTAATGATGGGTTATATTTTAATGGTTATATTTTGTGTTAATAATGGTGTATATGCTTAAGATTAATTATGGGTTTTCTATTTTGTGCGATGATTCATGTGTAATTGAGGTTTTGGTTGTTGGGTTATGTTTAATGGCCATATTTTGTGCTATAAATGGTGATTATGCTTTAGTTTGGTGATGAGTCTTTTACTTGGTGTGGGGAATCATGATTAATTAAGATTTAATTGTTGGGTTATGGCTTATATTGTGTTTTTGAGTGTTAATGGTGGGATTTTCAAATCATTTTTTGAATTGTTTGAGTTTGGAGTTGATGTCTACCAAGTGTTTGATAAAATAGATGTAAGAAATACCAAGGAGGTTGATCTTTATGGATTTGCGGGCCCGAATCATTGTACCCCTATCCATAAATCACTTCATTTTGGATTGTTTTGTTTTGTTTGTGTTCTAAAGTTTAGATTTAAGCTTCAATAATGATTTATTGATAGAATTAGTAATATAATTGAGTGATTAATTGTGTGCTTTAGGCAAGGATGGTGACCAATCCTTTGCAGACTATTTGAGCTAGATTGGATCAAGATAAGTAGTACTTGTATCATTTGCTTTTGAAACTGATATTGGATAAACTAAACTGTTTTGAAATTCTATTTGTTATAATGCTTGAGTGTGGTTCCTTTGTGTTTTTGCATTATGAAATGAATATACGTGGTGTAAATGAATTGTTTGGCAAATGACCTATTGAGTTCTTGATTGTGGTGAACTTGTGACGGAACTAGTTCCTTATTTGGTATTGTGATTTGTATTTGAACCGTACTAGCCGGGTGGCAGCTAGTTTGGAATCAGACCAATCGATAGAAAGTTAGTTTTGGAGCGCGTTAACCAGTATGTTAACAACCAGATATCTGGGATCAAATGGGACCTATTAATTGAACTCAATGATATGTTTTAGATTTTGATTTATGATTTATGATTGAATGTGAGTTTGTTAGGTTGCTTTTGTACTTATATGACTAATGCCTATGTGCTTTGAAATTATATATAAATATAACACTCTCAAGCCATAGAGAGATACATGTACTACTTACTGGATGATTTTGTCACTCACCCCTTATGTTTTTGAAACGCAGTGAGTAAGGAGTTCTGTGACGAAGATTGGCGAGCATTTGGAGTTGATTGAAGCGATGGTGATAATAGGCCTAAGGGTGGTAGTTTTTATTTTCTGTTAGACTATGACATGTTTTGACTTGTTATGTTGTGGTGTTCTAGTTTTACGGTGTACAGATGACCTTATGTTTATGATACTATGTGATTGAGACTAGTGTATGTAGTAGGTGTCTCATGTGAATTTGAAGGCTTGAAGATTATGGTATTGGATGACATTGTACTTGTGATTAATGATATCTATTTGACTTGTGGTATTGTTAACTGCTTTGATATGTGATACTTTGTGTATTAGTTTAGCTTAAGGCACGATGGGTGTCATGTACTGGGGCACAGGGAGTGTCTCAAAATTTATAATTTTCCTTATTATTGATTGATTATTGCCATCTCCATGTGACTTATGAGCAACACAATTTGTACAAGATGCGACATCACATATTGTAATGCAATTTGATACACATATAGAAGATTGAAGATGTATATTATTTGAAAACAAGAAAGGTAAGTTAATTAGGATATACGAATAGTAGTGCATAACTATTTTCGTGCAATTTCAACTAATCAATGTACATAACTCATGCATAATCACAATATAAATAAAAAATTTGTAGGACTTTTACCCTAAAAAAGGGTCTTAATTTACTTGTTTGGCCCTAAATCCATGATTGATAAGCAAAAAGCATTAAATATCTTGAACTTTGTCTATATTCAGGATAGCACGATGATAAGGAAGTGTAATGAAGGAATAAATTTAAAAAAGAAATTGAGTCAAAGACTACAAAAAGATCTACAATTTTATTGAAAAATCAAGAATAATAATGTCTAGCTAGATAGAATGGAGCCTAAAGAAACTTTATATATATATATATATATATATAGAAATAACCTAAGCTAATAACAAAAATTAAAATTCATAAAACTTTCGCAAGTCAGCAACGAGCTCTACTAAGCTAGCCACCGGTGCAGTTGCTGAGGGACCTATATGTGGCTGAAGTCCAATACAATAGTTGCGGGAGCAGCACTATGCGGGGTTACTCTTTGGAATTTCAGCCATGGTGTTATATGCTACCTATGGGCACGTCTACTCGTCCCTCACCCACATCTAGTTTTTGCTCCAATACTCATCATCAATAAGCTTCACATAATTGCCTTCTACTTGAGAAAAACTCGACCCCGAGTTAAAGGCAACATCTAGATGCGATGGCTCCTCTACGTCTTTTCCTCTTGTTGTCAATCCACCTTTCATTGCTTGAGCACGCCTTTCTCCTGAAGTCTTAGAATCTGCGAGGAAAACTTCCTCCAAAGGGATATAATCAAAAAAATTCCTAGCAGATTTACTACTCCTAGGGCAAGTCGAACTAACTTTAGGACACTCAATCTACTTTCTAGGTATTGTAGTGATTTATTGTTGTCCTTTACAAATTTATAGACATTTTCTCGACCACAAAGGGTGGCATCATTACCAAAGTGCTATGGATGATCCAACGGTAAATAACAAATATCTATGCCTACCACATCACATACAATCTCATGTAGATAATATTTTCTTATAGACAACGGAGCTCAATATCTTTCAGTTACACGACCAAGCTTAATATGATTAATCTAACCTAACTTATAGGGTTCTTGATGCTTTTTCATAGGCAATTTTAAGGAATCAACCAAAAATCTATAAATAATATTCTTAATACTACTATTGTCTATGACAAATCACAAATACTATCCGAAATTGTGCACCTAGTCTAGAATAGCTTGTGGCATTGAGAATCATTTAATTACCTTGGTGCCAAGAGCAATTTTCTTACCACAAATGCCTTGTGTTCATATTCCTGGTCCTCTCCATCAAAGCTGCATATATACTCTTGTTCATCTCCTTGAACTGTTCTTTTCAATCATCTACATCACCCTCATGTTCAACCAATCCTACCCTTCTTGGATTTGGATAATTGGCAGATACATTGCTTGGTTGCCCATACCTGCAACACTTGTCACCTCTTGGCTTGGCATAGGGGTTGTTTGTCTTATTGCTATTGTTGGGAGAGGATGTAGTGTTGACACTCTGGTGCCTTAGAGCCTCCTTTGGTTCCACGGGTTTCTTTGAGAACAACTACCTAACTGAGGAAAATGTATATTATTTGAAAATGTACATTTTTTGAAAACAAAAAATTAAGTTAATTAGGATATACACATAGTAGCGTATAACTATTTTTGTGATGTTTCAACTAATCAATGTACATAAATTGATACATAATCACAATTTAAATCAAAAGTTCAATGTACGTATGTTTATCCAAAAAAAGGATCTTAATGTACTTGTGTGGCCCTAAATCTATGATGGATGAGCAAAAAGCATTAAATATCTTGAAACTTTGTCTATATCCAAGATAGCACGATAATACGGAAGCATAATGAAGGAATAAGTTTAACAACGAATTTCTAAAGAAACTGAATCAAAAAATGAAAGTAAATTTACAGTTTTATTAAAAAACCAGGAATAATAATTTTTAACTAGATAGAATTGAGGCTAAAGAAGCCTTTTATAGATCTAGAAATAACCTAAACTAATAACAAAAAATTAAAATTCGTAAAACTTTCGCAAGTCAGCCATAGACTTTGATAAACCAGCCACCGGTGTGGATAGTGAGGGATCTATCTGTGGTTGAAGTTTGATGCACTAGTTGCAGGAGCGGCTCTATGCGTGAATACTCTCTTGAATTTAAGCCTTATATGCTAGCTATGGGCATGCCTACTCGTCCCTCACCCGCAACCATGTGTTGCTCTAAAATTCATCATTAACAAGCTCTGCATCTTGATGTAATAGCTCCTCCATCTCTTTATCTCCTACTGTCAATAAACCCTTCACTGCTTGAACATGCATTTCTCCAGAAGCCTAAGAATCTACGAGGAATACTTCCTCCAAAAGAGATATAATTAAAAAAATTTTCTAACAGATTTACTACCCCTAGGGCTAGTCGGACTAACTTTAGGACACTCATTCTCCTTTCTAGGTATTAGAGTAATTTTCTTGCTATCCTGTCCTTTAAAAATTAATAATCATTCTCTCACTACAAAAGGTGGTATCATTATCAAAGTGCTATGGATGATCCAACAATAAACAACAAACATCTATGTCTATCACATCACGTACAATCTCATGCAAATAATATTTTTCCTATAGACAAGGGAGCTCTACATCTTTCAATTACATGAACAGGCTTAATACGCTTAATCCAACTTATCTTATAGGGTTTTTGATGCTATTCCATAGGCAATTTTAAGGAATTAACCAAAAATCTATAAATTATATTCTTAGTAATACTACTATCTAAGACCAAATCACAAATATTACCCGAAATTGTGCACTTGGTTTGGAATAGCATGTGACATTGAGAATCATTTGATCCCCTTGGCACTAAGAGCAGTTTTATCATCACAAATGCCTTGTGCTCCTATTCCTTGTCTCTCGATCAGAGCTGCATACATGCTCTTGTTCATCTCCTTGT
The DNA here is from genome assembly GCA_024721245.1 of Mitragyna speciosa. Taxonomy (NCBI): domain Eukaryota; kingdom Viridiplantae; phylum Streptophyta; class Magnoliopsida; order Gentianales; family Rubiaceae; genus Mitragyna; species Mitragyna speciosa. The sequence goes on from CM045557.1 coordinate 7,193,885, forward strand.
ACTATTTTTTTCAATCATCTACATCACACTCATGTTCAACCTACCCAACCCTTCTAGGATTTGGACAATTGGCAGATGTATTGCTTGGTTGCCCACATCTCCAACACTTGTCACCTCTTGGTTTGGCATAGGGGTTGTTTGTCGTACTGCTATTATCGAGAGAGGATGTAGTGTTAACACTTGGATGCCTTAGATCTCCTTTGGTTCTACTACAGGACGCTTGTCTTATCACAAATTGGCACCTCTTTTATCCTGCAAAGTCTTGGAAGACTCACAACAATAATTTGAGAGTGCTCTAGGTTTCATTGAGAACCACTACCCTAAGAGTTCCTTCTTGTAGCAATATAGATTTTAGTCTTAGTAGCCAAATTTTGTTTCTTAGATAGTGAAAAAATAGGTTAATAGCCCATCTCGTTATAAATCTTAATGCTCTATCCATTGTTGTATCTTGATACCAGTTGATCTTCAGTCTCGCTAATGTCATTGCGAGATGATAAACGTAGGAACTTAGAATTATATTCTTTAACAAAACGAGTTCGTTGCACACAATGTTGGAGTTGTGAATAAAAGTGTTGCTTTTAATCTGCGGGTAAGAAGTGTGCATTCAACATCTGAAGTTGCTCCCACCATGATGAAGCTAATCTTCAAACTATAGGCTATGAGCTTAACATGTTTTTCCTCTAATATGTCCATACATTCGAAGAACTTCTCAATCTCCAGTATCCAATCGAGAAAACCTTTGATTCTCAAATTATTGTTAAAAGCCGTACATCAACTTTCAATTTAAATTCATTAAGATGGCAATTTTGATGACCCCGTGGGTTTGGGTTTGCAACATAGTGCTCTTAATCTAACAAACTATCTTCATAGGCCTGATTCTTACGGAGTGAAACATGATTCTAACAATTAAATCGTATTTCTTGAGCAAATATTGCACTGCGACCATTTTCCCTATCACGATCTCTGCTACTTGTAAGCCAATTCCCCTAATCAATTCAACTATTTTGTCAAGCCTCCACTCCATGCGATCTACTCAATTGTTTAATGCTTGCAATTGAGTAGTTGTGGCAAAATCCTGACTTTGTCAATAGGATTAACATCAAGATTCTCGATGATAGTGGCCATCCTAGGAGAAGTCTACTCTAATACCAACTGATACAGAAGCGTAATTATGGAATAAGTTTAACAACGAATTCCTAAAGAAATTGAATCAAAGATTGCAAGAAAATCCGCATTTTATTGAAAAACCAAGAATAATAATGTCTAACTAGATAAAACGGAAGGTAAAGAAGTCTTTTAGAGACTCAAAGGCAACCTAAACTCATGCTAAATCCATAAAAGTGTTACAAAAAAAAAAATAAGAAAACTAGTAACAAAAAATTAAAATTCATAAAAATTCTACAAGTTGCATCTAGGGACCTAGCGTGACTGAAGTTCAATGCATTAGTGGCAGGAAATTGAGCCCAACCACAGGCACAGCTCCATGCGTGGTTGCTCTTTAGAATTTCAGTCATGGAGTTATGTGCTAACCGTGGGCGTGTTTGCTCATCCCTCACCCACAGCTATGTCTTCCTTTAAATTCACATTCAATCAGCATCGCATCACAAGATATCCCAAGAATCAAGCTCAAGATACAGCACTAAGGTGGCCAAAGATAGGAAGCTTTGATGTGATGACAAATTAATTTCTAAACCCAAAGAAATCTCTCATGTAGGCTCTCCCAGAGAAATTGCTAGGTCCAGCATGGTGTAGATAATGCTTTTCTACCCATAATTTTTTTTTCAATAACCCTAAGTTTGGTACACTGGAATGGTTCAAAATGGAAAGGTTTTTCCACCCAAAATGCTTTTCCTCCGAGAATGGATTGGAAAAATTTTTTCAATCCATTGTTTGGTAACCCAAGTTAAAATGGAATGTCTATTCCTATTTCAATGTTTGGTATAATCATATTTAGATGTCATAATAGAATAAAATATATATTAATTTGACTTAATTGCCCTTAATTCTTTTTACTAGTATATATCATATTTTTATTTTTTTTGTTTGTAATTCTATGCCTACAAAAGGCTTTAATATTTTTAATTTCAAAATTTTTAATATTTTTACTAAAATTAAATTAATCATACTCTTTAATTAATTTTAAAAAGTTTATAATTACTAGCATTATAATTAAAAATGTGAAAATTTTAATAATGAAACTACATTCACAATTTAATTTAATTTATAAAGAGTTTAGGTTTTACACATTTGCATAAATTTTAAACATTCTTGTAGCAAAAATAAAAAAAAATTCTAAGCACATATTAAACTGGTTGTGATTTAAAAATTATAAAAAATTATTAATTACAGTTATTAAAAACTTAATATTTTTTTAAAAGTTAAAAAATAAAAATTAGTGAATGTATCCTCGGTTAAAAAATTACAAAAAAAATATATGGGGATAAAATTGACTCCTATTTTTAAGGTCTTTCCAAGATGAAGTTGGAAAGACCTTTCCCTAGATTTTGTTGAGAAATGGGACTCCAGAAAAAAGCTGGAATAGCATTTCAGGTGGGAAAGGTCTTTCCAACTTAAAATGTCCATACCAAACATGAGAATAGAATGAACAAGTTGGAAAGGTTTTTTCATTCCATCCCATTCCCGCGTACCAAATGTGGGGTAAGAGTAATCTTGCCCTTTTCCTATTTTTTTCCCAAATGAAAAAAAAATTAAATAAGAAGATCAAAAGTCCAACCAAAATTTCAATGTCAAGTAGTTTTTTTTATTAAATCCTACTCTATTACAAAAAGGGGACTTAGGGAAAGAGACAGCTAAAGCTAAACTAGGTTTGAAACTTATTCTATTATAAGAAGGGGTCTTGGGAAAGGGGATAGTTAAAGCTAAACTGGAGAATGCCTCCTACTACTCCTGTGCTGCACTTGAGTGTTGTTCTGCTAAATTGTAATAATATTTCAATAATATTTGCAATTCCAACAAAGGTAAGAATAAAGTTATGATAATATTTTCAAGAATATTTGCAATCATGATAGAGGTTGGAATCGAACCCAAACCACTGGAGAGAAATCACAGAACTCTAACAACTTGTATTCATTCCTAATATCAAGCAGTAAAATGAAACGAAGATGAACGTGGCATTATTCAAAAAAAGAAAAGGATAAACATGACTAAAAATTAACAGACTTAATTTAATAGCTATGTATTTAGAATTGTCAGGTGGACCAATTTTTTTGCATTAATCATAGCATTTTATATATGTCGCAGACAAATGCTCTAGGATGCCCTTTTCAATTGATATATTTCTGATAAAAGAGGTCTATATCAACAATATCACTGTGTAAGATTCCATGGAAATCTTCTTTATTATAATTACTAAACATTTAAATAAATATTTGTTTGAACATTTTATTATAATCACTAAACATATAAATAAATATTTGTTTGAATATTTGAACATTTTAATATATCTAAGTCACAAAAGTGTACCACCCTAGCCGGCCTTTTTGTCTTCACTCAATAATTAGCCGCCCACTAATTGAAATTATGATGGCGGCTTTGGTTTTCAGAACATTTGTGCTTTCTGTTGGTGGGTGGATTACTTCGTGTAACTTTTGCCTTCTGCTTTCAACATCCTATACCAAGAATACCCCCCTTTTTGCGACAAAATGCAATGGCACTGATTACATTATAATTTCTGTTGATCAGAAATGAGTAGTGGCATTGTAAAGCTTGATATATACCTCCACGAAAGCTATAAAGCTTGCAATATTATAAGTATGTACATACACTGATATGCATTAACTAATTGAAATAGTCTTCCAACCATAATGACTATGTCTTAACAGATCTGGTTGCAGTTGGACACTTTGGATTTGGATTCGTCAATTTGGATGTAAAAGCGATTTAAACGCGCGTGCGTGAATGTATGTATGTATGTATGTATGTATGTATGTATGTATACATACATACATACATATATATATATACACGTGCGTATATACTTATCTATTCTCTCTTTAAAAGTATGGTGAGTCTTGGAGTCTTTGCACCTTACAGTGTTAGTTTTCAAATATGCCTAAAATACCCTCATGTGCTATTTTATCATATTAATTGTGTTCTAATTGTAGTAGAGTTATAAACTCTTTACATTCCTTTGTGAATTTCATTGAATTTAATTTTTGTTGTTAATTAAAATAAAATAATTTCCCATACAAAAACCATTTACCTCCCCTTCAATTCAATCCTCAAGACACCAATAATACCAATAAACTTTAACATTTGTTCATAAGTTAGTTTTGACTTTTTAAAAACCAAAGGATGATGATTCGTAAAAATGTCACTATAGATTCTAAGAAAACAAGCAAAGTACTAAATTGTAATAAATTACGTTAATAAAATATAACATAGCTTTAAATTTTATTAAATGATTACAGGTATTATGTTTAACAAATAAGTTGTTTCCAAAAATAATATATTGAAATTTGGGCTATGAATAAGCACTCTACTAGCAAGTTCTTTTTTGTCTTTTTTTTTTAATACATCTATGTCAAGCTAAAGTTTTGGTGATTGATGAAATAATTCAAAAATAATATATTAAAATTTGGGTTATAAATAAGCACTCCGCTAGCAAGTTTATTTTATTTTATTTTATCCATGCCAAGCTAAAGTTTGGTTATTGATGAAATAATTCAAAAAATTGTATACATTGTTCAAAGTTCAAACAACAAATTACATACTTATCTAAATGGTTCATAACTATTGATTTTAACAATCTATGAAGGATGAAAAAATTTTAGGTACATGTTTTTAATGTAAAATTTAAAATAGATAGAGCACTTATAACAAAAAAAATAGTACAAGATGTATGATTTTACAAAATGAAAATGAGAAATAATTCAAAGAGTACTATTAACGTTGACTCATAATTTTATTTGTGAAAGAACCCCTTTTATTTCATTTTTTGAACAAAACTTCTTCAATTAGACAAGGATTTAAAAAATATAAAAATACGTAACAAACTATTTGTAAAGTCGATTTCATAAATGAATACAATAAGATACTAAATGATATACTTGTACAAAAATGGAGTTTTCCATATCAGTGAAATAAAACAATTTTACTTGATTGCAATGGATCTTTTTTCACATAAAAAAAAATGATTGTTTGCATCATTTAGAAGGCAACTAAGGAGGTGTTTGATAAAACAACTTAATGCTGAAATTTAATGGATTAAGAGCTTTTTGAATTCAGTGCGTTTGATAATAAAATTCATTTATTACTTAATACATTAAGCACTTATTTAATTTGTGTACAAAATTTTAAGTGAAATTTTGTCACTTAATTTGCTGAATTTTGATACTCTTTCCCGTCCCTCTATTATATATACACACACACACACACACGTACACACGCTCACTCTCACACACTCACCTATGCACACACATATACATACTCTTTCTCACATGCACGATCTCTCTCTCTCTCTCTCTCTCACACACACACACTCTCTCTCACAAACACTTTTACACAAATACACATATTTCCTCCCCCTCTCTCACACACACATACACATATATTCATTCTCTTCCATTCTTTCTCTCTCTTCCCACACAGAATTTCTCTTGCATACTTCTACATACTTTCTTGCACATACACTTTTACACACACATACATGTACTTTCACATATACATTTTCTATCTCTCATGTACACGTACACATATTTTAATTTTTCTCCTCTCACATATTTACATACATTTTTACATATATGCACATAATTTCTCTCTCTCACACACATTCTCATACATAAATACACTTATCCTCATCTCACAAACAAACAATATCTTTTATTCTCATATACATTATTAATAAATTATTTTAAATTTTAAAGATAAAATAATTATATTTATGAGGGAAACATTTAAATTCAGTGCATATATTCAGTTAATTATCAAACAGGTAAAACTTTTTCAATTCGGCAACTTAATAATTTCAGCACTTAAATTTCAGACTTCAAATTTCAGATTTTAGTTTTACCAAACGGCACCTAAGTTAATTTTGTCAAATTCTTTTTAAGTTTTTTTACAGCCATGTTAAACGTCTAACACGCAAATGACTATAATTGAAAATTCACCATTCTAAACACACTAATTGAATAAAGAACCTGAATTCTAAATGGAAAAAATATGTATCTTATTTATAACTATATAGTTAAATAAATAATTATTTTTAGAATCTAATATTACACATATTAAACAAAGTTTTTTTCACCAAATTAATAATTACTATTAAGATGTATGGGATTTCAAGTATCCATTTGAGTTGATATATTGATAATACATTATAAAGTAAATAGGTTTTAAGTTTAATCATTAATATTTGTAGAGAAAGAACTTCAAAATATTTTTAACAACATCATTTTGTAAATAAAAAACTTTTAATATAAATTTTTAAGTATAATGATACTTGAACATAAAATAGATTTGATTTATCATAATGCCAGCTATATATTATCTGCAAAGCTTTAAATAAAAAATTTAAAAGTTTTAAGGTTATGACTTCAAATTCAAACCATAAATTTCAACAACAATTATTTTAAGAAAAGAATAATAGATAATCAATTTAGCATGGTATTAAAAAATTATATAAAGTTTTAGTATCCAAGAAGTATTATATTTTAAAATAAAATTACATGTAAATTATCTCAGTTTAAAACTTGCACCTTCCAAACGGCTATGTATGCGCGTTTAAATAACCATTAACATGTTTAGAAAAAAGAAGATTTATCCTTTTTTTTTTACTATATACAAATTAATTAAATAAAAAATGCGACTTCATGCAATGTTAGAGAAAGAGTTGTCAATTAGATATTATCTCTTACTTAAGTTCTTTTTATCTTTTATTTTTTAGACTATTCATGCAATTAAATTTAAATCGAAAAAAGAATGTGACTCTGTCCAATGTACCTATGATGATCAAGAGTTACAAATTTTATTAAGTAAACTCTCCTAAAGTGTATCTTTTGTGTAGTTTTTGAAATTTATCCTTTTTTATTATTAATAAAATAAATTTAGTAGAACAAAGATGTGACTTATTTAATATAAGTGAAAGAATATTGAGTTCAGTCAAACATATTATTTCCTAAATTTTGAGAAGTAACTTACTTTATGCACCCAAACACATTCAAATAGCATCATCTCACATATTTTAAATTGTTTTAGGAAGTGAAATGTTTACTGTTTTAAAAGAAGGCATAATTCATTTTTTTAGTGGTCCAAGAGAATGGGAATTCTTTAATTTAGGAATATTATGAAGTTCTCTTAATGTATCGAGAGGCATGTATATACGCTATTGAAAAAGCCTTTTAAAACTACTTAAAATTGAAGTATTCATATGATCATTGTATATAATTTAAGAATTGTTCTTGAAGTTTTTTGCAAAATACTTCCTAATTTTTCTCTGAGTGGTACAATTTTGAATTGATTGATTAAACATTTTATTCTTTTTTGGACTATAAATTTTTCAAAATTTTTTTGGGCATACTCTTCAAAATAAAAATAAAATTCCCATACACTTATGATTCATCTCACGTATTATTACATTATTAAAAATATTTTATAATAATATCACACTGTCAAAACACATATCAAGGATTTTGAAGAGGATGTAGAAGTTAATCTAATATTTTTCAATTCATTCACTTTGTTTCTAATACATTTCTTTATAAAATAATTAAATTTCTCATAACCACATTTTTTTTTAAGAAAAGAGGGCATCATATTCACATGCAATGCACGTGCTTCATTACTAGTGTATATATATGCGTACATACATATACGTATATATTTTAGGATTTAATCTATATATATTAAAGTGAGTTAATATCAGGAATTTGGACTAGTACAGTTAAATTTCAGCTTCGTCTAGGCCATTTTACTTTCAGTATTCTAATTCTCTCACATGAACAACAAAAAATGAATAACTTTTGTTTTAATACACATATCCAAATCACTATTTTTGTTTGTCACTAATTATTAAAAGCCAAAGATTTTATTTTATCCTATTGATTATGAGCGGACAAAAATTATTGACTAATTTTAGAAATAGACAAGAAGGCTTATGCATAAAAAAGAATAAAGTGAAAATTAGCTAGGGTTATTTTTTTAATAAATATAAGCAGGAGAATATTATTTACTTACCTCAAAAAAATTCTTTTACATTTTACTAAATATTTGGCCTGTTATATATGCTTGTTATTTTGCCTAAAAATATTCAAAGGTGTAAAAAAATTTTTGGGCATGAAAAAATCATTTTTTGTAAAAAAGTTGGAATTAAGATATGTGTAATATATGATGCATATTAACCTTATATATTGAAATATAAGCTGCAGTAAAACACTTTTCTCCATTTAGAGGGAGAAATTGAGACTTTCTGAATTTAGAGGGCCACATTGGTATATACCCTTTTTTTTTTTTTTGTGATGGCCAAATAGGGACCTTTTCAGTTATGAGGCCACACTGAAATTTTTGCACAGCCAAAATGTTTTTAATCCTTAACTTCATTGAAATACATTGCTACTAGTTAATAAGAAACCGTAATAAAAATAGATAATCCCGAAAGCACTCTAGGTGGCCATCAGAGAATATATAAGACTTTTCTATTTCCAAAATTTTGCTAAGTAATTAAAATTTCAAAATTTTGCTAAGTAACTAAAATTGTTACTATTGGAAATGCAAAGTTTGCAAGTCAGTTCTTAATTTCACAAAGAGATATAAAATTTGCAATTTCGCTTAAAATGTTATCTTACACGACCAATGACAAGCGTAATTACTTTATCGATTGAAAATGTGCATCAGAGAGACAAAAAGGCCTGCGCATATCTCTCTACAATGGCGTGAAGGTGGGAAAAATTTTTCATTGTCAATGAAGATATCAAGTAAAATGGACAAATCAGAACATATATCAAGTGGCGATTTGGCTTGGCTGTAGGTGTCCAAAATATAAGCATGTTCTCGGGTCTCACAATTTTCCCTTCTTCATTGTCCTTAAGTTGAACACGATGTAACTGTCTGGTATTTTGATGTAACTATTTAGCATTGCGATGTAACCATTTTCAAGCGAAACGACATTATTTTTAAGACTCATTTTTGGCCTTGTTAATTTAATCTTGTATGTCCATTTTTTATCCTTTTGATCTAGGCCCTGAACCTATGGTAAATGGCACTTAAGGAACCCTATGTACCAGAAATTCAAGAAACCAAAATGGGCAAGAGATATAAATGCATAAATTTATACTTACCATGAATGAAAATGAATTACAAATGTAATGCAATTGTTTGATTCATATCCTAACAACTATTAATTTGAAAATTGGGCAAAAAAAAAAAAAAGAATGAAATTTCTGGAATCCATAAAACTGTATCAATGAATGAGGATATTCTTACATTCTGAATCGGAATATTAGTACCCATTCTTAAAAGCATAGAACAATTAAAAAGTTGGATAAGCATTCTACGGAGTAAGGATGTGTGAATACATGTTATTGGCACATAAAAGGGACTCGAGTGAATTAGTCACTCTTAATCCAGATTTTCTGAACCTGAACCTATTGTCGCAGTTACCCACTTTTCACATTTATTTCACCAGTAAAATTTGCGGAGGAGAATTATTCACTGATCAGAATCTTCTCTATCCAATTCCCATTAGAAGGGCAAAAATGGTAAAAGAGTTTATAGTCTTTTTTTTTTTCTTTTCAAATCAAACTTATACTATTACAATTGGGGAAAAGGGAATGGTGCTTGGTGGGATTCGAACATTTGGAGTGGAGTCATAGAGTTTTAGTCTCTCGACTTTCTATTCATTCCTAAGTTTACACCATATGGATGGTAGACAACTTAACTTTCTACACACACAAACACACACACATACATTTAGACGCATAGTGTATAAAAAGACGCACAGATTGTTTACATCGACAAAATTAATTGATAGTATAGGTGTATCTCTTCTTGGAAACAAAATCCAAGAGGAAATATAAGAATTTGATTAGTTTTACAGCAAAATAAGCCCTCACACATGACGTGTGATTCTTATCATTGGTTGTTAAAAAGTTTGCTTTCTTATAGTTTATATGCATCAATATTCTTTTTATCTTTTCTGGAAGTTAAACATCTTGATTGAGAAGGCAACGATGAAGGTGAAAAGAGCAGCTGTTCCAACAACAATGAGTGTGACGAATCCCAAGAAATCATGCTTAAATCCAAAAAAACTTCTTATGAAGTTTTCCACTGTTTGATTTGTGTCGAGCATCACTTCTTTGGTGTCTCCAAATTGTGAAACAAGTAAACCATACAATGTCCATGCTACAGGGCAAATGTAATAGTACCATCTCCACCATATTGGAATCCTCTGTTGAAAACCATGCAAAGAAGTTATATACATGGATAAAATTTAAAGTTTTGCATTTCTTCGTAACTCAACCTGATGCCAGATTAAGAAAAGAAATCAACCTGATGCCAGATTAAGAAAAGAAATTACCGTCCTTGGAATAAGGAAACCTGAAAAAACGTTCCATATTGCGTAAAATGAAGTTGCAACTATAGCAGCAATGTTGTGGTTTGGAGTGATAGCCACTGTCATCATTCCATAAGCTGTGAAGTATAGCAAGGTAAAATACATGAAGAATAAATACCAGAAGAACTTGGCAGCCGTCCATTCGAATCCCACCATAGAATAAACTAGGACACCATATACAACACTTTGAACAAGAAGGTAAGGGAGCTCGATCACGACCTGTTTTGACAAGGTAATAATGCTAGTCCGTAGTTTTGAGAGAATCAAACGAAATGAAAAATATGATAATAATACAGAAAGTGCTGAAGGGTTAAGAAGAGTGAAACTGTTTAACAGAATAGTTGCATTTTTCCCTACTTAGTGTGTCAGATTGGTACATCAAATATTACATCTTACCTGTCCAAAGCCATATGGTAAAGCTGAATACATTCCAGCTGCTGTTTCCCTGTAGAAAACAGTCCTCTCAATGGCAACAACAGGCTGAACTGAACCTGCGTTCTGTATGCCAATGAATAGAACAGCAGCATGCATAGAACCCATTGCATTAAGTAGATCCTGAAGCCGTTTTCTGTTAAATGCGGGAAACTGATTCATACAGGAAACAAATGTAGAACTGTTGGCTTCTTTTCTCTATCACTATGTATTTACCTTTTAGAGCCAAGTTTCCAGAACATTGATCCAAACATCAAAGTAATCACTGTTGTAAATAATATTCTTACTGCATTATACTGTGGGTTTCGCCAACATGACAAATGTTGTTTCCATAGGCAAGCTATGAATTGAGTGAAGAATGGCTGGGAATAACGAGTGGGAAAGTTCAGGTCTTTCGAACCTGGAGAAGGTGTGCTGAGTTCCTTGATTATTGTTTTATTTCTCCTGAATAACCAAAGGTATATAATGAGTATTAATTTGGTACCTCTACATAAGAAACATTGGGTCATTGACAAAACTGTTAAATAATTGAAAATTGTTACTCAGTATCTACCAGTTCTTTGTCAGCAAGAAGAATGGACACAGATCTGCTGCTAACTTTAACCCAAAAAAAAAAAAAAAAAAAAATTTGGAACAATCGATAACTTTGATAATTGAATATGTGTTCAATTTAGCACAGCTAGAAGGTGTACAGCTCTGATCAGGGTCATACCTATAGACATCTGATCTTTTGTACAGTTCGGCAAAATCAACTCCCAGTACTGCTTCTTGTGCAACTCAAGACAATTCCAACATCCAAGTAGCAGGATTGTGACCATCTCTAATTTTCGCTACTCCGTTGATCCCCCAAATGCATGCAAAAGAAAAAGAAATATAGTTGTATCTGACAGATAATAGCAAAATTTTGAACTGATTTGCATTGTTAATTTTCCGGACCTGAAAGTATTCAATCAGTTGAATACAATGGCGGCCAAATGGACCAACATGTATTTCTTCACCTCCTAGCTTCAAGAGCACCAGCTGCAGTTGATTATAGCGGATAGTTTTTCATTCAAGACTTGTAAATAAAAAATAGTAATACAAAGAATGATCTCTCACCTCATCAAAAGCATCAAATATGTCAACACTAGGTTGATGGATGGTGCAGACCACAGTTCGACCTGTATCTACAGTGTTTCTCACTGTTCTCATCACTATGGCAGCAGCTCTAGCATCAAGTCCTGAGGTGGGTTCATCCATGAATATAATTGACGGATTAGCTACCAGCTCAACTGCAATAGTAAGCCTCTTGCGCAGCTCAATAGAAAGGCCATTTATTCCAGGCAACCCAACGAGTGCTTCCTTTAGAGGTGTCAACTCCACAAGCTCCATAACTTCATCAACAAACATCCACAAGTTAAAGTGTACGGCACAAAAGTCACATAATGATATTGGTTAGTTGCAAAAGAAAATAAATCCAGGCACTTTTTCGTGATTTAATAGATCAGAATCACCTTTCTAGTTTCTGGATCCACTTCAGCTGACAGTCGAAGCCAAGCAGAAAATTGTAAAGATTCATACACAGTTAGATTAGGCGACTGAATATCATTTTGTTCACAGTATCCAGCTATACGAGCAAAAGTTTCTTGCTTCTTTGAGTATCCTGATATAGTGATAGTTCCTTGAATATAACCCCCAGTTTTTCTACCAGCCAAAACATCCAACAGAGTTGTCTTACCAGCCCCACTAACTCCTATTAGAGCTGTCAAAACTCCTGGTCTGAAATAACCACTGACACCTTTCAAGAGCTCAAGTTTATCCTCATTTAGTCCTTGAGCTTTCATTTCCTGGAAGCAAGGTATGTTCTCAGATTTTGAAAAAGGTGAAATATTCTGCAGTTCACTAGGAATAAGCAGAGTATGTATTATTAGCAGCAATAGCTTCCAGAAGAATATTATAAGATCTGTAAGAAGCGAACTGGGATAGAAACTTATTAGAAAGAAATTAAATTCATCAAATGAGAACATGACTGCTTCCAAAGAGTCTATTCTGACAGAACTACTTCCACTCCATCAGAGGGAGAAAACAAATGCGTTTCTTCTCCTAAACTTCTTGTTGATCACAAATGATATCTTTCAGAAGCTCAAGTTTGTCATCATTCAGTTCTCAAGCTTTCATTTCCCCAACTCAAATTATCTTCCGCGTGATAGATTTAGGAAAATGTGCAGTAGTTTGGAGTTGATTATGAGAATAATCGACGGATTTATGATAACAACATCAGCAACATCCGTTGAGAACATATGAGATCATTATGAGATGATATTGAAGTAGGAACAAATGGGAAGACCAACAATATATGAAATTGAAGAATTAGAAGAAACTTTCTGCAAAAATAAAAAATTCGTGCAAATTTTGAAAACTATCATGCAGACAGTCCCATTATTTTGAAGAGACAATTTAAGGACCATATTCATGATTAAAGGAGGCAAAATATTAGGATCACGGATGTACCAACCTGTGGCATATCCACTGCATATCTAATATCATCAAAGGCAATTGAAAGAGGCTCAAATGGTAACACCATTCCTCGTTTCCTGTTTGACTCATCTTTAGTGACGCTGGTAACACTAGATGACATAGATCTGGATGATAAACTTCTTTGAGCATCATGTTTACATTCTGCATGCCCTCAAATTCAACAAATTATCATCATTTAGATTTCCAAGAGAAGCTTAGGAGAAGTTAACCTGTCTTGACAATATTTCAACAAGCTCACCTGTCTTTACAGAACTCCTTTCTGCTAAAGTTTCTTTGGATAAAACTGCCTGTGCTTTGTCCAGTGCTACCACCAAGTTTAACAATTTAGTTGTCGTGTAAAACTGGTTTTTGAACATTTATAACACCCAAAGAGATAAATTATCTGAAGACTTACGGTTCAGGAAATTTAGAGCCAAAATGTAAAATATATTGAAGAGAAATATATATCCAACCAGAGCTGCTACTCCAATCCAATACCACCAGTCCTCTACAAAAACACCATGAGACTTCAAGACTGAAATGCCTAATGGTTCTTTTGATCCAGGAGATAACTGCAAAACGAATGTAATGAACCAGTTCACATCATATTTCCCTTTTAATATGGAAACTCCATGTCTAGAAAGATTACTCACATGACTCCAACTATGCCCAAGAAATTCGTTAACAAAAACAGCATTTTGTGCATACATAATGGGAGAAATCCAGTAGCCCCATATCCACCCTGTTGGTATATCCTCTGATATAAACATCACAATTGAGTCACAAGGCTAATGCAGACATTAGAAAAGATATAATTAGATGCAACATGTTTGCCAGAGTTCATATTTTCTTACCATGGGACAAGATGAATCCACCCAGTACAATGACAGTAACCAATGCAAAGGACCCAAATGTGTTTGCAACCACCATATTCCTTCCCAGTGATCCCATTAGGCAAAATAGTCCTGAAGCCATCTGGTTAATAATTGTGAGCAGAAAGTACTGTCTGAAAAACCTGCAGTACAGACTTAAGTTAGTTAAGAAACTGAACTGCTTAAGATATGAGTTCACTGAACTGATCGATTACCTGCCAATATTTGGATCACATCCAATGCCATAGTAAGTCATACCCGCCCAAATGCCACTTTCTAAAACTGTGATTGGGATCTTCAAAATCCATTCTGGCAGAGCATAAGCCCATGCAGGGAAGAAGAGAAGATCACGTTGCTTGTAAAAGACAGGAAGCTTCAAGATTGTTAATGCAAGCTCTGCAAATCCGTTAAACATAACCATGGCCACTGTGAAAAACAGTGCCCCCATTAAAATTTGACCATCAGTTGTTTAGTCCTTGTGCATCTTAGCTCTTAAAAACAATGTCATTGTTATCAGAGCTGTCAAGATAATCTGGATTGTGACATATAACAAAAAGATCAACTCATTTCAAAATAAAAATTACATAGACTTATCTTCAGTAAGATAACTATAAGCTTCAACATTTTTGTAGGCCGAGATGCCCACTATATGAGCTTAATGTTCGGACATGTGACACACCTTTGCCATTTGAAATGCATAAACAAATGAGTTTCTCTTCATAAGCAGAAATTCTCTGGCTATGCAAGCTTTCAAAAGTTCCTTCTGGCTAACACCATACTTCTTAGTAGTTAGTGCTGCAGGATGGCACTTAGATGTGTCAAAAGGAGCAGCAAGCTCAGAGCATAGATTCTTTCCAACACAAAACAATTGAAGTGACTGAGAAAATTGCCTCACTGAAATAAATGTGTAAGGTTTGTCCTTGCTTATCCAGTACTGCTCTTGATCTTTCTTTGATGTCACCTGCAATATGACAACCAGAAATGCAGTTAACGGAACATCTGGCAATGACCTTCATATGTTGCCGAAAAAAATTGTTGAAGGTGGGAGTAATCATGACGACAGTTTACTTCTTGTAAGAAGTCAGCAACTCCTTTTCTCTTTGGACATTTGAAACCCATGATTTTAAAGAATTCCAGTACATTTTCTCGTGGACCTTGATATACAATTTGGCCATCTGACAGAAGAATTATGTCATCAAACAAATCATAAGTTTCCGGTGCCGGTTGCAATAGTGAGACAACAGCGGTTTCCTGAAGAATGTGAACTGATTGCTTAATTGAATTTACAAGCTGAAAAGTTGTCGAACTGTCCAAACCGGTCGATATCTCATCCATAAGAAATACAGTTGCTGGCCCAACCATTATCTCTCCTGCATTATAGTTGATGAAAACACTGATGGAATCTAAATGGTGCATTTAAAATCAAGTCTTCTCCTTGTTCATTTGCTTTTCTAGGAAAAAAAACAATTAGAGGGGACGAGCAAGAATGAACATTCTCAGGATTGCACGTAATTATGTTTTCACCTGCTGTTAGTCTCTTTTTCTGTCCTCCAGAAATTCCTCGTGTCATTTCATCCCCTACTAGTGCATCAGCACATAATTCAAGTCCTAAAATCTACAAAGGAGCAACAGCTTAATTTTTTCTACTTGTATTCTTGAATAAAAACCATCAACGAATAATAATTAATAATCCATTCCTATCACCTTGATAATGTACTCTGTTACAACATTGGTCTCTTGTCCTTCGAGTCCCGCAGCCTATGGACAGAAATAGATAGAATTAGGCTTTCTATTAATGTAACGCAATAAATCGTGACTGGATTCTACCTTGAAATCAATTCTGCCTAAAGGAAGTACAATTACTCCAAAGGCCTAAATTTGTACCTTCATTACAATGTCAAGATCAGGGTCTGGCATAATGTGTGCATCCTTCTCTCTTCTTGACAATTCCGTCAGCATATCTGCAAATTTCCAAATCCATGTAATTAAAATTACTATAATACACAAAATTGTGTATTATGTCCTAAAATAATGGATGAAAGTTTCACTGACCATGACGAGCTCCAACACCTTGACATCTTGCTGAAAAAGCTAGTGTTTCTCTCACGGACAACTCCCCTAGATGAAGGTCATGTTGACTAATATAAGCTGATGTCCTCTGTGGTATAAATTCATTCATCTCATGGCCATCGTATGTAATCCTCCCAGAAACCTATTGTCTCAATAAACATGTCCTTAGAGAAGAACAAAATCTATATCTCAACAACCAACAAATTTAAGGCTTTGATATCCTTACATTAAGGTCTGAAGAAAGTCTTCCAGCCAGAGCTAACAGCAAGGTGGTTTTACCTGAACTTGGTGGTCCTAAAAGCAGTGTCATTCTGCAAAACTAGCAATGGTGAATTTGAAGAAATTATTTAAAAAGGTCTATCTAGAGTCCTTTAAACAGCAGGAAATCCTTTCGTACCTTCCTGGCTTGATAATTCCGCTCACATCATGAAGAATTGGAAATGGTTTCCTTCTATTTGGAAGAATGTGAAGATAATTCAAGAAATCCTCCAAAACAGAAAGTACAGAAAAAAAAGTAGATTAGACACTACAAAAATTCACCTTGTGAATATCAAAGCTTGTATCATTAGCTACTATAAACAAATATTTTAAATACAAGTACTTGATCTAGAAGATGCATTACCTCGACTACATTAAAACAGAAGTTGAATATAGTAGGCATTGCCCTACTGCCAACATAAGCTTCTGCTTCCACATTTAAATGTTCAAATCGGACTTCAGTGGTTGGAAGTTCAATGCCAACTTTATATCAATTTCACATAACAAATAAATAATTAGACATTTACATTACATAAAAATAATGAACTCACCCACAAAAATATGGTATAAGAACTATAAGGTGTACGAATGAATTCTACTATCTTACGAAGATTGTCACCCTTGATCAAATAAACGTCGGCATACAAACTTGAAATTTCATCCTTGGTCAAATAAATGTCAAAAGTAAAGCTCTTAAACAGAATTTTTGCGCGACAGAGGGAGTACCTTTCAATGCGCCCCTTAAGCTTCAACAAGAACTTTTCATTGTCTTCCTCAGCATTCTTTATTAGTCTTTCTAAAACCATTTTTCTTTCTGCATGTCCTAGATGTTTAACATCAATTTGCCTTGGCTGGCCTTTTTCTTCAGCAAGTAGACTTGTTCTAACTCGACGATACGTAGGAAGTCTTTCTATAGAAGCCCATTTTAGAGCTTCTTCATCATCATCTTGGCGTGAAGACTTCGAAAACATTTGCATTGCAGTGTTTCTCCACATGTTAGAGTTACTTGTACTACTGAGTCTGTATGTTTCTCTGCTTTCCATTTTTCTCCAGAAATCAAATTAATAGAAAGTTCCCTCTGTAAAATATAGCAGGTTTCTTGATTTGGGGGGAACTTTGATGTTGAGTATAAAGAATTTGGCAAGCCTATTATATGTAGCATCTGAAGTAGGATTATCATTCTAGCAGTCTCAACATGGACATCTGTTTGGGAAAAAAATAAAGGGTTAATAACACTTTGCCCCACCCTAGAAATTTATACAAGAACTATTTAATTCATGTATGTCTATTAGTAGAAAAAATAAAAATAATAAAAATAGAAAAAAAAAAAGAAAACCGAAAATGCACTTAAAAGAGAATTTCTTTTATTTAGAGTTTAGTATTAATCCTTGATTTATTAGTTGGAAGATTTCTTAAGTTAATTAGGTTAAGTAAATAAGATTCTTCATTATTAAGTGGGACACCTAAGTACCCAATTTGGATTAATTTTATTGGATCATTAGTTTATAATAGTGTTTAATTTTAACTAACTAATTCCACCATTTTCAAGCTTTTGACTAATTGAACTTTAGTTCAAAAAAGTGACTCAAAAATTTCACTTATGCTCTGTCTTTTCCCCCCTCCTCATGGCCGGCCCTCTATCTCTCTATTCTTCTCTCTTTTGCTTTAAAATTTGTGCCATAAAGTTTGCTAATTACTAGGTGATAAGTGATTAAAATCTTCACTAATCAAATTGAACCAAGTTAGTATTATTACCTTAAAAGCATAAACCCTAGGATGACTCTTGTCTTGCTATAATTGGTCACTCTTTTTCCCACTTTTCTCTTTATTTCTTTTCTATTTTTTTGTCCTATTTCTTTCTCTTTTCTTCATTTTCTTGGCCGGCTCTTTTCTCTTTCTTTTTCCTCTCTTTTGCTCTCATTTTCTTGAAGCTTTCTCTCCAAATTTTGGACAACTTCACCATAGAAAGTGAGCTTTTCTTCTTTCTAAGCAAAGTTCTAAGCTTGTTTAAGGTATCTACTATGAACTTTTGCTATTAATTTCAAGTTTTATTTAGCCTTTTGTACAAGTTTAATACTAGATTCTTATTATTACAACTTGAAGATTTAAGTTTGAAATGAAAGTTTACTTGTTAATTAAAGTGTTCTCTTGGTTAGATAGACTAGTAGATAGCATTTAAACCTTGAAATTTCATGTATTATATGTTGCTTGGTTGAAGAAACTTGGACTTGAAATCTTGAATTTGAGTGGAATTTTAAGTGAAATTGAGTTTGATTTAAACATGGAAGCTATAGAACTTGTTGGAAATTGGACTGGTTGGTTGATTTCTTGCAGGAAAAAAATTTTGGGTTAGTCCGATTTTAAGGGGAGATGTTGCCGAAATTTCGATAGAAATAAAAAAGGAAAAAATGATAGATGAAATTTTAACCTAGAATATGTTAAATTTAGGAGTTTGGTGTGCAGAAATTTTTAGAAAATGATTTAGAAACAAATTAAATTTTCCTAGAACAAGAAAACCCTAAAATGAAAACCCTAAATCTAAAACCCTAAACCCTAGGGTAAAACCCTAAACTCTAAAAACCCTAGAACCTAAACCCTAAAATAATTGGGTTATTTCCTAAACTTTCTTACTAATTTACTTAGGGTTTTAATCGGGTTTTCATTAGATTATTTCTTTTGAATTTCAGGACCTGAAAGCGAGTCTCGACCATTTTACGAAATATTTTCATAGGCATTCTAGGTGAGTGTCTCTATGTGTGCATGATGCATGAAATATTATGTTATGCTTGTAATTGTTATTTTATGACATGTGTTACTTGAGGAAAGATGTGTACTTTATCACATCTATTCCGCAATGTGTTACGTGCTTTCGTGATCCAACGTGTTATTTGTGCTTGAGACTTCCTGTGACTAACTTCACCGTTACTTCACGGTTAGTCAACCCGGTCGTGCGTGGGAGGATATAAGGTGCTGGGTGTTTTAGGGCGTGTTGTTCTTTCCCTTGAGTTGTGAATCCTCAAAGAGGCCAACTCCGGATTGAACTTTCTTGCTTGCTTGTTGGCCCTCCAAGGTCGAGATTACTCCCTGGATGTGGTAGCCTTATACGGAGGTTATAAGGTGAATGGTGGTTAGGGTACTTGCTTGTTAATACTGGTATGACCCTTGGCGAGGACCTGAGCTATTATCTCGGTCCTAATGTCATGGTTACATGATCGGTACTTGCTCCTCCTGCGGTTGAGCTTGCTCCCGTAGTTGAGCCCTATATCTGCCATTGACTACTTGTTAATTAAATTGTTCAGACCCTGCTTATTTAACTTGTCAATTATCTTGTTCCATAAAATAATGAATTCCTGGTATAGGTTGCATGACTTGGGCACTCACTGGGCTATTGTAGCTCATTCATTTTATTTGTTTACCTTTACCCAGGTTCCCTGTAATATTAAAGCTGGAACGGTAAGTTTTGGATATAGTGATGTATTTTATATTTTGGATAGCCAAACTGTTTGGGCTATTATTGTAAATAATATGTATATTTTGGCATGTAAACTTTTAGTGATACTTGTACCTTTAAGTTACATTATATGAATGTATTTTATTTTGGATTAAATATGCTTGGATGTTCTGAGTGAGTGCTTGACTTGAGTCCTGGCGAGAGCTAGGCAGGCAGTCCACTAAGCCCTCAGGTGTGCCTCTGGGTAAAGTGGGGCTATCACAGCCCCCTTGAACTTAGGGGGTAGTCACACTTTACCCCATGAACTTTAAATATATACATTTTGCCCCCCAAAGACTAGTCAAGACTAGAAATTCAAAAAAAAAGTGAGTGTTATGACATTATTGCCCTTTTATTAATGAATATATTTATAACTTAATATATTTCCTTTTCAATTCTAAAAATCTATATCTTCTCTGTCATATTAATTATATAAATATATCAAACTAAAAAAAATTAAAGAAAGTTAATATTTAATTTATATCCTTAAAATTTTTCTCTTGGATTAATATTTACTTCTATATATGGTTTTTTAATTTATTAGACATTAAGTTAAACAAAATTGATAAATAACACAACATTAAAAATAAATTTAATCACCAAAATTTCTATAAAAAAAGGTAATACCAAACTCATTTATTTAAAGTATTTTTTATTTTAATTTATTTAAACTTTTAGACGAATATCATTATCATTTTATATTTATCAAATTAGTCTAATATGAAATTCTTAATTAAAGAATTTCTTCTTATTTATTCTTTTGGACTAAACATTATATTTTTTGTTTGACTTTTTTTTTTGGCCCTGGTGCTGTACAATTGCTTTCTTTTCTTTTTTTCCAAAATATTCTTTGATTAAGAATTTCATATTGGACTAATTTAGATAAATATAAAAATGACTATTATATTAGTCCAAAAGTTTAAATAAATTAAAATGATAAAAATTAATTTAAATAAATGAGTTTGGTGCCTTTTTTTAGATAAATTTTGACAATTGAATTTATTTATAGTGTTGTGTTATTTATCAGTTCTGTTTGATTTAAAGTCTAATAAATTAAACAAAACATATATAGTATTAAATATTAATTCAAGAGGAAAATTTCAAGGATATAAACTAGATATTAATTTTTTAAAATTTTTTAGTTTGATATTTTTATATAATTAATATAATAGAGAAGATATAGATTTTTAGAACTGAAAAGAAATAATATTAAGTTATAATATATTCATTAATAAAGGGCAATAATGTCATAACACTCACTTTTTTTTTTTTGAATTTTTAACCTTGACTAGTCTTTGGGGGGCAAAGTGTATTATATTTAAAGTTCAAGGGGGCAAAGTGTGACGACCCCCTAAGTTCAGGAGGGCAAAGTGTTATTAGCCCAAAAATAAATAAAGATGTGGTTTCGTGTCACTAATATGTGTGTATATATTTGTATGTACACACACATATTGCTGAGTTACCTAACTGCTTTCAATAGTTTAGTAGACAACCCGTAAAAATCACTCTCTCCATCCCATAAACATAGGCTCACTTCCTTTTTGTTTCTGTCACAAATTATAGGTCTATTTCCTCTTTTAAAGAGTAGTTAGGTTGTAATTTTACTAACATAGCCATATTTAATGCACATTGAAAAATTAAGGATAAACTACTATTAACCCTCCTATGGTTTCAATATGACCACATAACCCCCCTATGATTTTATGAAATGTGAAAAATAGATAGAATCAATGCACCGTCACAGAATATTCTCAAAATATTCTAAGTTTCGTTCTATTGATATGGAATATTCCGTAACGATAAGTGGATTAAACATGCTTATTGCGGAATATTCTATCCATTTTTCACATTACGTAAAACCACAGGAGGGTTATGTGGTCTTATTGAAACCATAGGGGGGTCATATGGTCTTATTGAAACCATAGGGGGGTTATGTGGTCGAAAGCGATACCATAAGGGGGTTAATGGTAATTTACTCAAAAAATAAAGTACTTAAAGTTTCAAGAACAATATAATAATATGTGTCTTTTATTTTGAATGAACAATCTAGTGGTAGGAAAAAATAACCGAAAAATAAAAAAATCACAATAAACAGTCCATTTTGAATAGAAAAATGAGGATAACCGAACCAAATTTTGGTTAGGTTAACCGAACCTCATTACAAAAGTGCTTCCAGTTCTAGGTAATAATTTTTAAAAGATCGTGGTTAATTGAATTGGCCGACATATATGTCGTAAAGGTTAATATTTGTGAATATTATAGAGAAATTGAGAAGTATTAAATCATTTCATTTTCAAGTCTAAGATAACTCAAAAACTTAAATATCGTATTTGATTTTTGTTTTATATTTAAATTTTTTTATTTGTATATTGTTTTTTTTATTTTTATACTCTAATTATCATATGTTTTCTTGATGCTAACTAAAAATTTACTTTTATATAACCTAGATACATGATATGTAAAAGAGCATAAATATTTTTTACTTGTATTATGACAAATTTTGATTTTGATTTTGATTTTTTTTAGTTTTAAAAAGAGTGGATTCAAAAGTTTCAAATTGTAATTTTATTACTTATTTTTCAAAGTTATTGAAATTGTATAAGTAGCTTTTTTTTTAATTTGAACAAATTTATGTTATAATATTTTTTATCGATTTTGTGAAATTTATTTAAACTATACGGTTTCATTTACTCGCGGTACCTGACCCTCTTTAATTGGGTAATCGATAAGGGATTAACCTACTAATGAGGGTAAGATACAGTTAGCAAATTATACAAACCAATAAAAGTAGTTCCAGTTAGGATATTGGGTGGATGGACTGGTTAACGGTCCATGCCCACCCCCAGAATGATCTAATATTAATAAGGGGTATTTGAGAAAAGTTTGAACAAAAAATAATTGTTGTAATTACATTAACTATATTGTGTGAATAAATAAACATGCCTATATTTATGGGATGGAAGGAGTACTAAAAGCCTTCATTGGAGTATTTGATCTGCCATGATCTTACAATAGGATAATTTTCCTCCTTCTAAATTTAACAAGACAAGGGGGGAAAAATGTGTGTTTACTAGTAAAGAGGCAATTGTAACACTAAGATTTATTGGAAGAGAGACTAGTTGGAGCCTAATTGACGAAGTGGACGGAAGGAATGAATAGTGAGTCGAGCGGTTAGAGATTTACGACTCCATCCTAGTGGTTGAGGATTTGATTCCTACCATTGTCAAGTTTGTAAATATTATTGCGTCTTGACAGAATAATATGCAGGTATAACACAGGAGCAACAGGAGGCCCCTAGATTAGTTATTCCATTTCCCAAAAATTTCTTCTTGTAATAGAATAGGAATTTCAAAAAAAAATAATAATAATAAGTGGATGGTTACCCTGCTAAATATTTAGTACGTTGAGAGTATTGTTTGTTTAAGCCTGACTTTTTATAAATGACCATTAGATAGATCAAGATTTACATTGATTATGCAATAGTTTTTCAAGTTCATAGTATGATTTATACTGTCAATAATTTAGGTTCCTCTTTTGACTGTTTGTTCCCTTCCATTTCCTCTTTTTTTTTCCCCTCCTTTTTCTCCAAATAGGTTAGCTCTTTCATACCAAATTATATGTTTTTTTTTTGTAGCATGTCCTAGGGTAATTTTCCCTCCAAAATTAAAAACGGTAGAAAATAAACTATTCCCTCTATTTAATTAAAGACTAGTTGGTAGTACTACCGACTACGTGTTCGTTGTTCTTCATCACTCGTTAAATAGTGGTAATGTGGTAGAATATCCTCTCTTTCGGCCACGCCTGGAAAGATATTCTGTCCTCATATATTTAATCTCATCTCCTATTGACAACAAAACACTAGTAAAACGCTTCACCTAAGATGCAGCCTGGTAAAACGATTAGGTTCCTGGTTTGAGTCAGCAAGAGGATAGGTTGAATCCCACCCCTATCCTCTTCAGAAAAGAAAAGTAAAAAAAAAAAAAAAAAAAAAAATCTCATCTCCTATTTCACTCCCACCAGAATCCCTTGGGATTCTCTGGCGAGTGCTTGCTCCTATCATTTTTTTTCCCCCAAACATGTCAAAACTATACATTCTTCACTTACAAATGGTGTGACAAAATATTTTACCCAAATATTTAACTGTGATATCAAGTATTTAATTTCTAAGATAGAACTTATTAATTAGTCAATATATTATAAATTATATAATATAAGAAATTTTACAGTCTTGTTAAGGTATGATGACATCAAGAATGTTTTAACTAATTACATTAAAATGATTGAAAAATAGGACAAATATACTCTTACATGAAGACTTCTTTTTTTTTTTTTTTTCTTGGCCACGCTATATCACAATGAAACTGTACAATTTTTCTATAATACATTCCATTTTGGTTGAATAAGCATATTTTAATTCATTATCACGAATATTTCTCTTTTGATTTAAAATATTTGAAGAAGATAGAAAAAATGAATCAATAATCAAGAAAGAAAACGAGCCACAATTAGCTCACCTTGGCGAGAATTTATTAAATTCTAATACTAAATGACATTGTTTAGTTACTACTTCTGGGCAATTGTGCATCTCCTTATCAAAGAGTTTCCAACTGCATTAGTTGAAAACGTTTTGCAACACTAAAATATAAATTTCATTCTGCAATAAACTCTTTCAAAGCACATATGACAAAAGATATTAAGGTTGGGTACAAAACAATGTACATGCATAAATACATACATAAAAATATATATTATATTATTGATATGATATAATGCAAGCAGGGAGAAGGCCGATCGAGGTGGCCCCAGCAACCCATTCTTTGCCCAAGACCTACCCATTCCGCTTTTAATTACCCCGCTATCCCAATTTAATTCTTATGGAAGGGCACCTATTGTTTTATGAGTCGAACATTTTTTTTACAAATAAAAACAATCCATACGACAAATAACGTTTCACAAGTCGTTTTAACCTCACAATCTCCGTGCATCGTACTTACAATTTTTTAAGTAAAAGAAACTTTAATGCAAGGAATTGTTTTAGAAACACAATGAAATA
Source organism: Mitragyna speciosa (assembly GCA_024721245.1). Lineage (NCBI taxonomy): Eukaryota > Viridiplantae > Streptophyta > Magnoliopsida > Gentianales > Rubiaceae > Mitragyna > Mitragyna speciosa. The sequence continues at coordinate 7,219,123 of CM045557.1, forward strand.
ACTGAATTAACTTGAATTTTATTTAACGAAAGTTACCTATTACAATAGTAAGCAACAAGCATACAACAAATATGAAGTTCTCAATAATAAACATAGCAAGTCAATATTGCTTTGAGTTTAATGAGTCCCATATATATATATATATATATATATATATATATATATATATATATATATGATTGAAAAGAAAAACCATAAGTGACCAGAGTGAATACAACTTTTACAAGGAAAAGGGAAAACAAATCCAAACAAGTCTAAATACATTTCAGATGAACTAAAAGTTGGATTTCTGGTGTAGATAAACGCGTCCTAGTGAAAAATAGATGCGGTTTTCAATCCTGCGAGTCCCACGAGTCGGCAGCATGCTTGGGTACCGAGAAGGTTGTCAGCATATTGTGTCATTGGTTACCTCTCGTCTGGGCCACATAACAAGGCAAATGACTTGGGAGCGCTAGATATGCTCTATACAGTAGGCTTCCAAGTTCGCAAATGTCCGTATGCGAAGAGAATGTGGAGAATGTGAAGAGAGCCTGAATCACTTATTCTTTGAGTGTACATATTCAGAGTGGATATGGAAACGAGTGACAAGAAGGTTTTAATGAAAGGAGCTAAAATGGATTGGATGAATATACTAAGGTGGTTCCACCAGAGCTACACACAAGATACCTTTGCTGCAGCAGTGGGAAGAACAGCATATCAGTGTATCATATATGGAAGAGCAGAAATAAAACTATTTTTCAACAGCAATAACCACAACCAGACCAGGTGTATTACGAGATGATGAAGGATATCCAAGGAGTTGCAGCCGGATGGAAATGAGTGAAGAAGCATGAAATACCCGTACCCAATGTCATGGGCTTAAGTACAAAAGGTGAGAAATATATTTTGGGGCCATGTGGAGTTTTATAGAAGAGATGGACTTTACTGTTGTATATATTTATAAAAATTATATATAATAATTAAAAATAGAGTAGCCCTTATTTTTATAAAAGACTACCAAACGACATTATACTCTTTCCAAACTCACGTCTATTTTCTTTTCCAAGGTCAAGGGCTAGAAGGGGGTGAAGATTTTGCGAATCTAGAGGTCTTGGACTGTTCTCACGATCCCTCCAACGAACAAGGTGAGTTTGATTCTTGAATTTAAGTATTAATTACGCTTAAGATTAGAGTTAAAATTGTTAGGCTTGTAAAGTAATTAGGATCTTAAGAGCCATTTATAATTTTGACGAACTGAGGGTTGAATATTATTCTAGAAATTTTAATTGGTTAATTCGTTGAGGATTAAGTGAGTAGATCTGATTTGTTGCCTTGTGTTTCTATTGAAAAAATAAAAATAAAAATGGAAGAAGTTGGAATCGTTGTTAGGGGAATGGATCCTGAAGTCGAACGGCATCCATGGTCACGTGTTTGAGGATTTCCAGTGGAATTCACATGAAGTTTAAAAAAAAAAAAAAAAAAAAAAAAAAAGCTGATTGGCATTAGGCTTTTGACCGAAGCCCAAAGAGTCCGTAAATGGTCAAGGAAACAGATGGACATCCTTTCGAGTCCAAAATATTGCTAGCAATTGGTCTTAGGAATTCTTCCTCAATTAGAAATTTATTTGACTAGGTTTGTTTTTGAGATTTCCACCGCGCATAATTCATACATCATTATTTTTTTATTATTGTCTAGTTAGTGAAATTCTTTCACCGTCAGATGCTTCGTTAGTTCTTTATTATTATTATTATTATTATTATTATTAAATAGTTAAATTAAGGTAACTAGGTTATATAATTAATTTGGGAGTTTTAAAATTTCGTTTAATAGGCTTAAAAGTTTTAATATTTTTGTGGATATGATTTTAAGGTGGACTGTATTTGCTTTTATCGTATTTTAGGCGGTGACTATTCTTGGGGTCAAGATTATTTAAGTTAGTGCAATTGGACTTGGATTTTGAGGTAAGTGGTTCCTACCCTTTCTCATGTTTTGAAAAATTCTTTGCGTATATATATTTATTTCTTTCGTGAATATTTTCGTAATATGAAACTCAGAATGGGCAGGTAATATGTGCGAAAATTCCTTCATATATCGTGGCACTTTGATTATTTATATGTATGTGTGATGTGTGAATGTATGACATGTATATTTTGGCTCTGATAATTCTTTGTACACCAGAGAGAACTAGTTCTCGTCTACCTCCCTGACGGTGAGTAGTCAGGACATGCACGCATGCTTATGACCCTCCTAACTGGGGAAAAGTTAGGCTAGATATCTAGACCAACTGGTTCTTGCATTGATGAATCTGAGCCTACCTATGTACGTATGAGAATTCACGTATGGATTATGTTTCGTTTGATATGCCACAACCTTGTTACATATTATGTATTGTTGATTTTGCATGATTATGATGAATTGCGTGTTATGGAATGAATGCATGTATTTTATGTGTGTGTGTGTGTGTATATATATAAAATATAACTGCCCAATCTGGTGAAAAAGGGATGAAACTACTTACTGAGCGTGTTAGTTGCTCACCCCACTTATGTTATTTATTTTGCAGGTACTTTTAGTTTGAACTAGACAAGCAAAGTACTTAGCTTCACAATTAAGGATTTCGGTTATATTTGATAAATAGCTGGTAGGCACCAAAGACAATAGTTTGTTTTGTGTTTTGTATTGTTATATTTGGGGACTATTTAGTTGATAAGCAAATAACAGTAATTTATGTTATGTATTTTACCTAAGAGAATTTAATGAATTTGATGGATGTTAAACTTTATTATTCGACGATGGTTTGCAATGATTTGGAGTATTTTGAAGTTTATGTTACCTGTGATTTACAACTGCTTTGATTTTAGAGTCTTGCGTATTGGGTGGGTCTAATACGCGGCGTGTTACACCCGGACACGAGGTGTAACATTTAGTGGTATCAGAGCTAAGGTTTGATCACTATAGCTAAGGCCATATTTAGAGCTAAAGTTGTGATCCTTAGAGTTCAACTTATGATTATCTACGTGTAGGAGTTAAGTTATGATTGTCTATGTTTAAGTTTAAGATCGATTGTATAGTATGGGCAATTATGTTAAGATAATTGGGTTAGATATAATTTTTTTTTTCTTTCTTTATACAGATATGCCACCTAGAAAGACTACCCGTGCTAGGACCAGTCGAGCTAGGGAGGAGCATGAGGCTAACTCCCAAAGTTACGCAGAGCAAGGTGAATTTGACTGGGATCAATCTATTGGCGGTTATGCTCGTAACCTACAATAGGGTCAAAATGGCTTGGGTAGGGATGGTAGGCAAGAGACAAATTCCACTTGGGATTGACTACACAGCTCTAGCTGTGGCTGTGGCTGGAGCCATTCAAGGGTCCGTAGAACAACAACAACAGCGTTTCTTAGAACAGCAACAACAACTACAAATACAACAGCAACAGTTCTTACAGCAACAATAGCAACATCAACATGAATTTCAACAACAACAGATGTTGTTTCAGCAGCAACTTGTTCAGCCAAGAGAGCCTAGGGACACTTTTTTCTACTTCACCCATATGAAGAGGGTGGGAGTTCGTACTTTTGGTGGGGGATCTAATGCTCTGGAGGCACACAACTGGCTGGAAGAAATTGAGCAAAATTTTAAGTTGATGAAAGTACCAGAAGAGATAAGACCTGAGATCATTAGGTCATTCTTAGTTGGCAATGCAGGCGAATGGTGGAAGGCTAGAGAGCCTACGGTTGGAGAAACTGGTCAGCCTATCACTTGGCAACAATTTAAGGATGCTTTCTTGGATCATTACTTCCCTTTAGCACAACAATTGGAGTATAGGACTGAATTTGAGAACATCAAACAGAAGCCCGGGGAGTCCGTAGCAGCTTTCATTGAGAGATTTGACACCTTGGGAAAATTTTCTCCAGAAATCATGAACAGTGATATGGCTAAGGCTTCCAAATTCAAGAATGCATTGTTGGGAGAGATTCGCACTAGGATTGCATTGCAAGATATGATATACAAGGCGATGACTGATGGAGCGAGAAAATATGAAACAGAATTAAAGTTGAGACAAGCTAAGATTAGGAGTCAGAGGCAAAAAGCGCCATTTAGTCAGGGGCAAGATTCTATAACAGTGTCCCAACCTGGATATGCATCGTCCAATAAGAGCTTGGGACCCATGGGTGCTGAATTTAAGAAGATAGGTAGGCCGGCACCATCTACTTATATGCATCCTGTGTGTTAGCACTGCCAACGACGTCATCCTGGTGAGTGTCGTTGGAATATGGGAGTTTGCTTTAGATGTGGGTCTAAAGATCACATGCTTAGAGAATGTCCACATAATAAGGGAGAAAGAGCAACTGGATCTAATGGCTCTGGAAATTCAGGGATCGTGGCCTCAGGTCTCACTCAACAAAACAAGCAGGGCAACAAAAAAGGCAAGACCAATGCCCGAGTATTTGCAATGTCACAGTTAGAAGCCGGTATAGTAGAGGATGTAGCTACAGGTATAATTCCTTAAACTTGATACCTGTTTATGTTCTGTTGACCGGATTCTAGGTGAGTAAAGTTTCGAGGACGAAACTTCTTTTAAGGGTGTTGGGTGTCAAACCAGCAAAATAAATTCACCTACTCAATTAAAAATAAGAATGAAGTGCAGTGATGAGTAGGGTCGTATCCACAGGGACTAGTAGATTTATTTTCTTTAAAAACTAAAAATTAAAGGAGGGGGATTTAACAAGAATTAATCTAAAGAGAATTCAACTTCGCGAAATCTAATAATTAAATCAAAGGATTCAAGTTAAAGAAGTCTAATGACGCAAAATTAATTTAAACGAAATCAAATATTAACTAAGCTCTAGTCAAAGGAATAATCTCAACTCTGGTTCAATTTAACTGATCATCGATGCAATAATAAATTTCCACATTCATGAATAAATTGGTTATGGTTGTTGAGACGCTCTAACAACCTGCTCTTCCTTACTGTGTCGGTAATCAAGGTACGACCGTTAATTACTTCTCTAATCAAATAATAACCCTAGGTACGACCTTAGGATTCAATTATTCAACAGCCTTAAAACTAGAAAAGCCACCAATTCTAACCAGCAAATACCTACGAGGCTTTGTTCAAATTAGATTATTTATTCCCGTGATATAATCCAAAAGTCTCTATTACAATTGAATTAATCACTCGCCACAAATACTAAAACTATCAAACAATTACGGATTTGACGTTTTAGATGGCTCTAGATTATTTGACAATTAAATAGTGATCAGTTATTTAATTGGCAAGAATAATCACACAAGAATGAACACAATCACCTTGGAATTAAACAGAGAATAAATAAATACCCAAAAACGCAGAAAATAATAAAAACAATTAGATCTCACAGTAATAGATGAACCAAGAGTTTCGATTATCCTTCAACTAGATAGAAGAGTTTAGCCACGAATCATGGCTTCAAATCTCCAAAAATATTTAACAGAAATTTTTGTTCGTAGAGAAAGAAGAAGAAAAAAACTAAAGAACTAATAGAAAACTCTAATAAACTAAAGCTCTCTAATTTTCTGCTCAAAGCTGCGTGTGTGTGTCTGCTGAAAATTGCATCCCCCAATGTCTTCTATTGACTCCTGCACGTTTCTTTCCTTTCTCCCTTCCTTCCTTATTTTTGTTTCCTTTTCAAACTCCTCTTCTTTCCTTTTAGTCTTCATTGTACAAATCAAACTCTCTCCTTTTGTCTTGGTTTCCAATTCTTTTCAATAAAGAATTTTGTCTACTGAAAGTCCTCATTGTATAGAAAGTGGGACCCTTCAAAATCAGCCTTTTGGAAAGTTCACGTCAGAATTCTGCACTGCAGCGTGAGTAGACCGTGGTCACGGTCTATCAGATATAGTCTTCTGGAATATTAGACGAATTTAGAGTATTTTCTCCATAATTTCCTACATTAAGGCCAAATAACAAGAAGTGAATAAATGGAAGTATTAAACACAATTCTTAACCAAAATAAGGGGAAGTTAATTATAATATATATGTCAATTTAACACCCTAACAAATTCCCCCACACCAAGACAATGCTTGCCCTCAAGCATTCATCCAATTCAAAAGAACACAGTCAAGACATTAAATATTCATAACAGAATAACCAGCAAAACTACTACCACCTTTCTCAACAATTTTGTCAAAATTCAAATGCACAAGATTCAACATCCTCACAAAGATTTTCAATATAGTCACTCAACCCTCAAAGAATAAGGAGATAAGATATCATTGAAGCACACATCAATACAATGGAAAGGTATTACCATAGGCTTGCACATATATCAACTCTCCACCACTTAAAATAAGAACTTAACACAAAAATCAAAGGGTCTTTGTAAAGGTTGTAACGGGGCTTAGGTTAAAGGCATGATAAAAGGAATAATTTAGGTGTAAGGCATCAAAGCAAATCCCACAAAATCATTACATGAGTTTAATTGTCATCTCCATGTAGCTCCATTGCTAAATGTCTATCATAACATGAACATCTAGGCAAGTGAAATCATATCTCGGGCTTTGCCCAACTACCATAACCCAACACGTATATACTAAACACTTCACATATTTTTGTATTTTCTTTTTCACTTTTTCACTTTTTTTTTTCTTTCTTTTTCTTTCTGCTTTTTCTGATTTTTTTTTCTTTTTTTTCACATAAACACAAAAATTCAAAACACTTGCACTTGCCAATGAATTTCCTTCAATTAAACACGTCACAATGGAGTTCTCAAAACTAATTTTCATGTAGTGAAAGTGAAATTCCCTTGATACTCGGTTGAAAGAGAAAGTCAAAATAAAAGGCTTTTAGGCTAAGTTATGTAGTTAATAAACAAAGAAAAGGTTAAGGCTCAAAGGCAGTTCACTAAGGGTAATAAAAATTCAAGGCATGTTTTTACGATAGTCAAAAAGGTTTAAGCTTAGGTGCCCTTATCATTTTAATGCATTAAATTCAAAAATGTGGTCTCGATATGTATAACAGTGCAAGTTCTAGAATATCCAATCCATGTATGAAAATCACTCAATCAAAGAAATAGGAGCAAAAATGAAGTGAATTGCTCTTATAGGCTCAAAGCTCACGAACAAGGGTTAAACAAGTCAAATCTTGCACATTTTTCATTCAACTCAATTGTCAGGACAAGTGAAGTAATTAAGCTAAAGAAATTCATGCTAGTCACACTTAATATCTTGACTGTGTGTGACAAAAATTTTCAGCAAAATTTGATCAAAATAAAAGAACAGAGAAAGACTGTCAAATGTGATCAAGAGAAGTCAAAAATCAGCAAACTAGAAACAAACGTGATCAAGACAGTGAATGAAGTACCAAACCAGGAATAATCAAGTGAATAAATCTGAAGAAGTAAACAACCCCCCCCACACCTACTTCATACATTGTCCCCAATGTAAAGTAAGATAGAAAGAAGTAGAACGGGGACTCCCCTGGATAGAAACTAAGATCTGGAGGGTGGAGGGTCGGAACTACCAGCTGACCCTGCTGCATTGAAGAACGCAGTCATCACCGAGGCCATGTGAGAAAGATGGTGCTCCATTCGGGACAAGCGATCATCTAGGCTCTTGATGCTGGCACTCACCTGCTGTAACTGGTGCTCCAAAGAAGAAATAGAAGGCACAGTAGAAGTAGAAATAGAAGGACCAGACTCGTCTATAGGTGCAGTGCTACATGAAGGTCCTACTATAGGTCTACTTACGCCTACTAGATCGTGTATAGCTACCAGGAGGAGTAAATTCAAATGACCCGATCTACATTACGCACCACCCCCATATTCTCTAAACTAGACTAATGTCAAAGGCTCACAAGGGTATGCAATATGCAAATCAGTATCAGTGGGATCAAAAACTCCTAACTCTACAGCCAAATGAGTAATAAGTGAGCCCAAAATCAAAGGTTTGTTTTTCTTAGTAAGCACAGTTTGAAATTGAGAAGCAAGCCAACAACCTAGATTCACTTTGACATTACGAAGCATGCACCATATAAAGAAAAATTCAGATTTAGTAAAAGTCCCAGAAGAATCTTTTCTACCAGAAAAATTAAAAGCAAGAAATTTCTGAATGTATTTTAAAACGGGATCCTTCAAATAGGAACTCTTGGATTGACTGGGGTCATAAGCATGAGGGTCAGCTGACATCTCTTGCCAATATCCCACACTACCCGAAAAAAATGGCTCAACAAAATCACATGCGCTTTTGACATATTCTTCGAAATTAACCGAACTTTCATCAACAAAGCCTAAGCACACATTGAACTCGGTGATAGACATGCTAAATTGTACTCCTAACAATTTAAATTTAATCACCCCAGGAGTAGTCAAATTCAATTCAGCAGGTTTCTCAAACTGATAAGTACTATAAAACTCATAAATTAACTCATGATAAGTTGGATAATTAATAGTCAAATACCTTTGCCAACCTATATTAGAGAAGAGCTTATGTACCTCATCAGCAATTTTCAAGTGATCCAACGCTGCTGGATCGATACATTTGCAGGGTGCAAATGATCTAGTCTTCAACACTTGTAGGCGTCTCTTTTGCTGAGTAGAGAGATGGTCGAGAGCCACCGCCTAGCTGGTCCAAGGAAAGTGGTAGAACTCCCTTATCAATTCCCAATCTAGACCTCTTTCTAGAAGTAGAAGAGGGTTGGCGCTTTTTAGCTTGCGGAATTGGAGGAATCGCTTGTCTTTGGGGTGCCTTTGATTTCTTCTTGGAAGATTGAGTTGTTCTCCCCATTAGTGCAACCTAGTAAATTAACAACCAATTAATCAAGTCATTCCAAGGTATTCATTTGATTCCCAAACATGAATTAGCATCCCACTAAAAACAAATATCAACTACTTCCAAGACGAATCACTGCCACAATTGAGCAATTGTTTCTCAAAAGTTACATCAATTAAGTCAAGAAGTTTCAGTTAAAAACAATGGCCAAATATATAAGAAGAGAAACAAAAATTTTAGCCAACACAGACACCAATAGCACAGCCAATAATCAATGACAAACCTTCAGCAATAAGTTCAGCAAAATAACTGTTTTTCTCCACAGCCCAACCAAGTGATATTTTCTAATTAAGAATTACCACCAAGAAGTGACACTACGCTTAACAAATCCAACCAATGAAGTGTATAGCAAATTAGTAACCCAATAAGTTAATTAAACACAGTCAGCACTGATTTAGGCAGCAGAACTTCACACAAATCCCTCAGTTACTGGAGTCAATAGTCATTAACTCACCTAATATAAACAACAATCAGCCAACTTAAGACTAGTGCAGTAACATCAGTTAGCCAAATTAAGCAATTTCTCTACCACATAACCAATGTTACGTTTTCCAAACCAAAAATTGAAAGAATATGCAGTAATTTATCAATAAAGCCCAATAACAAAATGCAACATACGTGCAATGAAGTACCAACAGAATTCACTGGAAATCCCAACAAAACAACCTTTCACATAGAATTTTCAATCAATCCAAACAATAATCATCAAACAATAAGCAGCCAAAAACGCATCAGTTGCTAACAAGTCAAGCTTAAGGAAAAATTAAATTCTGATAGACCAAGAATCAACCATAATTCAATTACCACAACTCACAATGTCAGCCAAAAATTCACAAATTAAATCAACCAAGTGCATAGAGTAATTAATAGGAAAGAAACAAAACCTGAAAACCAATCTCTGTGGTGGTTTAAGTGTGAGTGCTGCGTGAGTGTAAGTGTGTGCCTGTGGAGTGGGGTTCGGCCGTGTGTGTGTGCAGATGGAGCTGGGGGTAAGGGGGAGAGAAAAAGAGAGAAAAATAGAAGGGAAAGGGGGGAAAGGGGTTGCCGGTCGGTAGTGTAAAGAGAGAGAGACGGCGGCGGTGGAGAGGAGAGGGAAAGAGAAAAAGAAAAAAAAATTTGCAGCAAGAAGATAGAAAAATAAAAAGGAAAAGAAATGGAAAAGAAAGAAGGGGAGAAAAGAGGAGGGGAGTTCGGTGATACCAAAAGAGAGGGGGAGTCCGTCGATAGAGAGAGAGAGAGAGAGAGGCGTGGCGGTGGCAAGAGGGAGGGGGTTCGGCGGTGGAGAGAAAAAAAGAAAAGGGGAAGAAGAAAAGAAGAAGGGAAAAATAAGAAAAAGAAATAGGAAGAAAAAGAAAACAAAGAAATTGAGGGCTAAAAATTTGCAACGGCCCTTTTTTTTTTTTTTTATAGATGAACCAAGAACCTGCAATACTTTGGGTAGAAGACTTATGTTTACACAGCGTGGTCACGTTGTAACGGATGAGGTCTTCTGTCTTGGGCACGTCAAATATGTTTCTGCAACCGCTCAGGGATCAGAAGACTAGTTGCGTTATGGCGTGATCACGCCATAACAGAAGATGTCTTCTGGAATTTCACCCGCATCAATCTATTCACATTGTCTGTATACGACGTGACCGCGCCTTACCAGATGAAGTCTTCTGACTTTTTACGTGACATGTTATACATGATGATTTCTCAAGGTGCGGTCACGGTGTAAAAGAAGAAGTCTTCTGGAATTTCCAAACTTCTAACTGTTATTGTACCAACTGTAAGACGTGATCACGGTCTGCCATAACAAGTCTTCTGCCAAAACGAAAAATAATCAAACTTTACACCTAAACTTAAAACAACTAAAAACAATAAAAAGAACTAAATAATTGAAAGAAATTGGGTTGCCTCCCAATAGCGCCTTTGTTTAACGTCTTTGGCTAGACGTAGTCTCTTTTCAATCTAAATAATTGGGATGCTCAAGGGCCATTTCTTCAACTTTAAAAGCTTGAATTCCCTCATAGAACGGCTTAAGGCGATGACCATTAACCTTAAAGGTTTTGTCGGTGTCTGGACTCCGAATTTCAACTGCACCATGAGGAAAAACATTAGTGATTATGAATGGTCCAATCCAACGAGATCGCAACTTACCCGGAAATAACTTTAATTTAGAGTGGAAAAGAAGAACTTTTTGCCCTATTGAAAACTCCTTCCTTGAGACCATTTGATCATGAAAACCTTTGGTCTTTTCCTTGTAAATGCGCGAGTTCTCATAAGCTTCATTCCGGATTTCCTCTAACTCTTGTAATTGCAGCTTCCTGTGTTCTCCAACTTCATCCATCCTCATATTGCATTGTTTAATCGCCCAATATGCCCTGTGCTCTAATTCAACTGGTAGGTGACAACATTTTCCATAGATCAAACGATAAGGAGACATGCCTATAGGAGTTTTATAAGCAGTACGGTAGGCCCAAAGTGCATCATCAAGTCGAAGACTCCAGTCTTTTCGGTTGGGATTCACCGTTTTCTCAAGTATGGACTTGATTTCTCTATTTGATATCTCTGCTTGACCACTTGTTTGCGGGTGGTACGCAGTGGAAGTTCGATGAGTCACACCATACTTTTGCATTAAAGCCTCAAATACCCTATTGCAAAAATGCTTTCCTCGATCACTTATAAAAGCTCTTGGCATCCCGTACCTTGCAAAAATGTTAGATTTGACAAAACCTACAACAGTTTTAGCATCATCAGTACGTGTAGCTTTTGCCTCAACCCATTTTGAAACATAATCCACAGCTAAAAGAATGTACTCATTGCCAAAAGAAGATGGGAATGGACCCATAAAATCAATCCCCCACACATCAAATATTTCACAAACAAGTATAGGATTAAGGGGCATTTGATCTCTGTGGCTTAAGTTACCTGTCTTTTGACAATTTTCACATGACTTACAAAACACATATGAATCACGAAACAAATTAGGCCAGAATAACCCACATTCTAACACCTTACGAGCTGTTCTTTTTGGACCAAAATGTCCACCACAGGCATATGAATGACAAAAAGAGAGTATAGAGTGGATTTCATCTTCGGAAACACACCTGCGAATAACTTGGTCAGCACAGTACCTCCATAAATAAGGATCATCCCAAACATAATATTTAGCATCACTTCTAATCTTATCTTTTTGAGCTCGAGATAAATCACTAGGCAGCGTACGAGTAACTAAATAGTTAACTATATCGGCATACCATGGAATTATCTTTTGAATATTAAAAAGATGCTCATCTGGAAAATTGTCTTGCAGTGGTTTGGGCTCCTCACTTGTGATCAATCTACTGAGATGGTCTGCAACCAAGTTTTCTGCACCTTTCCTATCTCGAATCTCCATATCAAATTCTTGAAGCAATAGTATCCATCGTATGAGTCTTGGCTTTGCTTCTTTCTTTGTGAGTAAGTACTTTAATGCTGCATGATCAGAGTAGACAATTACTTTAGTACCAAGTAAATATGAACGGAATTTTTCTAAAGCAAAAACTACAGCAAGGAGTTCTTTTTCCGTTGTAGAATAGTTGCACTGAGCATTGTCTAATGTCCTTGAGGCATAGTATATAACATAAGCTGCTCTTCCTTCTCTTTGCCCAAGAACGGCACCCACAGCGTAGTTACTCGCATCACACATAATTTCGAATGGAAGATTCCAATTCGGTGGTTGGACAACTGGTGTTGAAGTTAACAACTCCTTGAGCTTGTCAAAAGCAATCTTGCAAGTGTTATCAAACTCAAAGGTCACATCCTTTTGGAGAAGTTTGCAGAGAGGCTGTGCAATCTTTGAGAAGTCCTTGATAAAGCGCCGATAAAAACCTGCGTGGCCAAGAAAAGAACGAATTTCCCGCACACTAGTGGGGTAAGGTAAGCTCTTAATGACATCTACCTTTGCTTTATCAACTTCTATACCCCTAGATGATACCACATGACCTAAAATAATGCCTTGATCTACCATAAAATGACATTTTTCATAATTTAGAACAAGATTTGTTTCAATGCATCTCTTAAGAACTTTAGCAAGGTTAGCAAGACATAGATCAAAAGAGTCACCATAGACTGTGAAATCATCCATGAAAACTTCTATGATGTTCTCTACAAAATCAGAAAATATGCTAACCATACACCTCTGGAACGTGGCGGGGGCATTACAAAGACCAAAAGGCATTCTCCTATACGCAAATGTGCCAAAAGGGCATGTGAACGTTCGTTTTCTCCTGATCTTCGGGTGCAACAGGTATTTGGTGGAAACCTGAATAACCATCAAGACAACAATAGTGAGATTTTCCTGCTAACCTTTCTAACATTTGGTCAATGAAAGGTAAGGGAAAATGGTCTTTTCGAGTCATAGAGTTCAACTTTCTGAAGTCAATACATACTCGCCATCCATTTTGAACTCTAGTAGGAATTAACTCACCATTGGGATTTTCCATCACAGTTATACCTGTCTTTTTTGGAACCACTTGTAAAGGACTTACCCACTTACTATCCGATATTGGATAGATGATACCTGCATCAAGAAGTTTTAAAACTTCTTTCTTGACTACCTCCATCATAGGTGGATTTAATCTACGTTGTGCTTCTCTAGACGGTTTGGCATCATCCTCCATCAAAATTCTATGCATGCATGTTGTGGGGCTAATTCCTTTTATATCTGCAACAATCCATCCCATTGCTTCTTTGTGGTCCTTAAGCACTCGAATTAGCTTTTCTTCCTCCAATTTCACTCAACTTTGAAGAGATAATCACTGGTAGTGTATCTCTGTCTCCTAAGAATGCATATTTTAAGTGATTGGGCAGTGGTTTTAATTCAACCTGTGGAGCCTGCACAATAGAGGGTAGAAGTTTTGAGTGAGACAAAGGTAATGTGAGATAGGACACATCAACCTTCTTAGGTTGAAGTGAGTTCAATGCAACAATAATTTCCTGCAGTTCAAGAGGTAGATCAAACTTCCCTTTTTGTCCCTTGACATCCTCATGATTAAGACTACATGTTAGAGCAGTCTTCAACTACATCTTCTTCACTCAATTCAAAATTTCGCTGCGCTAAAGAGTCAATAACATCTAGAACAAAAACTGAATGACAATCATTAGGAAATTTAATGGCATCATAAATATTGAACTTAATAACATCTCCATCAAATTCCATAGTCAAGGTTCCAGTAAACACATCAATTTTTGTTCTAGCTGTTTTCAAAAATGGCCTTCCTAACAAAATAGGAGTTGAGTTGGAAGAAATATCTTCTTCCATATCAAGAACATAAAAATCTGCAGGAAAAACCAAATTATCAACTTGAACTAAAACATCTTCGAGGACTCCATCGGGGTATGCATTAGATCTATCAGCTAGTTGAATTATTACACCCGTTTCTTTTAAAGGTCCTAAATTCAATGAATCATAAATAAAACGAGGCATAACATTTATAGAAGCACCAAGATCCAACATAGCCTTTTCAATCTTAGAATTTCCTATTCTACAAGGAACAGTGAACATACCAGGGTCCTTACATTTTGCTGGCAACTTTTTCTGCAGCACAGCTGATACATTCTCACCCATATGAACCTTTTCATGGCCTTTCAACTTTCTCTTACTTGTGCACAATTCCTTGAGAAACTTAGCATATCGAGGTATTTGTTTAATGGCATCAAGAAGTGGAATATTTACCTCAACCTTTCGAAACTGTCTCAAGAATTTCTTGTTCTTGCTCCTCCTTCTTAGATTTTGCAAATCTACTGGGAAATGGTGGGGGAGGCGTCATCATAGGTGGAGAGTTCTCTTTAGATTTTGACTCTTGCAAGTTTGGAGAACGTCCTTCACCTTGCTCCTTCTCGAGTTCCTCTTCTTCATCATTGGATACTCTTTATTAGGCTCTTTCAACTCCTTGCCACTTCTCAAGGTTATGGCACTAGCATTCTGTTTAGGATTCACTACAGTTTGTGAAGGTAACTTTCCAGAAATTTGAGTTTGTATTTGACTCACGGTGGAAGCCAATTGACTCATTTGATTCGCCAAGTTTTGAATGCTTGCCCTTGTCTCCTGTTGAAATTGCTGAGCATCATTAGCTAAAGAATTCACAATTTCTTCAATAGACTTACCTTGCTTTGAAGATGTCGGTTGCTGTGGCAACGGAATTGATGGTTTAGGCTGAAATTGCTGCTGTTGGTATCCTTGTGGCCTTGGTGCATAACTGAAATTCGGGTGATCCTTCCATCCCGGATTGTACGTGTTTGCATAAGGATCATATCTTCTTTGTGCTGGTCCTGGAAATCCACCAATCGCATTGGCTTGTTCGTTTGGATCATCTTGTAGAGTCGGACACATATCAGTTGGATGACCCGAAGCATAACAAATCCCACAAGTCTTTGCTTGTTGTAACTGTCCTACAGCCAATTTTTCAACCAAGGAAGTCAATGCATCTAAACGTTTATCAATGGAAGACTACACTTATCTCATTGACTTTTCCAGAAGTGGAATCAAATCTGTCACCAAATTGTTGTGCATTTGCAGCCATCCCAGAGATTAAGTTTCTTGCATCAGTGGGAGTTTTATTCATCAATGCACCTCCACTAGCAGCATCTATTATCTTCCTATCAGTAGGAGACAATCCATCATAAAAATATTGGATGAGCAGTTGATCTGATATTTGATGATGAGGACAGCTAGCACACAATTGCTTGAATCTTTCCCAATATTCGTACAATGTTTCACCATTGTGCTGCCTAATCCCACATATTTCCTTACGTATGTTTGCAGCTCTTGAAGCAGGGAAGAATTTCTCAAGAAATTGCCTTTTCATCTCATTCCATGTGGTGATTGATCCAGAAGGCAAGTAGTAGAGCCAATCTTTAGCTTTATCGGCTAAGGAGAATGGGAAAGGCTCTTAGCTTGATTTGTTCTTCATTAACTCCTTGAGGTTTCATGGTAGAGCACACCACATGAAACTTCCTTGAGGTGCTTATGAGGATCTTCACCTGGTAAGCCATGAAAAGAAGGGAGTAAGTGAATAAGACCAGATTTCAATTCAAAGGCTACATCTAAAGCAGGATATTGAATGCATAGAGGTTGATGATTTAAATCTAGGTGTAGCCAATTCTCTCAGAGTTCTCTCGTTATCCATGGCGATTTCTTCCTCTGAAGCACTAGAGAATTCAACTAGATCGGTTGCCAACTTTAATCCAGGTGATGAGGATGCTAGTTCAGTCAGTTGCTTAGTCTCTTTCTTCAATCTTCGTGCAGTCTTCTCTATCTCAGGGTCAAATTGCAGCTCACCTGTACGAGAAGAATCGAGGCATAAACTAGCAACGAATTAGAACCAAAAAAGAAAATAAATATCGATACCAATCCTCGGCAACGGCGCCAAAATTTGTTGGGTGTCAAACCAGCAAAATAAATTCACCTACTCAATTAAAAATAAGAATGAAGTGCAGTGATGAGTAGGGTCGTATCCACAGGGACTAGTAGATTTATTTTCTTTAAAAACTAAAAATTAAAAGAGGGGGATTTAACAAGAATTAATCTAAAGAGAATTCAACTTACGAAATCTAATAATTAAATCAAAGGATTCAGTTAAAGAAGTCTAATGACGCAAAATTAATTTAAACGAAATCAAAGTATTAACTAAGCTCTAGTCAAAGGAATAATCTCAACTCTGGTTCAATTTAACTGATCATCGATGCAATAATAAATTTCTACAGTTCATGAATAAATTGGTTATGGTTGTTGAGACGCTCTAACAACCTGCTCTTCCTTACTGTGTCGGTAATCAAGGTACGACCTGTTAATTACTTCTCTAATCAAATAATAACCCTAGGTACGACCTTAGGATTCAATTATTCAACAGCCTTAAAACTAGAAAAGCCACCAATTCTAACCAGCAAATACCTACGAGGCTTTGTTCAAATTAGATTATCTATTCCCGTGATATAATCCAAAAGTCTCTATTACAATTGAATTAATCACTCGCCACAAATACTAAAACTATCAAACAATTACGGATTTGACGTTTTAGATGGCCCTAGATTATTTGACAATTAAATAGTGATCAATTATTTAACTTGCGCAAGAATAATCACACAAGAATGAACACAATCACCTTGGAATTAAACAGAGAATAAATAAATACCCAAAAACGCAGAAAATAATAAAAATCAATTAGATCTCACAGTAATAGATGAATCAAGAGTTTCGATTATCCTTCAACTAGATAGAAGAGTTTAGCCACGAATCATGGCTTCAAATCTCCAAAAATATTTAACAGAAATTTTTGTTCGTAGAGAAAGAAGAAGAAAAAAACTAAAGAACTAATAGAAAACTCTAATAATACTAAAGCTCTCTCAATTTTTCTGCTCAAAGCTGCGTGTGTGTCCTGCTGAAAATTGCGTCCCCCCAATATCTTCTATTGACTCCTGCACGTTTCTTTCCTTTCTCCTTCCTTTCTTATTTTTGTTTTCCTTTTCAAACTCCTCTTCTTTCCTTTTAGTCTTCATTGTACAAATCAAACTCTCTCCTTTTGTCTTGGTTTCCAATTCTTTTCAATAAAGAATTTTGTCTACTGAAAGTCCTCATTGTATAGAAAGTGGTACCCTTCAAAATCAGCCTTCTTGAAAGTTCACGTCAGAATTCTGCACTGCAGCGTGAGTAGGCCGTGGTCACGGTCTATCAGATATAGTCTTCTGGAATTTTAGACGAATTTAGAACATTTTTCCACAATTTCCTATATTAAGGCCAAATAACAAGAAGTGAATAAATGGAAGTATTAAACACAATTCTTAACCAAAATAAGGGGAAGTTAATTACAATAAATATGTCAATTTAACACCCTAACAAAGGGGGGTGGAATGAAATACCCGTACCCAATGTCATGGGCTTAAGTACAAAAGGTGAGAAATATATTTTGGGGCCATGTGGAGTTTTATAGAAGAGACGGACTTTACTGTTGTATATATTTATAAAAATTATATATAATAATTAAAAATAGAGTAGCCCTTATTTTTATAAAAGACTACCAAACGACATTATACTCTTTCCAAACTCACGTCTATTTTCTTTTCCAAGGTCAAGGGCTAGAAGGGGGTGAAGATTTTGCGAATCTAGAGGTCTTGGACTGTTCTCACGATCCCTCCAACGAACAAGGTGAGTTTGATTCTTGAATTTAAGTATTAATTACGCTTAAGATTAGAGTTAAAATTGTTAGGCTTGTAAAGTAATTAGGATCTTAAGAGCCATTTATAATTTTGACGAACTGAGGGTTGAATATTATTCTAGAAATTTTAATTGGTTAATTCGTTGAGGATTAAGTGAGTAGATCTGATTTGTTGCCTTGTGTTTCTATTGAAAAAATAAAAATAAAAATGGAAGAAGTTGGAATCGTTGTTAGGGGAATGGATCCTGAAGTCGAACGGCATCCATGGTCACGTGTTTGAGGATTTCCAGTAGAATTCACATGAAGTTTAAAATAAAAAAAATAAAAAAAAAAAAGCTGATTGGCATTAGGCTTTTGACCGAAGCCCAAAGAGTCCGTAAATGGTCAAGGAAACAGATGGACATCCTTTCGAGTCCAGAATATTGCCAGCAATTGGTCTTAGGAATTCTTCCTCAATTAGAAATTTATTTGACTAGGTTTGTTTTTGAGATTTCCACCGCGCATAATTCATACATCATTATTTTTTTATTATTGTCTAGTTAGTGAAATTTCTTTCACCGTCAGATGCTTCGTTAGTTCTTTATTATTATTATTATTATTATTATTATTATTAAATAGTTAAATTAAGGTAACTAGGTTATATAATTAATTTGGGAGTTTTAAAATTTCGTTTAATAGGCTTAAAAGTTTTAATATTTTTGTGGATATGATTTTAAGGTGGACTGTATTTGCTTTTATCGTATTTTAGGCGG
The DNA here is from genome assembly GCA_024721245.1 of Mitragyna speciosa. Classification (NCBI taxonomy): domain Eukaryota; kingdom Viridiplantae; phylum Streptophyta; class Magnoliopsida; order Gentianales; family Rubiaceae; genus Mitragyna; species Mitragyna speciosa. Next base: position 7,237,842 of record CM045557.1, read on the forward strand.
TGACTATTCTTGGGGTCAAGATTATTTAAGTTAGTGCAATTGGACTTGGATTTTGAGGTAAGTGGTTCCTACCCTTTCTCATGTTTTGAAAAATTCTTTGCGTATATATATTTATTTCTTTCGTGAATATTTTCGTAATATGAAACTCAGAATGGGCAGGTAATATGTGCGAAAATTCCTTCATATATCGTGGCACTTTGATTATTTATATGTATGTGTGATGTGTGAATGTATGACATGTATATTTTGGCTCTGATAATTCTTTGTACACCAGAGAGAACTAGTTCTCGTCTACCTCCCTGACGGTGAGTAGTCAGGACATGCACGCACGCTTATGACCCTCCTAACTGGGGAAAAGTTAGGCTAGATATCTAGACCGACTGGTTCTTGCATTGATGAATCTGAGCCTACCTATGTACGTATGAGAATGCACGTATGGATTATGTTTCATTTGATATGCCACAACCTTGTTACATATTATATATTGTTGATTTTGCATGATTATGATGAATTGCGTGTTATGGAATGAATGCATGTATTTTATGTGTGTGTGTGTGTGTGTGTGTGTATATAAAATATAACTGCCCAATCTGGTGAAAAAGGGATGAAACTACTTACTGAGCGTGTTAGTTGCTCACCCCACTTATGTTATTTATTTTGCAGGTACTTTTAGTTTGAACTAGACAAGCAAGGTACTTAGCTTCACAATTAAGGATTTCGGTTATATTTGATAAATAGCTGGTAGGCACCAAAGACAATAGTTTATTTCGTGTTTTGTATTGTTCTATTTGGGGACTATTTAGTTGATAAGCAAATAACAGTAATTTATGTTATGTATTTTACCTAAGAGAATTTAATGACTTTGATGGATGTTAAACTTTATTATTCGACGATGGTTTGCAATGATTTGGAGTATTTTGAAGTTTATGTTACCTGTGATTTACAACTGCTTTGATTTTAGAGTCTTGCGTATTGGGTGGGTCTAATACGCGGCGTGTTACACCCGGGCGCGGGGTGTGACAAAGCAGCAGCAAAACCTGGAACTAAAGAATTGAATCTCCCTAACGCTATATTCTTGACAAGATGATCATGTAAATAGTGTGAGTATAAATGATAGAGCAATCATGTAAAGCCATGTAATAAAGAGGGGAATGGCCCTGAAATGGTGTAAATTCATTGTTCAAAGCTTTAATAAAATACAACAAGCTTACAAAAAAAAATGTTTGTTGAATTTGTTGGACAAGTACGTACATGTCTACAAACGGTAGCTTGGTTCGATAGCGAGTTCACACTTGGTTGTCTGAGCATCGGTCCATGTGTGTGCCTGTTCGTGCCGTCAACTGATACGTGATCCAATGCGGTGTGCAAGCTCCCACCCGATGCCGTACTGAACGTGTTGCGCAACCAGCAACATTGTCCGCCGGATTAACCAAAGTATCGACGGCCTTCCCAGCACCTGACCAATGAATACAGACTAATTTTGATTCTTGCTGGCTACATTATCTATGGTTAGGAGTTTAATGATGTAATTTGTAGGTATTAATTTATTCTGGATGTGTGCAGACTCTTTTTTTTTTTTCTTTATAAAAGAATCGTCTAGTCCTGTTATTTGAGATTTTTTTATCCGGACTACTATAAGGCGATCAATGAACTCAAACAAAGTTGAACAGCTAAGTTTACTATTAAGAAGGCTCATATCCGTTGTTCGCTTTTTGCTTTGCTATTGTAATGGTTAGACTTTAATCAATAAAATTCCAGTTGAATTTAATTATTCTATTGTGTTACTAAAGTAATTTTTGTATTAAAATTTACATGGATACTCCAATTGATGAATGTAAGTTGTAGGAACTAACGGTATATCAAATTGGAGTTTCAAATTGTGTTTTATACTCAATTGCGACTTTTACCAATTACTCCAATTGATCAAAGAAGTCGAAATTGGCAGTCTTATTTTCCAATCTTGATTTCGGTCAACCTTTAAGTTGAACATTGAAGTTGAGTCCAAGGAACTCAACTTCAAGGTACATGTTATTATTTAACTGAACTCCATTTTGGGAAGCTTAAGTTCAGTTTCATTGAAATTCACATTTATCTACTAGTTAAGTTGAGTTGTTCAGAATAGAAGATTCTAAAATCACGTTTTCCAATGTTGATTTTGTTAGATTAAAATTTCTAATTAAAACATCAATATTCTTTTAATTTTTTTTGTGAAATCAATAAAAATAAATATACCGGGAGCCATTAGGCCATTTTGAATGAAGTGTAATAAAATACCTTTTCAATGAATTAGTTAAGTATACCAAGATTACATTGATATATTTGTACAAAAATGACAATGAATGATATTAATTTCTATACTTTAAATAATTTTTAACGAACTAAAATGAGGACATTTGTTCCTATGAGAATTAGACACGACTAAACAAGGACATTCGGATTTATAACATTTAAACTTCAACAACTCCTACTTTGGAAGTCAATGTGCATAATTTTAACCCAATATACTAGGCTTTGTTGAACATAGTGAAAGTTAGGTCAGCCGTATTTATCATTGGCACAAATATATAGAATGCTGTACATTTCGTTCTTTTGACACGTTATAAGGCTAGCTTTTATGGCTTACGGCTTATTTCAACCAAGAATTTGTAAAGCTTGGTTATGCAAAAATTCAACAAACACTTAATATGGAGAATTTATTTAGCTTTCTAATTTGTGCTCATTTTTGTTTGCAACTAACTTTCAAAATCAATGAGAATAATTCAGTAATTTTACCCATGTGTTGTACCACTAAAATTACTATACAACGCATGGACACAATCTACCAATTCGACTTAATGGGAGAGTTGCGGTTTGCCACCCGTATTTTAGGCTTTGATAGATTCAATTATATAATTTTTGCACTGTCTTAATTGCATTTTCTTCTTTTATTGGTCTGTCCTTTTTTTTATCATCAGCTTTTTTTTATTATTATCAACTATTTATATTACACTGTATGTTGTCTCACACAAGTGGAGTGAGACTCCTAATGATGCGCACCCAGTAGAGTGAGACTCCCAATAGTACAGTAGATGCGTCTTCAAACTATTTGCCATACACAATTAAAGTGTTGCTCCCTAATCCAAAATCTATCCTTAATTTTCCCTCCTCCCATTTAAATGTCAAGGCTAGAGTTCGAATTCACAAACTTGTCACGGGGTGAGGGCTTAAGAGAATTTTCCCCACCCCTGAACCAAAGCCTATTAACTATTTGGCCATCTTGCTACAAAAGGGGTTTCAAAAATAAACTAAACTCATCTCTAGTGAATCGGAGAGAGCTTCTTTTTCTCTCTATTATATCCTAATAATAAAAATTATATTTTGAAAATTGGAACTATCATTAATTTTTAATTTATACATAAAAAATAAATTACATTCAACTAAATTTTAAGGTTTAATCAAGCGTAACAATTTCTAATACGAGTTCGTCCCATTTTTAACCATCCAGATGTTCCGAGCAAATAGAATAATAAACATTTTTAGATAGATTCAATTTTTAAATATATTGACCTACCTGTCTAAATAAATGTAACGACATTACAAAACAATTTTTAAGAATTTTAGTTATTTAGATATAAATAAATAAAGAGATAATTTGGAGAAAAATAAGTAATGGACAGGAGACTAGTCCCAAATACACTAGAAGATGACAGCATTTTTTTTTTTTTTTTTTGCACACATCCTAGTTGCATTTTGCTTCTTTGTTGCATGTTCTTATGTTGGTCTTCTTTCCAGCAAATGGGGTTTTCACAAACCAGAAGACCTCGGCACCAAATCCAAATTTACAGAGCAAAAATGTCAGCACCTTACATCTGCTTGAGAGGATATCCATAAATACAGAGCTGGTGACCATCTCAATCAGAGGATGGCCTTTTTATATCTGTACTATTATCTATGTTGGTGTAAATTTTAGAGGATAGTAAATCTTGTGATGAAACAAGAAATTGGCTTCAAGTCGTGAATTAAATTCACTTTTCTTTAGGCTAAATTTGTCCTCTCTTTAGTGCAATTCCATGGACGAATTCCCTTTAGGATAAAATGAAGCATATCTTGATTACACTTTGCACTAGTGTTCAAGACTCCAAAAGAAGAAGTGTTTAGTGTATTTTTATAGAATATCTAGTATTGATAGGATGATTTTCTGCAGGAAATTAAGCCTTAATTGATCTATTTATAAAGTGAGGAAGTTACATGGAGATTACAACTATTCAAGTCATGTCTTTTCACTACTAGTAGTTAGTTGCCTCGTGAGTGTGCTTGTATGATTGTAACACTTCACACTTGAATCAACAGTCACAATTATATTTTTTCACCTTTTTAAAATCTCCAACAATCTATACATTTTTTTAATGCATTCCAGTATGTTATCTAGAGCAGACTCTGGAAGTTAAACATCTGAATTCAGAAGTATTGTTCTGAATGGGCTAATAATCTTATGTTCTGAATAAGATGGATAGTGAAGTATTGTTTTGAATGGCATTTTTTTGGCAAATAGGTAAATATTTTTGCCAAAGTTTGGAAAAAATACTTTGGCATTTTTGTGGAAGCTTGGCTCCAAAAGGTAAATACTTTGGCAAAGTATTTACCCATTCAGAACAATACTTCCACAAAAATGCCAAGAGACTACACGGTGAAATACCCATGCCCAATGCCATGGGCTTTTAAGTGCATAATGTGAGAATTACATTTTGGGGCCAACTAGAGTTTTATAAGAGAGGGGGGCTTTATTGTTACGTAAAAAAAATTATATATATAATAATTATAAATAGAGTAGCCCTTATTTTTATAAAAGGCTACCAAACGACGTTTCACTCTTTTCAAACTCACGTCTGTTCTCTTCTCCAAGGTCAAAAGCTAGAAGGAGGTGAAAATTTTGCGAATGTAGAGGCCTTGGACTAGTCTCACGATCCCTCCAATGAACAAAGTAGGTTTGATTCTTGAATTTAAGTCTTAATTACACTTAAGATTAGAGTTAAAATTGTTAGGCTTGTAGAGTAATTAGGATTTTAAGAGCCTTTTATAATTTTGACGAACTGAGGGTTGAATATTATTCTAGAAGTTTTAATTGGTTAATTCGTTGAGGATTAAGTGAGTAGATCTGATTTGTGGCTTGGTGTTTCTGTTGAAAAATAAAAATAAAAATAGAAGAAGTTGGAATCGTTGTTGGGGGAAAGGATCCTGAAGACGAACGGCGTCCATGGTCACGTGTTTGAGGATTTCCTGTGGAATCCACAGGAAGGTTTAAAAAAAAAAAAAAAGAGAGAGAAGTAAGTGTTGAAGAAAGTCTTCGTATAGCAGACCATCGATTGAGGTAAAGGGGAAAAAAAAATCTGCGTATTGGTCTTGCTTGTTTGGTAAGAATAAAAGTAATATAAAATAATTTGGTTAAGGGCAAAGAATGGCTAGACCACTTCTGCCATCAGTTGTCTTGGATGGATTTTGGCCACATATTGAATTAAAGTCACTTTTCGACGTTTGGCAAAAACAATGTAGAAATTTTGTCAACAGTGGACCTATATCAATGCAATTGAATTAAGGATATGTTTCTGGAAGAGGAATTTTGGGTGTCTTGTGGTTACCACAACAAATAATCATGCAATAAACAAATAGCCGTGTAGATATTAAGTTTTTGGGTAGCGTGTTTAATTTAAATTTTTTTATTTAGTAAATAATTTTCTCAGTCGATTATTGATCATGGATTAATTACTTAGTTTTAAAAATAATTCAGTTCTAGTAGTAATTGAGTTTTAGAATTATTTGTAAAGTAGGCCGAGACGTTTTAGTATTTTATGATATAATTATTAAGATGGAAATTATATCTTATTTTAGTGGTATTTAGGTGGTGAATATTTTTGGGATCGCGATTATTTGAATTAAAGCAATTGATTTTGAATTCCGAGGTAAGTGGTTCCTATCATTTCTCATGTTTTGAAAAATCCTTTGCGTATATATATTTATTCCTTTTGTGAGTATTTTTTTAATATCAAAATTCAGAATGGGCACGTAATATGTGCGAAAATTCCTTCATATATCGTGACACTTTGATTATTTATACGTATGTGTGTAGACACCAAATTTTGACACACCTTTTATAAAAATATGTGTATTACTTTATTTAGGGGGTATTTTTTATTTTTAAGGGTCAATTATAATTTTTGTGTATATTGCGTCTAATTTGTTACATTAGGGGCAAAATGGTAATTTTATCTCGTAAATATTATTTTATTTTATTTTATATACAATTTTACTATTTTTATCATTATTTATAATTTTAATGATTTTTGGGAGTCATTTATTATTTATTTAAAATTTTAGTATTTTAAACCTAATGGCACGTTTTTCAATGCACTTTTTTTTACGAGAATTTTCAAGTAAAAAAAATTTTTTTATATGTGTATTTTGTATATTTATAAATTTTTTGTAAATAATTACATAATTTTTAGAAGTCATTTGGTGTTTATTTATTTTTTGTCTTTTTGTTTATTAATGGCACGTTTCCCAATGCATTCTTTTTATGAAAATTTTTTAAGTGAAAATCTTTTTTAAATGTATATCTCATATATTCATGAATTTCCTGTATAAATTCCATGATTTTTAGAAATTTTTAATATTTATTTTTATACTTTATTATTATTATTATTATTATTATTCTATTAATCGCACATTTTTAATGTTATGTTAATTTTTGAATTTTTGCGGTAAATTTTATTTATTCGTTTTTATAACTATAAATTTCAGTATTTTTCTTAGTGATTTTAGAGATCCCAATATCTTTTATTTTATTCTATTTCATTTTTGTTTTCCTTTATTTTCCTCAACAAAAAAAAAAACAGTAGAGCAAGCTGCAAACTGTAGCAGTATGGCTGCTACCAGAACAGCCTCATGGCCATACTTCCAGCTACACCATATTACCAACTCCCCTCACCACTTTCATTTTCATTCACTAGATTTTGAGAGTTTTGGGAGGGATTTTGCTTCTTTTTTTTTTTCTTTCTGATTTCTTCATCATCATTCCACTGGCATTCTCCCAACTCCTCCCTAGTTTTTCCAATGCATACCACATCAGTTCCAGCATACCACATCACACCTGCACTCTCATTTTCTCCCTCTCGGTCACCCCATTCTCTCTGCCTCCACCATACACACCCTCACCATCAACATACACACAAGCCTCACTACATACACACATAACAGAAACACACATTCACTCTTGATCCCTCTTCTCTGCACATCTCTTCCCTGACTTCATTTGCACACAGGCACAAAAAACTCTCCATCTCTCCCTCCCATTCACTCTCATCAGCACACACCTCTCCCCCTCACCTCTCGGCACACACATTTTCCCTGCAAACGCCTACATCCGAATCAAGAAACACACAAATTCACAAAAGCTCACACATACCTGGCATACAAATCTGCACAAACAACACACACGTACCATATCACAAACCTGCAAACTCACAGTCCAACACACACACCACACAGACACCATTGCACACACCTACACACACCTCTCACTCTCTCGGCTTGCTCTCCCCCTGCAAACTCACACACCACAAACACTCATCAGAAATGCACCAATTCTCACTTCAGCATCACAAAGCTCACACTCATAAGCACACACAACACACCTCACAGGCACACACATAAGCACACACAGCACACCTCGCAGGCACACACACATCACACAGGCATACACACCCCTGCAAATCAGCCAAAAAAAAAAAAAAAACAGCAACAACAACAACAACAACCGGCCGAATCACCACCTCCACCAGCAAACAAAATCCCAACCGGAGCACCACCACTGCCTCCCATCTCCCTCCCACCGCCGGCTATACCATTCCACCAGCCCCCATCCCGAAATCAGGTAAATAAAATCACTAATTCACTCCCTTAGTTTCTACTAATTAGCATCAGTTGTTTGATTCATGATGTGAGATTTGTGATTTGAAGAATTGTAAATAAATTTTGAGCGAGAGAGAGAGAGAGAGGGACCGATAGGGAGGAGAGATAGAGAAGGCCGAGAGAGAAGAAGGTCCGGCGAGGAAAAAGAATCCGGCCAGAGGGTGAGACCGGACCGGAGAAGATCCGAGAGAGAATCGAGGGGGAAGGGGGAAGAACCAGGGGAGAAAAAAGGGGGAAAAGAGAAAGAATAAGAAGAAAAAAGGAAGAACAGAATCGGGGAAGAAGAAGGAAAAAAGAAAAGAAAGAAAAAGAAAGAAAAGAGAGAAAAAAAAGAAAAAGAGAGAAAAAAAAAAGAGAGAAAAGAAAAACCGGGTAAAAAAAAAAACTAAAACCGAAAAAAAAAATGTTTTAGTAAAACTACGTCGTTTTGACGTAGTTTCACTCAAAACTACGTCGTTTTGATTAGTTTAGTTTTTTTAATTTGATTTTAATTACTAATAGGTATTTATTTTATAGTCCTTATACTTTCATTAATGCTACTGTAGCTCCGGAAATTTCTGATTTGTGCATTTAAATTTCTGTTTATTGTAGATTGACCCTCATAATTTTATTTTCTTTTCGATTAGGTCCCGATTAATTGCATTTAGATCCCCCAACTTTTAGATAATTATAATTTTGCCCCTACATTTTTTAATTTTCCATTTTGATCCCTATATTTTTATAAAATTATATTATGACCCCTATACTTTTCTGAAATTACATTTTTGCCCTTAAATATTTTTGAAAATATCGTTTGACCCCCTTTTATTGTTGGATATTGCAAATTGGTGTTTAATGTAGCTATAATTTACAAATTGAATCTTGAATGTTTGCTTAAAATTGTAATTTGGTTTTAAAAATTGTTGGAAATTGTATTTTGCATATTTGAACTTGCTGGAATTTTATTTTGTACCCCAACATTGCTGGAAATTCTATTTTTGCCCTAGAATGCTTGCTGAAATTTCATTTTAGCCCTCCCAACCTTGCTGGAATTTTATTTAAGTCATTATACTTGCTGGAATTTTATTTTTGTCCCCCTATTGTTGCTGGAATTTATATTTTGGTCCTTTATGTTGCTGGAATTTGTTTTAATACCTCCATTAATTGTTAGAAATTGTATTTTTAGTCTTTTATTTGTTGCTGGAATTTGTATTTTAATACTTATAGTTGCTGGAATTTTTATTTTTAGCTCTTTTATATAGTTGAAAATTGCAATTTGACCCTATACATTGCTGTAAATTATGTATTATTTAATGACTTTGCTGAAATTATATTCTTGGCTTTAAATATTGCTGTAAATTTTATTTTTGGGCATTTACTTGCTGAAAATTATATTTTATCCTTTAAATTTGTTGTAAACTATGTCATTACCTTAATTAGGGTTAAAAATTATAATTTTACCCTTTTGTTTTGCTGTAAATTACATTTTTACTTTAGAATGTTACCTGAATTTTCATTTTTAATCCAAACCTTATAATATTTTATTTTTGCCAAAAAAAAAGGAGACTTAATTAAGTCCTCAAAGTTTTTAATTATTTCTTTTCACATTTTATTTTTTATTTTTTTTATTTTTATTTTTATCAAATTTATAATTAATGTTCTAAAATTGGGTCTTGTTAGTCTAATTAATGTTCAAATTAGTTTCTCTATTTCCCTTTTAGTTATTTTGATAATTTTCATTTGGGTGTTAAAAGTTTAAGTATGTATTATTGTGTTTTATCTTCTACTATTTTTTTTTTTTTACTTATTCATTTTCCTTGTTTTACTTTATTTATTTATGCACTTATTTATTTTTACTTAAACAATTTTCATTCTTTTCTAAATATTTAATTATTATTATTTTAATTTTGTCTATTATTGCTATAATTGTTTGAATTATCATAGCATGTTCATGGTGATTGGTATGGAATTATTTAATTAGTAGTTTATTTATTAAATAGTGGTATTTTTAACATGTTTGCTCATTTAGTAGCAATTTGTACCGAGTCCTCGAACGGGAGGTACCTCGATTACCCTTTTAATTTCTTTTTATGTGCTCCTACGTGCTCCAATGTGTTTTTCTATGTGTTTTCATGTATCTTTGTGCTTATAATTTTTATCCATGTGTGAGTGTTTATTTATTTATTTATGCCATGTTATTTATTTGAATTTAATCTTGATTATTCAAAAAATGTAATAGATAGGTAATATTCTATTTAGCAAAATTTTTGTATTTAGATAGTTTATGCATTATCTACTTAACAAAAATCTTATGTATTTTAGATAGAAAATGTAATAGATTGGTTAGATAGGTTACCCTTCATTTTTTATTTTTAGATTGTAATTAGGCTTTCCCGGTGTAATAGTTAGGGCTTTTTGTGTGCTATGTGTGCTATGTGCTTATGTGTTTTATTCGCTTTTCCTAGGATTTTGCATCTAAAATATTATGTTTATGTGTTATATGCTCCTATGTGCTAATATTTGCTTTTACATGATTATTGCTTTAATCTAGGCTTTATTTAATTACTTACTTGCTTTATTGTTCTATATATGTATCGTCACCGCACTAGTCCAACGCTAGTTGTGGCCAATTTCAGTTTCTTCGCTAGTCCAATGCTAGCGGAGAATTTATAGAAAATATGCTAATCCAATGCTAGGCCTTTAGGTCATTTTAGTATTAGGATCATTTCTCGCTGTGTTCATTCCATGCCATTTCACACACATTTTTTTTTGTTTTACGCCTTTTTCCATTTTGTATGATTTATGTTTATATATATATATATATACTCTATCATTTATTATCTATTTTTAAACATATGTTTAGTGCATAATATTTAGATTCCACCACACATAGAATTTTAGGTCATTTGTGTGATTTGACTAGAAATAGTCATCTACTCACGTGGGAAGCGATGGCGTACATGTCGTTCCCCCCTATGTGAGTAGGAACAGTTAGTCACGAGTCCATTCGTTCCCCGTACCCGTTATGTTATATCCCTACTTTCTTTGTTCACTTACTATCTATACTACTATTTTCCTTTTCTTTTGCATTCCATTTTTGCACCTAAACTCGTGACTCCGTCGAGATCTACATTCAGGTTTCGCAATTAATACGGTAATTCCGATTAAACCTCAATGGAACATTTTGTCCCTTAACGATGTTCATTTTAGGATTAGATTTGCATTCATATAGTTGCATCCAAATGCGATAAAATCTTAGGGTTATATTAGGAAAATTTAGACTAAACCTCGCAACTAGTTTCGGCTAGGTTGAAAGGGTGCCTTAGGTGCGAGCCTTTGCCTTCCCTTTCTTCAACTGTGACTCCCGAACTTTTTTTCTCTTATTCTCAAAGATCTGGAGTTGTCTAAAAGGGTTTTTCTTATTTTTTCTATATTTTTCCAAAAAATCATTTCTTTAAATAAATCATTCTTAATTTTCTTATCTTTTTATAAAATATTTTCGGGTGACTTGGTACACCAAAACTCAATACCAAGTGGCGACTCCTTTTTCACTAAAAAAGCCCTTTTTAGACTCTATTTTTCGGCCCAAAAACCGTCGCATTTTCAAAGTCCCATTTTAGGCCCTTTTCTTTTGTTTTCAAAATAAAGCATTTGTTTGTCACATTTTATCGAATTATCTTTTAGAAAGTATTTTCTAAAAATTATTTTTATAAAAACATACACTCTTTTTTCAATATAAATAAAATCACATTTAATTCTTCCTTTTCTTTTTTCCAAACATCTAACACTTTCTATTTATTTTCGAAAAATTGGGCGCGACAATGTTTATGTGTATGTGTGATGTGTGAATATATGACATGTTATGATTTGACTCTGATTATTCTCTGTATATTAGAGAGAACTAGTTTTCGATATACCTACCTGACGGTGAGTAGTCAGGCCATGCACCCATGTTTATGACCCTCCTAACTGGAAAAGAGTTAGGCTATATATCTAGTATGACTAGTTCTTACGTTGAAAAATCTGAGCCTATGTATATATGAACATGCATGTATGTAACGAACTATGTTTTGTTTAACATGCCACGACTTTGTTTTGTATTATATATTATTATTATGTGTGATTATGGTTAGTGTGTAATGGAATGAATGCATGTGTTGTAAATATACATGTATATATATAACTACCCAGACTGGTAAGAAAAAGATAGAATTACTTACTAAGTGTGTTGGTTGCTCACCGTACTTATGTTATTTATTTTGCGGGTAATTTTAGTTCAAATTAGGCAAGTTAGGTACTTAGCTCGCAATAGGATTATTTATTTTTATTTAAAGATTATTTAGTTGGTGAGCCAATAACAACAGTTTATTTTATGTTTAGTGTTATTTATTTCAGCTAAAGAAGTTTGATGACTTTGTAGATGTTAAAATTTTATTATTAGAGGATTTTTTATATTAATTGGAGTATTTTAATATTTATGATTGTTTATGTTTTAGAATTGCTTTGATCATTTTAGAGTCTTGCATATTGGACGAGCCTAATACGCGGCGTGTTACACCCGGAGCGCGGGGTGTGACAACACGACTGAAACTCCTAATGGTTTTCTTGATCCAAGAGACAACACAAAACCAACATTACAGAGCGGTTACTGCTATGCCATCTAAAATTTTGATCTCGCTTGATGACATTGTGTTTTTCCCCCCTGCATAGAGAAACAGACCAGTTACACGTCTCCAACTAGTCCCCAGCAATTCATTAATAGATACAGCATTCTATACGTACATTGGGGAAATCCAGTGTCACCCAATCAACCATTTTTTAACATCATGTGAAACAAGCAGCATACAAGGAATCAACTGGAGTAACTGATGAAACAAGAGGTAGAGCTGTAAAGTATGAAAAAGCTCTCTATCTTATTCAAAGTCAACATTGCTCTACCTTGAGAGAAAACAAATCCACCCAATGACGGAAACACAAACAATGCAAACAATCCAAATGTGTTTGCACTGATCATATTCCTTCCCCACTAGCCCTGAAGCCATCTTGCCAATAAATACGTAACACAAGGTATTTTCTGGAAAAACTGCATCACAGATATCTTTGAGTTCAAGAAGCTAAAATTCTTAGGAGTAGGGTTCAATTTATAAATTACCTGCAAATATTTGGATAATATCCATTTACACAGTATGTCATTAGCAACCAAATTCCAGTCTCTTTAACAGTGTGATCCAAATCGTCATGTTGTTCGTAAAAGACAGGAAGCTTCAAATTTGTGAAAGTAAGCTCTGATTATCCATTAAACATGATCATGACTGTTGTGAAAAACAGAGCCCCCAGGAAAATCTGACCATCATTTGGTGTTTACTTGCGCATCTTAGCTCGCAGAAGCAATGCATTGTAACACATAAGCATCAAGATGATCTGCATTGTGACACATAAGCAATTAGATAATGTAACTGATTGCGAGAAAGAACTTGAACTGTATTTAGCAACTAAAAGCTTTCAACTTTTTCATATAGAAGGTTGCCAACTATATGAGCTCAAAGCTGGGATATTTGAATCTTTTGTCATTCCAAATGTATAGACAAAAATGTTTGTTTACATAAGAAGAAATTGCGTCTTCACCCCCCCCCCCCCCCAACTCCCCCGGGGCGTGCGAAAAGAAACAAAAATCTCTGGATATTCAAGCTTTCAGAAGTTTCTTTTTGTTAATGGAGAACTTTTTTGTGGTTAATGCAGCAGGATTTGGATTTTTTAAAAGGAATAGCAAGCTCCGCTCTCAGATACCTTTCCAACATTAAATGATGGAAATGATTCAGAAGATTTATTGACAGAAACAAAACCATAAGGTTCACCTCTATGTGCCCAGTACTGCTCTTGTTCTTTCTTCAATGTCACCTACAGTTTACAATCAAATGATGACTTAATGAAGCTATCAAGATGTACCGAAAGAGTTCTAAAGCTTCACAAAAGGAGAAAATCAGCATGACTCAAGATTTACTTCTTGTAAGAAATCAGAAACTCGTTTTCCTTCTGGACATTTGAAACCCATGGGTTTAAAGAATTCCAAAACAGATTTTCGTGGGCCTTGATACCCAATATGGCTATCAGCAAGAAGAATTCTGTCGTTGAATAAATCATAAGTTTCTGGTGCCTGTTGGAACAGTGATCAACAGCATTTCCATTAACGATGTGGATGGAATGCTTAATTGAATTAACTATCTGAAAGGTTGTCGAACTGTCCAAACTGGTTCATATCTCATCCATACGAAATACCACTGCTAGTCCATCCATCATCTCCCCTGCGTAATATTTGGTTGTAAAAATCTTACAGCAAATTTCCAATAAAACAATGTTTTTCTATTTGGGAAAGAACAAAAACTAAGAAACAGTTATTTAATTAGGAGGAGCCAATAACCGTCATGAGGATCAAACATCATTATGTCTTTACGTGTTGTTACTCGCTTTTTCTGTCCTCCAGAAATCCCATGTATATTCCTGAATATAGACCATTAGCTTCCACTAAATTCTGCCATCACCTTGATTATATAATCTATTACAACACTTTGTATCCTGTCCTTCAAGTGCCAGGGCCAGATTGATGTAAATGCTATTAGGGGATTTTCTGCTAATTGAAGAAAATAAGTATCCAATCTATCTATTGCTAAAACCATTTTCTTGCTAAAGCCAAGGTCATTTTTTTCCAAGGTATGTTCACCTTCATAAAGTATCAAGATTAGGGTCTGTCTTAATGTTTGCTTCCTTCTCTCTCCTTGACAATTTCACCAGCATATCTGCAAATTTGAAAATCCTAATAATTGAAATATAATAATATTTAGACATGCTCATGATAAGTGAAAGAGTCGACTGAAAATTTGACTGACTATGACAAACTTCAACACCTAGACATCTTACTGAAAAGCTAGAGTTCTCCCTCACTTTGATGTTCACCCAAATGAAGATCATGTAGACTAATATAAGGTCATGCCCTTTGAGGTACAAATTCTTTCAACTCATAATCACTGCATGTGATATTCCCAGAAACCTGTTGTCTGAGAAAGAATGCATTGAGATACTAGCCAAAACTGTGTCAACAAATAGACAATTTAACAAAACTGTTTCCTTACGTAAAATCAAAATCAAGTCTTCTGGCTATGCTAACAGCAATGTGGTTCTACAAGAACTTGATGATCCTACAAGCAATGTCAGTCTGCAAAACTAATTTAAGTAAATATGAAGCACGAGTTAGCTAAACAACGACCAATGTTAAACATCACGCAGTAATACATTTATTCTCACCTTCTAGGTTTTGACAATTCCACTGACATCGTGGAACTATTGGAAATGGTTTCCTTTTATTTGGAAGAATGTGAAGAGAACTCAAGAAACCCTTCAAAAAGGTGTACAAGGGGAAAACGAATAATTAAGATCACAAGAAAAATATATACAGTGAGTCTTGACATGAAATGGGAAAAAAAAAAAAAATACAGTAAACTCCCCTTTAGGAGTAAGATTTTCCTCCTGGAACTGCATTTTGGGATGTTTTAAAGTATCATTGTTCTCAAAGCTATGTGCACTTGGTTTTTAACTTTTTCCCTCCTTCCTGTGTTTTTCCTTCATTCTCTTCCAACTCCCTTACCACCACTTCCCCCCAAGATTCCTTTCCTTTCCCCGCATAATCTCTATCATCCTGTTGTCACAACTCAAGAAACCATCTCCAGTAATCCCCACCTTTCTTCACCTCAGTGCCCCCACAACAGAGGACGAAACACTGAGGCAGCCAGGTTGGAGATGGTGATGAGGACAGTGGAACAACAAACAACATAAAAAGTTGAGAGAAGGGGGAAAAAAAAGAGAACAAAAAAGGAAAGGTGAGGGGAAAGGAACAAAATCTAAATGCCTCAATTCTAAGAACATTTGTGTCCCAAAACATCATGGCATGAACAATATTTGACAAAAGAGGTCTGCAAACAGTGTTACGTCGGTATACACTTATTAAGCCAATTAACATAATAGCATGCTTGCTATGACAGTTAATTGTACCTTCTTAGATAATTAACACGCATAAGAAAATATGTGAAATACATATGCAATCCTAAAGATTCATTACCCCCATATTGTTTATGGTGAATCAGAGTATTATTGGCAGTGCCTTTTGCCAATCTAAGCTTCTGCTTCCACATTTAAAATGCTAAAATCGGAATTCAACATAAGGAGTGTTAAGCTATGCAACTTCCACTGCAGATTTGGGTATGAGAATGATTCTAGATAGTTACAACAATTCGAATCTATTTTTTGTCTCTTTGATTAGTTCAACTTTCTTCTGAATTTTCTTCACATTAGTTGAGATTTTCCAGGTGACACTACTACCTATGCTGTTTATATACTTCTATAAATTGAAGATTGATTGATGAAAACAATGACAATTCAGTCTCCATATTGGGAGTCCATTTTTATTGAAACTTTTCTTTGCTGAAATTCCAACAAAGGTGCATGAAAATATAACAAAATTAAGCATCTACCTGACAAATTTTGCGGCTGATTAGCATTCAAACTAACTTTCTCGAGGACTAAACATAATCTGTCAAAGTATATTTTTAACATATGTTGAATTTCTCACCTCAGTAATCCACCATCTAGACCCTTCACATCCCATTAAAACTAGGATCAAATGACTAAGAAGGTAAAAAGGAAAGAGCAAAGGAGCAGTAATTTCAATTTCAAGCTTGATGAAAATGCAGGGGAAGGAAACAAGTGATAGCTGGCAAATGTTAGGATCCCAGAAGACCAATCAACTAACATTGTGAAAGGCAACTCAAAAGAAGCTTGGGTGCGAAAAATTACTTAAGGAGGAGAAAGGCTTTACCAGAAGCATCTAATCATGATATGAGACCAAAAAAACGAGGTTAGATAAGTAACCAATACAGCCCCAAGTCATTCTAAAATATAGACAAACAATTTTCAAAAGACAGCAATTAGAAATAAGTTATCCAGTCCAAATAGCATCATAGTTTGTAATGTCTTTTTATACAAAAATTTCAGAATAATTTTAACCACAAGCAACTCAAAACGACACTATTACTCCCAGAGAAAGATGGCAGCAACCATAACTACCATTACTCCTTAAAACACCATTATCTCCTCCTTTGCATGGATTTCACAATTAGTCTTAGATATATTTTTGCAGTTGTGAAGATTCTGTTAAAGAATGAGAACTCACCGCTTCTATTTTGCGACTTGAACATACTTACGTGTTATCATAATTTTAACAGGTTTATAAGATGAACTAAATCCTTATTTTGCGTTAAAGAACTTTTAACTCGGCAACATATCCCTTCATTCCATCTAGTAATTCAAATTCAGACTATCCCCTGAAGATCCCAAACAACACTGCTTGTAAGTTCTAACCAATGCGTGCAATAACTTTTCCCCTATTTCTGTTTAACTTGTTTCCACAGTCACTTTAAAACTATTATTACGAAGTTCAGAGTAGAATTGCTTCAACTTGATTATTATTTGCAAATCCATTATTAAACCGCCACCACATAAAAATTCATCAAGACTGCATTTTAATGATGCACAGACACGAAACGAAATGCAAAATAAACAAAATAGAGGGCAATAGGGGGGAAAAATCCAACCTAGCCTGAGACCAGAACAAGGAATTTAGTGGAACTGGGATGCTATTAGTTCAAGAACAGCACAAAATGGAGACCGTAAGCTGATGCCCTACTTCTCTGGTCTTCCCTCCCATCAGCCTGGCAAACCCTCCAATGGCAGAGCAGCAGTCTAATGCCGAATTGTACTCTCTTCAAGCTCGAATTCGGTTTCACTAACTGGTAGTTCAAAAATTTATAGTGGGAACGGTTGGATTTCGTAAAGTTTAGATACTTTTGAGATAAAAAAAAAAAGTCCCTAAATTAGAAGAGAAGAAGGAAACACAGTGGAAAGACAACAAACATGCTGCATACTCGAATTTTCCAAAGCTGGATGAAGACATATGGTGGTCATTTCAGATCGTATTTTCATGCAGTATCGCACCCAATTCTTGGCTATCAACAGGAAATCAATTCAAAGTAGTATTTCTATGTTAGTTTATAGCCTGGCGAAAAAGCAGCAGGAGAAGGAGCATGCAGAACACTCACCTGCCACGGTCCTTCAAACTTATAGGCTTCGACAGAGTAGTAGTCAGAGCTTCTCTGCCACCAGCAAGAACAAAATGGAAGCAACACGCAATCCTTTCCCAACATCTACCAAACTGTTCATCAATGGTAAAAATCTTGAATAAATGGATCTCTGCCAAAAAAGGTTAAACAGTCTCAGGCAACACCTCACCTAATACAAACTATTCTTTAAAATCACAGCAGCAATTATTTGGGAAAAAAAATTCTGAAACACTTGGCGTCACGATCCAAATCTAAAAGGTCATGATCGTCACGTAATTTAAGGTGAAATAAATCGCTTCAAATCACATCAGGCTTAAACTTTCTTTAAATTCTATCAAAATTTCGATAGTATCTTCTTTTATTTATAATTTTTTTAAAAATTTTAAAATACTTGCACAAAATTTCAGCTATCCCTATCAATTCTAATACATTCACAATACACAATATCCATCTCACTCACCAATTTCACACCATATTTTCATAAATATATAGCTTACCGTAACAAGTTATCAACCCTATTAATTTATCCAACATTAATCACATATTTCAATCATTTCAAAATATGTCTATAAGAACTTCATATATTTATATATAGACATCTTAAGATTCAAAATTTACAACCAACGGAACAACTATTCAAAAAATAATATTTATAATACCAAGTACTATATCACATGGCCACAAATGCAGAATAATAATTATACTATCCTATACTCGGGACAACAAAAATAGCTAGGTAATATCTCTGAATTCAAGTGACTATGCAATTCTCCTCTCGATTCTAGCTCCTGCACTTTTTACAAAACACTGAAAAATATTAAGAGGGTGAGTTTTTCACACTCAATAAGCAAAATACATATTATAAATCATTTTATACATACAGTCATTCAAGTAATAAACAATCATCATTAATACTTTATAACTGATACAACTAAATACCATTTTTTTTTACCATTTTAAACATTTACTTGAAATCACCATTTTTTGTATAAAATCTGTGTAGTCATCATATATGACATAAAACTATCAATAAAATCACATTCTTGGTTTCATAAATAACTTTGATTATTTCACAAAATCACAACTACGCAGAATATACTATCCCCCGAAGGGTAACTATCCCCGAAGGGTAATCTGTCTCTGTTCCCCAAAGGGTAATCTGTCCCCGAAGGGCTGTCCCCCAAAGGGTATCTGTCCCTAAAGGGTAATCTGTCTTTGTTCCTCGAAGGGTAATCTGTTCCTGAAGGGCTGTCTCTCGAAGGGTATACTATCCCACGAAAGGAAGGAATCACTGCGGACATTCCCAAGCCGACATATACTAAGTGCATACAGACTAACAATAACCCTATTACTTTTAGTTAGTTCTGCATAGAATTACTTTTAAATTATTCCCACAACTAAATTCTTTCAATCTTACTCGACAAAAATTAATGTCACAAACATTCATTCACTTCTCAGTTTTTTATATCAAAATCGTAATAATATATATAAAAAAAATATACTTCAAAATATGCCAATTGTGTTATCTCATAAACTTGAAATAAATCATCCACTTTTAAATACTTTACAATCTCACTTAAACTTCTATTTACAAAATAAATCACTTTGTATGCATTTTATCAATATGCATCCATTTATCAACATATATGTATGTCAATCTCAATTTATACATATAACACACTTAAAAATATTCACATTCACTTTACACGCAATATATAATACTATTGGTCTATAATATGTATTATACTCACTTTCAAAATAGGCTATATACAAAATTCTTGGAGTAGACTATTCCCTTCAGGCGACTTCCTCTGCCACATGCTCTCTTGGATCTATCGTATGCATAATGATCAAAATTAACCACTAAAAATACATTAGAAAATAATAATCTAATTTTAATCTAACCCTCAAGACTTAACTTATTCATTTACCCATCTTGCATGGTTAAACTATAGTCAAATGTCAACTTTAATTCTACCAAATCAACTTTCCTCTTCTAATTTGGTTAATCAATCTCATAACAAGGACTATTAACTCTAAATAATATAAAGAAATTATTTTTTTTCAATTTTTTAAAATTACATAAACCACAAAATTCATCAACTCCAATTCTATCATACATGTTAAAATTTCTTGCTAGAATACCAAGTATTCTACTCTATCTATCACAATAAAACAAAATCTAACATAAAGTTACCTTATTGAGCTTAATCAAAATTTTTCCTTTTCTTTCTTCCCTATTTCTCTTCTCTCTCTATTCTCTCTCTCCTTTTTCCCTCTCTTTCTCCTTGCTGGCCAAACCCTTTGCTGGCACCGTAGGTTGGCCGGAGTTGACTACCGACAGCTCCCTTTTCTTTTCTTCTTCTTCCCTCTCTTTCTTTTCTTCTCTTTTCTCCTTCTATTTTTCTTTCCAAAATGGCTGCTGAGTCTGTCTAAAGAACCCGTTTGCAGCTTTTCTTTTGTCCAATTATTTCTGTGTTTTTTTTTTGTTATGGTCAAATGACCTTTTTACCCCTCATTTATGAAATTTTATCCCTAAAATGTCCCTATTTAAATTGATTATTACATTGTCTCCCCCTAATAAAAAATTTCATTCTCGAATTTTGAAATAACTATATACCTGGATGTGGAAGTAAATTTGGGTACTTGTTTAGCATCTCATCCTCTAATTCCCACGTACTCTTCCTAGCGGAATGATTTCTCCATTGTACTTTAACCATAGCAATCTCTTTATGCCTGAACTTCTTAGTTTGACGATCCACAAATGCAATTGGTTGCTCTACGTAGTTTAAACTTTCACTCAACTCAACTGTTTGCGGTTCAATGATATGCGAAAGATTTGCCACGTATTTCCTCAACATAGATATATAAAATACTGGATGAACTTCAGAAAAATTCGGCGGAAGAGCCAACTTATACGCCAGTGCTCCTATCCTCTCAAGTACCTCAAATGGTCCGATGTTCCTAAGAAATAATTTTCTTTTCTTTCCAAATCTCATAATTCCTCTCATAGGTAACACCTTAAGAAATACATAATCTCCGACACTAAATTCATGATTTTTCCTCCTCACGTCTGCATAACTCTTCTGCCTACTGTGGGCTGCCTTAAGAAGCTCTCTGATCACTGCTACCTTCTCCGTAGTCAATTGTACAATTTCAAAACCCAATAGTTTCTTATCTCCTACTGCTTCCCAACAAATAGGAGACCGACATTTTCTACCATATAATGCCTCATATGGAACCATCTCAATGCTCGATTAGTAACTATTATTGTAAGCAAACTCAATTAATCG
Source organism: Mitragyna speciosa (assembly GCA_024721245.1). NCBI lineage: Eukaryota > Viridiplantae > Streptophyta > Magnoliopsida > Gentianales > Rubiaceae > Mitragyna > Mitragyna speciosa. The sequence goes on from CM045557.1 coordinate 7,259,224, forward strand.
TAAATGTTGATCCTAATTGCCTCCAAAATCCATAACACATGCTCTTAACATATCCTTTAACATCTGAATGGTACACTCTGACTGACCATCTGTCTGAGGATGGAAAGCTATATTAAAATCAAGTCGAGTCCCTGAGGCCTCCCAAAGTTTTCTCCAAAACTGTGATGCGAATTGAGTGTTCCTATCCGATACTATAAATACTCATACCCCGTGAAAACTCATTACCTTGTCAATATACAATTGAGCATATTGAGTCACCGTATAGGTAGTTCTTACTGGAATAAAGTGAGCTGACTTCGTCAACCTGTCTACAATTACTCATATAGAATCATAACCCTTCCTTGTACGGGGCAATCCAACTACGAAATCCATCGTCACTCTCTCCCACTTCCATTCTGGCAAAGGAAGTTCTTGAAGTAACTCTGAACGCTTTTGGTGCTCAAATTTCACTTGCTGACACACTAGGCACTTAGTTACAAATTCTGCAATATCTCTTTTCATCCCTTTCCACCAATATATTTTCTTCAAATCATGATACATTTTGGTCGAACCAGGATGTACCGTATAGGCTACCCGATGTGCTTCTTCCATGATCTCTTTTCTCAATTCTTTCACATTTGGAACACATAATCTAGTGCTACAACGAAGTACATTATTTTCATCTATGTTGAACTCCTTGTTGTCACCTTTAACAATTTCATCCCAAATATTTTCTAACTGCTCATCCTCAGTCTGGTTTGCTTTAATTCGATCTAAAAGCACTAGTCGCACATTAATGTGAGTTAAAAATACTCCACTGTCATGAATCTCCAATTGAGTCCCCTGATCATGTAACCCATGTAACTCCTGAATTAATGGCCTTCTATCGACTGCTAGATGAGCTAAACTCCCAACTGACTTACTACTTAAAGTATCTATTACAACATTTGCCTTTCCAGAATTATATAAGATTCAGCAATCATAATTTTTTAGCAAATTCATCCACCGCCTTTGCCTCAAATTTAAATCTTGCTGCTCAAATATGTACTTCAAGCTCTTATGCTCTGTGTAAATCTCACATTTCTAGCCATACAAATAATGCCACCATATTTTCAAAGCAAATACAATCGCTGCCATCTCTAAATCATGAGTAGAATAATTCTGTTCGTGCTTCTTTAACTGACGAGAAGCATAAGTCATAACTCTTCCATGTTGCAGCAACACGCACTCCAAACTAACTCTTGAAGCATCACAGTAAACCACATATCCACCAGAACCTGATGGTAGTGCAAACACTGAAGTTGTAGTCAAACGAGTCTTAAGCTCCTGAAAACTCTGCTTACATGCGTCTGTCCATTCAAACTTTGCATTCTTTTGAGTTAACTTCGTCAGTGAAGCAGCTATCCGCGAGAAGTTTTCTATAAAATGCCTATAATAATCGGTTAGTCCAAGAAAATTACAAATCTCTGTGGCTGACGTCGGTCTCGACCAATGTGTAATGCTTTAATTTTCTTTGAATCGACTTTTATCCCCTCCTTTGACACTATATGCCCAAGAAATCCTACATTATCTAACCAAAATTCACATTTAGAGAATTTGGCATACAATTGATACTCCCTCAAAATTTGAAGTACTATACGTAAATGCTACTCATAGTTTTCTTTACTTTTAGAATAAACCAAAATATCATCGATGACCACTATTACAAAGGTATCGAGGAATGGATTGAACACTCTGTTCATGAGATCTATAAAGGCTGTCGGAGCATTAGTGAGTTCAAAAGACATCACAAGGAACTCATAGTGTCCATATCTAATCTTGAACGCCGTCTTTGGAATATCATCATTCCTAATACGTAACTGATGATATCCTGATTTCAAATCTATTTTGGAAAAAATATTGAAACCCTTACAATTGATCAAACAAGTCATCAATTCTAGGCAATGGATACTTATTACGAATTGTGACCTTATTCACTTGTCTATAATCAGTACATAGCCGTAGAGACCCATCTTTCTTCTTTACAAATAACACTGGTGCACCCCAAGATAACACACTAGACCTGATGAATCCCTTATCAAGCAAATCCTGTAATTGTTCCTTGAGCTCCTTAAGCTCAGCTGGTGTCATTCTATAAGGTGGTATTGAGATTAGCTCAGTTCCAAGCACTACATTTATGCAAAACTCTATCTCCCTTTTTGGAGGTAATCATGACAAGTTCTCGGAAAATATATCTAGAAATTCATTTATCACTGGTACATCTTCCATCTTTGATTCCAGAGAATTCATGTCTCTAATAAAAACTAGATAACCACAGTATCCTTTATGTAACATGCGCCTAGCATTAAGTATTAACACGATATTATAAGAAACTAAACTTTTATCTCCTTGAAACTAAAACTCTAACCCATCGGAAAGGTTAAAGTTTACTATCTTCTTATTACAATTTAGGAAAGTATGATATTGAGACAACCAATCCGATCTTAATATTACATCGAAATCCACAAATTCGAACAATAGGAGATCTGCTGAAAGATCTTTTATTACCTACACAAGATCGGTATATTGAGTTCACCTCTATACTCTCTCCTATTAGAGTGGATACTATCAAAAACTCATCTAACTTTCTGACTGTTTACCCAACCTTTTAGCCAAAAATGAAAATATAATTGAGTGAGTAGCTCCAATATCAAATAATACTCGTGTATCAAAAGAATCAATAGAAAGTGTACCTGACACCACAACATTAGAAGCCTGGGCATTCTGTATAGTTAAAGCATACACTCTCGCCTGTCTACTCCCGATGGAACTCTGAGCCCCCGTATTTTGACCTCTGCCTGTATTTGGCTGACCTCTACCAGCTTGCATCAATCCTCTGCCACCAAAACCTCTACCTCCTGAGTCTCGTCCACTGGTTCCCTCTATCTGATCGACGGTGTGACTTGGAACAGAAGTTACAGATGGCTACCTTTGTGTAGAGTCTTGTCGTAATAAGGACGACGGACACTCCCTGGCAAAATACCCTTCTTGACCTCAATGGTAACATACGTTTTGTCCCACTCTGCACGTGTCTCGATGTATCCTATTACATATGGAGCAGTGGGCAGAAAGACGAGTACCCTATCTAGACTGGCTTGATCTCTGCTGATTATAACCTGTAGATTTTTTACTCTTAACTTCTTTCTGAGAGCACTGTTGGCCTACCTGGCTTTGATGATCTGAACCCTTGTTCCTCCCACCAGTAACAATGTAACGACTTCGCTGGCCACTGAATTGTCTTGTACTTTTGCTCCTTTTCAATCAAGACTATTGTTTTCCCAAACTATCCATTCGTGACATCTCTATTCGCCGAGCACATTCTACAACCTCTCCGTATGTAATGACTCTAACAGAAAACAAATGATCATGGAGTCGCGGCACCAAACCTTTTATAAACCGCGATCTTTTCAATTTCTTCGTACTAACCAAGTGGGGAGCATACCTACTCAACTCTACAAACCATGTATCGTACTCGCTAACGCTCATGGAAGGATCTTGCTTCAATCTTTCGAACTCTATCGCTTTTTGATTTTTAACGCTCTCGAGCAAAAATCTATCCATAAAAGTTTTACTAAACTCCTCCCATGTCCAATTAGGTACTCTGTTCGTCTTAAACCATTGCTTGGTCATCCCAATCAGACGAAACTCGACCAATTGAACTGTCTTCTGATAGCTACATCCCATTGTCCGATATCTAGAATCAATCTCCTCTAAAAATAAATAAAGATTTTCATCTATTTTCCCCTCAAACTCAAGCGGGTAAATCTTCAAAAATTCAGATAATGACACCTCATCCTCTTTAGCATGCGATGAGGATGGTGCACTCTTTGCCTGGGCATATAATCTATCATACCTGGTCATAATTTGTGTTAACAAGTTCAAGTTTTGATAACATCATGTGACCCTAGAGTGGTTGCGGATTCAACTTTTCTCTCTGCCTCTGTTTCCCTCTCTACCTCTATCTCTCTTTCTGCCTCAGTCTCTATTTCACCTGACGTCAAATTTTGTCTACTACGTCTACTACCCCATGTAACATGAGGGATAGCTATGTTAGGGGTTGCTTGTGAAACTCTGTCACCCCTGCCGCGGCCTGTACTTGGGGCTCTATCACCCCTACCATGGCCTCCGCTTGGGGTTCCTCCACCCTTACCACGTTCTATATTTGGGGTTCTACTGCTCCTGCTACGGCTTGCATTTGGGGTTCTTGCAACCCTACTGCCTCGACCCCTATTTGATCTCGCCATTTAATAACAAATAACATAATTAATAACATCTTTATAAGCAACGTATATAATATACTTAACTTAATACCATAAAAAGTACTGGACATAAACTAAGATGTAATAAATACTAATTAACAAGTTAAAGTCTATACCTCTGTGGTTCAAGATAACAGACTGATTTTATAACTTATTAATTCAATCTTATAACAATAAGTACAAGTCCATAACCGTTGCTCTGATACAACTTTATCACGACTCGAATCTAAAAGCCATGACCGACACGTAACTCGAGATGGAATAAACCGCCCCAAACCACGTAAGTTTTAAATTTTCTCTAAATTTTACCGAAATTTTGGTAATATCTCCTCTGTATTTGGAGCTTTCCCAAAAATTTTAAAATACATTCACAAAATTTCAGTCATCCCAAGCAATTTCAATACATTCACGATACACAACATCCATCTCACTCACCAATTTCATACTATATTTTCATAAATATATAACTTATCGTAACAAGTTATCAACCCTACTAATTTATCCAACATTAATCAGACATTTCAACCATTTTAAAATATTTCTATAAAAACTTCATATGTTTATATATAAACATCCCAAGATTAAAAATTTACAACCAACGGAGCAGTTATTCAAAAAAATAATATTTGCAATACCAAGTACTATATCACATGACCACAAGTGTAGAATAATAATTATATTATCTTATACCCGGAATAATAAAAATAATTGGGTAATACCTCCGAATTCAAGTGACTACCCAGTGTATGGGCTTGTGCTTATTGTTATAAAATTGAATTAATAAGTTATAAAATCAGTCTATTGTCTTGAACCACGAAACTATATACTTTAACTTGTTAATTAGTTTTTATTACATCTTAATTTATATCCAGTGCTTTTTATAGTATTAAGTTAAGTATATTATATACATTGTTTATAGAGATGTTATTAATTATGTTATTTGTTATTAGATGGTGAGATCAAGTAGCAGTCGAGGTAGTAGGGGTAGAAGAACCCCAAATACAGCCATGGCAAGAGCGGTAGAGCCTAAAATATAGAACGTGGTAGGAGTGAAAGAGCCCCAAATGGAGGCCATGGTAGGGGTGATAGAGCCCCAAGTACAAACCGCGGCAGGGGTAGTAAAGTTTAACAAGCAACCCCTAACATAGCTATCCCTCATGTTACATGAAGTAGTAGACGTAGTAGACGAAATTTCACGTCAAGTGAAAGAGAGACAGAGGCAGAAAGAGAAACAGAGTCAGACAGGAAGGTTGAGTCCGTAGCCACTCCAGAGTCACAGGAAGTTATCCAAAATTTGAACTTATTGGCACAAATTGTGGCTAGGCATGATAGATTATATGCCTAGGCAGAGAATGCACTATCCTCATCGCATGATAAAGAGGATGAAGTGCCATTATCTAAATTCTTGAAGATTAACCCGCCTGAGTTTGAGGGAAAAACAGATGAAAATTCTTATTTATTTTTAGAGGAGATTGATTCTAAATGTAGAGTAATAGGATGTAACTCTCAGAAAGCAGTTTAATTGGTCGAGTTTCGTCTAATTGGGACTGTCAAGCGATGGTTTAAGACGGATAGAGTACCTAATTGGACATGGGAGGAGTTCAGTAAACCTTTTATGGATAGATTTTTGCTCGAGAATGTTAGAGATCAGAAAGCGATGGAGTTTGAAAGATTGAAGCAAGATCCTTCCATGACCATTAGCGAATACGATGTACGGTTTGTGGAGTTGAATAGATATGCTCCCCACTTGGTTAGTATGAAAAAGTTGAAGAGATTGCAGTTTATAAAAGGTTTGGTGCCGCGACTCCATGATCATTTGCTTTCTGCTAGAGTCACTACATACGAAGAGCTTGTTGAATGTGTCCGGCAGATAGAGATGTCACAAATGGATAATTTGAGAGAACAGCAGTCTCGATCAAAAAGAAGCAAAAATACAAGACAATTCAGTGGCCAGCAGAGTCGTGGCATTGTTATTGGTGGGACGAATAAGGGTTTAGGTCATCAAAGCCAGGTAGGTCAACAGGGCTCTCAGAAAGAAGTTAAGAGTCAAAGATATACAGGTTATAGCTAGCAGGGATCCAGTCAGTCCAGACAAGGTAGTCGTCTTTCTGCCCAGTGCTCCATATATAATAGGATGCATTGGGGCACGTGTATAATTGGACAGAACGTATGCTACCATTACGATCAAGAAGGGTATTTTGCTAGGGAGTGTCTATCATCCTTATTACGACAAGACTCTACATAGAGGTAAGCATCTGTAACTTCTACTTCAAGCCACACAGTCGATCAAATAGAGGGAACCAATGGACGAGGCTCAGGAGGTAGAGATTTTGGTGGTAGCGGATTGATGCAAGCTGGAAGAGATCATCCAAATACAGACAGAGGTCAAAATACGAGAGCTCATAATTTTGTCGAGCGTAGACAGGCGAAAGTGTATGTTTTAACTAGATAGAATGCTCAGGCTTCTAACGCTGTGGTGTCAGGTACACTTTCTATTGATTTATTTATGCACGAGTATTATTTGATACTGAGTCTACTCACTCATTTATATCTCCATTTTTGGCTAAGAGGTTGGATAAACAGTCAGAAAAGTTAGATGAGTTTTTGGTAGTGTCCACTCCAACAAGAGAAAGTATAGAGGTGAATTCAATATACCGATCTTGTGGGATTAATATAGGGAATAAAGATCTTCCAGTGGATCTCATATTATTCGAATTAGTGGATTTCGATGTGATATTAGGAATGGATTGGTTGTCTCAATATCATGCTTCCTTAGATTGCAATAAGAAGATAGTGAACTTTAACCTTCTCGATAAGTTAGAGTTTCAGTTTCAAGGAGACAGAAATTTAATTCCTTATAATCTCGTGTTAATACTCAATGTTAGGCGCATGTTGCATAAAGAATGTTGTGATTATCTAGCTTTTGTTAGAGACGCGAACTCTCCAAAATCAAAGATAAAAGATGTATCGGTAGTGAGTGAATTTCTAAATATATTTTTCGAGAACTTGCCAGGATTACCTCCAGAAAGGAAGATAGAATTTTGCATAGATGTAGTGCCTAGAACTGAGCCAATCTCAATACCACTTCATAGAATGGCACCAGCAGAGCTTAAGGAGCTCAAGAAGCAATTACAGGATTTACTTGATAAGGGATTCATCAAGCCTAATGTGTCACCTTAAGGTGCAGCAGTGTTGTTTGTAAAGAAGTAAGATGGGTTTCTACGGCTATATATTGATTATAGACAATTGAATAAGGTCACAATTTGTAATAAATACCCACTGCCTAGAATTGATGACTTGTTTGATCAATTGCAAGGGTCTCAATATTTTTTCCAGATAGACTTGAGATCAAGATATCATCAGTTACGTATAAGAAATGATGATATTCCAAAGACGGCGTTCAGGATTAGGTATGAACACTATGAGTTCCTTGTGATGTCTTTTGGACTCACTAATACTCCGGCAGCTTTTATGGATCTCATGAACAGAGTGTTCAAACCATTCCTCAATACCTTTGTAACAATGTTCATCGATGATATTTTGGTTTATTCTAAAAGTAAAGAAGACCATGAGCAGGATTTACTCATAACACTTCAGACTTTGAGGGAATATCAATTGTATGCCAAATTCTCTAAATGTGAATTTTGATTGGATAATATGAGATTTCTTGGGCATATAGTGTTAAAAGAGGGGATAAAAGTCGATCCAAAGAAGATTGAAGCAATTACACATTGGTCGAGACCGACGTCAGCCATGGAGAATTGTAGTTTTCTTAGGCTAGCCGATTATTATAGGCGTTTTGTAGAGAAATTCTCGCGAATAGCTACTCCACTGACTAAGTTAATCCAAAAGAATGTAAAATTTGAATGGACAGATGCATGTGAACAGAGTTTTCAGGAACTTAAAACTCATTTGACTACAACTCCAGTGTTAGGACTACCATCAGGTTCTGGTGGATATGTGGTTTACTGTGATGTTTCAAGAGTTGATTTGGGGTGTGTGTTGATGCAACATGGAAGAGTTATGACTTATGCTTCTCGTCAGGTAAAGAAACACAAGCAGAATTATCCTACTCATGATTTAGAGATGGCAGCGATTGTATCTACTTTGAAAATATGACGGCATTATTTGTATGGCGAGAAATGTGAGATTTACAAAGACCATAAGAGGTTGAAGTACGTATTTGAGTAAAGAGATTTGAATTTGAGGCAAAGGCGATGGATGGAGTTGCTAAAAGATTATGATTGTTCAATCTTATATCATCTTGGAAAGGCAAATGTTATAGCGGATGCTTTAAATAGGAAATCAGTTGGGAGTTTAGCTCATATCGCAGTAGATAGAAGGTCATTAATTCAGGAGTTACATGGATTATATGATCAGGGGACTCAATTGGAGATTCATGACAGTGGAGTATTGTTAGCTCACATTAATGTGCGACCAGTGCTCCTAAATCGAATTAAAATAAACCAGGCTAAGATGAGCAGTTAGAAAACATTTGGGACGGAGTTGTTAAATGTGACAACAAGGAGTTCAACATAGATGAAAATAATGTACTTCGTTGTGGCACTAGACCATGTGTTCCAAATGTGAAAGAATTGACAAAAGAGATCATGGAAGAAGCACACCGAGCAGCCTATACGGTACATCCTAGTTCGACAAAAATGTATCATGATTTGAAAAAAATTTATTGGTGGAAAGGGATGAAGAGAGATATTGCAGAATTTGTAGCTAAGTGCCTAATGTGTCAGCAAGTGAAATTTGAACACCAAAAGCCTTCGGGGTTATTTCAAAAACTTCTTTTGCTAGAATGAAAGTAGGAAAGAGTAACGATGGATTTCGTAGTCGGATTGCCACATACGAGGAAGGGTTATGATTCAATATGGATAATTGTAGATAGGTTGACGAAGTCAGCTCACTTTACTCCAATAAAGACTACCAATACAGTGGCTCAGTATGTTCAATTGTAAATTGACAAGGTAGTGAGTCTTCATGGGGTACGAGTATTTATAGTATCAGATAAGGGCACTCAATTCACATCACAGTTTTGGAGGAAACTTCAGGAGGTCTTAGGGACTCGACTTGATTTTAGTATAGCTTTCCATCCTCAAACAAATGGTCAGTCAGAACGTACCATTCAAACGTTAGAGGATATGTTGAGAGCATGTGTTATGGATTTCAGAGGTGATTCGGAGTAATATTTACCATTAATTGAGTTTGCCTACAATAACAGTTATCAATCGAGCAGTGAAATAGCTCCATATGAGGCATTATATGGTAAAAAATGTCAGTCCCCTATTTGTTGGGAAGAAGTAGGAGATAAGAAACTATTGGGTCTCGAAATTGTACAATTGACTTCGGAGAAGGTAGCAGTGATCAGAGAGTGTCTTAAGACAATCCATAGTAGGCAGAAGAGTTATGCAGACGTGAGGAGGAAACATCTTGAATTTAGTGTCAGAGATCATGTATTTCTTAAGGTGTCGCCTATGAGAGGAATTATGAAATTTGGAAAGAAAGGAAAATTATCTCCTAGGTACATTGGACCATTTGAGGTACTTGAGAGGATAGGAGCAATGGCGTACAGATTGGCTCTTCCGCCGAATTTTTTTAGAATTTATCCAGTATTTCATGTATCTATGTTGAAGAAATACATGGCAGATCCTTCGCATATCATTGAACCGCAAACAGTTGAGTTAAGTGAAGACTTAAGCTACGTAGAGCAACCAATTGCATTTGTGGATCGTCAAACTAAGAAGCTCAGGCATAAAAAGATTGCTATGGTTAAAGTACAATGGAGAAATCATTCCGCTAAGGAGAGCACGTGGGAGTTAGAGGATGAGATGTGAGACAAGTGCCCAAATTTACTTCCACATTCAGATATGTAGTTATTTCAAAATTTGAGGACGAATTTTTTTTATTTGGAGGAGAGAATGTAATAACCAACTCAAATAGGGACCTTTTGAGGATAAAGTTCCATAAGTGAGGGGTAAAAAGGTCATTTGACCATAACAAAAAAAAAACACAGAAACAATTGGACAAAAGGAAAGTTGCAAACGGGTTCTTTAGACAGACTCAGCAACCATTTTCGAAAGAAAAATAGAAGGAGAAAAGAGAAGAAAAGAAAGAGAGGGAAGAATAAGAAAGGAAAAGAGAGCTGCCGGCAGGTCGAACTCCGGCCAACCCACGGCGCCGGCAAAGGGTTCAGCCAGCAAGGAAGAGAGAGGGAAAAAGGAGAGAGAGAAGAGAGAAAGAAGAGAAATCGGGAAAGAAAGAAAAAAGGGAAAATTTTTATTAAGCTCAATAAGGTAACTTTATAGTTGGATTTTGTTTTATTATGATAGATAGAGTAGAATACTTGGTATTCTAGTAAGAAATTTTAACATGCATGATAGAATTAGAGTTGATGAAGTTTTGGGGTTTATGTAATTTTAGGAAAATTAGGAAAAAAAAATGATTTCTTTGTATTATTTAGAGTTAATAGTCCTTGTTATGAGGTTGATTAACCAAATTAGAAGATGGAAAGTTGATTTGGGAAAATTAAAGTCGACATTTGACTATAGCTTAGACCATAGCAAGATGGGTAAATGAGTGAGTTAAGTCTTGGAGGCCTAGATTAAAGTTATATTATTATTTTCTAATGTATTTTTAGTGGTTAATTTTGATCGTTATGCATATGATAGATCTAAGAGAGCATGTGGCGGAGGAAGCCGCCTAAGGGAAGAGTCTGCTCTGAGATTTTTGTATATAGCCTATTTTGAAGGTGAGTATAATACATATTATAGATCAATAGTATTATATATTGCGTGTAAAGTGAATGTGAATATTTTAAAGTATGTTATATGTATAAATTGAGATTGACATACATATATGTTGATACATGGATGCATGTTGATGAAATGCATACAAAGTAATTTATTTTGTAAATGGAAGTTTAAGTGAGATTGCAAAGTATTTAAAAGTGGATGATTTATTTCAAGTTTATGAGATAACATAATTGGCATATTTCAAAGTATATTTTTATATATTGTTACGATTTTGATATCAAAAATTGAGAAGTGAATGAATGTTTGTGATAATGATTTTTGTCAAGTAAGATTGAAAGAATTTAGTTGTGGGAATGATTTGAAAGTAACTCTATGCAGAACTAACTAAAACTAATAGGGTTATTGTTAGTTTGGGTGCACCTAATATATGCCGGCTAAGGAATGTTCGCAATGATTCCCTCCGTTCGTGGGATAGTATACCCTTCGGGGACAAATTATCCTTCGGGGAACAGAGACAGATTACCTTTCTGGGATAGTTACTTTTCGGGGGAATAGTATGTTTTGTATAGTTGTGATTTCGTGAAATAACCAAAGTTATTTGTGAAACCAAGAATGTGATTTTATTGATTGTTTTATATCATATGTGATGACTACACAGATTTTATACCAAAAATGGTGATTTTAAGTAAATGTTTAAAATGGTAAAAAAAAGGTATTTAGTTGTATCAGTTATAAAGTATTAATGATGATTGTTTATTACTTGAATGATTGCATGTATAATGGTTTATAATATGTATTATGCTTATTGAGTGTGAAAAACTCAACCCCCTCAATATTTTTCAGTGTTTTGTCGAAAGTGCAGGAGCTAAAATCAAGAGGAGAATTGCATAGTCACTTGAATTCGGAGGTACTACCCGGTTATTTTTGTTGTCCCGGGTATAGGATAGTATAATTATTATTCTACACTCGTGGCCATGTGATATAGTACTTGATATTGCAAATATTATTTTTTGAATAGCTACTCTAGTTGGTTGTAAATTTTGAATTTTGGGATGTCTATATATAAATATATGAAGTTCTTATAAACATATTTTGAAATAGTTGAAATGTGTGATTAATGTTAGATAAATTACTAGGGTTGATAACTTGTTACAATAAGCTATATATTTATGAAAATATGGTGTGAAATTGGTGAGTGAGATGGATGTTGTGTATTGTGAATGTATTGGAATTGCTTGGGATGGCTGAAATTTTATACAGGTGTTTTGAAATTTTTGAGAAAGCTCCAAATACAGAGGAGATATTGCCGAAATTTCGATAGAATTCAAAAGAGCTTTAAGGCTTACGTGGTTTGAGGCAGTTTATTCCACCTCGAGCTACGTGCCGATCATGGCCTTCAGATTCGGGTCGTGACACAAATCATCCTCATTCATCTCAAAATATTGATCAGAAGCCTTGGGAATGATACAATACAAAATCTCAAGCAACAAATCTTTCATCCGATATATTTGAGAAACACAACACCACGCACAAATGTGAAAGTGGCACATAATAGACGGATCATTGTAAATCCTTTTGGCTAAAGTTGTCTTACCAAGTCCAGGCATACCTACAATGGAAACAATGTCCAACTGAATTGATCCTCTTCTAAGTTGATCAATTATTATTTGTGCCTCATCATCCAAACCCACCACAACATCATTGATCTTTGGGATGCCACCTCATGATTGCAGATGGCTGGAATGCTTGGCAATTCTTTGGAATTCAAAGTCACATTTATTGCCATCAATCTCCAAGACCTCAGTCTTAATCATCTTAGAAGGCGTTTGGTTCAAATTCCTCAATCACTATCACTATGGGTATCATTAACCCTACTATGAGTATGGGTTTTGATAATTCCCCCCAACATGTTTGGTTTAATAATGGAATGGGTATCATTATAAGAATATTTGTTTGGTATACTGAAATGACTTTCAAGCAAATTTTAAAATTTTAAAATTTTTATTTATGATATACATATTTTTTAGATTTCTTATTTTGTATATTTGAAAAAAATTTAAAAAGATTTCTTCAATTTTAAATATAGTCATGCTCTAATTTGAGTTTTATAGAAATGATAATCTTAAAAAAAAAGTCATTTTTATTATATTAACAGATAGTATTATATATCTTTAATTTTTAATACAATTTTTTATAAAATTATTGAATGTAAAAAAAAATTATTAAAAAGAGTTTTTATAAAAAAATTATTAAAAAGAATTTTTGTAAAAAAATTTATAAAGTACTAATAAAAAATATTCAAAATCAAAAGAGAGAGAGAGAGAGAGAGAGAGAGAGAGAGAGAGAGGGAGAGAGAGAGTATTGAGAGTGGGTAACTCAAAATATATATATTTTTTAATGGATGTGTTTTTACCCTTAATAAGGGTTAATGGGTTTGATAGACTAGTATTTTGAGGGGAATCATTAACACCCCAATTAATCACTATTATTCATATTGAGTGATAGTAATAGTTGTTTAACAAACATCAACAATGGGTATCATTACTTGTGATACCCATTCCCCTCCTTGATTCCCCTAAACCAAACACCCCCTTAATTTCTTCTATGATGGTATTGAACAGCAATGGAGACGGACCAGGAATAACTCCGACAATTAAGGAGTCAATGACAAACTGTGTCTTGTATGCCACCTCTATAACTCGGCTCCAAAGAGCTTGAAACTTTTCATGCTGGTTCCGTCTCTCCAGAATATTCTCCAAGAAAGATCTTAAGAATACAAAAAGTTTTAGGACGGCCTGAAGTCTTCCCTTTCCAAAAGGAATTGCATTCACCTCAGAGCTTGCAACTTCCTTGAGATTTTCTAAGAGAGAATTCATAAATCCTAGCTCATTGGTTCTGGGAAACATGGATATTGAAGCAACAGGATACTTTTTTATAAGTTCTACCTTGATAAGGTTAATTTTTTCCAGCAATTCTGAAAGTGCAATATCCATTTCCTTGGACAAGCCTTCATTCATTTTGGTCGCTGAAAGTGTTGAAACTAAAATTCCAGCCTCACTGACCAAAAAACCAACAAGATTCTTTGTTTTTTCGTCTAGACCATCAAACTTCTCCTGCTGCCTCTTGAGAATGGTTTTCAAGAATCTTAGTCCATCCAAGAATATTTTCATTCTCTCCTCAGAAACCATCAAGCTGGATTCATTGTTGACTAATTCATCCCAAAGATTAACTCAGGAGAGAATCAACAAAATCCCCCAATGTATGTTTATCCATCTCTGGAATCAAATTACGCGATGATCCTAATAAACTCGAAGCATTCAAGACTTGGATATAGGTCTCACCGATTTGGATACCAACAGGCTTGATCTCGTCCAGCAGTTTGGAAATCTCAAACTGCATTTGTTCAACCACACTTTCGTCATCTCTGAAAAACCAACACGTGTAAGAAATTCGTGCCGCATTGACAACCACAGCTACACAATGAACGAAGAGATGTTCCAATTGGCTTTGCTCCACCCCTCGCAACACAACAAAGCCAATGAGATTCTTCAAGAATATCAACCTCTCTTGAAGGGGTTCAATCAACGTATCAAATATTGAATTATAATGCACTTCGCCCCAGACAACAAAATCCACTAAGTTCTCTATCAATGAGTTGATAAACTCCATCAATCCATCTTTCACGGGAGAACTAAAACAACCGGACAACTTCGAATACAGTTCATTGATTTCCAACTTAACATTGTTCTGAATTTTTAGTAAGAAATCACAGGACACATCAGACAATTCACAACAGCAGAATTCATCATCGGATCTAAGAAAAACAGGGTAATATTCCTGCACAATTTCTTGAACAGAATATTCTACTCTGGACAAGGAAGATACTAAACTTAGATTATCACGATTGTTGTTCCATCTTCTGGCACACAGCAAGAAAGTTCTGACAAGTCTTAACTCCAACTTCAGCTGATTCACATCGTTGTAATCCCACAAGTAATCACGGGAATGCAACTGCACTCTGTCCAAGATTGAATCAACGCAAGTGCAAGTCGGGGAGGATGAGGAGGAGAAGGCCATCAATAAGATTGAATCAAACTCGGATTTTTTTCCTGCAACGATTTCACTTGAAGGAGAACTAAATCAGTGATTTCATTAATTTCTACCATATTCAGGCTCTTGGCTTCATAATTAGGTCCGTTCAACACACTTTTTCCAAAGTCAAAAAAACCCTGGGGGCCGTAAAGAAGCATGGTATATTGGGTAAATTTATACGTAAATCACAAAATGCCGATGTTGTATTAGTTAGAAATTATCTCCTGTATTTAAAAAATACATAAATTATCCTCTAAATTAGTAAAAGATATTTGTGCGCTACTATACACAATATTTTAACAATTTTCTTTTTTATACTAAAACTTAAATTATTTATACCACCCATAAGGGATAAAACAAAATAATAGAGGAGAGTGAAGTCTCAAAAACATGAATTATAATACACACACATATATATTTATTGGCTACTTTTGTTATTGGATGAAGTTAGTCTCATGTTGTCTTGATTAGAAACACATGTTTGTAATTATTATATTTTTATATTGTCACTAATAGAAATGATATTTATAACAGTTTTTCATACTCTATTTTGAATATATTTGATAGAAATTACAAATATATATTCACTTTGCAAGCTGCTTGTTATACATTATAGCAAAAAAAACAAATTATTTTGAATAGATATAATAAGAATAGTTTATGATGAATTTTTTTCCAATTTCAAATCATTATTTTAGTTTTTTGTATAAGAGTGCAACAATAATATTGGCATGGAATAGTAACTTTATTTTGTTTTTGTAAAACAAATTAACAACAATAGCAATATTAAACAATTATGAGGGCAAATTAATTCTTATAAAGATAAAGTATACATGAGGAGGAAATTTATTAATAAAGTAAAGGGCAATTTATTGGAGACATTTTGATATTAAGCCTAAATTTATTGGAGTACAATTATGTGGTTAGACAGAGACGCACACTGAAAAGAAAAATTAAATTAAATTTTTTTAGCCAAAATGGTACTTTTGTTTATTGAAACGTATCACCTTTTTATCAAAATTTATGTATTTTTTTCTTGTTGAGTTTGGTAATGTCGAGACATTATTGGAATGTATTTATGAAGGATTTTTAATACGTTGGTATATCCAGTGATATTAAGAAACAACCTAATTAGTATTTGGAATCTATTTAAAAAAAGAATACAATTTTTTTTATAAAGCGGTGGCCAATTGTGAGTCAACAATTTAGTACAGAAATTGCAATTATGGAAGGCAGAAGATGAACTCAAAACTAGGTCGTTTGAATTCATTGCCAAAGATTTTATTAGAATTAACAATTGAAACAAATGGAAGGGCTAAAGTTCTTGACTTTCAAAAATTCAATGACAATATGGGACTCTTATTAGTTGAAGGGTCAAAAGTTTGTAAATGTAAAAGTTTGAAAACTATTTATGTAGTTTACCATAATTTTAAAATTTTTCAGTTTTTAATCTCTAACATATATTCTTGAAGGAAAATATAAGATGAGAGTTCATTGCTTCAAATCTTTTATCGCCAGTTTCTCTGTCCTCTTGTTTTGAAAAAAATATATATCTTGTTTTGAAAAAAAAAATATATATAACTGTTATTATTTTGTGTGTGTATATATATATATATCAAAATATCTTGCGACATATGTAAATTTTTTTAAAACTTCATGAATTAGTACACATAACAACAACTATATCTGTATATTTTCGAGACATAGGGAGACAAAAAAAACTTTTGAAGGCAGAGAATTTAAAGCAAGAATTCATAACTTCTATATTTCTACAGTAAATTAAATGTATTAGTTTGAATCGACATATTATAGAAAGAAAAACTAATTTTAATAGTTTAAATAGTCAGTGATAAATCCGTGAGATGTATTGTATGAGTTAATGGTTCTGGGGCATCGGAAGGCACCCGTAAGCCAAGATATTCTAGCAAATATATCCTTCCTCAAATCCAAAGTTCCAGCTCTAACGTAATTATTCTCATCCCTTCAAACAAAATTAGAGTCCCAAACTGTTACGAGGCTCAACTTTTTTCCAGGAAATGCAAAGACACTAACAGCATTCTATGCAAAAGCGAAAGGTGAGAGTCAGTAAACCCATATTCATCATTTATTGATATCGTCTTTTGGAGAGAGAGGGAGGGAGGGAGGGGGGACACGCAAAAACAAGTATTACATATAAGCTCGTGAAGAATTGAATAGGAAGTATGAATCTGGTTGCCTGTGTTGCACTACCTTCTAATAAAATGAACCCCCCCTCAAGAACTAGAACTGCGGGCAATACACATGAACCAAATGTGTTCGCAACTATAATGCACCTTCCTAGTGCTGCCAAAGAAGATGCCCTGGCTGGTCCAACCATCATTTCTTCTGCGCCAGATTTGTTGTAAACAATTTATGCTCTATAATAGGTATCGGTGAAATGAAAGAATGAAGCCAGTTAAGTCATCATTTTACTTAAAAACAAAAATCAAGTATGTCATATGCTTCAACTCCGTTCGGATAATATTATTTAGAGTGTTTTTTAAAAATTATTTCAAAAATTATGTGGATTATATTTCATTGATTTTTTTTAAAATGTGAAAAAATATTTGAATGTAAAAATTTTTTTGATGTGACATGATGACAGTTTGAAAAAAGCGATTCGTTTTTTTCAAACTACCATCACGTCTGCCCATTTCGTCGCCCGCTGCATGTGTCCGCTTAAGAAAGCAATCGTTCACTTAAAAAAGTTGATGTTGCTTAAAAAAGCGGACGTCCGCTCCGTCATCCACTTCATTGTCTCACCTCAAAACTCATCGAAAATGAATCTCATTTTGTTACTCGCAATCTTTTCAATTTTTCTAAACAAATTTTGAACATCAACATACTTGCTTTTGTAAATAATTGTATAAAAAAATCTCTACAGTTCATTTGAAATTTAAAATGAAAACTTAGTGAAACAAATTTGGTAAAAAAGTTCGATGAAAAATTTTTTAACTTTTTGACCAAATAATTTCCATCAATCCAAATGGGATTGGGAAAATTTTTCTCAAAAAATAGCTCAAAAAATGTAACCAAACGGAGCCAATGTCTCGTTCAGAATGCATCTGTTTTCATTAGGTCTTGCCAAGTTGTGACTCGCTTTCTGTGACTTCCAGAGTTCCCTTATATCATGTCATCACCAACCAGGGTATCCACACGCATTTTCAAGTCACAAAACCTGCCAATTAAAGTTTGTAGTCTATTTTTTTTTTCTCTCACTCAAACCTCTATTAACTTAGAAAAGTATTAGTTCTTCCCTTGAAAATATAATCCGCTACAACACTGGCCCCTTGCCCCTCAAGTGATGCTGCCTGACAAATAATGTGGAACTCATAAACGAAAGCTTTAGATAATGACACAGAAATAAATTCTGAGGGTAGACATTGAGATCGATCTTCAGATTATTTGCTTCCTTCTCTCTTCACGACAATTCTACCAACACGTCTGTGAAAAACTGAAGTTCCCAGGACAAAAATTCAGGCAAGTTTTTATTTATTTATTTATTCTTTTGGTGGCAAAATGGAGCTCGGACATGATAAGTATTTAATAATCTTAACACTAACCTTAACGAGGTCCAACACCTTGACATCTAGCTGAAAATGCTAGTGTTTTCCTCTCAGTCAGCTCTTCCCCTATGAAGATCATTGATTTACATAAGCTGATGTCCATTCTAGGAGGAAGTCATTCATTTCAAGTCCATTATATGTTATTCTTCCAAAAACCTGTGGGCACAATTATCAAAAAAATACACTCATCAATCAAAATAACACCTCAATAACTAGGAGAACAAACAGAATTCTGAATCAACTGTTATTTCCATACTATCAGATCTGAATCAAGTTTTCATGCCAGGTGCCAACAGCAGAGTGGTTTTCCCTGAACTCAGTGGATATAAACCGAAGTCATTCTGCAAAACCAGATAAAATTGAGTCAGAAATATGGTAATCCAACAATAACCAGCTGTTGATTTTGTTTTCTTACCTTCCAGTCTTGATTAATCCACTGACATTGCAACAGACTGTGAACTTTTTCTTCTTTAACTTGTAGAATATGAATATAATTCAAGAAGCTCTTCCCAGAGGAAAAAAAACAGAGAAACAGATGGCAAATTAGCATACCAGAACTAAAATGAAGCTGAAAATTACTGAAATTTCATACATTTTTGTAATGTAAATGTGGCATTACCTCCAGAATACTGACGGTGAAGTTGAAGATTGTTGGAAGTGCTCTACTGCTAGCATGAACTTGTGGATCAACATTTGTAAAGAAAATATCAAACTGTAGCACCAACCAACACCATAAATCTACAAATTTAACTTTGAAAAACCAATCGAGTTGTCCACAGGATTCTGTTCAACTTCATTTGCACCTAATACTAATTTGCTGTTGGGTTTTTCACTTGCAAGCACCTATCCATTTTCTCTTCCAGTTGTTTTAATCTCCTCTCGAAGTTCAGTACACCTTCATGCAGGCTTCTAAGATCAACTTGGGCTACTCTTGCACAAGCACGAAGTAAGATATAATAGTCTGCATGGGCAGCATAAACATAAGCACCTTCTTTCTTTTTCCTGACATAAAGGATGTATTCCAACTTCTTGATATGCCGCCTAGGTGGAATATAAGAAAATCTGTTCTCTTCCATATCTAATTTCAGTTTTCTTATTGCTTCATCTCTGCAGGACTTCATTGAAGATTGACCTTCAGGGGATGAATGTTCACACCTGCAAGAATAGTTCTTCTCACCCATGCTATATTGCAAGCCATCCTCTGATGTGTTGTCCTTAAAGTCTCTATACTCTTCGTATTCCATTGGTAGGTCATTCATGTCATCCATAGATTTCTTTTCGTGCAAACCACTACCTTGCGAGGAGAGCATTTCTTGATCTTCCAGATGTTCAACACCCTGAAATCAACAGGTAACAATTAGCTTCATATACGCAATTTTTATCACTCAAATGGACGAAAAATTATTCCCATGTTATCAAAGATTTTTCAAAGAAAATAAAAAAGAAGACAATAGCTTTCAAGTTGTTTTCATGAGCTAAAAGGCTGATGAAACAAAAAACAATTTAAGTTCACTATAGCTATCCAACATATGAAGCTTAAAGTAATTACAATTTAAGTTCACAAAAACAAAATATATGAAGCTTAAAGTAATTACAAAAGTAAACAACAACAATGCCTTCCCAAAGACAGAGCATGCTAAGGAAATGTCTAAACCTAAGAGGAGGGCCCATGGAAAATCGATTGTGGTGCTCACCCAATCAAGTAAACCTAAAAAATCGAAATTATGTGGATATACAAAAGAATAAACATCAAAATTTAAAAGATGACGTCAACACTCATATCCCATGTTTGGTATACTAGAATGGTCCAGAATGAAAAAGTCTTTCCACCCAGTATGCTTTTCCTCCCAGAATGAACTGGAAAAAATTTTTCAGTCCATTGTTTGGTAACCCAAGTCAGAATGGAATATCTATTCCTTTTCCGATGTTTGGTATAATCATATTTACGTGTCAAAATGAAATAACATCATATTAATTTGACTTAATTGCCCTTAATTCTTTGCACTAGAATATATTATATTTTTATTTTGTTTGTTTATAATTCTATGCCTATAAAAGACTTTAATATTTTTTATTTTAAAATTCTTAATATTCTTATTAAGATTAAATTAATTATACTCTTTAATTAATTTTAAAATTTTATAATTATTAGCATTATAACTAAAAATGTGAAAAAATTAATAATGAAACTACATTCACAATTTAATTTATTTTATAAAAAGTTTAATTTTTACACATTTGCATAAAATTTAAAATTTGTACTTTAAACATTTTTATAGCAAAAAGAAAAAAATATTAAACACATATTAAACTAATTGTGATTTAAAAATCACAAAAAATTATTAATTGAAATTATTGAAAACGCAATATTTTTTTAAATTTCTAAAAATAAAAATTAGTGAATGTATCCTGGGTTAAAAAAATTAGCAGAAAAAGTGTGTAGGGATACAATTGATTCCTATTTTTAAAGTCTTTCCAAGATGAAGTTGGAAAGGCCTTTCCCTATATTTTGTTGAAAAATAGGATTCCAGGAAAAAGATGGAATGGCATTCCAAGTGAGAAAGGCCTTTCCAACTTAAAATGTCGATACCAAACATGAAAATGGAATGGACAAGTTGGAAAAGCCTTTCTATGCTACCCTATTCTCGCGTACCAAACGTGAGGTTAGATAACAACTAATTGATAATTAAATCAGATTCCATAAACATAATATTAGCTAAAAGTTGATGTTGAAAATGTATGTATTAAGGAAGAAGAAAAGACTTTTAGATTTTTTTAGAACAATATTAAATGGAAATTTTGGCAAGTACGAATATACACATAAAATATCATGCCATAGAGTGTTATCAATCAAATGCAGAACCATCACTCTCATGTATATCTTGATTGATCATTACTGGTGATCACAAGGTCTAGGCTACTTTTGCTTTTCTGGATGAGCAGATTGTTGATGAAAAATACCTTATTCTGATAATATTCCCATAAGTCCTCTATTATCTTTTCTTCTTCATGATCATCAAAGGATGGTCCAGAACCAGCAAAGACCACATCCGTACAGTATTGAAGATATGATGCCAAATCTTTTGAATAATCTGTCAAACCAAGAACATCAAACTCCTTAAAAATTACTGATTAGAAGCAAAACAACAAACGATTTCCTTTGAAATTGTACATTTTAGATTTTTACCACATGTATCTCTGAGATCATCATACTTAGTTTCAAGAAGCTTCAGAAGGTCTACAGCATCCAATTCAAATTTGCCGTCATCTGACGCATTGCCACGAAGGCAAGAATCATGTGACAAGTTCTCAGCATTATCAGTCATATTAGTACTGCGTGTAGGTTGTTTTCCATTCTTACCATCCAAAGATGATGAACTCCTGGAATTAGACAAACTCATTTCCCACTTCCCAAAACCATTTAAATCATAGAGAATTCTTATTGTCACAATCAGTATTGACATCACACATATGCGTGTAGGTAGCCTGGCCTTGTTAGCTGATATATATAATTCAGGAGGCATAGACCACTCATATATTTGACATGCCTGTCGAAGAATGCTTTTGACAGGAATACACAACTGCCCAAGAAAGCGAGAAGCTATGCCATAGAAATTCACAGGAGGCATCTCCAAACCTATTTCCCAAGCAATAGAAGCTGCCAGTGCCTCCAATTTCTGCAATGAAAGAGTTTTTGTGGGTCTAAACATAAGACTAGAACTGATAAAACAGGCACTAGAAGGAGGTCCAAGCTGTTCCTCAATTTCAACAAAAGCAGCAAAATATGGGAGCTTTCCTTCAAGCACCCACTTTAGTATATCTGTTGGCAAGATTGCCTCTCTTGCTAGATGACAAACAAGAAAATTTATAGCCAAAGAATAAGATAATGGGATTTTGCTGCGCAAGGATCTATGCCATAATGTTATGGCCCTCTGTCCAAACATGTTATGTGGCTCATTACTGTGTCTAGCTGAAGGATGAAAATCGTCAGCTTCCCCTGCGTCAGTGACATACATGAGGTCAAAAGCCAGCAAAAAAGGTCATGCACATAAATGAAATGCATTGAAAATCATTTTACTCAGATAACAGATATCAGAATTTTACTCGCATAAAACTCCCCCAACCCCTTATCTTCTTCATCACCAGTAACTAATCAAAGCTACTGTTACAGCACCCTGACATACTAATCAAAGATACACAAATTGTGTGTCATAAAAATGCCCACTCTTCATGCAAGAATTGTGGACAGAAAAAATGACAATAGCCATATGCTAAAAAAAGACCTGTGAGCCATGTGTTCAATGGATACTGTTATTTGTAAGAAACAGGAGCTGACGAATGTTTCCAGAGCCAAAAAAGACAATGAATAGCAAAAATTTTGACAACTTTTTGTATCCATAATCACCTAAAAGTTTCTTTGAATGTTAGTCATAACACGTAAAACTACCATTAGGCAAGTATCATCAAACGATTCTTAATGGTTGAGATAATGAAAGATAGATTGTAATAGATAAAAGTGATGATGAAAAACAAGTTTTGCCACCTAAGGCAACTCAGTTGTCAGCATTACATTGCCCATTTACAAGGATTAATCAAATACACAAATGTTTATAGCAGAACATACTACTATTATTATCTTACTATATATTAAGTCTAATGGTTAATGGTTGGTTTGATGTAACGTCCCTTTTTTTAATTTCCAAAAGCCCTTTAATGGCATGTGTTACCATATTAACTACCCTCCCACTCCTAAATCAACAACTACCTTCTCACTCCCCCCTCATGGTATGTGCCTACTCACAAATGTTAAGCTAGACAAATCAACTTAACAGAGCCACTGCCTTCATGAAACTAGAGAATATAATAGCAACAATAATAAAACCAAAAACTTTATACTGTAATTTAGTTTGTAATCCTAAAGAACTGAAAGTGAAGAAAACCTTGTATTTGAGACTCTGATTCATGAATAACCTCATCTGCCCACTCATCAGCCATTATCCTTGTGGAAGCTAAATACCTTAACCATATTGGTTCAACCAGACCAACAATTAATGGGCTGACTTTGAACTTCTCAACCAGAGCCCTACACTGCAACTGGATCATTATCTGAAACCCCATCACATACCTTGACCTTATCTCTGAATAATATTCATCATAACTTAAAGTTCTAGGGAATGACCCAAAATCACTAGGCCCAGTAGGCCCAATGCCATCTCCTGCATCAGTATCACCACCCTCCTGCAAGTCTTCAAGCAGGTTCCTGAGCTGGGATTGCATTCGTTTAGATAGAGAAATGTCCTCAGCTGCAGAGGCATTTATGTGCTGGGAACGACGGTTACTCTGACTGTAGATTGGATTGTCTATGAAGTCCTCCTCATCAACTCCAGTCTCAATGATATCATCAGCTTGTGAGCTGCAGCGGCTGCAATAGTAGAAGCCATCACCACCATCCTTGAAGCTAACATTGCCACATACATGGCACGTCCACTCCACTCTTGTTGTCATTTCACAGATGCATGCAACCAATTGTAAGATAACTTGATTCTCTGCAAAAAGGAGGTTCAAATTCACTTCAGAGAAAATCATATTAACGGCTAGAGGAAAATTATCAGCAATTTAATAATACTATTGTGTTTCAGTGTAGACCATTCTTTCTCTCTTTTTTTTTTTTTTTTTTTTTGTGGCTAAGAATTCTAGACCATTTTACTGCTAGTACAAGCATAATGTTCATGTTCAATCATGTAAAATAATAGTATTGTGACCGATCACAGTAAATACTGAATCCTATAATGGAAGAACTCACCTGATTCCAAATTTTTCAAAATTATTTATGATGTCGTTTAAAATTAAACAGGAAAAAAAAATTATCCGGCCCAAGAAGCTTGAAATTTTCTTAAGTAAAGCACCAGATTCCCATCACAAAACCCACTCCACATCGGACAAAACCACCTTACAAAATGAATTCCACAAAAGAGAGAAAAAAAATCAAAAAATCTTGGTTGCATCCCTAATGCAAGACAACATAAATTTCACTTGTTTGCTGTTCATTTCACTAACATTCTAGAAAACTGAAATTCCAAGCAAGAATAAACCCCATTAGTTCCAAGGCTTTGAAACTCTACCAAAGCCATAAAATTGAACTCGACCCACCAAATCAACAGAGGATTATGGTGTTCCGTGATATTCACACTGTATTTCCTAAATCTCCAAATCAGGTAGGTTCAGAATTCCCTCATTTTCTTTTTGCTTTTCTTCTTTTTCATTTTATGTTTTAAAATTTTGTATCTTTTCGAAGTCTAAGGTTTTCGAAGTCTAAGGTTTTTGCTCACATTGTTGTGGAGTTATCTTCTTTCTTGTTATAAAAAACAATTCTTGAAAGTAACTGCAAATAAAATTCAACATGGATAAGCTTCATAAGTGTGTACAAATAAAATTCATTCAGTCCTTAGTGCAACAATTTAGCTAAGAAGTGCAATCCCATAAACAAATCATCAACCAAAAAATGCAAGATACAAAAAACAAGGACTATATAGCTATTAATAGATACATGAAGTCAGTGTCAACCACATTGAGAATATCTACAAATAATTGCAAACAAAAGTATATTTTTACCTGTGTTACATGGACTCGCCTATAATAGCCACAACACCCGTGTCGACACAACACGGGTGTGGGTACAAAATCTGGGTTTGACTCGGTCAAATTTGAATGGACTTGTTGGCTTGAATCTTTGCTGAAGCTGGAAATTTTTTAGTTGCCGACTAAGAAGATGATGAGGAAGAGAGAGATGCTGAAGAGGAAGAAGAGACCAGATCTGGGTCTCTAGCTTGGCAAAGTTTGATTTCAATCATTGCCAGATAGAGAACAATGGGATTAGGAAGCCTGCAAAAGAGATAAGGAGAAGGGAGGAAGTGCAAAGGAAACAACAAGATGGGAGGAAGAGGAAGAAGATGGAAGGAAGAGAAAGATTCAATGGCAGGGGGTGAAGAAAAGAAGAAGAAGAAGCTGGTGGTTGGTGACATAGCCAACAAAGTATAAACCACTTTTTTTTTTTTAAGGCTAAAAAGTAGAAGCTTTTAATCTGGCTCGCATGGCCTCACAGGCTTTTTTCTATTGATGCCCACCTCTCTTTCTCCTGTTCAGATGGGAGTCTAAAACTCCTAGAGTTTAAACATGTTTGTAACTTTTTATTCATGAAAGTTGTTTGAAATTTTTTTATTGTATTATATAAATACTAGTGCTCAAGCCTCACATAATGCATGAGGGCCCAGCGGAAGGGTTGAAATTTTTGAAATATGTGTATAAAATTATATTGCATTAGGGAAAAAGGAATTACAAACTTACTACAACAATATCTACATGTGCTGGCTCTATATGCAAAGCTGGTGAAACTAACAGAAATCCTTCTAACATCTTCTCTATGTCTGGATATGAAGCTGCCTACTTAAAAGATCAGATGATGATTAAATAGTTGTTTGACATGCAAAATCAAATCCTCACAAATCAGTAAAATGAAACAAATTACTGTGTAAATAGAACTACAAAAGCATAAAACTATAGCAGGCAACACTATGTAAATGAGGAGAAGGGAAAACATTCCTGTTTTCCTCCCTCTGCCAGGATCTTATTCCTCCATTCTTAAACTCGAGCGTGAGGTTGGGAGGAATGGTTAGAAGAGAGTTAGACCATAGGCAAGCTCTGGAGGTATCATGGAAATAGTACTTTCACTTTTCATTGTATTAATATCTAAATCCCATTCCTTAATCACTTGTCCTCTTGAAACCAAACAAAACTTGTTAGCAATTAATTTCAGACTTAAGAAAAAGCTATTAATTCTCTCATAAGAGGATCATAACCATTTTCTATGCCATTTGAACCCTCATAACAGCTTGTTCATTGCCCCTCCTCTCTTCCTCTCTCTCTCTCTCTCTCTCTCTCTCTCTCTAAAAACAATCCAGGTTCAATTGTACAATTGTACAAGTAACAATATAACTGTCTGAAATACTGAGACTGTTCAATTTTACTTGTCTTCTAACCATCAGTTTCCGCGCATTTAATTGCTTTTGATGTAAAAAGTTAAGAAGCTCCTTTCTATTCCACCAACTTTAGGCCCTTAAGAAAAGTCCAGTTCAAGATGGTTCTTGCGTGCGCTCTATATACAAATTTTCTCCAATTATACATCGATCCTTGTATCAACCTCGTACAAAAGAGTTAGGTTCACACAAAAACTTCTACAGCAGCCTAATTACAGTATCACAATCGATCCAGAAACAGCATAGCAGTAAAATTGATAAAAAGACAAAATTTTGCAGACAGGCAAAATTGATAAAAGTTCGTGCAACATACAAGCCTCCACAATAAAACAACCAAGGCAACCATCATATTTTTACCTTGAAGATAGTTTTGTTTTTCGTCCAAATTGTGAGATGCACTTAAGATCTTAAGTTTGTTTTCGCATTTCTCTGCAAACACAGATTAACAATTTTTATGCATTTCAGAAAGTAAGAGATATTTGGATTTCAGAGGAGAGATAGAGCATCTAGAGTGAGTACACTTGTATGATTCTGTACATAAAACATGCCAAAAGAAATTGTGAATACAGGGAAAACATAAAAAGCAATAACTAACAGAGAATAACAAGGAAGCCAACTGAACAGTAAGACAAACAGGTTTGGAACCAAAAAAAAAAATGTAGAGAGCTTCAATTAAGTTGAAAATATCATAAACATTCATGCATATCCAATCAATAATGGAAAAATTCAAGTAACTGATATAGCAGTAATTATAGAAATTTTCAGCCACCCCGTTTGGCTTATGAGCCTCTTAAAGGGCATACTGCATTAACCTACGGATATTGCTCTCTCCACATATAATTAGATCATTAACGTTAATCACAAAATACACACACCATTTAAGGTTTCAAGTTCTTCAGCTACATGAATCTAATCTAAGCTGGATAAGTACTGTTAAAAGCTTACCCTGCCTCCTCTAGAGAATGATTTTTTCCCTATGGAGCAAGTATGAGCATCACAAAATTGACAGAAGAATCAATCTACCAGAAAATAAAATCAAGTTCGATCTCAGGAAAGAGCAAGCATACGAAATGTTATTATTGCTTTAAATTTAGAAGTAGATTCGTACCACAAAGCCATGTTGCTGATGGACCATGATTAACAGAAAACAACCTCTGCAATACTCTGCATTCATAACCAGATGTCACAACAGGAAAACTACCCTCATGCTACCTATTCAAATTAGTGGAATAATTTCCCGAAATCTTTGACTTCTACATCAATAAACATTCCCAACATAGCTCTATTGACAGAAAGTAAAGACGTTAGACCAGTCATGTTAGAAAGCATTAACAGCATTCTGTTTCGAGTCCTAAATTAATGAGCATCAAACTTACGCATAAAATTATAAGAAAAAAATCACAAGGTATAATATATGTAAAGTTTCACCTTCAATTTCTTTGGAATAAAACCAAAATTTACAAACACCCCTTCCTAAAACAATGTTGACAGTTAATTACCGATTCTGTGAAAGTACAGGAAATTGAGTAATGAAGGCCAAGAACCGACAATGTTTCACCAGCAACTTGGAATTCAAGTGCAAGTTATACGGAGATATTATCTGCAACAGTAACATAAAATAAAACCCCAAAATTTCATTGATAAATCTAAGGGGCCAAAAAAAAAAAAAAACTAAAGCAATCAAAAGCCAAATTTGATAAAATTTTACCCACAACCCCAACGTCTTTCCAAACTCAACTACCCAATACGCACCCAGTTCTTAAAATTGCAAAAGATGAAGAAAAAAGACCCAGGAGAAACTATTGAGATGCACAAATATAGTGTAGAAGAAGCATGAAAAAGAAAACTAACTAATCAAATCTAAAAGCCACAAATTTTCCAATAATTATCCAAATCTGCTTACCAATTCAAGTGCAAGTTATATGGAGATATTCTTGCAACAATAACCCAAAATTAACCTCAAAATTTCACCCATAAACCCGAGAGAAAATCTAAAGCAATCATAGGCTGAATTTGATAAAATTCTGCACACAACCCAATTTCTTTTCAAACTCAACTACCCAACTATTCATGGCCCATTTCTTCACAGATTATGCTATGGCTTTTTCTTTGGGTCCAGTGGTGTAGTTGTTGGGGGAGAGGGCCGAGTCTAAGGATGAAGGTTTTGGTGGTGGAAATTGGTGGAGGCGGTGGAGCGAGGAGCGACGGTGGGCATGCAAAAAAAAATAAGGACCTAACCAATCAAATCTAAAAGGGAGGTAAGGCAAACAAAAGAAGGACCAATAGAAGTGCAAAATGACGAAGTTGAATGGCGGGAGAAAGAGAGGAAAAACAACCAGGGCAACAGGAGAGGAAAGAGGAAAGAGGAAGTAAAAGTTGCAGGCGAAAAAAAAAAAAAAAAGCCCTGACGTTATATGAGAATTACAGGAAACCGCTTCTTGTAAATCCGAAGTGTTGCTTTTATATATATATATATATATATATATATATATATATATATATGTGTGTGTGTGTGTGTGTGTGTGTGTGTAAGGTATTAGAATTACAGGAAACTGCTTCTTGTAAAGTTGATCTGTCGCTTTTATATATGTAAGGTAATATAAGATAAGGTTAAGAATTAGTTACTTTTAATTATCTACAATTATGGTTAGTTATTAATGTGATTAATTTTTTTAATTTTTTAAAACATAATAAATAAAAAGAGAAGACATTGGAGACCAGTGGTTGCTATTTCTTCTTAAATATATCAAGATATTATAATATTTTAATCAATTTTATTAA
Organism: Mitragyna speciosa; assembly: GCA_024721245.1. Classification (NCBI taxonomy): domain Eukaryota; kingdom Viridiplantae; phylum Streptophyta; class Magnoliopsida; order Gentianales; family Rubiaceae; genus Mitragyna; species Mitragyna speciosa. Next base: position 7,288,752 of record CM045557.1, read on the forward strand.
TCTAGTTATATTTATATAATACATAATTATTTATAGTGATAACATTTTAGTTTTAAAATTTTTAATTGATCGATTAATGTATCACAAAATGAGTAAATGATAACACCTGTGAATCTGTGATAAGTAATTTTAGATATTAACGGTAGCATATAATGGCATAAATTATATTTTCTACTTACAATTTGAATGTAGCATAATTAATAGGTTATGATTTATACACATGACCTTTTGATGGATATTCTTCCCTATTACTTTCTTTATTTAGTGAACCGACTACAAAACCATTAATTTTTTTTAACATGCAAATTCGAGGTCTTATAATTCAGGGGCATTTTAGTGCTATACCTAGCAGATGTATCGAAAAATGGAGTCATGCATTAAAAAAATACTTAATTTCATTTTATAGTACTTTATAAATATAGTTTGCATTGTGAAAAATAAAAGAATTATTTCACTTTAATAATACATCATGATTTAAGCAAAAGGCGTTATTTCTATTTTAATTTATAATGTTACTGAAAAATAAAATATTCTGTTAGAGACTTTACAATTATTGTGACAATGTCGATTATATTGCGAAGATAGAATATTAAAGTAATTATATATCTCTAAAATATAAATAGGAAAGAAATTTTCTAAGAATGATGAATTAATCTTTGAAGACATAGACCTAGATTCTAGGAAGCTGCAAGGTCATAATGAAGAAGAGAAGGAGGGAAGAACAAAAAAACAAGAATAATAAAGAAAGGAAAGAAAAAGAAATTGTAGGATGATGATTATGTGAGAATGATGATTTGATATTTGAAAATGTAGATATGATCAAGGTTGAGAAGTTGCAAAAAAGGTGAGATTCGGTCAATATATCAATAATTTAGCAATTTAAAATTGATTAATTCAGTTTTTTTAAAGTACTGAGCGAATTCGAATTCGATTTAAATTATACCAATTTGAATTCAACTCTAAATTCAAATCGGTAAATATAGAAGCTAAGGAAGGGATTTACCATTATTTTCACTGGAAATAGGTAGGTACAGTAAATTCTTTAAAATTTACTCACTATTGCAGACATTAGATGCATTTTGAAACCCTAGCCCTAGACAATTCAAGATTGGTTGAAAACTTAATTTAAGATGATTTTGTGAAATTGACAGAGGGTTTTTTTCTTTATTTTGATGGATAAGTTTTGTTATGAGTGGATTTCATATATCATTTTGTCGCGCCCCATTTTTCGAAAGTTGGAAAAAGGAAGAATTAATATTCGTGGTTTATTTATTGGAAAAAGAGTTTAAGTTTTTGTAAAAAATGATTTTTAGAAAATGCTTTATAGAAGATAGTTGGTTTGACAAAAGATGTGATCTTTAAAAATGGTGTGCTTTATTTTGAAAACAAAAAAGAAAAAGGCCCAAAATGGGACTTTGAAAATGCGACGGTTTTTTGGCCCGAAAATAGAGTCTAAAAAGGGTTTTTAGTAAAAAGGGAGTCACCACTTGGTATTGAGTTTTGGTGTACCAAGTCACCAGAAAATATTTTACAAAGGTAAGAAAATCGAGAATGAGTTATTTAGAAAAGATGATTTTTGGAAAAATATGGAAAAAACAAGAAAAACCCTTTTAGACGACTCCAGGTCTTTGAAAACAAGAGAAAAAGGTTCGGGAGTCACAGTTGAAGAAAGGGAAGGCAAAGGCTCACGCCTAAGGACACCCTTTCAACCTAGCCGAAACTAGTTGCGAGGATTTAGTCTAAATTTTCCTAATATAACCCTAAGATTTTATCACATTTGGATGCAACTATATGAATGCAAATCTAGTCCTAAAAATGGAATATCGTTAAGGGACAAAACGTTCCATTGAGCTTTGGTCGGAATTATCGCATTAATTGCGAAACCCGAGTCTAGATCCTCGATGGAGTCACGAGTATAGATGCAAAAATGGAATGCAAAAGAAAAGGAAAATAGTAATATAAATAGTAAGTGAACAAAGAAAGTAGGGATGCAACATAACGGGTACGGGAAATTAATAGTCTCGTGACTAGCTATTCCTACTCACGGAGGGGGGGAACGGCATGTACGCCACTGCTTCCCACGTGAGTAGATGACTATTTCTTAGTCAAAATCACACAAATGACCTAAAATTCTATGTGTAGTGAAATCTAAATGTTAGGCACTAAATAGATATTAAAAATAGATAATAAGTGATAAAGTATATATAAAAATCATACAAAAATGGAAAAGGCCTAAAAAAAGATAAAATGTGTGTGAAATGTCATGAAATGCACACGAGAAATGATTCTAATACTAAAATGACCTAAAGGTCTAGCATTGGACTAGCCTATTTTTCTATAAATTCTCTGCTAGCGTTGGACTAGCAAAGAAACCGGAATTAATCACAACTAGTGTTGGACTAGTGTGGCAACGATACACGTATAGAATAATAAAGCAAGCAAGTAAATAAAGCACAAATTAAAGCAATAATCACATAAAAGCACATAATAGCACATAGGAGCACATAACACATAAGCATAATATTCTAGATGCAAAGTCCTAGAGAAAGCGAATAAAACACATAAGCACATAGCACACATAGCACACAAAAGCCCTAACTATTACACCGGAGAAAGCCTAATTACAATCTAAAAATGAAAAAAAAAAGATAACCTATCTAACCTATCTATTACATTTTCTATCTAAAATACATAAGCTTTTGTTAAATAGATAAAATATAAACTATCTATTACATTAACTATCTAAATACAAAATTTTTGCTAAATAGAATATTACCTATCTATTACACTTCTTTGAATAATTAAAATTAAATTCAAATAAATAACATGACATAAATAAATAAATACTCACACATGAATAAAAATAATAAACACAAAGAGATCCATAAAAAAAACATATAGAAAAACACATAGGAGCACAGTAGGAGCATATAAAGAGACATTGAAGGGTAATAGAGGTACCTCCCATTCGTAAACTCGGTACAAATGCTAACAACATGAACAAACTTATCAAGGTACCAATATTTAAATAAATAAACCATTCATTAAATAATTTCATATTAATCACTATGAACATGCCATAATAATTCAAATAATTATAGCAATAATAAACAAAATTAAAAAGATAATAATAGTTAAATATCTAGGAAGAAAAATAAAAATTGTTTAAGTCAAAATAAATAAGTAAATAAATAAATAAAGTAAAATAAGGAAAATAAAAATAATAAAAGATAAAACACAATAATACATACTTAAACTTTTAACACCCAAATAAGAATCATCAAAATAACTAAAAGAGAAATAAAGAAACTAATTTGAACAATTAATTAGATAAAAGACTAAATTTTGAAACATTAAAATAAAAATAAAATATGAAAAGAAAATAATCTTTAAAAAAAAAACTAGAGGGCTTAATTAAATCCTTTTTTTTTTTGGCAAAAATAAAATGTTCCAAGGTTTTGGATTAAAAATGGAAATTTAGGCAACATTGTTAGAGTAAAAATATAATTTACAACAAACAAAAAGGTGAAATTACAATTTCAAACCCTAGTTAAGGTAATAACATAGTTTACAACAAATTTAAAAAGGCCAAATATAATTTCCAGCAAGCACAATGCCAAAAAATAAAAATTTCCAGCAATACTTAAGGCTAAAAATGTAATTTCAGCAAAGTTATGGGATAATACATAATTTACAGCAACATTTAAAGGCAAAAAATGTAATTTCAGCAAGCTTGATGAAGTAAAAATCAAATTTCCAGCAACATTTGAGGATCAAATTGAAATTCCAGCTACTTTGGGGGCAAAGATATAAATTCCAGCAATATTCTAGGGCTAAAACGTAATTCCAGCAAGGCATAATGACAAAAATAAAATTTCAACAAGGTTTGGGGGACAGGAATGCAATTTTCAGCAACACTAGGGACCAAATTACAAATTTTCAGCAACTTTCAAGGGTTAAAATACAATTTCAGCAATATTCTAGGGCCAAAATACAATTCCAGCAATGCATGGGAGATAAAAATGAAAACTAGAGCAAACCTAGGGGGTGAAAACATAATTTCAGCAAGATTTAAGGACAAAATCGCAATTTCTAGCAAGCTAAAGGGGCAAAATATAATTTCCAGCAAGTTTAAAACTAAATGGCAATTATTCTGGACATAATTGAAAGAAATTACAAATTCTAGGGGTCAACTTAAATAAATAAGACTTAAATGAAGTAAACTAAAAATATTGAAGGGCATAATCAAACAATTAAAAACTTAAGGGGGCAAAATATAAATATATATAATCTGATTAAAATAATAAAAATAGATAACTAAAAAAATAACCAAAACTACGTCGTTTCAGGCCAAAACGACGTAGTTTTGGCTAAGACTTTTTTTTTTTTTAACGATTTTTGTTTCTCTCTTCTTCTTTTTTTCTTTTTCTTTCTTTCTTTCTTCTTTCTTTTTTTCTTTCTTCCCAGAACTCTTCTGCTCTCTCTCGATCTCACTCTCTCCTCTCCCTAACTCATTCTCTCTCTCTCTCTCTCTCTCTCTCTCTCTCTCTCTCTCTCTCTTTTCTCGCTAAACTTCTCTCTGTTCTCTCTGTCCCTCTCTCTAACCGAATGAATTTTCCCCTCCCCTAAATTATTTTATTCACCCAAAATCAGTAAAAAAAAAATGACAATATCATCTATGCACAGGAAATTAAAAAGGAGCCATGAATTTTACCTTGTTTGGGCTGAGAGATAGGCGAAGATTGTGGTTCTAGTTCGACTGGTTGGTAGAGCTTCGGCCGTGGCGTGAGGCGGTGCAGTGGTGAGGTTTTGAGGGTGGTTGCAGGGCTAGTGATGGGTATTTGAATGGCTATGCTACTGATGCAGTGTTTGTGTTTGTGTTTATGAATTTCGATTTTGGTATGCGTGTGTTGTATGTGTGTTTTGTGCAGGTGTGGTGCGGTTGAAGAAGAAAATGCATTGTGTGTGGTATGTGTGTTTGTCTGTGACTGTGGGTGTGTGCTTGTGCGTATATGTGTTCGATTGTGTGTGCAAGTGAGAGTGAATTGTGTCTGGTTTTTGGAGTGTGATCTATGTGTGTGTTTTTTGTTTTTGCAGAGGTGATGTAAGCGTGTGTGTGTGCTAGAACTGAGTGCAGGTGTGTGTTTGAATGTGTGTTTGTGCAGGGGTGTATTTGTGCGTATATGCGTCCGATTGTGTGTGCAAGTGAGAGTGAATTGTGTCTAGTTTTTGGAGTGTGATGTATGTGTGTGTTTTTTGTTTTTGCAGAGGTGATGTAGGCGTGTGTGTGTGTGCTAGAACTAAGTGCAGGTGTGTGTTTGAATGTGTATTTGTGCAGGGGTGTATTTGTGCGTATATGTGTTCGATTGTGTATGCAAGTGAGAGTGAATTGTGTCTAGTTTTTGGAGTTTGATGTATGTGTGTGTTTGTGATGCTTGTGCTGGGGAAGGGGAGGCAAAGAGAGTGAGATGTAAGTGTGTGTTTGTGATGTCTGTGAGTGAAGAGAGGGAGGTAGAGAGAGTGAGATGTGAGTGTGGTGTGTGATGAAGGTGAGGTTGTGAGAGAGACCGAGAGAGAGTTTGAGAATTGTGCAGGTGAGGTTGTGTGCAGGTTTTTTTGTGAGAGAAGAGAGGGAGGGAATGGTGAGTGTCTGATGAATGTGAGGAGAAGAAAACAATCCACACAAAATCCCTTCAAATCTGCTGAATTGCAAGTGGTAAGGGGAGTTGGTGATGTAGTGTAGTTGTCAAAGGGATGGTGTTTGCAGAAGCAATCACCTTTGCAGAAGCAACAGCAGCAGCAACGCTATTGCTGTTCTATTCAGTTTCTTTTTTTTTTTTTTAAGGAAAAATTTTGTAATGGAAATAAAGAAGAAAAAAATGAAATAAGATAAAATAAAATAAAAGATATTTGGATTCCCTAAAATCAATAAGAAAAATACTAAAATTTAGAGTTATAAAAATGAGTAAATAAGATTTACCGCAAAAATTCAAAAAATTAATATAATATTAAAAATGTGCAATTAATAGAAAAAAAGTAAAGTATTAAAATAAATACTAAACAATTTCCAAAAATCATGAAATTTATACAGGAAATTCATGAATATATGAAACATGCATAACAAATTTTTCACTTGAAAAAATTCTTATAAAAAGAATGCATTGGAAAACGTGCCATTAAGTAAAAAAGATACTAAAATTTTAAATAAATACTAGATGACTCCCAAAAATCATTAAAATTATAAATAATGATAAAAATAGTAAAATTATGTATTTAGGAAATAAAATAAAATAAAATAATATTTACGTGGTGAAATTACTATTTTGCCCCTGATGTGACGAATTAGTCATAATATACACAAAAATTGTAATCGACCCTCGAAAAATAAAAAATACCCCTGAAATGAAGTAACAGACATATTTTGACAAAAAGTATGTCAAAATTTGGTGTCTACACATTTTATGCTATGAAAAAAAAATGAAAATGCAAGTTCCTTTTTTATTAGGAAGTACTCTTTAATTTTAAAGAAAAAGAGACAGAGACACTTTTTTTGCAATAGGTATCATTTGATTATGATACAAGGTTGAAATTTCTTCATTGTGAGAATGATTTTATTATTTATATTATAAAAGTTCTACACTACATTAGGGTATGTTATCAAAAAAATTCTTAAATGCACTCTGTTCACGGCTCCACTTGTGGACTTTGTAGTTTAAAATAAAAGCCACATAAGCATCTTTACGTAATTTTTACATCATTCATTTACATCAGCATGTATCACTTTACTTGCTTGGTACTCTTTTAAATCACAAGATCTACAAGTGGGATCGTTGACGCGGTCTACCTAGGAATCTCCCTACCAGTTATATGTTTGCCCTATGTTTTATTTACTCATTGGTGAATGCTTGCCTTATTATATTGGGCCAAAAAGTATAAAAATGCATGCACTACGGGAGAGGAAAGAGGAAAGAGGAAGTAAAAGTTGCGGAAAAAAAAAGCCCTAAAGTTATATTAGAATTACAGTGAAACCGGTTCTTGTAAAGCCGAAGTGCCACTTTTATATATGTAAGATAAGATAAGACTAGTAATTAGTTACTTTTAATTATCTACAATTATGGTTAGTTATTAATGTGATTAAATTTTTTTAAATTTTTTAAAATTTAATAAATAAAAAGAGAAGACATTGCAGACATTTCTTCTTTAAATATACCAAGATATTATAATATTTTAATCAATTATATTAATATAATACATAATTATTTATAGTGATAAAAACATTTTAGTGTTAAAATTTTTAATTGATTGATTAACGTATCACAAAATGAGTAAATGATAACACCTGTGAATCTGTGATAAGTAAGTTTAGATATTAATGGTAGCATATAATGGTATAAATTATATTTTCTACTTACAAATTGAACGTAACATAATTAATAGATAATGATTTATATACATAACCTTTTGACAAGTATTCTTCCCTACTAGTTTCTTTATTTAGTGAACCGACTATAAAACCTTTAATTTTTTTTTTGACATGCAAATATGAGGTCTTATAATTCATGGGCATTTTAGCGCTTTACCTAATAGATGTATCGAAAAATGGAGTCATGCATTAATAAAATAATTAATTTTATTTTATAGTACTTTATAAATATAGTTTGTATTGTGAAAAATAAAAGAATTATTTTACTTAATAACACATCATGATTTAAGGAAAAGGCGTTATTTCTATTTTAATTTATATTGTTCCTAAAAAATAAAATATTTTGTTAGAGACTTTACAATTATTGTGACAATGTCAATTATATTTCGAAGATAGAATATTAAATAATTATATATCTCTAAAATATAAATAGGAAAGAAATTTTCTAAGGATGATGAATTAATCTTTGAAGACATAGACCTAGATTCTGGGAAGCTGAAGGTCATAATGAAGAAGAGAAGGAGGGAAGAAAGAAAAAACAAGGATAATAAGAAACGAAAGAAAAAGAAGTTATAGGATGATGATTATGTGAGAATGATGATTTGATATTTGAAAATGTAGATATGATCAAGGTTGAGAAGTTGCAAAAGGGGTGAGATTCGATCAATAAATTAGTAATTTAGCAATTTGAAATTGATTAAGTAGGTATTTTTTTGCAAAGTACTAAGTGAATTCAATTTCAATTTCAATTATACCAATCTGAATTCAACTCCAAATTCAAATCGGTAAATTAGTATTTGAATTTGGTATCCAAATTCAAAAAAAAAAAAGACCATATACGTAAATGTGGAATGCTAACAAATAAAGTTGCAAATGCTTTCAAAGGCAATAATAGGGCAAATATCTAGTAGACTCTAATTTCCAAGCAATTATAAATGGGTAAGAAAAGCATGGATTATGTTATATGTAATAACAATTTCGATTAACACATCAAATTTATTAGTAATGGCTACATTATTGCTAAAGCAACAATTTTCTAGTCAGAGCAAATTTTGCTCAATTGTCAATATTACCCTTAATAAATCAAACACTATCTATCTTCATTAGTTTTTCTAAAACTTCTATTACGTTAATTATTTCCTTTCCAAATCAAATCCCCTATCTCTTTTAGTAAAGATCAACTCTCTCTCCCCCTACTCTCTCCCCTATAATCCCTATAATTCATGTTTCCTATTGTCTCTCCATAATTTTCATTTTAATTATTAAATGGATTGCAAACGACTTATTTTTTTCACTTTTCTCTCATCTATTTGGTAATATTTTTTGGCTTGTTTTTACTTTTTTATATTTAGTAAGAAAATTAGTAGTATGCATTTTGAATTGTTTGGTATGAAAGTAGTTTCCTACCTAAAAATGTAGATGAAAAATTATTGAAACTTATAATACGCTCATGATATGCTTTTCTTTTAATAAAATCCCTAAATCTTCATGATCCAAAATTTAAGAGTATATATATTTTTGAAGGTTTCACCAGAGGCATATTTTGTTTCGCCCTTTCAAATAAATTTACTTACATATAGAACAACTTGAAGCCTTTACTTTTTTGTTATGCTTTAAATTTTGTAAGCAAATTTTATTTAAATAAAAATAAAAAATTTAATTTTTTATAAGATTATGCCATTATTTTCACAATTGTGGATTAGTATTGTGGCAAAATAATTACTTAAATCAATTTTATTCTATGATAGTGGAAATTCAGAAAGAATTATTTCTTTAAACTAATTTGAGCAATTTGTTCAGTGTTATATATCAAATAATAGGTATAAATATATTTTTAGCCATTTTCAATTATTTATTCATTTGGGATAAATCTGGTTTTATTATTAAAATTAGTTTTTCAAATAAAAATAGAAGAATATATTGAAGCTAAAGAAGGGATTTACCATTATTTTCACTAGAAATAGGTAGGTATAATAAATTCTTTAAAATTTACTCACTATTGCAGACATTAGATGCATTTTGAAACCCTAGCCCTTGACAATTCAAGATTGGTTGAAACTTAATTTAACATGATTTTGTGAAATTGACTGAGGGTTTTTTCTTTATTTTGATGGATAAGTTTTGTTATGAGTGGATTTCATATTTCATTTTATGCTGTGAAAAAAATGAAAATGCAAGTTCCTTCTTTATTAGGCAGTATTCTTTAATTTTAAAGAAAAGAGATGAGGCACTTTTTTTTTGCAATAGGTGTCATTTGATTATGATTCAAGGTTGAAATTTCTTCATTGTGAGTATGATTTTATTATTTATATTATAAAAGTTCTACACTACATTAGGGTCTGGTATCAAGAAACTTCTTAAATGCACTTGGTTCACGGCTCTACTTGTAAATCTTGTAATTTAAAATAAACAACATAAGTGTCTTTACGTAATTTTATATCATTTTCTTATATCAGCATGCATCACTTTTCTTACTTGGTGCTCCTTAAACCACAAAATCTATAGGTGGGACTGTAAATGCAGTCTACCTAAGAATCTCCCTACCAATTATATGTTCGCCCTGTGTTTTAGTTACTCATTGGTGGATGCTCGCCTAATTATATTGGGCCAAAAAGTATAAAAATGCATGCACAGCCAAGGGGTCAAATACAAACATCATTAGGGACCAATGGATGATAGCACCAAATAGAATTTCTGTAGCCGAGTGCATATGTATTACTATCGAATCCTCTCTGTTACAGTGATACCATGGAGCATTTGGAAGCATCAGACGAAAGGCATTTTCAGAAAATGTTTTACATTTTAAGCAGATATTCAAGTTTGCAAGAAAGTTCTAGTTCCTTTAATTCAGATAAAGCCTCATAGTATCAATGCAGTGAGAGCTGTAATTCATTGCACCAACAGTTTCCATGTCTGGTTTGGCTTTTAAACTAACTTGTGTTCTCTCTCAGATGAACACTTGATAGCTACAAAACTTAAAGGAGGTGCTTAATTACCAAATTTTCTACAGCATGGAGGATGCCCCTATGATATGTGAAGTCTTTTTGTAACTAAAATATGGGGTAAAGGTAATGTCCCCACCCCTGAAATTTCTTTGTTTGTGTTTTTCACTCAGCTGGTAAGGTTTTAGTATGCTAAATCCTTCACCACCTCAGGCAAATGTGAGGGAAACTTTCCCATATTTTCAAAACTTAGTATTAGGAGATAATGTATAGTAATGGCTTCAACTTACAACTTGTTGCAGGAGAATACTGATATTTAACACTCATGATACCCTCACATGATATAATTTAACTGAATATATTCTCATATTGTTGATGATCATCATATAGTGTACCAAACTTCTTTTCAATTATTGTGCATCAGATATAACCAAATACAAGATACATGAATTAGTGGTTTGCAGAATAAAAACTACTCTTCATTATTAGTATAATCCAAAGGGAGCAAAAAAGATTCCTCAGGAAGAGAGTGGTAGGAGTAAATTTATGAAAAGAGAAAATTTGAAATGTTTCGACCAAAAAAATAACTACAATAAATTATATTTTGTATTGACAAAGAAACTAGTTACTATCTTTTTTGGAAGTTAAATGCCTTGATTGAATAGGCAAAAATGAAGCCAAAAAGAACTGAAATTCCCACTTGAATGAGGGCAACATGTCCCACAAAGTCATGTTGGTATCCAAAGTAACTCTTAATGAAGTGTTCCACGGTTTCATTTGTGTCAAGCTCATCCTTTATGTCTCCAAACTGCGAAGCAATTAATCCATACAATGTCCAGAAGACTGGACAAATGTAGTAGTACCATCTCCACCACACTGGTGTTCTCTGCAACAATCCAGACAAGAAAATTGCATTTATTACTTGAAATTTATAGCATCATTGGGAGGAGACATTATAAGGAACTTACAGTTTTTGGGATTATAAATCCTGAGAAAAGGTTCCATATTGCATAGAATGCCGATGAAACTATGGCAGCGATATTTGCATTTGGAGTAACAGCCACTGTCATCATCCCATAAAAGGTGAAGTACAATAAAGTGAAAAACATGAAGAATAGATACCAAAAGAATTTGGCAACTGTCCAGTCGAATCCAATCATCGCATATACTATAACTCCATAGATGAGCGTTTGAATGATATTATATGGAATCTCGATAATGACCTGCATATCAGAGGATTCAGTATTGAAATGGTCTAATACTTTAATTGCATTCTGCAAGGAGAAGTGCTATTCTGATTAACTAAGAAATCAAAATGTGATTATCATGAGCAGTCTAATAGGAGAATAGACAGAGAATCTATTGGAAACAAATCTGCATCTTTTGGAAAGAAATTAATCCAACCATCGCTCAGTTATGGATACTCAATTGTTTGACACAATACCACTTTTCAATTCACCTCTTCTTGCAGATAACTACAAGCAATTACCTGTCCAAAAGCATATGGCAAAGCTGAATACATGCCAGCAGCTCTTTCTCTGTAGAAGACAGTTCTCTCAATAGCAACAACAGGCTGCACTGATGTAGCATTTTGTACTCCAAGGAATAAGACAGCAGCATACATGGAACCCATTGCATTGAAGATGTCTTGCTGGCTCTTCCTGTATTGATTGTGACATAAGTATCCTTAGAAACAGTTCTTGCACAGGGAACAACTTCCACTACTTTTTCCTTTATGTTTACCTCTTGGAGCCAAGACTCCAGAAAATTGTACCAAACATTAATGCTATGAAGGTTGTAAACAGGAATCTGACTGCTGAATATGGTGGATTTCGCCAATATGACAAATGCTGCTTCCAGAGGCAAGCCAAACACTGGGTTAAGAAAGGCTGGGAATACTGAGTTGGGAAGTATAAATCTTCAGATCCTGGTGCTGGCGTACTGAGTTCCTTGATCAATTCTTTGTTTCTCCTGAAATAGTTGACCAGAGAGAATTATGTGGTACAATCTTGAACGCTCCAAATTTGCATTAACAGATAATCAACAATGAAATTGAGGCTTTAACAGGTAATCAATTTGGAAGCAAACATATATGCTTCAATAATCTTTAGGTTTGAGAGGTGAAAATTGATAGTCACTATCATTGCTTCTGATATTTGACATAATCTACCTATATAATTCTGAGCTTTTGTACACTTCTGCCAAGTCGATGCCAAGGGCCAGTTCTTGTGCTGCTGAAGTAACCTCTAACATCCAAGTCGCAGGATTGTGACCATTTTTAATTTTATTGACTCCACAGATTCCCTGAGGAAAATTCCATGCAAGTCAAATATTATCCAAGCATAAAAGTTTAATGACTGCTTTATGTATTTATCCTCACCTCAAAATAATTGATGAGCTTTGAACAGTGTCGTCCTAATGGACCAACGTATATTTCTTCACCACCTCGTTTTAGGAGGAGAAGCTGCAATTAATGGTAAGTGAGCTTCCTCCACGCATAAAAATAAAAGGAAGTTACATTGTTAAAATGACAATCACCTCATCAAAAGCATCAAAGATGTCAATGCTTGGCTGATGGATGGTGCATACAACAGTTCGACCTGTGTCCACTGTGTTCCTTACTGTTCTCATTACAATTGCAGCTGCCCTGGCATCCAGTCCCGAGGTTGGTTCATCCATGAATATTATTGATGGATTAGCTACTAGCTCAACCGCAACAGTAAGCCTTTTGCGCTGCTCAGTTGAAAGGCCATTAACTCCAGGCAATCCAACTAGTGCTTCCCTCAGTGGATTCAATTCAACAAGCTCCATGACCTCTTCAACAAACATCTGCATAAATCTTGAAAATTAGAAATAGCTATCAAGAGAGCTATAGTAAAGAAAAAATAAGACTAGGATTACCTTTCTTGTTGCAGTATCGACTTCAGGAGGTAACCGGAGCCAGGCAGAGTATTGCAAGGACTCATATACTGTAACATGTGGAGAGTGAATGTCAGTTTGTTCACAGTATCCTGCTATACGTGCAAATGTTTCTTGCTTTTTCGGGTACCCTGATATAGAGATCCTTCCTTCAATATATCCTCCTGTCTTTCTTCCAGCTAAGACATCCATCAGTGTAGTCTTACCCGCCCCACTGACGCCCATTAGAGCTGTCAAAACCCCTGGCCTGAAAGCACCGCTAACACCTTTTAAAAGCTGCAGCCGACTTTCAGTTACACCTTGAGCTTTCATCTCCTGCAACCGCAGGTATGCCATCCGTATTTAATCTCATAATACTTAATTTCTATGACTATGACAAAAAGATAATACTCAGAAACAATGGCACTAGTCCAACTCCCAATATTTCAAATGGGCTGCTAAATTCAATGTAAGAAACAATAACACACTCCCACACACAGACATAGATAGTGACAGAAGACAGACACACAGACCACACCCTCTCTGTGTTTGTGCTAGTGTGTGTGTGTGTGTGAGAGAGAGAGAGAGAGAGAGAGAGAGAGAGAGAGAGAGAGAGAGAGAGAGAGAGAGAGAGAGAGAGAGAAACTTGAATTTATTTTTAGATTACATAAACAAAGTTTTCAGAACAGAAGCCATCTTATGTTATATTGACGTGTACTTGATCAGATTAATTTTGAAGATACCTGTGGCATATCTACTGCATATTTAATATCATCAAAAGTGATAGACAGAGGTTCAAATGGTAGAATCATCCCTTTTTTCCTGTTTTGGTTAACCTCATTGATACTTCCCACCCTCGATGACATAGACCCGGAAGAAACACTTCTTCCAATTCCATTTTCTATTTCTGCAAATTACAGACAGCTGAATATATTAGATGCAAATTTAATCTACAACTCAGACTGGTAGAAAGCCCAAAGACCCACCAGAAGTGCTTTTTCTTCTTGAAGATAACTCAATAAGCTTTCCTCTTTTGTTGTCTTGACTCCCATCCAAGTTTTCTTGAGGTACAATTGCCTGAGATTTTCGAAATGCTGCATCAACATTTTAAATCATTGGTTGGTTTTTGAGCTGTTTCAAGAGCTAAAGACAAAAAATATTGAAGTTAAAAGAATGATACTAAACAATAGCACTTACGGTTAAGATAAGTTAGTGCCAAGGTAAATAGGAAATTGCAAACTATAATATATCCAAGCAGAGCTCCTATGCAAATCCAATACCACCCTGCTTCTGTGAAAAGACCACGAGACTTTAAGACTGACAAACCTAATGGTTCTGTGGCATCAGGAGGAACCTGCAAGCCAGATATTCCAACAAATGTTATTCTTTCTCAAAATTCAAATTTCCAGTTTTACTATAGTTGTTCTCATGCCTTCAAACAAAACCAGAGTCCCAAATTCTTACATGGTTCCAACTTTTTCCAAGAAATTCATTGACACTAGCAGCATTCTGTGCATAAGTGAGCGGTGAGAGCCAGTAACCCCATATCCACCATTTCTTAATATCATCTATCAGAGAAGAAAGGAAGCTAACTTATAAGCTCATGAAGAATTGATTAGGAAGTACGAATCTGGTTGTTTGTATTATACTACCTTTTGACAGGATGAATCCCCCAAGAACAATTACTGTAACCAATGCATATGAACCAAATGTGTTTGCAACTATGATGTTCCTTCCTAGCGCTGCCATTAACCGAAATAATGCTGAAGCCATCTGGTTAGTACAGACAAGTAGAAGGAAGTGTTTGAAGAACCTGCCATTATGAAACTTTATTAGATGTATATAAGAAAAAAGAAAAGCTTGAGATTTTTCCCTTCAGTGATAGAGATCAAGCTGAATTTTAACCTTTGAACATCAGGATCAAATCCGATTGTATAGTAAGTCATACACGACCAGACAATGGCTTCAGCAAATGTTATTGGGATCTTGAGGATCCATGTCGGCAATGAGTATGCCCATGCTGGGAAGAAGAGAAAGTCTCGTTGTTTGTAAAAAACAGGAAGCTTCAGGATGCTTAGCGCAAGCTCAGAAAATCCGTTGAACATTAACATAACAATACTAAAAAACAAGGCGCCCATGGAAATTCCACCATCTGTTATCGTATTCTTGTGCATTTCAGTTCGAAGAAACACAGTCATCGATATGAATGCCATAAGGATAAGCTGACATTTGAATTATAACTTTTACTCAAGGTTAAACTTAGTATCAGACACAACGATGATCGAATATATTACAGACAGGGAACTCACTTGTATCGTCTTGAATACGTAGACAAATGAGTTTCTCTTCATAAGCAAATACTCTCTTGCCGTGCAAACCTTCAAGAGCTCCTTCTTACTAATCCCATACCTCTTGGTTGTTAGCGCAGCTGGATGACACTTTGCTTTGTCAAATGGAACAGCAAGCTCATCACCAAGTTTTTGTCCAACATGGAATGACTGAAATGCTTCTGAAAATTCTTTAGAGGAAATAAAGTTATAAGGTTCATCTCTTCTTGCCCAGTACTGCTCTTGATCTTTCTTTGAGGTCACCTATCATAAAACATCAAAACGTGCTTGTAAGGATTCTAGCTTGTATTACAGGATTACGAGGAACATGCAAGACTTATTAGTATCATACTACAACACCTCTTGTAAGAAATCAGCAACTCCTTTTCTCTCAGGACATCTGAAGCCCATGTATTCAAAGAACTCTAGTACATTTTCACGGGGGCCTTGATACACTATCTCGCCATCTGATAGAAGGATTATGTCATCAAATAACTCATAAGTTTCTGGTGCAGGCTGCAAAAGTGAGATTACAGTAGTCCCTTCAAGAATATGGATTGATTGCTTTATTGAATTCACAATCTGGAAAGTTGTAGAACTGTCCAATCCGGTTGATATCTCATCCATAAAAAGTGCCCTGGCTGGTCCAACCATCATTTCTCCTGCAACAGATTTGTAGCAAAATTTTTATAGTCTATCATAGATGCTGGTGAAATGGAAGGAGAATAGCTAATCACTGACTTGTCTCCATTAGGTCTTACCAGCTGTGACTCGCTTTCTCTGACCTCCAGAAATCCCTCGTATCATTTCATCACCAACCAGGGTATCAGCACACATTTCAAGTCCCAAAACCTGCCAAATTTTAAAATTTTAAAAAGAGTCTGATTTTTCCTTTTACTCTATCAACTACTAAGTCGGAATATTATCAGTCCTTACCTTCAGAATATAATCTGTTACAACACTGGCCTCTTGCCCTTCAAGTGATGCTGCCTGACAAATAAAGCGGAACACATAAAGGGAAGCTTTAGACTAGGAAACAAGTTTCTGAGAGTAGACATTGAAGTTTCTCTACAGATATTTCTGTACCTTCATGAAAGCATCAATATCGGGGTCTGGCTTAATGTTTGCTTCCTTTTCTCTTCTCGACAATTCTACCAGCATGTCTGCAAAAAATTGAAGTTCACAGGACAGAAATTCAGGCAGGGTGTTCCTTGAAATGGAGCTCAAACATGATAACTATTAATTAAAACTCTAACACTGACCGTAACGGGGTCCAACTCCTTGACATCTTGCTGAAAATGCTAGTGTTTCCCTCACAGTCAGTTCTCCCATATGAAGATCATATTGACTTATATAAGCCGATGTCCTTTCTGGTACGAATTCATTCATTTCATGTCCATTATATGTTACTCTTCCAGAAACCTGCGGGCTCAATTATTAAAAATATACACTCATGAGCCAAAAAAATACCTCAACAACCAGAAGAACAAATAGATTTCTGAAATGACGACCATTATTTCCTTACTTTCAGATCCGAATCAAGTTTTCCGGCCAGTGCCAAGAGCAAAGTGGTTTTCCCAGAACTTGGTGGGCCTAAAAGCAAGGTCATTCTGCAAAACCAGATACAATTTAGTTAAAAATATGGTAATCCAAGAATAACAAATTGCTGATTTAGTCTTCTTACCTTCCAGGCTTGATCAATCCACTGACATCGTGAAGGATTGTGAACTTTTTCTTCCTGTTTGGCAGAATATGAAGATAATTCAAGACGCTCTTCACAGAGTAAAAGAAAGAGAGACAGATGGCAAATTAGCATACTCAGGAATAGACTGTAACTGATAATCGTCAAAATTTCATACATTTTTGTAATGTGAGTGTGGTATTACCTCTAAAATATTGACAGAGAAATTGAAGATTGTTGGCAGTGCTCTACTGCTAGCATGAGCTTGTGCATCAATATTCAAATGCTCAAAGCGGACTTCAATAGTAGGAAGAACAATACCAACCCTGCATCCAGTTAGAACAACACAAAATCAAAAGCCATCCATACATAACATGAGAACATTAATTCAAGAACCATCCATGCATTGCATAAAAAACATAATTGAAGAACCAGCCAAACAAAAGGGCAACCGCACAGCCTTGATCATTTTGTTAAGAAATTACCGGTCAATTCGCTTCTTGAGCTTCAACAAGAACTTCTCATTATCTTCATCACCAATTTTCACTAGTCTCTCCAAAAGATTCTTTTTCTCTATTTCTCCAAGATTCTCTACATCAATCTCTTTTGAGCCCTCTCCTTCTGTCAAAATGCCTCTCCTTAAACGAACGTAAAGTTGGAAGTTTCTCTAATGCTGCCCATTTCAATGCTTCTTCATCGTTTTCTTCTCTAGAGGACCTGGAAAACACATCCATTCCACTGTTCCTCCATATATTAGAGCTACTCAGACGTGCACTGCTTATTCCAAACGTGTCACCACCTTCCATTTCTAGAACATGAACCTAAGGAATCGTATTGAAGAGATGATTTTGATCACAGCTGAGGCTAAAGTCATGAATCATTAGCTTTTGCACTAGTATATATTGTAACTTCAATTTTTTTATTTTTTGTAGTTGATTTTTGGAGGGACTTTGACGTCGAAAGTACTGTATATAATAGGGAATTGATAATTTAAACAGCATTCAACTACAAAAAGTTTGGTCAACTTGAAGATACAATGGTGGTTGAGTTTTGATTTATTCACAACACATAGATGAAGATAATAGTTGTACTAGCTAAGTTACTCTTTCCCCCTCTCTCCAAAACATATTGTTGTTTTCCTCGCCAATCAGCCTCACAATTTTCATTTTCAACGAGTTCACAGTTAAGATTAAAATGACCTAAAATGGATGGTTAAGATTAGACCAGCATAGCTAAATTTAAAATAAAAAATGATGTCGAGTGAAAAGTGATAACAAATTTTAACTAATTGATAACATATTTTCACTGATTAGTTATATCACTTCCAACTTGTCTTAACTGGCACAGACCAACTTGTAAAGCCCGTGTCCTATTTTCCTAGTAAATGCTTGTCTTATTTCTTGGAGGTTACAAACCTTAATTATGGCTAATGCATAACTTGAGACTTTGAGTAGCACAAAATTAAATTCTTAAAATTAGATGACATCCAATTAAGAAGGAAACAATGCTTAGAGGGCATCCCTCAAAGCTGTGGATCTCTCTCTAATCTCTACACAATTTCTGGGCATCTGTGTGAAAAAAAGAATTGAAAAATAGAGACGCATTGATGTTTTTCAAAATACAATGGGACATTTTACCTTCCATTGGAAATCATTGCACATGCCTTTATAATTGTTAGCTTAGCCCAAAAACCAATGGAAGGGGCATTCTAAAACATAGTGAAAAGTTGAAGGTTTGAAAAGGGGCGAGAAATATGAAGGCAAAAGTACCATAACATAGAATAAAAAAGACACTAGTACAATTTGACAGGTTTTTACTCTTAACACAGTATAATGTATTAGATTGACCATGGAACAAGAACTCTTGGCTAAAGCCCAGTAATCTTCTCTTTTTAATTGGCATCAATAAAAACTGTAAATAATATGGCGTGAACCATATTTTCAGATGATTACAAATCAATTAAGCACATAATCTTGAAATTATATCTTAATATTTTCTGGTCTCACCAGATTAATATTCTGCCATGGAAAATGTGCCTGATGCTAAAGTATTCTAATGCTTCTTTCCTATCATTTGGAGCTGAAGTAACAACCATAATCATACGTTCTTGGCATCTTTTGTGAGAATCAGTCCAATTTCATATGATATGCCAGAATCAGGGCATATTTTTAGGTAGGTCTCCTGTTCACTTTGTTATCAGTCTTATGTTGGTTAATATGCTTGCATCAGTGTCTTAAACTGGTTCTATTTTAACACTAATGAAAATCGACGTTTATTTCTTCCTGTTAAAGCTCAATGCTCACTACATATTTGAACCTATATATCTAGTAATTTTTTTTTTTTTTTGCTGACTTATTGATTCGTACAAAACCCTTGAAGTAGTATATAGGCTTGCTTTTGGCAGTTGGATAAATAAACTTGACCTAAATTTTAAAAGAAGAATTATAATAATATGACTATCGATCTTCAATTCAAAGAAGGCAAAAGAAGAAACCCAGAGCAAGGACACAAAAAATCTTATATACCTATTGTCCTTGCTCCGGAAAAAGGCTGTAGATTATCTAAAGTAGTGATAAGTTTTGAAAAAATGATTATGAAGTAATAAATTTTGTCAATAAATTTATTAATTTTATATAGAGATAGTATCCTTGCGTTATTATAGCGCGCACACACACTCTCTCTTTCTTCAAAAAGACACAAGGAATCTGTATCTAAATACTATATATTGATGATAGCATTTTCAAAGTTTAATCATTCATAGAACTCCCACCTCCCCATTCTATTTTTTGTAAATTATTAAATGACTTAAAATCCATCCAATTTTTGCTTGGCTAGTCTTTCATTAATTTTCATATATTGCAATATATTTAAATGAACAGTTTGATCCACTTTATTGCTCCCAAATTTAGTAGATGATTTATGTCAAACAATATCGTCTTTGCATCAAATTGACATGTTCTTTATACCCGTAATGCTAAAAGGACCAAAATCAAAACAAAAATTAGAATCTTATGCCAAAGGGTGACAAATTAATCTAGATTTTACACTTCTAATTTCTTCAGATCACTTAATTAAAATTTAGATGTTGATTATACTGTTTTTCTTCTAGAATGATGTTTTTCTGATCACTGAAATGTACGTTAAAGAGATCATTATTTTCAAAAATGTACTCTCTCTTACCATCTTTACTGTGTCAGTGCAACATAATTTAATTTAACAAAAAAAAGCGTAACATAAAAATGGTTTCTAAAATACAGCTGCATCTGTAGCTCAAAGCTGGCTGACAGATGCTAACGCACAATAATTTATTCGTATTAGCCAATATACTAATGGATCTCTTCTCCATTGTTCTTAAGCTTTTTAATCATATTTAATCTAGCCTTGATCATTAATTTGACAAAATTTTATTATATATTATTTAATTAATATTATTTGATTTATAGTTCAATCTTTAAGATTGCTTGTCTTAATTCTTGATTAAACTATAATTACTTCAAAGGAGCATGCAGATTCTCACTGGGAAGATCCTATGATTGCAAGATAAAAGATAGGACAAAGTTAGGAAATAAAAAAATTGTTTGCTTCGTACAGTCTAGCTGAAGGAATCTTCTTGTTGAATTGAAGATGTTTTGATCTCATATTCTTTTATCTCATTAAACTTAGTAAAATAAAGTTATAGATTTATTCGAATCAATTTTCCTTCTGATTAAAATTGTTCCAATTTGTCTCCTAGTTAACTGCACTTAATCAATTGAACATAATAACATCTCTGAGACTGAGGTTGCAACATGGAGTTGAGGTTAGAATTATTCATACAAAATTATTTGAGATTAGTAAATTTTGCCCTAGTAAAGAATCTCATGCAAAAATTGTTTAGAAAATGTCTAAAGATTTTCGGCAAAATATCTTGGATAAATTAGAAATGCTTTACAATACTAATAGTTATCTCAATGATACATCAAGATGTTCAGAGCTTGCTGGTACAATTATTATTGATATTCAAAGATTTGATGTGCACTGTGCAGCATTATATATTTTACTGTAACAATAAAGGGAGTTTAAACGATGTTGATTATGATATTTTTAGAGTAATTATTTATAAACTCCGTTTTTTTTAATGTACATTCTCTTTGAAATTTTGTTAGATGAAAATACTAATGTACCTATAAATTATAAGATTTTAATTTACATTTCATCTAATACATCTAGATTATAAGACCTCAAATTCATATGTACTAAACAGTTTTTTTTTTTTTTACTCTTTTAACAAAATCAAAATTAGAGAAAAAAGTGTATGCATAAAAAAGTAGAGTTATTTTTCTTTTTTTAAATAATGTAGTAAATTAAGCTAAATAACTAATTTGTCACGAGTGATAAGAAAGTACATGATCAATTAAAAATCATCATGTTTGTTAGTCGAAAATGATTATCATTGGAACAAGAAAAAACACTCATCTTATAAAAAAAAAAGAAAAAAAAAAAGCACTCATAACCAGCATGGACGATGCGGAACTAGTTGGATCAAGTTAAGATGTTAATGCAACTACTAGTCAGAAAAATAAATGACCAAATCATCACCTTTGTAATTTTGCCAATAAACATTTTAACTATTGCATTTTTAAAAAGAAATGATGCTAATTATCCTGAAACTGAAGGCAAGCAAGATCTCACCTCATGTAGCCTCCATTGTACTCCCAAATGGATAAATAAAGCAAGTCAGATTTTATGTTAATCTCTCCCCCCACCATTTTCGACCGTTTTATCTTTTTTTTTTTTTTATAAAAAACACCGAAGCTGTTGAAGAATATAATTGATTCTTTGCTTTATTAATTTCTATGCCTATACCGACACTAACAAAAGTAAAAAAAATACAGGCTGGACAAGAAATTAATTCTATAGCCTTAATGTCCTATAATGCAATATTCTTGTTGTAGGAAAATAATATTAGTATAGGGTACTGGATTTGAGTGAACAAGGTCCATATCACCAAATCATCTACTCTCCTCTACCACAGCACACTAATTTCCACCAACATGCATCCTTGGCTTTATCTAAGGGCTAATTAATCATACAATAACTTAATTAATTAGTTAGAAGAATTGATGATCAAATGCTTATGGACCACAAACTCATGAGGGGGTTAATAGAAAGTTTGTTAGGTAGGATTTTGTCTTTTTTATTATTTTGTTGGGGGTGCAAACGTATCAAAATTTTGAGAATCTTTTTCTAGGATTATTATCGCACCAACATGTTCCCAATTTTTCTCCCTTGTACAGTAGCAAAAGGTAATTGTTAACATGTGTTTTAGTGGATTGATTTTCCCCATGATTCCTTGCTTTGCTTGAGAATTTTAGTAGAACTTTTTTTTCTTTTTGCTTGAGTAGGTAGGATTTTTCTTCACTGAATTTTCCACCAATGCCAATGAGAGTCACACACGACAATCTCCGTTCGTAATTGGAGCAAATTAACCTGTCAATTGTTTATAATTGGTCCAAATTAAATAGATGTGTCATTACTAGGTTACAAGACTTAGGGAACTAAAAGAAAATCTATTACTTAATCTTCATGGTCACTAAAATCTTGACTTCTGAGTCCTACCATATGCTTCAAATAATGTTGAGTATGACTCCAATCAATTTCAAGAGTTTGAAACAAAAGGAATATGCTGTGGGTTTGATAATGACTAGTTCACACTTAATTTTGCATGCTTGATGAACGACATTAGGATCCATAATTGGTTTCAAATTGCCACGCTTCGCTGAGTTATTGATCAGCGTGTCCTTATCATTAGAATAAAATCAGAAACCAAAAGTCAATACCATACGAATTTGGGTAAAGTTGTCTTCTAAATGGCACTAGCTTGAAGGAAAGCTAATTGAATTTGGAGAGCTGTTGAATTTGGCAACTTGGTCTTTGGTTGATGAAGGTTCATACTTCTAGGTGTGTACGTAAAAGAATAAAGATCATCAGAAAAAGAACAAAAGTTAGAGATGGTAGGTTGGAAGTAGGTGATATTTGCAAAATTAAGTTGGAATCAATTACATTAAATCCATATGGAGTGTCCTACACACCCCTCAAATAAAGACTATATCCAATTTTGGCCATTCATTTCTTTCAATTTTTCTCTTTCTGTTAGTATACTTTTTGGGTAGAAGAATATTGCTCATGAAGGTTAATACTTCTTGGTGTGTGCATAAAGAACAAGATTATCAGAAAAAGAACTAAAGTCATGGATGGTAGGTTGGAAGTAGGTGATAGTTGCAAAATTAAAAAGGAGTCAATCACATCAAATCTTGATGAATTATATCATAATTATTCTCCATTAAGGCCACATCCAATTTTAGCATTCATTTCTTTCCATTTTGATATTTCTTATAGTAATTTTTTTGCAGAAGAATCTTCTGTTCAATAAGCTCAAGTTTCTTGCCCGACACGGTTGTTTTCCTACCAAAGAATTGCTGCTATTACGTGCTAAAGATTCCAAAACGGGAATATTTTCATGCTTTTTCTTGCGTAAAAGTTCAAGAAACGAGTCACTGTTTTTGAACAATATGATCTTAGTGTGTAAGATTACCAGCAAAAATGCCCTTCTCAGGATTTCAGTGTGTGCACAGCTGAAAATTGATACGTGTGTCTAGTTTTAGCCTATGATATCTTTGGCTTGACAGCAATAGGAGTTGAAGTATATTACACCAAAATAATTGTCAATTACAATTATTAGGACGATTATACACCACAAAATCGTAAAAATACAACCTCTTATGTATGGTATATTTAAACCACCACCTGTACAAGATGAGCTACGTGGTAGCATTACAATTGCACATGCGCCCTAATTGTTCGGAACAGCAACCGTTACTGCCTATTTTCCAGCTGAGTCCTACGCCTGGACACAATATTTTAACATGCTTGCAAAGGAAAAAAAAAATTGATTTCTTGAAAATTTTGACGTAAACCGTAGCATGGATATAATTTACTTTGCAAAGAAGAAGAAATTAAAGTCTTGAAAAATTTCATGTAAAATGTAACATGGAAATTGCATGTTATTTGTTTGATTAAAATTTTAGTAACCATTTAGTCACTGAAAATTTTTGGTTATTCAAATGCAAGAGGAAGGTCTAGACTTCTATTTATAAATTTTCCGTAAGGATTTTCGATTGCAAATATCATGCTTGGCTCAGTGAATTTTTCTTACGCTCTACCCGGTAAAAATGTTAATCTTAACGCTGAAATGTCTCCGAATATGATGCTGGATTCTAAGAATTGAAATTTGCTAATTACATCTTCTTGCTCGACCTTTGTATGGCACGAAAGCCTAGCTAACAGTGCTATCATATGTGTAATTGTAGTATTTGGCTGTAATAGCTGACAACGTATTTGTTATAGCATATACAACATCCAATGGAATAGTAAAATCCTGCTTTGCTTCTGCAAATATTCCTGGCAAAAGCAACCAGATTCTAGGTATCGTAGTGTGTACTTAAGGACCAGAGTTTGCAGGATTCTGCTTCTTATCTGTCATCATCAGAATAGTTGGGGAAAATTGCTGAATTAACTCGTCTTCAACCAGGCTAATGGCTTCATCCTCGGGAAGTGTGATTGTAACTATGCGACTAAATGTACCCTCACCATGTGGTGATGGGAGGACCAATATCATTCCCTCTCCGGCTGTTGGCTCAATGTAATAAGATGCCCGAATTGGATTGAAACTGTCTTCAAAAATGGCTGAATATGAATCCACATGCTCTAAATTGGCACAAATGAGATCATAACCATTCATCAAGATGGGAAATTCATTGGCTTTTCCTCCCATCCATTCAATCAAGTCCATAGTCCCCTCAGCATCCATTTTATCAATCACTTCTCTTATTGCATTTGCTGCTTTAGACAATTTGTGTTCTTCTATATTATTTCCATGTACCTTATTATAAACCATGCAGTTCCCAAAAAAGCCTTTGCTCAAGCTTAAAACTTTTCTCATGTCCAAACAGATAGACATGCTAATTAAACCATTTTTCATGCCCCTGATCTTGCTTATGCCAATCCAAAATAGTCCAGCAAGGGCTTCAAATGGTGTTGGGCTTAACTGATCTAGTGAACCCTGGGGTTCGGCCCATGGCTGTGCAACTTCTGACCAATTCATCATTGAATGCTAATGATATAGTTTTTGGTTTTACTTTGATCACAGGGGCTGGCCTTTCTAGAATTGATTTGTAGTAATTAATCAACTCAGGGTTGGGTTTGGGATTAATGGTCTCATTGCATCGTCTTCTTTGTGGCAAGCTATGAAATAAAGGAGGAGATGACATTAACCCATTCAAAGTCATATCAGCCCATGCTTTGATGAACATGGTAGCACAAATGGGATCACAAAGTAGGTGAGTACAGCTCAAGCCAATTGCAAGTCCCCCTTCTTCAAATTCAGTAAGCTGAAATTAACCAACAAAAAAAAAAAAAAAAAAAGAATACAGAATTAGACAATTGGAAGGCATCATTTGATGTAAAGATCACAGTTAAGTCCTATTTCACCTGAACATAAAAGGTAGACCAGAAATATGGCTTGTGAAACATTGGTTCCCAGTGAACAAGATTAAGCTCTTTCTCTCTGTCCAAATTCTGTAACCATTTGTCCACACTCCCTTTGGCTCTTGCCTCTACCATTCTTACCCCAGCATCGTTGCACTTGATCATCCAGTGACCTTCAGGTGTCTTCAGTAACCGTCCTGTCACAATCGGATAAGCACAAAGCATCTCAGATAATGATTCTCTTAGCATTTTAGTTGATTCCCCAACCTTCCTCTCTTTGGGGGACTGATAATAGAACACAACTCGGAGATCATTGTGTTCCATGATGCGGTCAAGAACTGATAGAGAACAGAATTTGCCTGCTTGTACTGCCTTTGTGCTCACTATTGTTCGTTTGCAAATCCATGAAACTTCAGCCATTCCAAAATTCTTTGAATCCGTCCAGTGTCTCAGGGCTACTTTTATATGTAGGATGTACTGCACAACTTGCCTTGTATTTTTTAACAAACAGAATAACAACCCTTGTTAGAACTGAAAATGACTTTTTCATGACCCCTTATAGTGCATGTTCAGAGTAAGTTGTTTTCCATCCGTCACTAAAAGTTAGTTATGCAAAAACCTGATGAGGGCCAAATATCTTTACCTACAAACTCGTAATTGAGTTGCACACTTTGCTAGGGACTAAACCCTGCTCTTTTTTGGGTAATATCTCTCTTGATGAATTAAAAAGGCCACTATTTCCAGGAACTGAAAATCAGGAAAAACTGTACTAATATTGCATTGAGATTCATGAAATATAATTTAAAAAATTTGTTTCTTTAAATATAATTAATTTGCGTGGGTTGATTATAATATTACCGTTGATCATTTGAATGAGTGAATCGGGTGTATTATTTCACCAGCAATGGTTCATTTTGCATAGGTTGACGCCTATCAGGACAAGTTGCAATTGTTGAAGTATAGAATCTCTCTAAGGTGGTGATCATATAAACCTTCTGAACCTTGTTCTTTGTATATTTTGATCATTCACTCGGTTCTAAATCATTTGAGAGCTCACGCATCAGGGGCCAAACTTGAACTAATTCGCATATTTAGATAGAAAGCTAGAATTGTGTCAGTAGTAGGATTAAATCTCCTCGTACTGATTGATATATCCACTTCTAAACATCTGGATGTAGAAACAGTATACAGGATTAGCCCAAAAGGGGGGAAAAAAGAAAATGGAAACAAAGAACAAGACAATGTGGCATGCTCCAGTTTTGACAGCATTTGACAGGCACACAAAACACCTTTGCAGTAGAAACAACAAAATCATGCATCTGATCTAAAGCACTAAAAGATGCTAACCGAAAATCAAGCTAAGCTGTTTCTTCAAGTACCAAAATTGTTTCAATATGCTTGACCAAACTCATGTTGTCAGTTCCATATGGACAATACTAGAACTATAGGCCTTAGACTACTGCTTGAATTATTCCAGAGTTCAGCCACGCAAGAAGTTGTGATGTTTTGTCCATCAATATATTCTGAACTGGTTCCTGAAAATGGATTTTAAAATAAATTTCATGTAGCTACAATATGAACAAGATTATTTAGAATTAGAAGCGTAGGACACCGATTAAATTCCAGAGTTCAACCACGCAAGAAGTTGTGACGTTTTGTACGTCAGTAAATTAATACTGTTTCCTGAAAATGATCTGCATAATAAATTTCAAGTAGCTACAAGATAATTTAGGAAATATAACTGTATATAGGACAAAACATACTTCACAATCAAGTTTTTATTGCAGTAATATATGAAAATTCACGGTACACCTGAAAAATCATTGGAAGTCTTCAAGTATTTCATTTTCACGGAAGTTTCTGCTTTATTGTTCGGCAACAAGTAGTCAAATTTCCAGCTCTTTTCATGTATATTTTTCCAGTGTTTACCTACAATTAGTGTGAAAATTTAGTGAACTGCCATGGGGGCCAAGGTCACAACCTTTGAGAATAGATCAAATGTGGAAATGGACATCAGGGTTTTCATGCCTCCAGCTCGACCTGATAGGTACCAGAAAATCTATAGAATCAGACCTGGTGAAGTAGAGGGACTAAAGAGGAGGAGTTTATGCTGTGAAGATATAAACGTGGACAACCCAACGATCCTGATCATTTTCAAGGATGTAGTGTATACTGGTGTATCACTAAATGCGTTCCACGTCCAGAAATACGCAAAAATCTTTGGCTATGTTGATGAAAGTGGAAATGTCCTCTTTAAAGGCAACAAAACTAGGTTCCCTTGCTTTCTCAGACTCATGTATCAAATTTCCTCTGGCATATATCTTTTTTGCTCGAAATTTGTTGAATTATTCTTCGGGTATATCTGTCGCATGATTTTCTTGGACTAACAAACTTACAACAATCTGAAATAATAATAATATTACTTCAATCTTGGGTAATTTTCTACTCTATTCGGGAGCAAATGCATTTCATATTTAAATCATGGTAGGATGGCCAAAGAAAGTTCGCCATAGCACCGCGAAGTAAGTCTTAACAATTAAAATTTCTTTACTTCTGTAATTTAAGAATTGGAATTCATCAAAGAGTTTATCCTTGTTCTTTGATTAGCCAAGTTTGAATTCCACTACATTTTGTACTTTATCCAACAGTGATGGCCTAATAGCATATTAATCATAGCATATGCTCATTTCAACCAACATAAACAATGTACTAGCCTGAGAAAGATCCTTTGGATGGTTTACAAATTAAACAAATGAAAGATACCATTCAGTTCTTACTTAGTGATCTCTCTAGTTTCACAAAACTTGTAGATTGCTTCATCCACAAACCCTTCTCAAACATCTTTCTTTTTACTACAGGAGACAATCCGGAAAAGTCTTTCTTTCTGCATGATGGCTTTATCAGACTGCACAATAACAAAGCTTCAAAAGTGGCCATTGGACCTTCAGTAGAAAGTGGCCTTATTCTACTTTTATCATTGTAATGATTTATGTAATGATTTGTACTTTTTTCTCTGGTGAAGGACACTATAATCCTTGTCAATTGTGTGCATGCACTCTTTGTGGTGTTGTAGGTTACTAATATTAAGACAGCAGTCACTTAATTTGGTGAACCTAGTCCTTCTATATATACACACATACATACGCACCTACATAATTACTTTGATTTGGAGCTTTTCTCTGAATTCCACTTTGTGAATTAGCTCAAATATTAAATGTTAACTGGCAAGCACACAGGAAAATAGCATTTTAGCCAAGGAATGCAGTAAGCAGAGAACTCTGTAAGTGGGGATCCAGATTGTTGAAGGGAAAATAAGATCCTGCTTTAAGATACTGATTTAGATAAATGACCACTATTTCCTGAATCATAACAAGATTTATATGTATAACTAGAGTAGTTATATATGGCTGGTTTCAAAACCATCTATTTACTAGCTGTCCATTCATCACACGCCATCAGTCCTACAGAACACAAGCATTCTCTCTTCAGACATTCTGAATAGCCACTGATAGGCTCTCGCTTACATTGTCCTTGCGCAAATTCACATACAATTATATTCCTTGTCAATAAAATTTACTCCCCTCCTCTTGAAAATACTTGGCCGTCCTTCCAACAGGTAAGATTTGAAAGCTAATGCCTCCCCATTCTGTAATAAAGATTTGGAATCCTTAATCAAATCAAATTGAACGAACTGCATTGATTCAAAAAGAGGTGTCTGATGAGCAACTAATATTAAGACAGCAGTCACTTACTTTGGTGATCCCAGTCCTTCTATGTATACACACATACATACGTATATGTACGTACGTACATAGATGGAGACCACATAAAGAGCACATTTCCAATGTTATGTGGAATTTAGAACTTGTCCAAGAAAATCTCACATCTCTAGTAATATTAGGAACTTGTAGTAGACCACATAAAGAGCACTTCCAAATTTCAAATGATATGTGGAATAAGAACTTATCCGATTAGGTGGTCTGGTGGTAAATATGTGTCATCTGCTGGAACGACAAGAAACAAAAAAATGATTGGAAACACACTCTCAGTCCACGGGAGTTTAAACTATCCTGAGCACCATACATACATTTCCCATGCACCAGGGGAAAAGGGAAAATACCAAAATATATCTCAGATTTGGCACCACTCCCATTGATGCAGTCTGCTCAAAATTCAATTCAAGGGAGTGACAAAACACATCAGTATGTGTCTGTAGTATCGGCAAATGGCATCACAAATAGATTTTCTAGATTTCTTGAACTCAACAATCAAATGTTTCCCAGTATATGTCTTCTTTGCTTGATAATTATGCAATTTTTTCTAACGTGGTTGTGGAATGCAAAACCACGGGCGGTTGGGCAAGAACATCTTGGATCATTTTCACGTGATTTGTTTTGCAAATACTTTTACAAAGTTTTTAGCAACAAAAGTAGTTTTTAAGAACTTGGGGGGGGGGGGGGGGTATTGAATTAACCAAGATTTTCTCCTTAATTCCTGCTATGACATATTATCTTGTTTCCATGTGTATCTTTATCATGTTTATCCCTTCTCTTGATTGTATCCCTTGATTTATCCCCCTTGACTGTATCCTTGTCTGTTGACTGTATCCCTTCCATGTTTATCCCTTGATTAATTGGATTAGTCAGAATCTTACACACATACACGCAAGCGAATAAAGTTAAAAAATATGTTTGATACATTTTGACAGTTTTCTTGCGCCGTGGGCGGGACTAATTAGAGACAAGAGACTGAGAAATAAACTCAATTGAATTGGACCGAAGATGACTGTAATCATGGGCGGACTTATGAGAGAAGAGCAAGAATTTGGAAATCAAATAAATTACATTTTGAACGTTTTAAAACTTTTGAGAAATATGAGTTAATCTCTACTCTACAACCACACAAGTCTTCACTTCAATTCATAGTCGATCCGTCCCCCTAGTATCCCAACAAATGTTTTCGATTGCTTTCTAGCAGATATATTGCTGCTCTATGTGCCACGTCCCGTGCCCGAGACCCTACCATGCTCTAGACTATGCTAAAACAAAAAGTTGAATCGATACAAAACATCTACCATTACAAATCATAACTTAATGAATACACAATCATATCTAAAAATATCATTTCATTCAAATAGTATCTAATCTCCATTTACAATTCCATTTCCACATTACAAAAAGTTAGGGTACCATATGTATAACCTAACTTATACATAAATATGGCTATACAATTCTTGAACAAAATAATCCCCTTCTATGGTCAAATTCCCAAAAGTACATCAAGAGGCCCAACAATCATTCCAATCTCCTTCTATGAATTCATCCTCTGTGAAATAAAAGAAAGGGGTCAGTGATAGTTCACCCAATAAGTAGCACAAGATCTCTTTGAGACTTGAGATTGTTACACATAAATATAACTTTCAAAACAAAGTCATAATTCACATAAGTACAATGATACGTGGTCATTTTATATTCATTCAATTTTTAGTCATTACAATATCACGAAACAATACGAGCTCAAAGAGTTAGTCAACAAATGATCTTGGATATCCACTTGTTAACTACGATCCGGTTAACACAGTTCAAAACCAACTATCACTCAATTTGTCCGGTTCAAAACTGAATATTCATCTAGTTAGTACGATTCAAAGATTTTACCACAATTATCCAATTTAAGAAACTAATCCCGTCATAAACCATTTCACTCAATAGCTCAAATTATTCGTCATTCAAATAATTATTCCACCACGTAATTATTCTCATTTCATAATAAATCAAAATATAACCAAGCTCAAGCCAAGTTTCATAACAAATACTAGTTCACAATATTGAGTTTAACAAGGTACATTTTCACATGCAAAGAGATTCAAGTACTATTTATCTCGATCCAAACCTAATTCAAATAGTCGGAATAGGGATATTCAACGTCGTCGCCTATAACACACAATTAACACCCAATCATATACTAATTCTATTAAGAAAACATAATTAGAGCTTAACTCTAGACGTTACATGCAAAAAGGAACAAACACACGAAGAGAGGGGTGGTCCATGGGTTGAGGATGGTGATCCATGCCCACAGATTACTACAGCTGGCCTGTGGATTGCATTTCTACCAACCGTGACTGTGGCTAGCACCTGTTTCACCCGCGGCTCAGTCATCAGAGACCAGCCACAGTCTACTTGCTTCGAGCCACCGCTGCGGCTCAACTAAGCCCCACCTGCGGCTCACCAGGCAGAGACTTGCCGTGGGTGAAGGCTGGCTGAGCCCTACCCGTAGCTTCTTGCTCCCTATTCACAGCTCATTGCAAAAATTTTTTGCAATCCAACCCGTAATCACTCAACCTCAACTTAACATCACACCAACATCCAAAATGGCAAAACAATTCAATAATAACTCACACTAGGTTCAAAATACTCATTTACCAAAACACAAGTCACAATCACACATAATCCCTCAAAGTTCCTCACTCACATTCATCAAAACTCAGCCATCAACTTACACACCTTCACTATAAACACTAAGCATATAGTCATTAAAGCATAAAGGTTCCAAATCTCCCTAATTTAACCATCATCTCTGCCAACAACCAAATAAACAAAATCAAAGGAAGTGGAGTTGAACTTTGGGAGAAAACTTTACCTTTGTTGGAAACTTGGATGGAAGCTTCAATACTTCCCCTGCTAGCTTCTCCTTGAGAATGAGAAGGAGGCTTCTCAATGCCTTTTTCAAAGTAAAGGAAGAGAAATTTAGAGAGAGAGAGAGAGAGAGAGAGAGAGAGAGAGAGAGAGAGAGAGAAATTAGGGGAAGGAAGAAGAAGAAGAGAAAATGCCCTATGTCTATTTGGGCAAAAACCAATTTGAAGAAATTGCACACAAGCCCCTCATTATTTTACAATTTCAATCCTCACCCCCAACAAGCCAAATTACTAAAATTGCCTCCCAAGGTCCCTATTATTACATTCTTTCTCTCAAACAAAAAGTTTCGGCCTCGAAAGTTACGTACCTTGGGAATCGGATAACGTCAAATATTTCTTTCGTATTTCTTCCTCGAGCTCCTATGTGGCTTCACGAACCATGTGATTAGCCCACTGCACTTTGATGTAAGGTATCATTCTCCTCCTCAACTCTTGGTCTTTACGGCCTACAATTCGAAGTCTTCGCCATATGATAAATCTTCTTGAATGGGCAATGGCTCGTACTCTAGCACATGGCTGGAGTCAGAGATATACTTTCTTAGTTGAGACACGTGGGAAACGTTGTGTATTTTGGACAAAGCCGGGGGTAACCACTTAGTAAGCTAATTCTCTAACTCTTTTTAAGATCTCAAATGGTCCTACATATCTCACACTTAACTTCCCACTTTTTCATACCACATCACACCTTTCATTGGAGACATTTTGAGATAAACTTTGTCTCTTGGTTGGAACTCCAAGGGTTCTCTTCAAATTAGCCCAACTACGTTATAGTCTTGGGCAACCTTCATTCTGTCTCTCACTAAGGTTAACTTTTCCATTGTGGCTTGCACGAGCTTGAGTTCCAATCATAGTCTTCTCACCTACTTTATCTCAATGCACCAGTGATCTACACTCTCTTCCATATAATGTTTCAAACGGTGTCATTTCAATACTGCTATGGTAGCTCTTGTTGTAAGACAATTCAATCAACATAAGAGAATTTTCCCAACTACCCTAAAGTCCATAACACACGCCTGAAGCATATCCTCCAATGTCTAAATAGTGCATTCCGATTGTCTGTTAGTTTGAGGGTGATACACCGTGCTAAAATTCAGTCTAGTGCCCATAGCTTATTGAAAACTTTTCCAAAATCGCGAAATAAACTAAGGATCACGATTGAAAACAATGCTCACCGAGCCTCACATAATGTCGTACTATGCGGTCCATATAAAGATTCACCAAATTATCCATAGAAGCTGTTGTGGCTATAGGAAGAAAATGTGCTGACTTCGTCAATTGCTCAACGATCACCCAAATAGTATCATTTCCTCGTCTAGTTCTCAACAACCTGACTATGAAATTCATAGTTATATGCTCCAACTTCCATTCTGGTATATCCCAGGGCTTGAGCAAACCAGCGGGTTATTGATGCTCTGCTTTAATTTATTGAATCATTAAGCACTTGAACACGTACTCTACAATTTCTTTTCATGCCGCTTTACCAATACAGTTGCTTCAAGTCCCGATACATTTTTGTACTCCCTAGATGAATGAAAAGCTTAGAATAATGAGCTTCCTCCATTACATCCCTTCTTAGGTCGGCATTTCTAGGCACCACCATTTGATTCCTCATCCATGACCTTCCATCTTCGTGCAAATAAAAATCGGTCTTAAGCTTTACCACTTTATCATCATTTCCTTGAGCTTTTTAAATCCTTGCTATCAAAGACGATTGAGCAATTAAAGCAGCTAACACATGTTGCATGGAGTCCACCACTTCTAAGTTCAATCTCTCTATTTGCTTTATCAGCATTGCAGCCATAGTTCCCGCACTCTTCCGACTCAAAGTGTTCGCAATTTTATTGGCCTTTCCTGGGTAGTAACTGATGATGAGATCATAGTTTTTTATCAACTCAAGCTACCTTCTTTGTCGCATGTTTAGTTCTTTCTAAGTGAACAAATACTTCAGGCTCTTATGGTCAGTGATGACTTCATACTACTTCCTTATAGGTAATGCCTCCAAATCTTCAAAGCAAATGCCACTGTCACTAGCTCTAAGTCGTGCACTGGGTAGTTTTGCTTGTAAGGCATCAATTGTCAGGAAGCATAAGTTATAATTCGATTTTTTTGCATTAATACGCATCTCAATCCATTCTTAGAGGCATCACTATAAATAGTAAATTTGCCTAACTCCGAAGATAAAGCAAGAATTGGAGTCGATATTAGCTTATTCTTCAATTGCTAGAAACTCTTTTCACACTTAGAGGTGCATTCAAATTTCACTCGTTTCTTGGTCAAACAAGTCAATGGCAATGCTATAGAAGAGAATCCTTCCACGAACTTTTGATAATATCCCACTAAATCAAGAAACTTCTCACTTCTGCTACATTAGTTAGTCGAGGCCAATAAAATGGCTTTAATCTTCTTAGGGTCTACTGAAATGCCTTCTTCCGAAATATAAATAACATGCCCTAAGAAAGAGACGCCCTTGAGTCGAAACTCGCATTTGTTTAGCTTTGCATATAACTGCTCATGCCTCAAAATTTGTAAAGCCTTCCTTAAATGATTCTCGTGGTCTGATTCGCTCGAAGAGTACACTAAAATATTGTCAATGAACACCATAATAAACTTATCCAATTACTTCTTAAACCCCCCTATTCATTAAGTCCATAAAAGCAACAGGGGCAGTAGTCAATTTGAAAGGTATAACGAGAAACTCATAATGCCCATACCTAGTTCGGAAAGTACTCTTAAGAATGTCCTTCAGCTTAATTCTCAACTAGTGGTATCCCGAGTAGAGGTCAATCTTTTAAAAAAATTTCGCCCCTTTCAATTGGTCAAATAAATTATCAATCCAAGGCAGAAGATATTTATTCTTCACCATGATCTTATTGAGCTCCTGGTAGTTATTTGCATAGCCGCAAACTACCATCCTTATTCTTCATAAATAAGATCAGAGCGCCCCAATACGACACATTCGGTCATATCAACTTCTTGTCTAGTAGCTTTTAAAGTTGAATCTTGAGCTCTCTTAACTCCACGGAGCCATACGATACGGAGGCCTTGGAAATGAGTTCAGCCTCGGGCACCAAATTGATCTCGAAATAAATCTCCCTCTTTAGAGGTACACTAGGTTAATTGATCTCAAAATAAATCCGCCCATGTTTAATTACACTAGGTTAGCCATGAACTCTCTTTCCCTCAAGTCTAATACACATGCATTATATACAAAGTTTGAAACTAGGACCTTTTTTTTTTTTGGAAATCTCTACTCTATAAGGTTCCTCTAATGTCATGGTATGACATTTGTCAAAGAGGCAAACTTCTTGAAAATAAATGAATGGCATGCTTTACAATCAAATAAGGTAAATACTGGAAAAGAATTAATTGTCACCATACCTGTCACCACATCCTCCGATCCTTTTATCCTTTGTGGAGTCAAGGCACATACTCTAGAATTTGTCGGTGTACGGTTGGTGTTGCTATTTACTTGCATTCCTTGCTTGTTGCCCCCTCCAACTGGCTTAGGGTTGGATTGACTGGAATAGGCTTGCTGAGAACTTGCTTGACCGGTGGCTGGAATTTGCTTGGCTCGTAGTTGCTTGTTTTGCATTTGGACAATTACTCACTCAGCGTCTAAATTGCCCACATCCCCTGACTTCCACCTACATTCTCTGAAATGTACACGAGGACAAACTTCGCAAGGTTTCAGCCCACTTGAAAAATTGCACTTCATAGGGAGCAGCTGAGTGGAGTCACTCGATTGTGAGCCTATTGGCTTGGGTGGCATTATTTGGCGAGTGAGCCTCGCCACTTGAAAGAGTTGTACCCTACTAGGACGTTGCCCTTATACTATAAAAGGTTTAGGTCTCTGTTGTCGCGTCTCCGCATCTTCTCTTTTAATATCTTGTTCCGTATCTAGGCTACCCTTGTACATTTGGTCGCATGAAGTGTAAAAGTTCCCAGAGATTTTGGATTG
Organism: Mitragyna speciosa; assembly: GCA_024721245.1. NCBI lineage: Eukaryota > Viridiplantae > Streptophyta > Magnoliopsida > Gentianales > Rubiaceae > Mitragyna > Mitragyna speciosa. The sequence continues at coordinate 7,325,204 of CM045557.1, forward strand.
ATTTGTTTATTCAATTCACCCTTGAAAGATACCATCTTGATGGTCTCGTCCACCATCACAGAATGGACAAATAGCCCCAAGGAAAGAAAAATGGAGTAGTACTCCGCCATAGATGTCAACCCTTGCTTCAAGTTGTTAAATATCCGAATCTTTTAGATGCAGATTGCTGACGAAAAATAATATTGGAGAAAGATCTTCTTAAAGTCTTCGCACGCCAAAACGGACCCCGAGATCACCAAAGTTAAAGACGCACCGTCCCACCATTTGTTGGCTTCATCGACTAGAAAGGAGGTCACTACTTGGGGTCGAATGTAGTCCAGTACTTGCATTGTCTTGAATTTCTTCTCTATTTGGGTGAGCCATCTTTCCACCACCTCTGGGTTTAGGGCCCTATCAAAGGTGAGGACATTCACCTTGCTATGTTCTTTGAAGTGGTAGCGCACGCTACCTTTGTCCTTTTCTTGTCCCACTTGGTTGGCTCCGTACTGTTGTTGATAATGTTGGAATCCGTGGAAGAATTGGTAGGCAATTGCCAAAGTCGTAGGATCCAATGGGGGGTTGGAGGATTTACATTCTCCAGTTAAATGAGAAGTGTCACTTGGGAAGTTCCCTCCTTCCTAGGTTTACGTGTGGTTCGCCGAGCATCGGCCATGAAACTTCCAATTGGCACGTTCATCTCTTCTTCATCTTCTTCGCCATACGGGCATTGATCTTTTTCCAACATATCGTTGTTTTCCACTACTCCTTTGCCATTTCAATCCTCGAGAGCCTCCAATTTTTTTTTCTTCTAGGTGGTATTCTGCACAAAAACTGAGTTAGAAACACATCAACCCAATATCTATCTATCACTATCTCAATTAGTAACTATCACAACAAATGTGGACATTCACTAAATTAATCCTAAGTATTCAAACAATCTCCACACTTAAGATGTCATATAAGGTCTAACTTAAGCTTTGATACCACTAAAAATGTTACGCCCTGTGCTCGAGACGTGATACCCACCATGTCCTAGGTTATGCTAAAACATAAGGCTGAATCGATACAAAACATCCACTAGTACAAATCATAACTTAATAAATACATAATCATAGCTAATAATATCATTTCATTCAAAATAGTATCTAATCTCCATTTACAATTCTATTTCCCAATTACAAAAAGTTAGGGTACGTGTATAACTTAACTTATGCAAAAATATGGCTATACAATTCTTGAATAAAATAATCCCCTTCTATGGTCAAATTCCCAAAAGTACATCAAGAGGCTTAAAAATCATTCCAATCCCTTCTATGAATTCATCCTCTACAAAATAAAAGAAAGGAATGAGTGATAATTCACCCAGTAAGCAGCACAAGATTTCTTTGAAGCTTGAGGTTGTTACAAATAAATATAACTTTGAAAACAAATGCATAATTCGCATAAGTACAACGATACGTGGTCATTTCATACTCATTCAATTCATAGTCATTACAACATCACCATACAATATGAGCTCCAGTAATTAGTGGACAAATGACCCTAAATATCCAATAGTTAACTACGAGCCGGTTAACACGGTTCTAAACCGACTACCATCCGGTTGGTCCAGTTCAAAACTAACTATCACCCGATTAATATGGTTCAAAAATTTTACCACAATTACTCAATTTAAAGAATTAGTCCCGTCATAAACCATTTCACTCAAGAACTCAGGCAATTTAGTCATTCAAATAATTATTCAACCACGCATTCTCATTTCATAATAAATCAGAATATGACCAAGCTCAAGCCAAGTTTCATAACAAATATTAGTTCACAATATTGAGTTTAACAAGGTATATTTTCACATACAAAGAGATTCAAGTACGACTTACCTCAATCCAAAGCTAATTCAAATAGTCGGAGTAGGGATATTCACCGTTATCGCCTATAATACACAATTAACACCCAATCATATACTAATTTTATTAAGAAAACATAATTAGAGCTTAATTCTAGAGGTTACATGCAAAAAGAACAAACACTCGAGGAGAGGGTGGTCTACGGGTCGAGGATGGTGACCTGCTCCCGCAGATCCTCACAACTGACCTGTGGATTGCATGCAAAATGCTGATTCGCAGGTGGCCTTCTCCTAGTCGTGACCTCGGTTGGCACTTGCTCCACCCATCGCTCAGTCATCAGAGACTAATTGCAGTCTACTTGCCTCGAGTCACGGACACAGCTCAACTGAGCCCCACTCATGGCTCGCCAGTATTAAAATAGATTTAGATCTATTTTGATTTTGCCCAAGTATCCAACAGTAATTTTTTTGATAGCAAAATAAATAAATTATTGAATATACATGTAATTTTGAGTTATTTAAATAATATTTGACTACTAATATTTAAAATTTTAATTTTGAGTCGTTTAAGTAATGTTTAAACAATGAACTATTATACCCATACAGTTACAAGTAAATCCCAGTTATACTCATATTTGCATGGGTATTGTTAGATATATTCCTATTTGGGCCAATCTCGTATTTTTTATGTCTATCTTACCCAAATTAAACCTGGGCAGAGGTACTCATTGGTCATAGAATTTATTGCCACACCTCTAGATGGAAAACCCTTTTTTTAATTATTTATTTTACTTGCTTGAGACCAAAGAGTAGAATGAAGTTCAACTTGTTTAACAAAATGAAATTCAACTTGTTTAACAGTCGACCTCTTGTACTTCTACTCATCTTTTGGAAGGATGAAAAGAAATGTCGGTCAGGCATTTGCTTTACTTTCTCATATTTTATTCTCTTCTGCTACCGACTAAAAGAAAAGCAACTAATGTAGTAGAAAAAAGAAAATCCAAGTGAAATGATAGAATAAAATTTATTTTCCTTTTTTCTTTTTTGTTGATTTCCATTTGCTTTTTCGGCCCAAACATATGGATTGATTTTTTCGTCGGGTGGGGCCCGAAAACTCGAAAAATCTAAACATATGAATAGGCGTAATACTGGAGAAGACAATTCTTTGCATTTTATATCTTTCTTCAACTGTTTGATGGAGCTTGCCTTGTTGGAAAGATGGTAGCATACCAAGTTGTCATTTGTGCTGAAAACTTTTGACTTTTAGGGCAGAAGCCAAAAAGTGACACCAACCCCATAACAAAGAAAACCCACCAGAGAGAAAAGATATCGTTTTCATTTTTCACAATGTTGGATATTTTTTTTTTTTTTTGAGGAAATGTTGGATATGTTAAATTTGGATATGATGTTTTGCTTTTTGCATTTGTCCCTCATGACAAATAAGATAAGAAGAACAATTATAGGGTCCATGATTGATAGCCAGATTTCAACTGAAAATCCGAAATTTTGAGTTACAATGGCAGACCAATGAGGAGTTTTTTTTTTTTTAAGAAATAAAAAGAAATTTGAAGTTAAAAGGCAGAAATTCAATAGAAAATCAATGGCAATAGCTGCCACTACACATTAAGATGCCTTTTCTCCATAAATTATAGCACCCTAGATAAGGATGATAACCAATTATGGAAATTATGTTGTTTTGTATTTCAAAATTAGTTTGGTAGTTGTAATGTAGCAAACATATTTGTTCGGTTCTATTTAAACTTGTATTTTCTCCTTTGAAATTAACGAGTCTCTTCAAAAATTCAAATAACTTTTGATTTTTGGAGCCTTTTTTTAGAATTGTTCTGTCTCAAATTTTTTTCAACTTGGTGTATCTTTAAGGTGATTTGACTAAATCCAATAGCAAACTCTAACTAGGAAATAATGCTTTAGAAAAAGTATTTTATCGTAGTTTATCGTATTCTAAAGATAATTTGTCTAAATCTAATGTAGCAAACTCTTTAAATTGGAACAAATAGCACTTTAAATAAAGTGTAAATAACACTATAATGGTCTTTCAAATTTTCTTTTGGTCAACAATAGGAGCCCTTGATGTGCATCCATTTTAGTAACAAGGTTTTCTTAATTATAGAAGTCTCTGTGTCGTTTGTCACTCCTAATTAGAACTGAATCCATATATGATATGAGCAAAATTGAAAGCTATGACTGCCTCCTTCGGTTCAGAAAGATATATTATTGAAAAGGAAAGTTCAAGGAACGAAGTTGTTGGGTATTTCTAGCGCTCCTTTTTTGTGATTTATTAGTCAATTTGTTGTATATCACACCAGACAAAAAAATTTGATAAGGCATCTTTAAACCTTTCAGTTCGGGTTTTTTTTTTTTTTTTTGGTGCTTAATTCAGTGTTATGATTTCTAAAACGGATTTGACTGCTTCTTTTGCCAAGTTCAACCAAAGTTCAGCAAGAAGTGTGCCTTCAAGTGCTCAATTATCTCGATTAACCACATTATTGTTATGCTATTATTGGCTTGTCCTTCCAGTTCAATCCTTGACAATTATTTCTAAAATGCTTTTAATTTATTGTCAAATGATATCTTAAATGTACCACTACGTCCCATATACAGTATTAAAGAGATCTAAAGTTCTAATTCAGATGATTGCTTATATTTTGGGTATCTCGATCGTATTTTTACTTTATACAAACTAAAGAGATAATAATACTCTAATCAAGTCAATCAGACATTAAAATCTAGTTCATTGATGCTTGTCATTTAATTGTTCATTGATTCTCATCACGGTAGTGATGTTAAAAAGTTTGCCAAACTAATAGAATCATTTTGCATGGTTTAAGACATAAAACCAGAGTATTCTATTTCAGTACTATATACTAAATAAAGAATTAAGTGCAATATCTATCTCTAAAAAGAGACAATTCGGGATGCTTTGCGTAAAAATATTGAAACGCGTCTTCGGTCGGTGCTGATTATATCTCACTTACAAAATCATTATTATTATTTGTTCCATTTCATTCTCCACCATTTTTCCTCCTCTCTCTTTACCGCAACTCAACATCCACCATCACTCTCCTCCTCTTCTCTCCTCTCTCTCCAGAGCCGCCCACGCAACTCCTTCTCTCTCTTCTCTGCACCACTACCACCTTCCTCTTCCTTTCTCTCCTCAACCGCGATTATCCATCCTCTCTGCCTCTCCTGCTCTATCTAGGCCGAATCACTCAGCCCTAAATCTCCATCTCTTTCCCTCTTTCTTTGCTTCTTTTCTTCTTCTCTCCTCCATCACCGAAGCATCTCCTTTCTTCTTCTTCTTCTTTCTTTTCACATCGCTGCGTTCTCTTTTACCCACCGAAGCCACCTTTACGCAACTCTCTCTCTCTATTTCCCTTCTTCTCTCCTTTACTAGCACTACCGATTACACTACAAATCACTCAGCACACTGTCAAGCACTGACATCTCATTCAGCCTTTCCCTAAGTTATCTCCCCACTAGCACACGAGCACCTATAGTCTCTCTCTCTCTCTCTCTGTCAAGTCTAGAATGGGAAATAAGCAAACTATACTAGAAAATAGGACTTTGTACAACATAGAAATCAAGATGTGGGTTGATCCCTCTAGACCTGATCAGTTCAAGAAAGTTGTTAGGATCAAACCAGGTAGATCCATAAGAATAAAGGCCACAACTTTCAAGTACTGATGATCAGTGTGGCCTTGAACAAAATGTATTGTTGATGGTGTATGCAAATGGAGGTTGGACAGGTAAATACTTCCTTCCTCTCCAGATGTTCGCTTATGCGAAAGTCTCCTGCGACAGAAACCAACATGGTCAAGTCATCCTTCGAGCCAAAAGAGCATACTCCAACTTCTTCAGACGCAAGTACTTCTCTATCTCATGATTCTATCTGAAGCTATTTTTGATACTAGTATTGTTTTTTTTTTTTTTGTCAGAAATGATACTGGTATTGTTTGTGTCTAATCTAAATATCTTTTTTTTAAAATATGATTTTAGCTTCTGATTTTTTAAAAAATATATTTTGTGATTTTTATAAAAAATCAGAAGCTATATGATATAAGTCCTAAGCTTTGCTGGATTATTGTCAGTCGGCTTCATTTTGTTATAATAATTTGTAAGAAATATATAAAATTCTCAGAGAAAAATAAAAAAATGGGTAAAAAATCATGCTCCAAAAATTAGTATTTTCTGGATTTTCTTATAGGTTTTGACCTTTTATCATATTTCTTCAATGATACTTTTTTAACAGATGCTTTGCCTGCTTTCCTGCAAAGTGCGTGGGATTTGGAATGGTTGAAGAGGACATTTAGGTACGATATCACTAACTCTACCTATCTTTTATAATTCCATTTATTTTAGTTTCCATTTCATTTATTGTGCTGAAATTATAAAAATATTGATGATTTCTATATTTTGTGTACATATAGCATCTTGGAATAGTCGTTAACTGTTTATGAATGGGAAATTAAGGTAGTTATCTGTCGTTCATAGGAGATGAAAAAGAGGAATTAAGGGTACACAGATTGATTTTAGGTGCGGGTCCTGAATAATATACTAGCGTTACAAAAGTTGCTTTTTCAAGCAGTCACTAGTGAGCTTCCATTTGCTCAGATTTAGGCAGTCAAATCAAGCTAAATTTCTAATACATATATACATATAAATATACATATACACACACACACACAGTATCATCTCTCTCTCTCTCTCTCTCTCTCTCTCTCTCTCTCCCCCCCCCCCCCCCACACACACACACACATACACATATCAAGTATGTTATATGTCTAGTTGCCAATTGAAAATATCAAATATCTTTTAAGTTTTATTTGAAACAATGATGTTAGATTTAAAAGATGAAATCTTTCTAGTTCTTATTTGAATTTCTAATGGTTAGGTAAACAAGTAGTTTTTTTTTTTGGCCCCCTGGGGGGGGAGGGGGAACGGTTGGTCTTAGTCAAGGACTATTTTTAGTAATTATTATATTGGAGAATTATTTACAAGAGCAACATAGCACACTGGCGCAGAAGATTACTCTTTTCTTATCCCCCGCCCCCACCCCCCCCCCCCCCAGGGGGGAGTGTACTAGGAAACCTTAGGAGAAGCATTTCCATTCTTGAAGATTTTTTTTTTTGGGGTGGAATTTGGCAGATGATTTGAATTTTTTAAATTCAATTCAGAGGTAGAGCTATTCAAATTTGGTCATTAAATCGCATGTTACAAATTATTTTAGATGGCTTAAATTTTGCAGGCTGATTCCAATCTTGTATTCGATGACCTCGCAGGTCTCCGGGATTACTTGACCGTGTTTCCAATCTTGAGTGACTTTATTCTGAATTTTATTTAAATATTTTTCATGTCTTGTAAGATCTAATGTTGTTCCCACAAATTCCAATTTGAGAATAAATGCTACTAATGTTCTATAAAGTCCAATTTATTTCCAAACAAATTCCAATTCTCTCAAAAAATCAAACAGCAGCAGCAGATGTTCCACATCATTCGTGTTTGTGAAGTGATAACTGCCTAGTAATGCGCACATAAAGCATATGTTAATGCCTGTTTATGTGCACATAACTAAAAGGTTTTCTCTTTTGTTGTTACATTTTTCCTATGACGAGAAGGCATATGCTTCTTGTGGATTAAATTAACGACTCTACCAGTAGACCTTGGGCAATCATATAACTATCATATAACTCCTGCAAAGGTGTAAGAAGTAACGTGGAAAACACCTATTATCACTGTCATATAACTCCTGCCGAGCATTCCATTCCCCCCGCCCCTCCCCCTCCTTTTCTTTTGGTTAGAAAAAGGATGGTGGAGATGCTCAACCTTTATCCTTTCTCTCCATAGATTTATTTCTTTCATCTACCTTTAGTCATTTCGACATGCCTATCTCCAGGGAAGCTTTGCTTGCAAGAAACCAATATATTCCACCATTATCCATCTAATTTCTCTTCTTGTGTTTATAGTAGTTTTTTGGGCACAATGTGTGTATAGTCAGAAGTTAAGACATCCTAATTTGACTCTCATTCTGTTTCTTTTCCTTTTTTTTTTTTTTGGTAAACTCTCTCTCTTGAACCACTAAGAAAGAAAAAAAGTTACAAAGTCAACGGTCCCTATTTCTGTGCACTGGTATAGGGCGTCCTCATTAAAGGTATAAATGAGTCAAATTGTAGCTCAAATATTACCATTCTCGAGTTGGACCGGACTCCACCCGTAAATAGCTGTGCGAACTCACAAGCTCTACACATTTGTGTACAAGTTCCTGAACTATACTTAATTTTCAAAGAAAGGTCCCTAGCCAAAGCAGGTGACTGACGACCATCCAATACCTAAAGCTACCGCTTGGTGACAATTTTCACTTCAAATTATATCCTCGGATTCGTTATTTTACATAAATTATAGATTTGAACGTGAATTTGAATGAAAATAATTCAAATTGCCAGATCAAAAAAAAAAAAAAAAAAAAGATGTGGTTGTAGTGAGATTGACCGTCAGTCAAATCACTTCCGAATGAGATAATGTCAACTCCAAAATGATCGAGTAAACACGTAGAACATGTTTTGATCAATAATCAATCTAAAACTAAATAAAAAAAAGAAGAAGCAGAAACCAAATCTTCAAATCATGAATTTTATTTCGATAAAAAAACACAACAAAACACTCTAGAAATTACATCAGAAAGTTTCTGTGTCTATGTATGTTTTTTATTGTGTGTGTGCATGTGTGGCTTTCTGGTGTGTTTTGTTGCCTAGGTGTTCCCATTTAGGTTGAGTGAAAATTTTCTCATTAGTACTTATGAGGTTAGTTAATTTCGTTTATCAGTGACTTTTAGTGTGCATTTAACTTTAATCTAATTTCGAATCTAACATTTATTGATAATTAAAAAAAAAAAAAAAGCACAGATGTGAAATATTGAAACCCGGCTACTTGGGCTACTAGTTGGGATAGCTATGTTTAATTTTTGGACCAGTAGGCTGTGTCCAGCCCAGCATTCCAACACTAGCTTGGGCCCAAATTAGACAGTCGAAATTGCTGGGAGAAGGCCTTGTGGGGCAAGCATCATTATGCTGTTCCAACAGGAGAATTATGGAAACTAAAGTCTGATCTTTTATTAATATATACTAATTTGAAATTCCTCTTCTTTCTCAAAAAAGAAAAAAAATGAAATTCCTCTTTATTGTACTAGGAATTTGTTTTGTTTCTGTTCTTTCCTGGAAGGAATGCGTGGGATGCTTTACTTGATGATGAGAAAGAACTAGATTCTTGTCTTCATTATATTTGGTTCAAGAAAGTTACTAGAGCATGCTTGATTGACGGGAAAGAAAAGACATTCTAACTACCCCTTTGTTTATTATGTAGTTTAGTTATCCGTGATAGAAGGAAAGAAATGAAATTCATCTTGTTTCATAGTCAAACTCTAGCACTTCTACTACTCATCTTTTGGAAAGATGAGGAAAATGTCGGTCAGGCCATTTGCTTTATTTTCTCACCTTTCGTTATCTTCAGCTACCGACCAAAAGAAAAGCAACTGATGAACTAAGAAAATTCAACTGAAGGGCTAGAATAATTTTTTTTTTTACCATTTTGTCGATTTCCATTTGATTTTCTGAATCAAACTTATGGATGGGCTTATGCGTAGTCTTAATGTGGATTGAATACTTGAAAAGATAATTCTTTGCATTTTTTTTTTTGATGATTGCTTACTTGCAAATTTAGGGAGTATGCCAAGTTATCATTTGTGTTGAAAATTTTGACTCATTTTACATCTTTTATGTTAAAAACTTTTAACTCATTAGGCAAAAGCCAAAAAGTGACCCCAACCCCATTGCAAAGAAAACCATCAGGAAGGATAGATGCAATTTCCAATTTTCACAATAATGAATTTGTTAAACTTGAATATGATGTTTTGCCTTTTGCATTTGTTTTTCATGATAAATAAGATAAGACGAGCGATTATACGTTCTATGATTGTGTCACGATTCGAACCTAAAGGTCATGACCGGCAAGTAGCTCGAGGTGGAATAAACCGCCACAAACCACGTAAGCCTTAACTTTCCTCTAAATTCTACCGAAATTTCGGTAACATCTCCTCTGTATTTGGACCTTTTCCAAAAATTTAAAAATACCTGCACAAAATTTCAGCCAACCCAAGGATTTCCAATACATTCACAATACACTATATCGTCTCATTCACAAATTTTACACCATATTTCCCATAGGTTTATAACCTACTAACACAAGTAATCAATCATCTAAATAATCTAGTATCAATCACTCATTTCAATCATAAAAAGATATGCCCATAAGAACTTCGTATATCTATATATAAACATCCCAAGATTCAAATTCACAACCAACGGAGCAGCTAATCCAAAAATATTATTTACAAAACCAAACTATTCATATACCATATTGTCACAATTTCAAAATAATAACCTTGTCCTATACCCGGATAAACAAAAATAACCGGGTGGTACCTTCAAATTGAGTGGCTATGCAATTCTCCCTCTGATTCTACTCTTGCACTATCTACAGACACTGAAAAATATTGAGGGGTGAGTTTTTCCACACTCAGTAAGCATAATACATATTATAAACTATTGTAAACAATTTCTTTAAAATCACCACTTTTGGTATAAAATCTGTATAGTCATCACATATGGCATAAAACAATTAATAAAACCACATTCTTGGTCTCATAAATAACTTTGATTATTTCTCGAAGTCACAACTATGCAGAACCTACTATCCCCTGAAGGGTAACTATCCCGCGAAGGGTACTCTGTCCCCGAAGGGCTATCCCCCGAAGGGTATCTGTCTCTGTTCCCCGAAGGGTAATCTGTCCCCGAAGGGCTATCCCTCGAAGGGTATACTATCCCGCGAAGGGAGGGAATCACTGCGGACATTCCCTAGCCGGCATATACTAGGTGCACCCAGACTAACAATAACCCTGTTAGTTTTAGTTAGTTCTGCATAGAGTTACTTTCAAATCATTTTCACAATTAAATTCTTTCAACTTTATTTGACAAAAATCATTGTCACAAACAATCATTCACTTTCTCATTCTTTAATGTTAAAACTTTAACAATATATAAAAACATACTTTGAAAAAAAACGTCAAATGTATTATCTTATACACTCAACGTAAATCATTCACCTTTAAATGCTTTGCAAGCTCATTTAAACTTTCATGTACAAAATAAACCACTTTGTATGCATTTTCTCAACGTGCATCCATTTATCAACATATATGTATGTCAATCTCAATTTATACATATAGCATACTTTAAAATATTCACAAAATGCTTTGCAAGCAATATATAGTACTAGTGATTCATAATATGTATTACACTTACTCAAATAAGCTATGTACCAAAAATCTCGGAGTAGACTTTCCCTCTTAGGCGGCTTCCTCCGCCACGTGCTCTCTTGAATCTATTATATAACATAACGATCAAAATTAACAACTAAAAATACATTAGAAAAAATAATACTCTAACTTTAATCTAGCCCCAAGGCTTAACTCAATCACTTACCCATCTTACATGGCCTAAACTATAATCAAATCTCAACTTTAATTTCCCAAATCAACTTTTTCCTCTTCTAATTGGGTAATCTACACCATAACAAGGACTATTAACTCTAAATAATATAAAGAAATTCTTTTTCCCCAATTTCTTAAAATTTCATAAACCCTAAAATTCCATCTACTCAATTTCTATTCCATGCATGCTATCAATTCCACAAAAAATATCATATACTTCATCATAACTTATTTAATAAACAAGATTCAAGCATAAAATTACCTTATTTAGCTTAATCAAAATTTTCCCTTTTCTTCCCTATTTCTCTCTCTCTCTCTCTCTCTCTCTCTCTCTCTCCTCTTGCTGGCCGGACTTGTTGCCGGCGTCCGGTGGCCGATCGAAGTTGGGTGGGTGGCCGGACTTTCCCTCTTTCTTCCTCCCCTTTCTTCTTCTTCTTCTCTCTCTTTTTTTTTTCTTTCTTTCTCGCTGTTTCTCTTCTATTTTGCAGAAGTTTCTGCTTGCTTCTTTTGGAAAAAAATCCCACCGACAGTTGCTTTTTCTTTTCCTTTGTTTCTATTTTTTTTTTAACTATGGCCAAATGACCTTTTTACCCCTCACTTATATTGGGTATTACAGATTGACAGCTAGATTCAACTGAAAATCTGAAAATTTGAGTATAAATGGCAGAGCAACGAGGAGTTTTTTTTTTTTTTTAAGGAAAGAAAAGAAATTTAAAGTTAACATGCCAAAAGTCAATAGAAAATCAATGGCAATATCCATAAGCTATAGTACCCTAAATACAAGTGATAATTAATTCCCAAATTATATTGTTTTTAGTTTCAAAACTAGTTTGACAATTCTAATTCAGCAAACATATTTGTTTAATTTCTAATTGAACTGGTATTTTCTCCTTTTAAACAAACGAGACTCTTGAAAAATTCAATCAACTTTGATTTCTGGAGTATTTTCTTTGTGAATTGTTCTATATCAATTTTTTTTACTCAACTTGGTGGTATCTTTAAGGTGATTTGCCCAAAATTCCTATAGCATAACTCTAATTAGGTATAAATAACTACTTTAAAGAAAGTATTGTATCATAATTTATTATATCCTAGAAGGTAATTTGTCTAACTGCAATTGCAAACTCTTTAAATTAGGACAAATACCACATTGAACAAAGTATAAATAACATTTCAAAATTTGTCATATATTCTTTGGTCAAATTGGAACCCTTGATGTGCATCCATTCCACTTGCAGGGTTTTCCTATTTATAGATGTATTTGTGTGTCTTTGTTCCCTCTTAATTCGAACTGACAATCCATATATGATATGTGCAAAATTGAAAGCCATGACTGCCTTCAATTCAAAAAATCTATTACTGAAAAGGAAAGTTCAAGGGACAAAGCTGTTGGATGTTTCTAGCCTTTTGTGATTTGTTAGTCAATGTACTGCTATATCACACTAGACAAAAATTCGATTAGGCTTCTTAAAATCTTTCAGTTCAGAGTATTTGTTCACTTCAATACTCGACAATCATTTCTTAAAATTCTTTTAATTATATTGATAAGTGATATCTTAAAAGTACCACTAATGTCCCATATACAGTATCTAAGATAACGAAGACAAAAAAAAAATTCCCAATCAATTCATTTAGGTTTGCTTAAGCTAATTCGTCCTCACAGGTCTAATTAACGTTATGTAAGGAGATCTAAAGTTATAATTCAGATGATTGCTTATATTTTAGGTATCTCGATCGTATTTTTACTTTATACAAACTAAAGAGATAATAATACTCTAATCAATTCAATCAGACATTAAACTCTAGCTCATTGATGCTTGTCATTTAATTGCTCATTGATTCTCATCACGGTATTGATGTTAAAAAATTTGCCAACTAATAGAATCATTCTTGCATAGTTTAATATGACTATTACGTTCATATTTAGATAAGTCAGATAATTATTAAAATGTAAATATAAAATAATAATTTTTTATAAATAATACTCAATTGTCAATTTAAAAAAATAGTACACTAATTCTCATGTGAGTTGAAGACAAAAAAACGAGAGTATTCTATTACAGTATTCCTACACTTTTTTTTTTTTTTTTTTTTTTGAGATAACGGTATTCCTATACTAAATAAAAGAATTAAGTGCATTTCTCACCTCCCATGCACTCTGAGCAGCAGGAGTCAAGTCAATATCTATCTCGCACAAGAAGAGAATTTAGGATGCTTCGCGTAAGAATACTGTAACGCGGCTTCAATGCTGGTTGTGTCTCACTTAAAAAATCATTATTTGTTCTATTTCTGATCTATAAATCAATAGTCTCCCCCGTTCTTCCTTTCTCACCTCACAGCAACACACCCGCCACCATCACTCTCCTCCCTCGTTCTCTTCTCGCTCCAGGTCCGCCGACGCAACTCCGTCTTTCTCTTCCCTCCACCACCACCTTCCTCTTCCTTTCTCTCCTCAACCGCGACCACCCATCCTCTCTGCCTCTCCCTGCTCTGTCTAGGCCGAATCACTCTGCCCCAAATTACCTATCTCTTTCCCTCTTTCTTTCCTTCTTTTCTTCTACTCTCCTCCATAACCGAAGCATCTCCTTTCTTCTTCTTTCTTTTCACACCGCTACTTTCTCTTTTCACCCACCGAAGCCACCTCTACCCAGCTTACTCTCTTTCTGTTTCCCTTCTTCTGTCCTCTAGCTACCATTACCGATTACACTACAAATCACTCAGCACAAACTATCGAGCACTGACATCTCATTCAACCTTTCCTTCTCAGTTAATTCCCTACACCAGCACACGAGCACCTATAGTCTCTCTCTCTCTCTCTCTCTCTCTCTCTCTCTCTCTCTCTCTCTCTCTTGCTTTTTTAGATCAAGTCTAGAATGGGAAACAAGGTTACTATACTTAGAAAATAGGACTTCGTACAACATAGAAATCAAGATGTGGGTTGATCCCTCCAGACCTGATCAGTTCAAGAAAGTTGTTAGGATCAAACCAGGTAGATCCGTAAGACTAAAGGCCACGACTTTCAGTATTGATGATCAGTGTGGCCTTGAACAAAATGTATTGTTGATGGTGTATGCAAATGGAGGTTGGACAGGTACATACTTCCTTCCTCTCCAGATGTTCGCTTATGCGAAAGTCTCCTGCGACAGAAACCAACATGGTCAAGTCATCCTTCGAGCCAAAAGAGCATACTCCAACTTCTTCAGACACAAGTACTTCTAATCTATCTCATGATTCTCATGTGAAGCTATTTTTGATACTAGTATTGTTTGTCTGCCTGTTCTTAATAGTTTTTTTAATCTGATTTTAGCTTTTGACTGTGTAAAAAATTTATTTTAGTGACTCAACTTGATTTTTTTTACTATAGTTTTAAAATTTTTAAGTTAAAATCAGGAGACTTTTTGAAAATTAATTTTTATAAAAAATCTGAAGTTATTAATAACAAGTCCTAAGCTTTGGTGGATTATTAGTCAAGCGACTTATTTTGTTATTATTATTTGTAATAAATATGTAAAATTCTCAAAGAAAAATAAACAATGGGTAAAAATATCATGTTCCAAAAATTCGTATTTTTTGGATTTTCTTATAGGTTTTGACCTTTTATCATATTGCTTTCAATGATTCTTTTTTAACAGATGTTTTAGCCTTCTTTCCTGCAAAGTGCGTGGGACTTGGAATGGATGAAGAGGACATTTAGGTACGATATCACTAACTCTACCAAGTCGTTTTATAATTCCATCTCTTTAAGTTTCCGTTCATTTTAATGGTAGTGTAAATATTACGCTGAAATGATAAAAATATTGATGATTTCTAGATTTTGTGTACATACTAGCATTTTGGAATAGTCGTTAACTGTTTACGATTTGGGAAAGTAATAAGGTAGATATCTGTTCGTTCAAGGAGATGAAAAGAGGAAGTAGGGGTAGGTGCGGGTCATGAATAATATACTAAGTATTACAAAAGTTGCTTTTTTAAGCAGTGGCTATGAACTTCCGCTTGCTCAGATTTAGGCAGTCAAATTAATCTAAGTTTCTAATACATATGCATATGCATATACATATACACATACACCCACACATACATAGATATCTCTCTCTCTCTCTCTCTCTCTCTCTCTCTCTCTCTATACACACACACACATACACATTTAAGTATGTTGTATGTCCTGTTGCCAATTGAAAATATCAAATATATTTTAAGTGTTATTTGAAGCTATGATGGATAGATTTAAAAGATGAAATGTTTTTAGTTTTTATTTGAACTTCTAATGGTTAGGTAAACAAACAGGTAAGGTAAGGAGGGGGAGGGAGGTCTACGATTCATCTTAGTGGAGGACTATTTTTAGTAATTACTATATTAGAGAATTATTTACAAGAGCAACATTTCATAGTACAGAAGATTATTCTTTTCTTATTTTTTCCTCGAATGTACAATGAAATGAAACCTAGGAGAAGTATTTCCATTCTTGAAGATTTTTTTTTTTTTTTGGGTGGAATTTTGCAGATGGTTGAATTTTGTAAACTTAATTCAGAGGTAGAGCTATTCAAATTTAGTCATTAAATCACGTTACAAATTATTTTAGATGGCTTAAATTTTGCAGGCTGATTCCAATCTTGTATTCGATGACCTTGCAGGTCTCTGGGATTACTTGACCGTGTTTGTTTTACTAAGGCTGTGGGCAGTCTCTTGTCCATTTATGTGCATATAAGTGAAGGTTTTCTCTTTTGTTGTTTACATTTTTCCTATGATGAGAAGGGATATTCTTGTTGGGGATTAAATTAACGAAGCCTACCAATCAAACTTGACGCCAATCAAAATCAAATGTACTGACTTTCGCCTATGTACACTCTAATTACGAGCCTACCAGCAGACCTTGGGGCCAATCAAATGTATGACTTTTTCCTAATCACAATCAAATGTATGAATTTTGCGAAATTATAAAGGTTGATTATGACTGGAAAAATCGTAAATTTGATAGGTCTGCTGGTAATCAAATGTATGACTTTCCCTAGTTACAATCAAATGTATGATTTTCGAAATTCATATATTTGATTTTGATTGGCAAAAGTCATACATTTGATTGGCCCCAAGGTCTGCTAGTAGGCTCGTAATTAGGGTATACTCAATAATTTTATTGGCGAAAGTCACCAAACTGCGACTCTCTGCTTGGTTTCCTTCAGGATATGTAAATTGTACCTGGATGCTCTGAAAAAAGTGATAGAACTTTGGTGTTCTTGAAATAGCACCCTGCGCTACCTGTTATGCGATCCTTGCTATGATCTACCTGTCCAAACATGCCTGCCAGTTAAGGACCTCTGGAAGAAATAGTATTTTGTTCAGTTCGACGGTTCTTGGAAGCAGTTCTCGAGTATGACCAGGAGGGTCGAAGCAGTACTAGAATTGGCAATGTCTCTTTAATGAATCAGTGTCAGTTAATTAAGTGCTAGGATTGTGTGCTGGTTTGCTAGTGTGGTAGGTATGCAAATATGTTTGTTGCTGACTTCGGTAGTTTGCGTATGTGAACGGTGTGTTAGTATGAATGTTACTATCTTGAATGGTTTGTGATTCCCTTTAGTTACATGTAGTAACTACGTGTGCTGTAAGTTTGTGACTGTTTTGGAATGAATATATGATCTTCATTTCTCACTAAAAAAAGATCATGGTTGGAACATGTAGGTTCTGTGAATATTTTGTTTATCTGATGATTCTGTGTATTACTTGGTGTGGACGGAAGTTTCCTACCAAAATCATTGTACTTGGTCAAAAATGGCATTAAGTTTTTTATTTTCTTGCGAGAAATTATAGTGTCCTCAATACTGAGAGGCCCCAAATTTGTGAAGTAACGTGAAAAGCACCTATTATCGCGGGAAATATTTAGATAGATTCAAAATTTGATGGATTTGTAAATTCAACAGTAAAGATTGAGTTACTGGAATTTAGAGAATCTCTGCCGTTGAATTCACAAGCTCCACGTAATTAATTTACCTATTATAACTATCATCACTATCATGTGACTGTTGCAAAGTTCCCGTCTCTCCCCCCCCCCCCCCCAATAACAAAAAAAAAAAAAAAAAAAAACACCCCCTGCGTCCGTTGGTAAGAAACAGTGGTGGAGATACTAAACCTTTATCTTTTCTCTCCATTGATTTATTTCTTTCATCTACCTTTAGTCACTTCGACATAAAGATTTCCAAGGAAGCTTTGCTTGCAAAAAACCAATATATTCCACCATTATTCATCAATTTTTTTTTTTTTTTTTATATAGTAGTTTTGTGGGGGACAACGTGTGTGTAGTCAAAAGTTGAGACATCCTAATTTGACGCTCATTCTATTTCTTTTCCTTCTTTAATTTTTTGGTAAACTTTAAATTCTCTCTAGAACCGTTAAGAAAGAAAAAAAAGTTACAAAATCAACCGTACTTCTTATTTCTGTGTACTAACATAACCCGTTCTCATCGAGGGTATAAATGAGTCTGATTGTAGCTCAAATACTACCATTTTTTAGTTCGACCAGACTCAACTCCTAAATAGCTGTACGAACTCAGAAATTCTACACATTTGTGTACAAGTTCATGAAATATACTTAATTTTCAAAGAAAGGTCTCTAGCCAAAGCAGGTGACTGACCACCATGAAATACCCAAAGCTGCCGCCCTGCGACAATTTTCGCTTCAAATTATATCTTCGGACACGTTATTTCACGTAAAATTATGGATTTGGGCTTGAATTTGATTAAAAATAGTTCAGTTTGCCGGATCTAAAGGAAAAAGATGTGGTTGTAGTGACATCGACCGTCATCCAAATCACTTCCGAATAAGATAATTTCTACACCAAGATGATTGAGTAAACACTATAGAAATTACATCGGAAAGTTTGTGTGCCTATGTATGTTTCTGGTTGAGTGAGTGTGCATGTGTGGCTTTCTGATTGTGTGTGCGTGTGTTGGTGCATAAGGCAAAGAGAGCAAGAGAACTTTGGTACTTTCATAGGAAGAATTGAAATCAGCTGAAAAGATAAAGGGAAGATATTTTAGAATTTTTATATTTATATGTTTATTTCAAATTAATAGAATTTGATGAATTTACCCTCTAAAAGGAAAGCTTAAAGATGCAATTGGTCTAAAGAATATAAATTTTTTAATAATTTTAAATATATAAAAAATAAATAATATAAGGGTTTGAATAGCTCAATAATTTTTTGAGCGAAAAACTTATACACTCGAAATCAACTTGATAATTGGATCAAGCAGCTCCAGCTTTGAGTCGAGCTTCTAATCCGAATTGTTTGTGAGCTACTCATAAGAAGCTTGATTTATTGCCACCTTTAGTCTTTGCAATAGTTCAATCCTTTCTACAAATTTCCACAACAATTAAAAATATGATTCTTTGAAAAGAGATATTCTCATATAAATAATATTATCCAGAAGATGATTATCAAGAAACTCCACAAAAATT
Organism: Mitragyna speciosa; assembly: GCA_024721245.1. NCBI lineage: Eukaryota > Viridiplantae > Streptophyta > Magnoliopsida > Gentianales > Rubiaceae > Mitragyna > Mitragyna speciosa. Next base: position 7,344,037 of record CM045557.1, read on the forward strand.
TGTACCTATAATTCAACTATATCAAGAATACAAATATGTCGGTTAGAAAATAATTGAAAAAGAAAATGTTAATATACTCAAAATAGTACGGTAACAGAAATAAATGTAACTTCCACTATAGCATCTGCTTAATCTCAATTTGATTGCTTAAATTCAAGTACGGGGCATTTTTTGCTCTCTAACGGTTTTGGTTAAGTATTCATAAAAACAAATATAATGAAACATATCATTCGTACTGCTTTATGATGAAACATATCACTAGAAAAGTTTCTAATGATGTTAAATTTTTTAGTCATTTCCATTTACCAGTATAATCACTGAGGTCAAATATAGATTAATAGATAAAATAAAATAAATATATTATACAAAATAAAGAAAAGAAACTTTCTAAAAGACAATAAATATCACAAAAATATTGTATGTTTTTCTTTTATAAACTTAAGATTCAAGGGCGAATAATAAGCCTTGAAAAAAAAATTAATGAACCAGGATATATACCTTAGGGATAGTCACTTTTTACCCTTATACTTCTGAAATATACATTATGCGTACCCTCCGTCTAACACTATTTTTTTTATTTTAGTGGTGCAAAAAATTTAAACATTTTAGTACTTCAAATACAATCGTTTAATTATGCATCAAATGTTAATCCACTCGCTATATTTGCCCAAAAGATATTCATATGCTATATCTAGGAAACAATTACTTTTCGTAGTGCTATATATATTTCAAAAATCATACACAAAATTAATTGATATATCTATTTAAGTTAATTACATGAACTGCAGGTTTCGCATATCATAATTATAATGCATATTCTAGAATGCATTAAATCCTTACTAAATACCTGGTATATTTCTTTCGCATTATCACATTAAATGTAAAGCAAAATTTTCAAGGATTTGTTTACTTAATAATTCCAAAAGTCCAGTACCTTGATATTACTTCAATTGTATCAACTACGTCAAAAAAATATTTATAATTCCGTTTTTAATCTAGACAATAATATTATAGGAAAATAGATGCGCTTCTTGCTTCGTCAACACGTGTCCAATCAACGAAAATTAAGAAAAAAAGGAATAAGGGTTTTCTTGAAGAGTCAGTCCTTTTTTTTTTTTTTTTTAATTCTCAATACAATGTCAGCTTCTACTAATTTACATATCATATGCAATAAGTGTATCGATTTTTCGTGTACTAGAGGAGCACGTTTATTCGAATTCATTCATTATTGACTCCTAAAGATGTTCTTGTAATTAAAACATAATTCATGATTATTTTTGTCATTTTGCTCTTTTTTCTCATAGAGTTACTATTTTTAACTCTTGAATAGTCTTCTGAGGGGTAAAGTGTATATTTATGAAGTAGAGGGGGTAAAGTGTCATTAACCCTTAAAATAAGTGCTCATTTTTTATTACTATCTTAAAAATGTTTCATATTTTCTTTAATATTTTTTCTTTTTTATGCAATTTCTTTTATAGTTGGTCTAAATTCTAATTGCTCCATTTTTCATTAAAATAAGTATCTTAAATAGAATATATGCTAAAGAAATAGTATTATAAAAAATCTTGTCCAAAAAGAAAAAAAATGTAAGCATGAATATATGTTGTGTAACACCCCATATCATAATCCAGATTATCTACTCGGTTGTGTCGGATTCTAGAAATGGCTCATATGGGATCTAGAGATGGCTCATGTCCTTAGGTCGATAACTTAGTTCCTTCACTTCCTTGCATAGTAACGGCCCAATACCATAGGCCTAGTCTTATACAGTGCAGAGACCACACGAGATTCACTTTGATACCATTTGTAACGCCTTAGGTTTGGCTTGGCCCAATAACTTTTGAGCGCAAACCACGGCCTCAAAATACTTAAGCCAAATTATTAGTAGCTCATAGCTTAGGACATTATATACTAAACAATTTTCATACTTCCCACCAATGTGGAACTTTTAACGGGTATCACATGTTGTTAAAGCCTTTAAGGGTACATTGATCCCTTTTTAAGTTTGCCAGGCTTGTAAAGTGTCAATTATTCAACTAAAACCGCTGGGAGGCTTAGATACCCAATTTTTAAACTTCAGGGGGCCAATTAAAATTACAAAAAACTCTGAGGTACAAAGGGAGAATCACCTAATATTCACGAGCCAATTTCCAAAATACACAGAAGTATGGAGGCAAACTTCTATTTACATTGTTTCACATCTCAATGTCGGCACTGTTGCAAGGAAGCTGGAGTGGGTGGTGGTGGCGGCTGCTGGACCACTTGTGCTGTTCGGATTTTAGGTGTACTGGGTTGGCGTAGAGGGCTGGGAGAGACTGAAAGGCATGTGATCCTAAGTACTTTGTAGAATTCATGGAGGCATCTAGTGTAGTGACAAAATTAGAAACAAAGTAAAACTTCTTTGCACATCAAACTATGAAAATAATCTTGTCAAATCTTCTTTTAGCCATCTCCCAAATATTCAAGCTGTATTGAAGTCATCAAGTGCAGTTAGTGAAGTGCAGGGTAATGCATAAAGGGAACTCTCTTCTAGATATAAAACCACAAATTAACTAGGTTCAATCATCTGCTTACCATATACGTATTTCAAATAACAAGCTATACAACAAAAATTCACACTTAATCTGAAACTTGTACACCAAAACTAGTGATAGTAAAGATTAAAAACCTAGTATTCTTATGGGGGACAAAAATGTCTTCAACCTAATGCATCAATACTACATACTAATAAAGAATGCATACTTGTGAGTGCAGTTTACAAACCAAGCTTTCTTGCACGTCTCAAGTCTTTAATCTGATACATCAATACAAACCAAGCTTTCTTGCACTGTTTAAGTCTTCGATCTGATACATCAATAATGTCCAAAATAAAGAATGCATACCAGTACCCAAGACAGATAACTTGAACTAGTTTTGGACAGGATTAAAATCAATTAAGTCCAGGAGCCTAAACAAGATGTCGAAATAAGAATCGGATCTGATAAAGACCGGATTTGGTAAAAACCATAGAAGCTTCAATTTAACATTTGGGAGGGAACTTCTTCACCTCCTGGCCCATGACACCATGAAAGAAATATGTATTATGGAACAGAACTATAATATTATGCAAGTCATCATAAAACTTTCCACCATCAAGTGCTTCTATTTACTCTCAATCTGGAAAACAACATCGGAGTTAGAATTTAGAGAACATAGGAGCTAAAAATTGTAAAAAAATTACATTCATTGCACATCCTCCACCTCACAAATGAAATTCAAGAGAATGCAGCTTAAAATTTTTGGTAAATTACTATTAACCCCCTTGTAGTATGGCCTTCGACCACATAACTCCATATGATTTCAATATAACCACATAACTCCTTTATAATTTTATAAAATATAGAAAATGGATGGAATATTCTGCACTAGGCATGTTTAATTCACTTACTGTTACAGAATGTTCCACATCAACAAAAGGAAATTTGGAATATTTTGGAAATATTCCTTGACGGTACTTTAATTCTGTCTATTTTTCACATTTCATAAAACCACAGGTGAGTTATGTTGTCATATTGAAACCATAGAGCGGTAATGTGGTCGAAAGCAATATCACAGGAGGGTTAATAGTAATTCACCCTAAAAATTTTTAACATGCCTCCAAATGAGGCAGTGAGGAGAAGCTTTTTTTGTAATTATGGTGACCAAATTTGGACAAGGCTAAATAGGAAGGCCGATGTGGACACCGAATTCATCTACAACACAAAGAAAATGAGAAACAAGTAAGGGCTTCTCCCCCATGTATTTTCTATGCTTAAGTTAGTAAAAATTCGAAATAGGTAAAAGAATGAAAGAGCTTAGGAGGCTTATATATTAAAGGACAACATCCCTTTATGATTCGAATGAAGGGCGTTTATGCCTGAAAGGAAGAGAGAGAAGCTGACAAGACTGTTGCTGTTGCTGTAGTTTGAAGGTCTAGGTCAGGTAGTTCTGCGGTGACAAGAGTAGGCCTGACTTTTGATACAGTTGACACTTGTCACATCAATCATATCTGGTTAATCTCAGGATTAATGTTTAGCAATCTTTTCAAAAGTTCAATAGCTATGAACTTGCCTTCAAGTCATTCAGAATTTCCCAAAGTGACGTATAGGCCGACGTGTAATTGAGGTCCAACTGATTATGGCCTCCACAATAATCTCCTTGTGAAATCACGTACTAGTTGACCATGTGATAAAATTACGTGGAACTCTAGATGCAAGACAATTACCTAAATTGAAAACATACAGAAATGTATAACTCAAAACTTCCTCTTGACCTGAAGCTGTCTTCATTGCATCTCTTGCCTGTAACACTCTCCGAGCCAATCAAAATTGAATCAATTGATTTATTTCAACTGATATTTGATAAATTCTTGAATGAATTCATGTTTTTTTTTTTTATAAATACAGCAGTTAGTTGGTTAAGTAGACAAATGCACTTAATCTATTGGGCAAAATGGAAGCGAAATAGGATAAATCAATAACGCAATAAAAACAATGAACATGAGATTTACGTGGTTCAGTCGTAAGACCTACATCCACGAGCAGATCAAGAGAGAAAATTTCACTATGAGTAAGAACAATGAAGTACAAAGTAAAGTTTTCTAAAAATTTCCCTCACAACTCATAATAGGTATTCTCTATAATCAACCTCTCTCTTTTTCCTCCTCAATAAAAAAGAACTAAACAAAACCCTTTTATATAATTTAATGGGTCGGGCTCCAAATAATGAGGAAAGCCAATCAAATCTCCCCCTCCGAATTATTTGGAGGACATCACCATCCCGACTATCAAGCAACAAGTTTCAAACTTCTCCCTTGAAAGAACCTTCGTCAGTATATCAGAGCCATTTTCATTTGTGTGAATTTTCTTAAGTTCTAACAACTTAGAACTCAAAACATCTCTAATCCAATAATATTTGACATCAATATGTTTTGACCTTGAATGAAACTGAGAGTCCTTACCAAAGTAGAAGGCACTCTGACTGTCACAAAATAGTTGATATCTCTCTTGAACAAAGCCAAGCTCCTGAATGAATTTTTTCATCCACATCAACTCTTTGCATGCTTCAGTGATTGCAATAAATTCTGCCTAAGTGGTAGAAAGAGCAACACACTTCTGCAACTTAGACTGCCAAGACACAGCTCCCCCTACATAGGTGATAACATAACCTGAAGTGAATCTACGAGTATCAACATCCCCAACTATATCAGAATCAGTATAGCCAACCAAAATAGGATCATCATCTCCAAGACAAAGTTTCAAATCTGAACTGCCTTTAAGATACCTCATAATTCACTTAACAGTTTCCAATGTTGTCTTCTAGGATTTGAAAGAAAATGACTTACTACACCAATTGCATAAGCTATGTCTGGCCTCGTACACACCATAGCATACATCAAACTTCCCACTGCTGAAGAATAAGGAACCTTCTCCATTTCCTTCTTGGATGCATCAGTAGTAGGACACTGTTGAACACTCAACTTGAAATGAGTAGCAAGAGGAGTACTTACTGACTTAGTATTATCCATGCTAAACCTCTTAAGCACCTTGCCAATGTACTTCTCTTGAGACAAATAAAACCTCCTAGCAGCTCTGTCTCGAGAGATTTCTACGCCCAAAATCTATTTGGCTGGACCCAAATCTTTCATAGCAAAAGACTTACTCAGTTGTCTCTTCAACTCATTGATCTTTGAAACATTCCTGCCAACAATCAACATGTCATCAATATAAAGCAACAAAATAATAAAGTCATCATTAGAGAATCTCTGCACAAAAATACAGTGATTTGAAGTAGTCTTCTTGAATCTTTGCTTCCCCATAACAGACTCAAATTTCTTATACCACTGCCTAAGCGCTTGCTTTAAGCCATACACACTTTTCTTCAACTTGCAAACACAATTCTCTTTTCCTTTCACTTCAAAAACCCTCTGGTTGCTCTATGTAGATTTTCTCTGCTAACTTACCATGAAGAAAAGCAGTTTTAACATCCATCTGCTCAATTTTCAAATTAAGACTAGCTGCTAAGCCAAAAACTACCTGAATAGAAGACATTTTGACAACAGGAGCAAAGATTTCATCAATCAAAATCGACTCCTTTTCTCTGACTGTATCCCTTAACAATCAATTTACCTTTATACCTCAAGTGTGAACAGGATTCATTTTTTTTTATGCGAAAGACCTATCTATTTTTTAAAACTTTCTTGCCTTTAGGAAGTGCTACCAACTCAAAAGTGTTATTTTCATGCAAAAACTTCATCTCGTCATGCATAGCATCAAGCCGCTCTTTCTTGTGCTCATCTTCCAAGGCTTCTGCAAAACACTCAAGTTCTTTTCCATCAGTCAGCATCACATACTCATGAGGAGAATACCTAGTGGAAAACTGTCTAACTGTGGTAGACCTTCTAGGAGGATCAATAGGTAGATTCTCAAGCACTGGGGACTGATTATCAGGATCAATTTGTACAGGAACATCTGCATCAACTGCATCATGCTGATCAATCTGTACCTTATCAATATTTTGGTCATTCTGAGCATCTTCTACAGCTTGTTGAGGAACGGTAGTCAAAGGAATTGGATAAAAAATAACCGAATCAGCTGCAAACTTTGTCACGAGTTTCTGAGTTTTCTCAACATCTTCAATAGTCTGATCCTCCACAAAAACCACATCCCTACTTCTAACAAGTTTCTCCTCAATTGAGTCATACAACCTATAACCAAACTCATCCTGTCCATAGCTCAAAAACACACACTATTTGGTCTTCACGTCAAGTTTTGACATTTCATCTTTAGGGACATACACAAAAGCTTTACAGCAAAAAATACGCATGTGATTATATGAGACATCATTGCCTGTTCATACCCTGTTAAGAACATCAAACTACAAAGGAACACATGGTGTGATATTAATCAAATGAACAATAGTATTTAAAGTCTCACCCCAAAAAGATTTTGACAATTTGGCATGAGACAACAAACATCTAACTCTCTCAACCAATGTTCTGTTCATTCTCTCAGGTAAACCATTCAACTATGGTGTTTTTGGTAGAGTCTTCTGATGTCGAATGCCCTGCTGCTTGCAATTCTCATCAAATGGCCCAATGTATTCTCCTCCATTATCAGTTCGAATACACTTTAGCTTTTTACCAGTTTCTCTCTCAATTGAAGCCTGAAACTGCTTGAAAATATCCAATACCTGATTTTTAGACTTTAACGTGTAAGTTCAAACTTTCCTCAAGTGATTATCAATAAATGTCATAAAATATGAGGAACTAACACGTGTTACTGTCTTCATAGGACCACACAAATCAAAATGAATCAAATCTAGCACATCTGATTTTCTAGAATGAGGATGACTCTTAAAGCTGACTCTATTCTGTTTTCTTGCTAAATAATGATCACACTTCTTCAAATCTGTACTCTTCAGTCTAAACAACATATTTTTCTTTACTAGCAATTTCGTCCCCTTTTCACTCATATGACCAAGCCTTTTGTGCTACAAATCAGTTACACCAAAATCATCTGCAACATTAATACACTCTTTGGAGCACTTGACTTGCATCAAATACAATTTGCAATACTTCTTGCCTCTTGCCACAATCAAATTCCCTTTAGTGAGTTTCCATTGTCCATTGAAGAAAGAGCTATAAAAGCCATCATCATTAAGCTTCCCAACTGAAATTACATTCAATCGAATATCAGGAACATATTTAACATCCTTGAAAACTAACCTTGTGCCATTACCTGTCTCCAAGAAAATATCTCCCACACCAACTATCTCAGCATGACTATCATTACCCATACTCACAGTGCTGAAGTGACCAAGTGTCAAGAATGTGAACAAGTCCTTAAGAGAAGTGGCATGAATGGTAGCACCACTGTCAACTACCTAACTGGTCTCACGAAACACAAGATTATTTACAGTATTACACACAAGAAGAAAATCTTCAATTGTAGCAGTAATTTTCTCTTCAGCATCATTTTTCGTATCACTGTCTTTGTCATTTTTCTTCCCTTTGTTCTCTTTCTTTAGTTTCTAGCAATACTTCTTGATATGTCCATCTTTGCTACAATGATGACACTTCACATTTGCAAACTTTCCTTTGGATTTACTTCTGCTCTTGTTTCTCTTGCCTTGTTCTCTGGTCTGATTTTTGCCTCTAGATTCAATAACAAGAATGTCTAACTGTGAAGTAGTGGTCCCCTGTGTGTGCCTTCTACTTTCTTCATTAATTATTCTACCCTTAGCATAATCTCAAGAAATCACACCATTAGGAGTTGTATTGTAAATTGTTGTTCGAAAAGTTTTTCATGAATCTGGTAGAGACCCAAGAAGTATCAAACCTCTAATCTCATCATCAAAGTTGATACCCAAGCCAGTTAACCTATTTATGACACCTTGAAACTCATTCAAGTGATCAGTCATAGGAGTACCATCTCTGTATCTCATAGACATCAACTGTTTAATCATAAACATCTTATGATAACCACTCTTTTTTGTATATAATTCTTCAAGTTTGTTCCACAAAGTACGAGTATGAACTTCATCACATACATGATTTCGCACATTATTATCAATCCATTGACGAATAAAAGAACAAACTTCCATATGTATAATTTTCCAATCTTCATCACTCAAATCATCAGGCTTTTTAATCATAAAAACTGGCTTAAACAACTTCTTAAGATAAAGCAAATCTCTCATTTTACTTTTCTAAGCATGATAATTTGTACCATCCAAACAAATCATTTTTGAAGTATTCACATCCATTGCAAATGACATACAAGAGCCCAAAACCAACAAAAATACTCAGCAAATTGAAAAACAGACCTCAAAAATAGACTTAGGATATCGAAAAATAGTGAGAAAAGGTGGCACTAAAAAAAGTCAATGGTCAAAGCCGGTCAATGTTAGTCAAAGCCGCTCAACAGTCAGTCAATGCCGGTCAACGACTGGTCTACGCCGGTCAACGATCAACGGTCAGTCAACGTCACTGGTCAATAGTCAGCCCAGTCAACCCGGTCAATGTCAGTCAACTAATCCAATAGTTCTTGACAATAGGGTGCAAGATTACACAATGCACCTACCCACACCAAATAAAAACTAACTCTTTCAATCCAACGGTCAAGATTAAAGATTCTAAAACCAGATCAATAGCTGAGATCAAAGGCTCAAATCAGCTTACCACACTTGATTATATCCTCTCCAGAACAAAGCCCGCTTTACTCAAAACGGAGACGGCAAGTGCGCTCCACCCCGGTGGAATCCAGCGACGAATTTTGGCAAGTAGTTAGATCTCGAAGATCTCTATCCAATGGTGGTGGAATTTTCCGATTAAGATGGCTGGAAAGGAACGAACGACGAGGCGAACAGATCTGTCTTTCGCCGGAGAGTGACGCAAATTCCGGCGACCAACTCCGGCGAAACTTTGCAGATAGATAGATCGGGAGACGTAGATTTCGGTGATATCAACACCTCCCTCTAACTCTCTAAAAAACTCAACTAACCAAAAAACGGCTACTCTCTTTTTGACAGGCTCTGATACCAATTTGTTGGGCAAAACGGAAGGGAAATAGGATAAATCAAGCATGCAATGAAAACAATGAACACGAAATTTACGTGGTTCGGTCGTAAGACCTACATCCATAGGCAGACCAAGAGAGAAAATTCCACTATGAGCAAGAACAATGGAGTACAAAGTAAAGTTTTCAAAAAATTCTCATCACAACTCACAATAGGCACTGTTTACAATTAACCTCTCTCTTTTTCCTCCTCAATAAAAAAAAACTAAACAAAACCCTTTTATTTAATTTAATGGGCCGGGCTCCAAATAATGAAGAAAGCCCATCATAATCATCCCAGCACAACCTGCTTATCCGATACATGATCCAATAATATCTTTGGATCCATGCGAGATAAAACAAAAGCAAAAGATTCTAGACCTCATTTAGTAATTGCAACTTGGCTTGGTAACAAATAATTCATTTAGCAAATCGACTTTTGGATTTGACTTAGGAATAGAAGCTTGGTTTGGTAATGATAATCCACACAAGAACCACATGAAAATTCTCACTGCTAAACCAAAATCGATATCTCAAGTTGGATTTGAGTGTCTAGACTCAATTTATAATTGTTCCATGTTACTTAACTTTTCTGATATGGGACAAGGTATCACAATTAAGACATTGTTTTTTCAGAAGAAAAGTATGAAGAAACTTGAACATTGATTTCTAAGTGTTCCATAACTAACTAAATAGAACTATACATGAAAGCAGTGCACCTTTTTGAAATAATCCTTTTCTATGAAAAACATACGATGAAGAAATAATCCTTTTCTATGAAAAACATACGATGAAGATTGTATCCTGACAAAATGAAGAAAAGGTCAAGTATGGGCTTCAAGACTGTATCTGGATTAAAAAGACTAAACATTTAAAATTCTTGGCTCTTTTTCCTACTCTGACAGGATTAAGAATTATATATTAGTCTAGTAGAATGAATCCGTGAGAGCATGAAGGAGAGACTTTGACAAGGTCCAACACAACACGAACTGGTGTTGGGCCAGAAAATGACAATGGGCTTTTGATCTGTACACTGTCCCAGCCTTCAGCCCATCTAAGGATTATGGCTCTTGATAGAGGAGCAAAGTAATTTTACTTTTCCTCTATCTGTTTTCATTATTAAAGTTCGTTTTTATTTAGCAAGTTGATTCACCCATTCATGTCTTTTAATCAGATCAAGAGTTTTATCAGCTTGCCATACAAGTAGTAACCCGATATCTAGTCATATCTGCACAAGATTTATTTAACAAAAAAAAAATTTAATAGGGAAAGGATGTGATATCATATAGATAATTTTCAATTTAAATAACTGAAGGCCTTTAAAATAACATAAATGGGGGAATGTGACTTAGGACACGTGTAGGACAAATTTCTCTTTGAATTTTTTAGTCTTTTATTTTGTCCCTCAATTTCTATTACATTCTGAATTTCAAATGCTAAATTTGAGAGAGAGAGAGAGAGAGAGAGAGAGAGAGAGAGAGAGAGAGAGAGAGAGGAGAGAGAGAGAGAGAGAGAGAGAGGAGAGAGAGAGAGAGAGAGAGAGAGAGAGAGAGAGAGAGGCAATAGATGTTTAAAATTAAGAAATTCTATTAGTAGTTCTACAACAAGTCAGCCATTGTACATGAAAATTCATTTACAATAAAGTGTTCAAATTAATATAATTAATCAGCAAATTCCTTTTTCTAAAATAGTACATATAATATTGTGGCTTCATCTTTGAGCAATTGAGCCTATGTTTGTACCAATATATAATTTACTACTAGCATTTCATACTAATTTTTAATGTTACAACATTTCTTGGTACGATATAGGTGGTCATTTATTTCTTTGACGTACAATGATATATACAAAGAAACTATATTATGCCTTGTTGAAATTGATTGTCTTTGCACGCCTCGCTGATAAATCACTGATAAATCAATTTGTTCCTTTGCATGCTGTACATAGCCCAATCATCAAGTTTCAACTTTCAGATGAAAACTTGACAGATGGGATAACTAAGAAAACTTGAGCACCTATTTTCAGCTAATGATCACTGCCACAAAGGTGGCAAAGAAGAGCTGGTTACGTTAGTGTCAAGTTCTCTCGTTATAATAAATATGTGCTTAACAATAGTAGCGCCTGCCTTGCACAACTCAATCCACTCCACGTCTTCCCTTGACCTGAAAGTAATTATTCAAAATTTTAAGAGATTAAGAAATATATAGATACAAACACACACACATACATATATACACTTGCGTATACAAACACACACACACACATATATTTATCTACGTATGTATATGTATATATGTATATGCGCATATATATGCGTGTGTACATAAGCGCATATATATTGCTAGAGGGGCTCAAACCCTATAAATCCTGTACCCCTTATCATATAACTAAAGATTCATAATTTTTTTTTTTTATAGTACATACAATTACGTTTGCTGAGAAGCGGGAACTTGAAAAATGTGAGGCTTGAGTTGAAGGCCAACTTACTTTTAGCACGTGATAATCTGCAAATAAAATAGTTTGTAACTTTATGATCATAGAAGTAGTAGTAGTAATAATAATAATAATAATTTCTTTAACAAATTAAATATGCTCCATATGAGATATAAGGGGAAAAGAAAAAGTTAAGATAAATTGTGAAAAATAATAAAAGAACATACAGTTCTGGTAGATTATTAATTCGATTAAAATAAATGCAATAATGATATTCTTATTGCAATTAGGTTTATCAGAGTGATCTCCTTCATCTTCATTATTGCACTCGAGGTCAGAACTTTTCTGCATCTCGTTTGTGATAAGTGTAAGATATTCCTGTGCCACATTGGTAGTGTTTATATAGCATTCATTTGTAAGGTTTTTCATTTTCTATGGTAGGTTGGTGGGGGTTGGTGGGATTTATTACTTTAATTAATTTCCTAGTAAGTTAGATACGTATAATGTGAATTAATTGTATCCCTTGTGTTATGATTTATTTGATGTAAAAACAATTGTTCTTCCAACCAAAAAAGGAGAAAATAATATTTTATTTAGATAATGACTTTAATGTTTATGGCATATAAATTAAAAGGCATATTCATTTTAAAAGGGTTTAAATTCGAGCGTACATTTTTAGGTATTTAAAATCACAATCTATCACAAACCAAAAAGATGGTTAGAAATTCATATTCATTAGTTGTAAAACATAAGGTTTTATGTAATAATTACTTTCCAAAATTATTTAGTATTACCATATACATAAATTATCTTTGTTTTCAATTCTATGGATATGAATTTTTTTTAGTAAATTCATTTCGTTCCCTTGTTTATTATTGTATTTATGTTTTGACTCCAAAAAACAAGATAATTTTCACAAAGTACTTCCCAATCGTTATAAATTCTACTAAAATTAAACTCATTAGTAGCATGTAGATAGAAATTTTAGGTTTATTTCTTTAATCAAATTTACACTTTAAACACTAAAAATGAAAGTTTTTGAATGTACAGTGTTGGTGGATGCTTGTGTCTATGTATTATCTATTGTCTTTTTTCCTTTTAACCGTATAGAAAAGGATTCATTAAGTTCCAACAATAAGAATTCAGTCAAATATATCTATAATAGATGATTATGGACAAGGAAATTTAGATAGTTTAAAAGTATTAGATTCACGTTCCAGACGTTAACTATTAGTAAAAAAATTATTTGTAGATTCCTACAAATTTATAATAAATTGTGAATATATAATACAACATAAGGTTATTAAGTTATTACTTTATGTTGTAATCTAATGGCATATATGCATTACATAAAAGTGAATCATTGTAACGTAGATGCACTTTATCTTTATAAATTTACAAATAACATCCATATACAAAAGAAAGTCATGTTAATATGACTATGGAGTAAAAGGAATCATTAATCAGATTTACAAAAGAAAATTACAATGTTAACTGTTTTAATGTTGAAGTTTAATTAAAAGAAACAAACTAGAAAATACTAGTTAAAGGAAGCATTTTAGAATTATGTATTAGTTTAACAGTGAAGGTTAAATGAAATGAACTAGAAATTTGACTTTATAGGCTAAATAAATCATTCGAGAAGTTTAAGAATTTCTAGAATAAATAGTGCTAATCTTTCATAATAAACTATATAGCTGTTGCATAATTTAAAAATTTATAAGAGAAAAATTCTATTTTCCTTGTTAGTGTGGGAACATGTCTTTGATGAATTAACAAGTAAGTCAACTTGTTAAAAATTCATAAGGTAAATTATTTGTTGCTGTTGCCGTCTTCATCGCGGTGGTGGTGGTGAATCTGTTATATATTTGGATTTATATGTATATGTTTAAGTTTTTTAAAATAATATTTCAAACAACATATTTGGGTGTACACTGCATGTTTGAGTTTTTCAAAGTAATTTTTCAAACAATATAGAAACGGATGCATATAAGTTTCAAAATCGAAAAATTCTCTTCAAATATTTTTGTCTATTTGACATGTACCCTAAAGTAAGAAACTCAACTTGCCTGCCAACATTTTTTATATAAGAAACTCAACTTGCCTGCCAACATTTTTTATTGCTTTGCATACGCTCATTCTCCCAATATTTCTTGCTATAATGAATTTGTTTATTTCCTTTATCAAGTCAACTTCAATTGTTCTTCAATCTAGTAGACATAAAAAATCTTTTTCTTCTTTTTTTCCCTTAACTTAAAGATCCAATAGTCGAAAGTCAAAAGCACTAAATATAGTAGTATCAAAATTTGTAATAGTCATTATATTTTAAAATTGCTCTTATCGTTGGAAATATAGGTAAGATAAATACAATTATGCCTTAATAAAATACGATTGCTTTTGTTCAAAATTTTCTACGTAGTACTTCCGGTTACTTCTTTTAAGTTGCACTTTTGCTAATCAAAACCGATAGAATCTGGATGAGATAATCACATTTAATCAAACTTATTCGTGGTTGAACTCTTTGCTAGCATGAAATATGAAAGAAATCAAGGTTATTAGGCTGCAAATTTTGTCTAATCCATTTAAAATGTTGTTGATGAAATGGATTCAAAATTTCTCAAAAGACTTGAACGCATGGCAGTAGCCAATAACATGACTTGAATTCTTCCTCTTCAGTCCAAAATGGTAGTCAAGATGGTAAGGACTAGTTTCATGACTATTTGCCTCAATGCAGCTTCCAAGTGCAAAGGATGTTTGGGATAGGTTGGCTGCAACTTCACCGTTATTTACAGCCTAATAAAGAAGTATGCTATAAATAATAAAAAATAAGAACTACATGATGCATGAATTAGTGAATCAAAAGTTGAAAAAGCACGTAAAAAGGAGTGGAATTACTTTAGCTAATTCATGATACACAGGAAATGCAATCAACAAGTAAAATATTTTATTTTAACTTTGGAATCTTCTTTCCCAATTGACATAGTTTTTCATGTTACATACATTATTCACTAGCCAACATGCAACTACTGGAATTATTGCAGGTTTACCCTTCAAAACGTGCCGTTTCCATTTCCAACTTTCGCAAGCCTATAAGGGTTAAGATTTGAAGAAAGTTTATTAAAGAAATTGAAATATGTGTGTGTGTTATTTTTGGCTTAAGAAGAAGATGTCAGAGGAGAAGTGATATAAAAAGGATTTATGAAATTCGTTTACATGCAATTTTAATAGGTCATTCAATTGAGTGAAAAGAAATGAAAAGTGATTCACAGTTGCATGTGGGGCTTGTCACAATTATGTTCAGCACTTTCTTCTTCTTCTTCTTTTTTTTATTGCCGTTGAAGTAAATAACAAACATTTTTTTTCATCTTAGTGTGACTATTTGAAACTTGTTATATAATAGTCATTAAAGATATAATGCTTGTATTGCTATCGTCATTAGTTATATTTTAAACAAAAATCAATATATGCGAGGTTACACTAAGATACATATGTCTTGCGTATGGGTTTGTGATAGATTTAGGCAACATGAATTTATTATTTAAATCTATCTACTGGACACAGATAGTCATATAATATTAAATTAGTAATTATAGAAAGCTATGTCAAACATTTATAACATAACTTTTGCATTATCAGTAGGAACTATCAATTGGGTTAAACTTTATACACCCTAATATTTTCTCATTTAGACTATGTTTGGTTAGAGTAAAATATTTTCTTTTGAAAATAATTTCTATGAAAAGCATTTTCTTAGAAAATATTAGATTTTCTCAACATTTTCTTTTGTTTGGTAAATTTTTTGGAAAATATTTTCTCATCAACAACAATTAACTACAATATTCCCTCACCACCCATAAGCAGGCCCATTCTCCGGCGCTTCACTCCTAGTACCACGAATTCTGCTTAGTGCTCCAACACCAAATGAAAATGGAAAGAATTTTCAGCATATAAATTACAAGATCACTCTTCCCAAGTTAACTGGATAAAACAGCACAAATAACAAAAGTTTCTCTTGTTTTGAATTCTCATCTAATTTCAGAGAGAGAATGGAATGATTAATAGAGAATATGGGTTTGCCACAGCCGCTTCTGTTTCTTTCCCTCCATACAAGTCACGCGGAAAACAACTTCCATAATTTTATTATGGAAGTTATTTTACACCACATAATAGAAAATATTTTTCATGGGAAAATATTTTCTTAAATTCAAATGCAACCAAACACCAGAAAATTTAGAAATTAGTTTCCAGAAAACATTTTACACTGAAACAAATAGACCCTTAATGTTTTATGTCTATTAAAATATTGTCTTTCTGTCATTCTCCTAATTTATCTTTTATTGTAAGAAAGAATTGCAAAACAAGTTATTATATATAAGGAAATGGTTGCTAATACCCCGTAAACTGAGGAGTAAAAGGCAGAATCCGCCCAAGGAGGGACTCGTAATTAGCTAAATTGTGTGTACAGCAAAAAATAGACCACACCTAAAATACCGTCTAGGTATATTTGTTCAAGTTGACTTCATAGTAATATGATTATCTATGCCTTATTTGGCCACCCACAATTTGTCTTAAAGAAAAATTACATATGCAGTTGTTTCCTTAATTTGAAACTATGTTTTTGCTATTGCCAACCTTTTTTGAGCCATCCTATAATATCTCCAAATAAAAAAATAGTTAATAGATTTACCAATAAAACTTATATGGCATATGATGTGGTTAAACACAAAAATTCATAGATTCTTTTGTGGTAAAAACTAGAAATAAATGTCAACGATGTCTTTGTTAATGGGTTAATAAATGTATTTAAATAATTTTTAAAAATAAGCAAGACATATATTTGAAGTATTTACGTATTTTTACTTACAATCAATCTAAGTAATGATATAAAGGCAACATTGAAGCTTTGTGATGAGCTGCGAAAAAAAGCCTATAGAATTTCACTTGAATTATATATAATTCACACTATTGAAGTTTACTGTTGTTTTCTACATATTACGTTGTTTGCTTGCTCAATTTTTACTGTGCAATTTTTGAAATAGTATAATTTGCAATGCAATTCTATTCATGCTATTTACTTCAATTTTGTTTATTAACGGTTAACCCTTACTTTAAATTTCAAGTGTTTTTTTTTACACTTACTGACTTTTTCATATTTTCCCTTCCTCCTTATGCTTTGTTTTTTATATTTTTTTTTTCTGTATTCTTTCATGCCACAAATGTGTCTCGTGTTTCTTCATTTCTTATATATAAAATGGAGTTCTATATTTGCTTAATCTCACTATCCCAATTTTAGAAAAATAATTTACTTGTTATTGTTCACTATAAATATTGATTGATAAGGCAATAAATTTTACAAGAATATATTTATTTTAGGTTTTGTATTGCAAACCTACAAGCTAAATTTGACGTATTAAGGAGGTGGAAATGGAGATATATATGTGTGTGTATAATACTTAGCAATTTCATAATTTAGCTAATCTAGTATGTATAATAACTTTTCTTACAGTAAACTAAAATATATTAATAATTTCTTTTGTTTACATTGTGTAATATAGTGAATACCATATGTCTATACATAAATCAATATCTATTATTCTACAAAATAAATTAGGCTTAATATCAAAATACCTCCTGTAATGTTGGGTAAGTAGCAAATTACCCCCTGTGTTTAAGAAATACACAAATTGCCTCATTCTTTAGTAACAAATTACCCTCTCATGTACACTTCACCTATATAAGGACAAATTTGCCTTCATAATTTTTTAATATTGCTACTCTTGTTAAATTGTTATATAGAGACAAATAAAGGTTACTATTCCAAGCCAATATTGTTGTTGCACTTTTATATAAAAAAATAAAATCATGACTCCAAAATTGCAAAAAAAATTCATCGCAAACTATTCCTATTATTTGTATTCAAGATGAAAAAAGTATAAAAAAGACATGAATAATTTGTTTTTGCCATGATGTATAACGAGCGGCTTGCAAAGTATGTATACATTTGTAATTTTTGTCAAATATATTCAAAATAGAGTATGAGGAAATGCGAGTAATATCATTTCTGTTAGTGAAAATATGACAATTACAAATCTATGTTTCTAACCAAAACAACATAGGACCATTGTTATCTTTTTAGATACGCAATAGTGAACCCAACCAGAGCTCATCCAGGGTCTCAGGGGATTCTTCGTGGAACTGAGTAGTTAGCTTGCCCAGCAACAACCCATTAATGAAAGCAGCTGTCGTGACCTGATCGTTCGGGTCAGGTACTTGAAGGCTCTCATTTGTAAAATGGGTGAGGTAATCCCTGAGGCACTCATGGGATTGTTGTCGAATATTCATCAATGAAGTTGATTTCTCACTAAGCGAGTAGGAGGATACAAAAGGAGCAATGAATTTCTTAGTTAACTCATCCAGAATTTTGATGTTGTTGGTCGGCAGAGATCAAAACCATTTTCGGGCATTCCCAGTGAGATAGCATGGGAAAGCACAGCACATCACGGGATTTGAAGCCTGATACAAATGAAAAGCTGAGGTAAATGCATGTACATGGTCCTCAGGATCCCCTTTTCCATCATAATAAGGAATGGTGGGTGACTTGAAAGTAATTGGAAGAGGCCCATCAACAATCTTCGGCATAAAAAGCGAAGCTCGGTTGTAATTGGAGTAAGCGGGAGCTTTTTTCATGGGTGGAATGACATCATTTCGATTGCATATGGTACCGGCAAGAGCTTTGGAAAGGCGACCTATTCTTGAATGACTTTCATTCTTTTTGGGAGAATGTTTCCACAAATGTTTGGACAGAGATCGGTGGTCTGAGAACTTTGGAGGAAACTGACCTGAGCAGCTTTTGAAGATTCAGTCTTTTTTTTTTTTTTTTTTTACCTTTCCCCTTCAAAAACCTTCCCAGTTGTTCAAAAATATTAGGATTCTCCTTAACGAACTAGGCCATCTTGGCAATGGTGTTTTCGTTCAGGGGCGATCGCTCTACTTGTTCCCTTTGTTCATCACAGGAACTACCTTGGCTATCAAGGTTCCTTTGGCATCTCTAATCGTAAGAGTGCCTTTTTTCTTTTGTGCACATGTAGGAGCCATGACTTTTCTTGGACTTCACGTGGATGTACTCAAATGGAATAATGTAAGCATTCGCACAGACGGTGCCATTTGGGTACAGCTAAATATAAAAACAAAACTTCACCAATAATCGGCGTGGATAGAGCATGGTTCAAAGACTCGGCCGAGTCGGAGATGACTCGGCCGAGTCATCACCGGATCGGAGTCCTCCGGTCCGAGACCGTTCCGATCCTACTCGGAGACGGTAGACTCGCCGAGAACTCGGTCAGACTCGGTAGACTCGGACCGAGTTGACTCCGAGTCCAAGAAAAGCGGCCGATTCTTCACCGAATCGTCTGAGTCAACCCGGTCCAAAAAACACCAAAGAGGTGGCTAAGCCATGGACCAGTGAAGAAGAAAAGGAAGAGAACTGGAGAGATACCTGCAGAGCAAATCTGGAGGAATAAATCTGAAGAGTAAATCTGGAGGGGAAGATGGGGACAGTGAGAGTGAGAGGGATTTCTTACCAATTTCAAGTTGGATTTTCCAAGTAAATGAAAGGCATGACTAATGGAAGTGTTGGCGGTGGGTTAGAAAGTGGTTCAAGTGGAGGAAAAGGAGTGGTGCAGATGGAGGTTGAGGTGGTTTGGGTAGAGCAATAGGAGCTGGTGTGGGTGGAGGCTTTGGCGGTGGGATAGGAGGCAATTCTGGTGGAGGTTTTGGGGGTGGGAATCGGTGGAGGTGGTGGATGGGGCTTTAACGGTGGTGGAGGCAATGGAGGGGGATGTTATGGTGGTGGAGCTGGTGGAGGATTTGGCGGTGGTGGAGCTGGTGCAAGGGGGAGGATTTGGTGGTCCTTCCTCCTCTTTACTTTTTTTTTTTTTTTTCATCTTCAATTGCTTCTTTAGGGTTAGGTGGCAGGGAATATAAATAAATAACAAAGAAATAAAATGATTTTATTTCACCAAAATAGAGTAGGTGGCAGGGAATCAAATTTAGACACCTAGACAACGTACAGGCCATAATTTTCAACATTCTTAATTGTATAAGTTTGTCTTTTTTTTTTTAATTTTTTCCAATACCATAGATAAAATTAAAAAAGTAACTAGTGAAAATTGAATTAACACATTCAACTTTAAAAGAGATTGCTATTAGTACTTGCTCAATCTTTACACTGAATGCCTTCTTAGTTTAAAAACAGATAAATGGTTGACTAGTTTCATAACACATTCTAGGTATTAATATTTTTGTTTACAGTTCACAGCTTTCCCACTAATGGAGGAAAAGAAATAAGTGAAATATTCCAAAATATTCAACTACAATGATAAAAAAAAGGAGAATCTAGGAAACCATTTGTAATGCTAATCATGTTGAGATCCTCACCAAGGAAAACATAAGGATTTATATGAAAATTAATGGTACTACATAACTAAGTGAAAAAAATCCAAGTAAAATCTTTCGAGCCCTTGCTGAATTTTGCAAAATAATCAAGAATTCGTTAGAGATGCCAAATAGAAAATATTTTGCTCTCCTCAAAGACAATTTCAAAATGAGCTACAAAGATGAGTCGTGTAGTAACATTTTAATTTCTTTATCAATTAGATGAATTTAAAATCCTAACAAAATTCTAATCTATGATATTTTGATTTTGTTTGTGATAGCATTGCAGTTGAATGTTTAAAGATATATGCCGTTTTTTATATTGATAAAAATAGTACATTCGAGATGTTTTCTTTACTAATTATTGGTTATTTTTGTTTGGTATATTTTTTATATATTTTTTGAATAATTATTTATAATTTTTAGAATAAAAATTATTTTAAAATATGTGTCTTACACCGAAACCGTGACCGATATGCCGAAACCGATGTGGAACGGTACACGTCGCGACCGCGACTTTGAACCATGGGATAGAGCCGATAAGTTCTTTAAGTGCTCTTTGAGTTGTTCAAATGCCTCTTGATATTCCGAGCTCCACTCTAATTTTCTAGCCTTTTTTCAAAGCTTTGAAGAATGGCAACCCTCTCTGCGCCGATTTGGATAAGAATCGGATCAAGACAACAAGTTAGTTTGTGAGTTTTTTAACATCTTTTATGGTCCTCAGGGGAACCATATCCTAGATAGCTTTAATTTTATCCCAATTTGCTTCAATCCCTCGGAAGGAAACCGTGTATCCGAAGAATTTTCCCAATCTCACACCAAACACACATTTTTTTGGATTGAGCATCGCGCGGCTTTCCCAAAGAACCTCGAACACTTCTTTTAAATCATCAACAAAATAAACAATCGTCGACTTTTGACTAGCAAATCATTGATATATGCTTGCATATTTTTCTCGATCTGCTTTTGAAAAATTTTGTTTATGAGGCGATAATATGTCACCTCATTATTTTTCAATCCAAAAAACATCGTAGTATAGCAGAAAATCCCCCAAGCAGTAATGAAGGACTTCTTCTCCTGTTCTTCTCTCTTCATACCAATCTAGTGGTACCCTTTAAAAGCATCCAATAAGCATAATACATCATTGTCCGTTGTTAAATAAACTAATGCATCAATCCTTGGTAGGGGGTAACAGTCTTTAAGACATGCTTTGTTTAGGACATGCTCTATCCCAAAATACCACTTTTTTTTTTTTTGTTGGACATGTTTAACCTGAAGGTCAACACTTAGTTGATGAATCATCGAGTCACGGGGAATGCCAAGAACATCATCAGCTCCATGCAAAGACTACTTGGAATTATGTCAATAAGGCCCCAAAAGCTTCTCGAGTCTCTTCTAGGAGACCTCGGCCTATCTTGATGGCTCACCCAGGTTGCTGGATATCCAATACAATGCTCAACTTCATCCTCAGTTTCCAACCACGGATGTTGGCAAGCTATAGAGGAGGGCCTCGTAAAACAATCGTTGAGAGCTTGTATGGTAGGAGTGGTTGGAGAGGCTGCCTGCATAGTGGCTAAAATAACACTTCTGGGCAACTCTCACATTATTTGTTGTCACGGCAACTCTGCCAGGGGTGAGATATTTCAAAATCAGGTGGTAAGTACAGAATATAGCTCGAACTGCATTTAAAGTAGGTCGACCAAGGAGCATATTGTATGTTGTATCGGCCTTAATAACATTGTAATTAACTTGCACGGTTCAGGATTTTGGGGACCTGCCAATCGTGGTAGTTAGGGTAATCATCCATTCCGGATGCACCACGTGCCCCCCAAATCTGATCAATAGGGTCCTAACTGGAAAAAGCTGATCATCTTTCAAACACATCTTTTGGAAGGTTTAGTACTACAAAACGTCTATGGAGCTTCTAGCATCAATGTAGATTTTTTAACTAGAAAATTGTTAGCGACGACCTCGGTTACTAGGGCTTCATGATTTCTCGATGCCATAGGAATGGGGTCGTCAGGTCTATAGGAAAACACTAGGCCTAGCCTGGAGTTCAGCTCACGAAGGTTTGGATCAGTTTGCCGATAAGCTCTCTTTCTGGAGTTTAACCATCTTTTCTTCCAATGCCCAGTAACAGCAGCAGTGTGGCAGAAAGTGCAATCCTTCAGCTTCATTTTCAGAGGGCATTATACTTGGAGAGAAGAAATTAGTTGGATGAGCTCACATTGGAGAACCAATTCTTTTGCTGATAGGATAAATAGAGTAATGCTGGCAACCACAATATACAAAATTTGGAGGGCTCGAAACAGATGCTTGTATCAGAAACAAAGCATAACAGCATGCAGGTTAGTTGAAGAAATAAGACAATCAGTAGCAGAAGTAGTGAGGTCTTGGAGGAAAGTATCCCTAAACCAACGCAATTGGGAGTTGGCACAAGAATGGGGTTTGTCACTCAAAATATTTGATCAACAGGAAGGGCCAGATTGAACTTTGTTGTTTTGTTCTCTGTATTAGTACTACAGATGATGTACAGGACCATGAATTGGGTAGATTTAGTCTATGTAGAAGTAGTTGTCTCAGAGACAACTTAAGCAAAACCTTTGATGAAGGCTTAGATTAAGATGTCTTAATCTTGTAAATTCTCAATGATCCATCAATAAAATATTCACACTTACTCGAAAAAAAAAAAAAAAAATATCCCCTCCTGTCGGGCCATTTGTGATAGTATTGATTACCCTGGCAAGGCCGACCCTGGTCAAGTGATCGATCTCGAGGAGGTCGATGCTCCCTACGATTTATTGGTCTGTCAGGCATTCTATGGTCCTGTTGATAATTGTGCTTATCTCAAGGATTAGTTTAATAGGTTGGGGGTTTCAATCACCCTAGACCTAGCAATGAGTGTCTCATAGTCATAGTAGTTAAATAGTGGATAAAAAGGAGCATGTGTATTTCAACTTGTAATTTAGCCTTAAAATGTTTCAAGACATGCCTATCAACTCAAAGTAAGAATAACTATTGGTTGGATAACAAATAAAATTTGAGGACATGAGATGTGGAGATTTTTCTCACTTTTCTCTAAATAAAATTTTTATTTCCTTTTTGTAGACACCAAATTTTGACACACCATTTATTTTCAAATCTTGGGGGACCTTTTTCCTACTATTTGGTGTCAAATCCTGATTTTTGGGTGAAAATGAAGAAGTCAGCAATTTTGGGAGGGCAGAATAGTAACTTTTTAATTGTAAATATTTTTTCATTAATTTTGGAGGGTTTAAATTCATTTTTTCTATTTTTATACGTATTTTTCAATTTTGTGATTTTTTCGGATTTAGCTGGTATTTTTATATATTTTCGCTAGCACAAGGGCAAAATGGTAATTTCGCATCGCGAATACCACTTTCGCCCATTTTTGTGTACCAAATTTATTTTTCAAGTTTTCAAGCATGTTTTTAAATTTTCTTAACTTTTTTCGGGGTAAATTTCTATTAATTATTTATATTTTCTTAATTTTTTCTATTTTTTGTGAGAGAATAAATTTTGATTTTTTTTTAAGGGCAAGGTTGTAATTTTTGTAGTCAAGGGCGTTTTGGTCTTTTAACCATTTCTTGGAGGTTAAGACTTGTGCACTATAAATACCCCCACTTGGGGATTAAAAAAAGAAAATAATAAAAAATCTAGGGAGAGTTCTTAGTTTTTAATTTTAGTTTTAGTTTTTAGTTTTTTTTAATTTTCACCAAGAACACCAAGAACACACACTAGTGTATATTCAAAATTTCACCTAGAACACTTAGAACACACACTAGTGTATATTCAAATTTTCACCTAGAACACACACTTGCACCTACTCTCTCTCATACACACTACTCACTTTCTCTCTCACCCACTAACACACACTCACAAACACATAATCAGTCAAACTCAGATTCACAATCTGCACACACAATTTCACACACTACACAATCTCACACACATTAGGTTCCCACGGTTCTTTGCACACATTTTGACACACACAGTAACGTACATAAAACTTCAAATACACACACATACACACACAAAGCGCACATTCACATACAGCTACCCACGCACATACATACACATATGCCCACATATTTCACACACTTTCACACACTGAATCACTCAAATACACAACTTCACACATCATTTTGCATACAAATTCACACAAATTCAGACACAATACACACAATCAGTTCACACAGTCACA
This sequence comes from Mitragyna speciosa, assembly GCA_024721245.1. Taxonomy (NCBI): domain Eukaryota; kingdom Viridiplantae; phylum Streptophyta; class Magnoliopsida; order Gentianales; family Rubiaceae; genus Mitragyna; species Mitragyna speciosa. The sequence continues at coordinate 7,368,703 of CM045557.1, forward strand.
CATATTCACATATACCAAAATACAGACTCAGAAGCACAGGCAATTCCACATTCCAGCACACACAATTTCAGACATTGTCACACGCACAAACACAAGAAGAGCTCTCAAACACACGATTCACACCAAAGCCATGCCTTCAATCTCCAGCCTTCAAATTCATCAGAAACCTACTACATCCTTCATTTTTCCAAGACCAGCTCCCTTGACGCCATTAACACAGAACCAGCCCAATCCCAACCCAATAGCTCCACCTCTGTGCCCAACAATCCCTACCATTTTGCAAACCGTTGCCTCAAAATTCAACCCAATGAATCAACACCACTACAACCTGCAAAAACAAAGACAATCACAAGCCTCCAATCAGACCAACCCGCAATTGAACGAACCTCCAGCTCCCACTAAAAAACCTTTCCAATAGCTACTAAGCAGATTCAAAAACAAATTCAACCCAAGGCCTCTACCGAAGGTCTCCAAAAATCAGCAACTCAAGCCATTAAAGCCTTCCCCCTGCCTCACCTCTACACTCCAAGTCAATCAAACCACCGTGGCTACAGCAACAACTCACAGGCACCAGTAACTCAACTCCTCCCCTTAATCCAAAACCATCGTCAACAATCAAGGCCACGGCCAAGCGCGACCAGGCAACAAACCAGCACAGCCTGACCACCGGTCCAACCAATTCCACTGGACCACCCCAGGACCACCACTTACGGCCACCCACCTGCAAAAGCAATCAATCGCCGTCGAAGCCACAACACTGCCTTCTGCCGGACTGCCCTGTCTCGCTCCAGGTAAAGCAGTTTCAGCCCATTCACAGCTTATATGTTTGTAATCCATGAAGTTTTATGCGAGATGCTTAATTTGTAATATTTTCCATTATAGATTTGAGGAATTTGTGACTTACTTGGAGATTTGAGTGAAGATTTTAGGGATTTTGTGGTGAGAATGAAGGATTAAGGGAATTTCAATGAGAATGGTGACTTGTTTATTTTTGGGGTTTGGAGGTTAGGCAAAATAGACTGGAGAATTGAGAAATTTGAGGAGCGAATTTTCGGTTAGGAGGGGAAGTAGTGAGTTGAGAGATCAGGGACGAGAGAGAGATTGAGAGAGAGAGGCAATGACAGTGAGATTGAATAAACAGAGATAGAGTGAACTAAAAGAGAAGAACTAAAGCGCGATGCAGGAAAGGTTGGAGAGAAAAACAAAGCTGGGGAAGAAGAAAGAAAAAGAGAGAGAGAGAGAGAGAGAGAGCGAGAGAGAGAGAGAGAGAGAGAGAGAGAGAGAGAGAGAGATCGTGGATGAAAAGAACAGAGAAAGAACCAGGGACGAAGAAGAAGGTGAATTGGAATTTTGGGGTGATTATTTTGCTTAATAGGAGGTTTTGACTTATTAGTTTTAATCTATTTATTAAATTTTGTTTAGTTTACTTCTTAAATTCATTTATCTGATAATTAGTTTTGTGTTAAGTAATTCTTTTGGTTAATTAATTAATGATTAGTGGCAATTTCTTTTCTTATTCCATCATTAAATAGATATTTACACTTCAGCCCCTAGGATCTCAGGTAGTATTATTGTACCCATGCATATTCTTCATTTCTGCAATTAGATCCCAAATTTTTGCATTTTACCCTCTAGACTTGTATAAATCTTCAATTTTGCCCTTCGATTAGTGGGATTTTTTTTTTAACTTTGCAACTTGGTACTTTCTGTTTCTTGGAATTTTCATTTTTTTTTACCCCTTAGACTTTATGAGAATCTTCAATTGTATCCCCTTAATTTTATAAAAATTTATTTATAGTCCTTTAAGTTCTTAGACTTTACATTTTATCCGAATGTGACAATACTTACATGTTTTACATTTTGCTCATTTATATTGTGGTACCTTGACTTGTTTGCTCATCTTGTTAGCATTTAGTATCGGGTCATCAAAGAGGTATCTCTATCTCTCATTAACTTTATCTTTTATGTGCTCCAATGTGCCTTACGTGATTTTTATGCGCTCCAATGTGCCTTACGTGATTTTTATGCATTTTATTCACATATTTCCAATTTGGGTATGCTCTTTGTGTATTTATTTCTTTCATGCAATTTCATTTTAAATTTAATTAGTTCTTTATTAGTATTTTGATAAAAATGTAATATTTTTTATATTTAGCTAGTCAATGTAATAGTTAGATTATTTTTCTCATATTTTAGCAAAAATTGTGTAATTAGATAGAAAGTGTAATAGATAGGGCGTTTTTTTTTTAATTTTTCCCTCTAAATTGTAAATCAAGCCTCCCCAATGTAATAGTTAGGGTTTATTCTCTTTTGCGTGCCTACGTGTTTATTTCTTTTACCGCTTTTCTTAGGATTTTTGCATCTAGAATATTATGTTTATGTGCTATGTGCTCCTATGTGACCTTATATGTCTTTATATGTTTAATTTGCTTTTAATTCATGCTTTAAATTCATGATTTATAGTATTCCGTCACTACACTAGTCCAACGCTAGTTGTGGCTTCTTTCTTTCCCGCTAGTCCAATGCTAGTGGGACTTTTTAGAACGGGCCAGTCTAATGCTAGACCCTTAGGGCATTTTAATGATTAGGTTCATTCGTGTGCATTTCTCATTTCACACACTTTTAGTTTTTTCTTTTACTTGGCATGATTTTATTATTACTATTTATTATTATTATTATTATTATTATTATTATTATTATTATTATTATTATTATTATTATTATTTTTGACACATTGTTAAAATGCATGACATCTAGGTTGCATTTCACTTAGACTTTAAGACATTCGTGTGATTCGACTAGAAATAGTCGCCTACTCACATGGAAAGCGGTGGCGTACATGCCGTTCCTCCCTCCGTGAGTAGGAACATTTAGTCACGAGTTATTAGTCCCCCGTACCCGTTATGTTGCATTCCTACTTTCTTCGATCACTTACTATGTATTATTATTTTCTTTTCCTTTTTGCATTTCATTTTGCATTCAAACTCGTGACTCCCTCGAGGTCTCGACTCGGATTTCGCAATTAATGCGATAAATCCGACCAAGCCTCAACGGAACATTCCGACCCCCTCGATACCCACATTTAGATTTTAGGATTTTGCATTCATTTAGACACATCTGAACGCAATAGAAGTTAGGGTTAATGTAGGAAAATTTGATTAAACCTCGCAACTAGCCTCGGCTAGGTTGAAAGGGTGCCTTAGGTGCAAACCTTTGCCTTCCCTTTCTTCAAATGTGACTCCCGAACCTTTTTCTCTCGTTTTTTTGTAGACCGGAGTCAAAAAAGGGTTTTAAAATATTTTTCTAAAGTTTTTATTTTTATTTTTGTTTTATTAAATGATTTTTCGGGTGACTTGGTACACCCTAACTCAGTACCAAGTGGCGACTCCATTTTCTAAAATAAAACCCTTTTCCAAAAATTATTTGGCCAAACCTGTCGCATTTTTAGTCCCGGCCTTATTTTCTTTTAAAATATCATTTTTTTTAAAATACAATTTTTACTAAAATTTGATTTTTCACACACGCGAACGGTTTTTTCCAAAATTTGCTTTGTTAAAAAGGGGTCTCGGACCGGACCGTTTTTTCAGGACGCGACACTTTTGTTTTCTATAAATAAACTTTTGGATCGAGTACTCAAGTTATTGAAAATTATTATATTTTTCATTTTGTGAGCATATATACTACCTATTATAGAACAAGATGGAAAGGGAATCATATCATTTTTTTTCCTTCAGAATAGTGTTACATTTGCAAGAGAAAGTGTATACTATTAAGAAAAAGATTGTTAATTTTGAATTTTTTCAATAGACCTCACTACCCTTTTCCTTTGTTTACTTATCACTAGTTTTTTAAAATTTCCTACTAAGATATACAATAAAATTACTCTAAGTGTTTTATAGATTTTGTTCAAAGAGAAGCAAAGTACTCCAAATAGATTTGTTCGATATGGTAGATTTCATACCACGTGCAACACACATACTACTAGACTAGTTTATTAAATGTATAGCAAAGTGACCATCCTGTCAAATTTAGTAGTTAAGTAAGATAACGGAAGGGCATTTTAGGAAGCTAATGCATAAAAAACACCAAAAATATCTCTAGAAAGTTGTACATTCATCTAAAACAAGTATCAAATCTCCAAATATTCTAAGTCAAGTGTCAAATCTTCAAATCCAAGAGACAAAAGCATTTCCTTGTTTAAAATTCATTCTAAATCAACATCTTCAATCTTAGATCTACAAAAAGGAAACCAAAATCTATTGCATATTCAACAACAAAGTTCACCACAGGTACATATTCAGAAATTATTGCCAAATCAATAAGGTTAAACCAAGAATTAACCCAATGATTTTTATTTTCAATTCCTTTGAGAAGCAGTATAAACTCTTGACATTTTTATTTTCAATTTTTCTGAGAAACAATTATAAAGCGTGTGCATGCCCTATAAAATTAAGTGTTTTAACTTCTCTTTTATTTGATTTTACAATTGTTACTTTTAAAATTATGTTATGTGCTATTTTGATTTTGTTTGTGATAGCATTGTGTTAGATGTTTAAAGATATATACTATTTTTATATCGGTAAAAATAGTGCATTTTAAAAATTTTTCTTTACTAATTTTTTTCATTATTTTTGTTTTGCATTTTGAATGATTATTTATAATTTTTAAAATGAAAATTATTTTAAAATATGCGTCTCGCCGATACCGTGATTGGTACGCCGAGTCCGATGTGAAACTGTACGCGCCGCGACCACGACTTTAAACCATGTTCATGAGCCTAAAACTTTGTCATGGCGAATGATTGTGGTTTGTGATTGATCACAAGTTTTTTACTTCCTATTGTCATATACAATAGTGATATGTTGCCGTGGTTGTAAGAGATAGCTGATGAACACTAGCTACTTAGCTACTGTAGCTTTAGTTTTTCTGGGCAGATGGTTGTTGCTACCTTTTTCGCCTTCTCCACCAAGTTATTGGAGAATTCCGTCAGAAACCAAACCTAGAATTCCAGGCACCTCTACTTGCTTGATAAATTCACCTCAATAAAGGCTGAGAAATCCATGAACTTGAAGTAATTCATGGTCGTCTTTATAATTTTTAATCTAACAGTTGCAATATGAGAAAGGAGGTTAACGGACTAATGAATTAGATTTCAGTTTCTTTAAGACCTGAAAGTTTACTATCGTAATTGGCTTTATTGCTTTCTATTCTATATTATTGTGATTGCACCTCTAAAATCCCCACTTTGTAAGATATATTAGCTTCTTTAAGTGATTTTGGGTTCTGGCGGTGGGAGTTTTTTTTTTTTTTTTTGTCTGTTTTTGTTGTTTTTTGGCCCCCGGAAGGGGGAGCAATTGCGATTTGGTCAATCAATCAAAAGAAGGCAGAAAGACAAAGTTATGTGCTATTGTGAAAGTAACGGGGAAAAAAAAACGAGAAAAGAGAAAAATGAAAGTTCCATGAATCCTCCATAGGAAAAATGCACACCCTAATGCGATTATTGCAAGTGTTTTCCCATTGACCTCATGGATTATCCAGGGAGTCAACTGAGTCAATTTTGTTGTTCCCCTGATTCTTCCTTTATACGCGCTGTTGAATAAAATTATTGGCGTGGGCCATCAGCACCAATGCATGCTTTAAGGGGTATATGGATTGCAAGGTCTGCGATCGAGTTGGTATGGTATTTCTAGCTGTGATAGATTCATTTATCAAAGATGGTTGCAGTTTACGACAATTGGGAAAGGCTGGTTCAAGCCACACTGCGCAGAGAGGAACTTCGGATTAGTGCTCTTAGGACCCCAAGTGACCTTTCCTTAGCATCATCCCCATCATTATCCTTTAGTCTCAGTTTTTCATCTCGCCCCCAACTTTCATCATTCAAGTTCTCTGGCTCTTTGGTGGGAGAATCATTTTCGTATCATCAAATTCTCCAAGCCACTGATTACTTGAGTAGCTCAAATCTTATCAAGCAAGGCAGCAAAGGAGACCTGTTTTACGGTGTTTTAGAAGGTGGGACAAAAGTAGTAATTAAGAAAATTGATTTGTTGTCTGTGGAGAAAGAATCATACTTGAGATCAGAATTGGAATTATTTAGCAAGGTTTCACATCCTAGATTTGTCCCTTTGCTGGGGCATTGCTTGGAGAATTGCAGTGAAAAGTTCCTGGTTTATAAGTATATGCCTAGCAAGGACTTGTCAAGTTCTCTGAATAGGGAAATTGGTAGGCCATCGCCGTTGTTAGATTGGATGACAAGGATAAGAATTGCCACTGGAGCTGCCGAGGGTTTGTGTTATTTACATCATGAATGTGTTCCACCCCTTGTTCATAGGTAAACCTGGACTTGCTTATTTTACAGATTTCTTTTCCTTTTTCTCTCCTTTCCCTACATGATGCGCTTCAGACTTCCTTTTTCTTTTCCTTTTGCTTATTTAACTTTTGATTGTTGCATGATGCTCTTCACTTGGCATGCTACACTTGTGAACCTAGAAGAAATGTTGAAGCCAGCAGCATACTTCTTGATGAAAATTTTGAAGTGCGGTTAGGGAACTTTCACGAGGTTTGTATTGAGAAGAAAAGGAGAAATCAGAGTAGGATTTCCAAGTTATTGCGGTTGCCAAAGTGAGTACCTCGTCATATTGCTACCTTGTCATATTGCGATACTTATTCATTTCTATCTCCATAAAACATGTCCAGGTACACATTTTACAAAATCTGGCCTTTTCTGATCTTTCTTCTAGACATTAACATGTAAATAAGTTGGACATTAGATCAAAACCTGTTTACAATAGACGAAACTTATTTATTTGGCCAAAATTGGTAATCTGTAAAACACTTCAGGATTTGACGGCAACCATTAGAGTGAGACTCACTTGCAATTGAGAAATTAGTGCTCTCTGTCTGTTGACATTAGCATGTTCCTCTTCAAACTTGTTATAAGAAATAACAGCATGCACATTCAAAATTTTTGTTTCATGGATGCTCTTCGGGATTGTTGTATTTAGTCCCTTAAAAACAGTATTTGTTGTTACTTTGACCCTATTCCGTTTTCCATTTAAAAACTGTTTCATGGTAATCAATTTTACTGGGTATTCTGCTCATTGTCATCTGCATAACTAAAATATATAACAATTTGTTTTTTCAAATGGAAACCACAGAACATGTCAAAACAACACCCTCACAACCCCCCCTCCCCCCACACCAAAAAAAAAAAAAAAAAAGGAAAAAACTAAAAATATCCCACCTTTCTAACTTTAACCTTCTAATATAGCTTAGGTTAGTTTGTGACGGTAGTCTCTTTTCTTTTTCTGCAGGGGTTTTGAACAAGGTACTTCTGGTATGTGAAATTGATTTGACTATTGTTTGATATCCTCCTGTTCTTCATTCCATCTTTATTATCTTACTTGAAATGGTACAGTAGCATGACTCTGCTTTTAAGAGTCGATGTCACATTGTACATCTTGAGTTATCCAAAAAAAAAAAAAATGCAAGGTTAGAACCTTTTCCTTCGTAAATACCTATTCAAAAATTGAGCTGTACAAAAGTATAGAAGTGGGGTAGAAACAATCCTAAAGCTTCAAGACTTGAGACTTCGCTGTCATTTAAGCAGCACCAGCATGAATGAGCTTAGTTGTTTCTTGGTTTAACATACCACGTTCGCTTAAGTCCATCCAAATTATTGATAAGGAAAGCTTTATAAGTTTGATAAGATAACAAAACGCATACTTGCATGAATGATTGTCCAAATCTTGTGTTAAATGACCAGGTGCGTCAAATGAAACATGTGCCTATGATGTTTATTGCTTTGGAAAGGTTTTGCTTGAGTTGGTCACAGGTAAGAAAATTTTTAGTGCTGAGAATGATTCCAGCGCGGTGGATTGGATGGCAAATTCCCTCCCTTACATCACTCCTTATGATAAGGAACTCTGTGTGAACATTTTGGATCCATCTCTATTCATGGATACCATTATAAATCCATCTTTAATCAGGGATGAGCATCTTTTACTCGAAGTATGGGCAGTTGCTGTTGTTGCTAAGGCCTGTCTCAGTGCCGAGCCTTCTAAGCGTCCTCAAATGACATACATAATTGAAGCTTTACAAGACCCCAAATCTGTAAGGTTCTTTGCTCATGGAAGCCCTCAGTCTGGTGCACAGGGTCCAGCTCTGCCAAGGACACCAGTACCCAAGGGATTTAAATTAGGTGGAGATGACAAGGACACCAGTACCCAAGGGACACCAGTACCCGACTTAAGGTTTTACACCTTTTCAGAACTCAAGGCTGCAACTAGAAATTTCAGAAATGATGGAATTCTGGGAGAAGGTGCATTTGGAAGAGTATACAAAGGTTGGATTTCCACGTCAAAAAGTGGCAACAGATCACCAATTGCAGTTAAAAGATTGAATCATGAAAGTATGCGAGGATTTAAAGAGTGGCAGGTAATTCATGCTAAAACTTATAACTAACTGATCTCTTGTCAGCCTTTCTCTATTCTATTGCTCTCCAGTTTCTTGTTCTGACATGACATTTCTTCCAGTAATTAAATTGGTCATCTCTGGGTTATGGAAGACTGGTAATTTTCCTTTTGCTCACCACCATCTCTCTCTCTCTCTCTCTCTCTCTCTCTCTCTCTCTCTCTGTGTTTATTTTTTTTAAAACTAGTAATACAATCGTGGTCCTTAGAATGGTGAATCAAATCCCACAGAAGAAGTTCCAATGTTCTGAAGTAGTTTCTGTTTTCCAGAAAAGTTGACTGCATCAAATTCCAAGAAAATAAGATCTTTTAGTATTGTTCGCTTAATTCTACAGTATCATGCATATGTACTGAACTGGTGTATTTTTTGCGAAACTTACCACTAAATGCATTAGAGCTTACTTCTTATTTGCGGATAAGTGATAAAGTTTGACAAATTCAGTTTGGGTTTCTGTACACCTGTATGATTATTTCCACGCCAAAGTGATGACAAGCGGCAGAATTTTCCTACTAAACTAATCATCACAAGTGGAGATGGTACAGGTGTAGCATTGAAGACTAGCAGTAAAAAAATTAGAATAATATTAGTAATGGAAGGGAGTCTGAAATAGAGTAATAATAGTGATATAATGGATGTGGAGATCATAATCAAATGATTATATTGAATAAATGAAATATAAATGAACAAATTTTATTTGAGTTTTATACCTTTAGGAATAAATAGACTGGTTATTGGGATTGCCTAGAGGAGAAGAGTCTGTCATGTCTCCTGCATTTCTATTTAAAATAAAAGTACAAAGTAGGTATATAGTTGGTTTTGTGAAAAATATACTGATACTTTTTAAGAATGATCCATTAAAAATTTAATGGGCTTTGACTACTGGTCATAATATTCCAAGCTGTTTAACATATTTTGTTTTACATTTATTGTGCAGACTGAGATAAACATGCTTGGAAGACTTTCTCATCCTAACTTTATTAAGCTTCTTGGTTATTGTTATTGTCGGAAGGATGAAGAGATTTTCCTTGTCTATGAATTTATGCAAAGAGGCAGTTTGGACAACCATCTCTATGGAAGTGAGATTTTGATCATGCTTTAACAGTATTTCAGACGGCCAGGATTAGCTAAGCTAATGATCTCCCAATTCAAGTAATTTATTTCTTGGTACTTTTCTCTCGTAGGGGGCTCAAATATCCAGCCACTTCCATGGGACACAAGGCTTAAGATTTTTATTGGAGCAGCTCGAGGTCTGGCATACTTGCATGCGTCAGAAAAGCAAGTTATCCACAGAGATTTTCACCTGGCACACATTTTGCTTGATGGTGTAAGTTAAATTCAGTTATTTCATCAGTACTGGCACAAATTGAGTTGTATAACTTCCTTCTATTTTCTAATAATTTTATTCACTTAAACTTCGAGGTTTCTTCTTAGTCCTTACCCTGTATACTTGCACAAATTTTTAAATGCCAAATTTCATTTCCAAAGCTTATTCATTTAAACGTTGTTTGGAACTTTTTCTTTTTCAGTCTTACAATGCCAAGATATCAGGTTTTGGATTGGCAAGGCTTGGTCCTTCGGATGGTGATACTCATGTAACCACATGTGTTATGGGAACGAGTGGTTATGCTGCTCCTGAGTATGTAGCAACAGGTAATGATTGTAACCAGATCTCTTGACCCACTACACTAGAAGAACTGCACTATTTGCCAAACTAAAAGTTCATCTGATCTAGCTCAAAAAAGTCTGATCAAGACGCCAAAAGCAAGATAAGGTCTTAATTCAGTAACCTTATGTAACAGGGCACTTGTCCGTGAAAAGTGATGTGTACAGTTTTGGTGTTGCAATGGTCGAAGTGCTAACAGGTCTACGGGTTTTGGACCCAAATCGGCCGACAGGGCAACAGAACTTGGTTGATTGGATCAAGCCTCATTTATCTGACAAAAGAAAGATACAGAGCATACTCGATACTAAGTTACTAGGCAAATACCCAATTAAGGCTACTTGGAAAATGGCTCAACTTGCTCTAACCTGTCTTTCTCATGAACCTAAAGCAAGACCATCTATGAAAGAAGTCGTGGATGCTCTAGAAAACATTGAATCTGCTAATGAAAAGCCAAGAGAACCTGGGACAGACTTGACGCATTAGACAGCTTATGGAAATGGTAAGCAACAATTGCAACATGTTTCTCTACTTCAACAAGGGAATTAAGGGCATCCATCCTATCCATTACCATAACTAGCATAACTCCTGTAGTTTTGCTTTCTCAAACAGATACTTTTACTCGGTTGTCCTGATTGAAATGATGCATGGTTTGTCATATCTTTTGGTTCGTGGATTTTGTTTTTGGGCTTTGTCAGGGATTGTTGTTAATTCAGCGACTTGAACTCAACTATGTACAAGATCTACATTACATTCTATTTGGATATTGAGAAGATTTGGATTATTATCTGGTACACTAGAAGAGCATTCCCAGAACAGTAAGTGTTGAATTTGAGAGAAAAAGCCTACGGTATCCTTTTTTAGGAGGAATTTACAAGCTGATGATGCCTTGCCAGTGTAACTTTTGTCGTCGTGTTTGTTTACCACATTATGCCAATCATTTGTAGTAGTAATTAAGGGTTTATAATTTCAAAATTCGATTTCATCTGTAGTAGGGGTGATTAAGGGTCAATGAATTTCAAGTTTTTGATTATCGGATATTATTGAGAATTTCAAGATACTATAATGCATCACATGTAAACAATGCAGTTTAATGGTCATGATATATCTTCAAACTGTACGTCTATCCTATGTTTCATGGGGTTATTCAAGTATTAGAGGCCTAAAAGTTTCTATGTGAGTGATGAACCAATTAAAATAAAAAAGTCGACAATCTCTTGTGAAATGAATAGGCTTACGACAATTGAAGCATGAACCCTTCTTCTTGAATTTATTTAAGTTGGCAAATTGGCTTTTTTTTTTTTGATTGATTTACTTGATTGGCCTTCTTCACCACATGAATTTTGAATTTATGATCCAGATTGCCCTCTTTTTCTTGGAACATTATGCTTTTGCTCTTGCTTTCTCATTTCTTTCCCAAGACGGAGATGATTGGCCAAAATTTTACGAGAAATTTCTTCTTTCTTATGTTTTAAATTTCTCTACATCTTTCCTAGCACTCAATAAAATTTACCACTTGTTTTATAACTACCTGAGTAATATTTTCCTTCTTTTTGTGATCATAAACCCTATTATTTAAACAAAACACGAGGACAATGTCAGTCAGGCCTCAACTTTTGTTCACTTGCATGTTTTATTATCTTCTTTACCAGGCAATGCAATCATTTTCTCTGCCAGAAGAAGATAGTGCTATGGTTCCAAAGGTTAATGATTGATATTGACTTTGCTCTACAATTCATAAATGAAGCTGTTCTATGGTAAGAAAGTAGTCTTCAATATCAGCCATAATCTAGTTCAACGTCACTAAATCAAACACTTGGAAGTAGATTGACACTTTGTCAAATAAAATCTTGAATATAAGGTAACACAATTTCCATTAATCAAGTTAGATTATCAGCTACCCAGTATACTCAAAAAAGTTGTACCGAGTAAAAGTTTTTATGACTCATTTGGCAAGTTGAGCATATATATATATATATATATATATATATATATATATATATATATATATAACTTGATGAGGAGTATTGGGATGAGCTGATAAATGTAAATATCTTTTTAAACTTGCAAGTGATTAGAATTAGATATCAATCATGGACTAGGATAAGTGATAAGTATTAGATATCTATCATAAATTAGGATAGATTATATACAAATTCAAATTTGTCTAGATTAATTGTAACTTTTCGTGGTGTTAGTGTATTAATATGATGTTGTATCATTTGTGAAAAATTGTGAAATACATAGAATATTTTCTCAACCTTTTTTTCTTTACAATATCTAATTGATTAGGGAAGAATATTAATATATTCATGCTTACAAATTAATAACAATGTAATTGTTTATCTCAAATTTAAATATTTACTTATACAATCTGCAGTCTCCTAGAGATAATATAGAGTTTCAAATTACTTAGGGGCCATTTTGTTCAAATTCCACAATCACTATTACCATGGGTATCATTAACCCTACTATGAGTATGGATTTTGATAATTTCCCACAACATGTTTGGTTTAATAATGGAATGGTATCATTATAAAAATACTTATTTGGTTTACTGGAATGACTTTCAAGTAAATTTTAAAATTTATAATTCTTTATTTATGATATACATTTTTTTAGATTTCTTATTTTGTATCTTTTTAAAGAAATTTTCTAAAAATATTTCTTCAATTTTAAATATAACCTTGCTCTAATTTGAGTTTTATGCAAATGATAATCTTAAAAAAAGTCATTTTTATTGTATTAACAAAGAGTACCATATATCTTTGATTTTCAGTTTAATTTTTTATAAAAAAATTGAATGTAAACAAAAATTATTAAAAAGAATTTTTATAAAAAAATTTAATGAAGTACTAATAAAAAATATTCAAAATCAAAAGACAAAACAGAGAGAGAGAGAGAGAGAGAGAGAGAGAGGAATAATATATTGGGGGTGGGTAACTCAAAAGATATGTATTTTTTAGTGGGTGTATTTTTGCACTTAATCATAAGGGTTAATGGGTTTGATAAAATAGTATTTTGGAGAGAATCATTAGCACCCTACTTAATCACTATCATTCCCATTGAATAATAGTGATAGTTGTTTAACAAATATCAACAATAGGTGTCATTATTTATAATACCCAATCCCCTCCTTGATTCACTTAAACCAAACACCCCTTAGATTTCATTGGTTATGAGTTGTGTGCTTGCAATATTATATGTAATTGCAATGAAATCAATTCTTATGTTACCAAGTTGTTGTTTCACAATATTGATTGCTTTCTTAAAATATGTATTATTTTCCATATTTTAATATTGATGTTATTGTTTAACCAAGCAAATGAATATTATAAGATCATTGTGAAGATCATAGTTTGAAAAAAAGAAAAAAGAAAAAAATGAGATCCATCAACTAATCAAACCTATTGATAGGAGATTGCAGAAATGAAAAGTTAAAATTTTTTATCAAAAGTTAAAACTTCCTTTGGATTGAGCTTACGTCGATTACGGTTGTCATTACTTTTTAATATATAGTAAGAAGTATGATCAGAATTAATATTTGTTATTTATTGTTCATCATAAACTATTCAAAATAGAAAATATTTTCTCAAATTAATATCGAAATAGAAAGTGAAATCAGGACCACAAGGGTAAACGAAAAACAAAATAGAAATTCAAGATGGTAAATCACAACGGGAGATTCTTAAATCCATTGTGTGTAAATTCAAGATGGGAATAACCCCCATCCCCACGTTCACTTTCTTGGCAACAGAGAGATAATGAAATAGAAAGCTTTCTATAGAGATTTTGCTCATTCCAGAATTGTGAAGAATGACAGAGGTCAACTTACGCGTGAAGAAAAATTTCTTGGCACAGTAATAGACAAACATTAAGCATGATCTCATGTAAAATGGCTGTAAACAAACAGGAGCCAAGGTCATATTGTGTAACAAATAAGCCCATAAATGATAAAAACTGCAAGTTTGTCAACTGAGACAATTTTGTGGTTCCCCTGGTTCCACCTCGTGTATGCTGTTCAATAAAATTAATGGTGTAGGTCATCAGCATGAATGTATGATTTAAAGGGTATAGGAATGATTGCAAGTTCACGGGACTATTAGTTGTGATAGATTGAATTATCAAACATGGTTGCAGTTTACGACAATTGGGAAAGGCTGGTTCAAGCAACACTACGCAGAGAGGAGCTCCGGATCAGTGGTCTTAGGACCCCGAGTGACCTTTCCTTAGCATCATCTTCCTCCTCATCTCACCCCCCACTTTCAGCTTTCGAGTTCTCTGGCTCTTTGGTAGGGGAATCATTTTCGTACCCTCAAATTCTCCAAGCCACTGATTACTTGAGTAGCTCAAATATTATCAAGCATGGCTGCAATGGGGACCTTGTTTCATGGTGTTTTAGAAGGTGGGACGCAAGTAGTAATTAAGAAGGTTGATTTGTCGTCTGTGGAGAAAGAATCATACTTGAGATCAGAATTGGAATTTTTTAACAAGGTTTCACATTCTAGATTTGTTCCTTTGCTGGGGCATTGCTTGGAGAATTGGAGTGAAAAGTTTCTTGTTTATGAGTATATGCCTAGGAAGGGACTTGTCAAATTCTCTGAACAGGGAAAAGGATAGCTCATCACAGTTGTTAGATTGGAAGACAAGGTTGAGGATTGCCATTGGAGCTGCCGAGGGGTTGTGTTATCTACATCATGAATGTGTTCCACCCCTTGTTCATAGGTAAATCTGGATTTGCTTATTTTACAGGTCTCTTTTTCTTTTTCTTTCCTTTTCCTTTCCTTTTCCTTCACATTTAACTTTTGATTGGCGCATGTTGCGCTTCACTTGGCATGCTGCACTTGTGAACCTAGAAGAAATGTTAGGAGCCGGCAGCATACTTCTTGATGAAAAATTTGAAGTGCGGTTAGGGAACCTTCACGAGGTGTGTGTTAGAGAAGAAAAGGAGAAATCAGACTAGGATTTCCAAGTTATTGCGGTTGCCAAAGTGAGTACCTCGTCATATTGTGACACATTCATTTCTATCTCCATGAAAAATTTCCTGGTGTACATTTTGCAAATATTTGGCCTTTTCTGAGCTTTCTTCTGGACATCAACATGTAAATAAGTTGTACATTAGATCAAAACTATTTGCAATAAAAGAAGCTTATTTATTTGACCAAAATTGGTTATCTGAAAAATACTTCAGGATTTGACAGCAACCATTAGAGTGAGACTTCGCTTGCAGTTGAGGAATTAGCGCTTTTTGTCTGTTGACACTATCATGTTCCTCTTCAAACTAATTGTAAGAAATAACAGCATGAACATTCAAAGTTTGTGTTTCATGGATGCTCTTAGGGATTGATGTATTTAGTCCTCTTAAAAATAGTATTTGTTGTTACTTGGACTTCTCCTTTCCATGAAAAAACCTGTTTCATGGTAATCAATTTTATTGGGTATTACTAGTGTCATCTGTATAACTAAAATATATAACAGTTTGTTTTTCAAATGGAGACCACAGAACATGTCGAATAACAAGCAAACCACCCCCTCCCCCCCCCCCCCCCCCCCCCAAAAAAAACCAAAAAAAGGAAAAAAATACCACAAAAGAGATCCCATTTTTTTAACTCTAACCTTTCGATATAGCTCAGGTCAATTTTGTGACGGTAGTCTTTCTTCTTTTTTTGGCAGGGGTTATGAACAAGGCACTTCTGGTATTGTAAATTTAAATTACCTTACTGTACATTACCGCAGGTACATCAATGGCAACCACCAAAGCAACATTTTCAGGCAGCGGCACCCCTTCACTGAACCACGAATTTTCAGCAGCTAGCTGGGATGACGAGGCTTATCTGAATAAGGAGACCGAGGACCTCTCTGACTTAAGGATTTACTCCTTTTCAGAACTCAAGTCTGCAACTAGAAATTTCAGAAATAATGGACTTCTGGGAGAAGCTGCATTTGCAAGAGTATACAAAGGTTGGATTTCTACGTCAAAAAGTGGCAGCAGATCACCAATTGCAGTTAAAAGATTGAAACCTGAAAGTATGCAAGGATTTCATGAGTGGCGGGTAATTCAGGTAATTGAAAATTATGCCAATTAAAATTTTTTCTTTATTTTTCTAATTTTTTTTAACTTGATCCCTGAAATGTGAGTATTATGTGACTGGAATCCAGTAAGGTTTTGGCAAAACTCACCAATCTATATATATATATATATATATATATATATATATATATATATACATATATACATACATATACATACTCTCTTTAAAAGTATAGTGAGTCTTAGTAGTTTAGTGTCTTTGCACATTGTAGTGTTAGTTTTGAAATATGCCTAAAATGCCCTTTTGTGCTATAATGAATATTTAAGATGGGATTAAATATTGGTTAGTGAAGAATTCATGGGGTGGCTATAATGATATACTTAATATGGGATTAAGTATTGATTGGTGAAAAATTCATGGGATGTTAAATGGGTGAAAATGCAAACGTTAAAAATGCAAAGAGACATTGACGACATGTAAGGCCTTTGTGGGATTGTTATGGGTGAAATATTACTTAGATTTTTCTTAGATTGGTTATGTTGCATTTTTTTTATATTTAGTCATATATTGCATTTATTTTTATATTTAGTTGTACATGAAATTCAATGCCATCCTGTGGTAGTAACTAATTGCATTTGGCACTTAATTTTGGTCTAGAATAACATACTCAAATTGCATATTGTATTAATGAAATTAGTTGTAATGTAATTGAGGTGGAATTATAATAATAGAATTAATTGAGTTGTTGTGCCTCTTAATTTCTATAGCATAGTACTTAAATAGGTACAACTATTAAGTCTTAGATAATTTTTGGAGGGTATATTATTAGACTATAGAGGAAGTGAAAATGGCATTAACTATTGGTTAGTGAAGAATTCATAGGCTATTGTGAGTCAAAGGAACTTATAAACTAACTTACTGAGTAATTTATTATTAGCCTAGAAGCACTAGAAAACAAATGAGTTCTGAGTAAAAAACATGCACAATTCTTGCAAATTCTTTACACAGATAGTTTGTGATTTTTTTTTAATGGTAATGTATTTTGACATTATCAAAATTTATAGAAGATGTTGGTTATTGTTCTCTTTCCAATTCTAAAAACAGTAATATTGGTTATTGTTCTTAATTTAGCATGTAGAAACCTTTTTTTGTTGATGTCTTTTAGACATATACTATGGTATTAATGCCGCACACATATAAAAAAAATCTATTTAACTATAATAAAATGATAGGCATAATGTACAAAACATATACAATACACTGTAATCACCTATCTAGACCTTAAATAAATATATAATGGAATTTGTTTGGTCTATTACTTTACATTCTATCAAATCTATTTATTAACCGATGAAATTTTTTGGGCACTAGAGTGCTTCTTGATTTAGGTCAAAAAAAATAAATAGAAGTGTGAAATTGGTAAATAAAAGGTGATATTTCATTAAGAAGAGAAATTCGTGAAGTCCCAATAATATTGTATGGAATATTCAAACAAATAATGGGTCCATCCAAATTGAATAATTATACTCTGCTTCACTGAGCATGAGTAGTTAGATGAAATTGGAGATATACAAGAATAAATAAAAAAATACATGTTTTGCTTTTGATATGTAATTTATTTGTAAAAAAAATGAAAACATGTTTCTTTAAATGAGATGATAGTCAAAGATAGATCATTCGTATTGTTATAGTAAGACAAGAAAATAGAATGTTGCAATAATAATAGTAAAAGATGGTTTTAATCATTTGGGCATATCTTTCTACTACTATCTTTATGTAAAATTTTAGTTATTTAGTGAAACTATTTTATAATAATATTTTAAAGCTTTTGCTGCATAGCGTTTCATTAGCTATAAAGTTGAAGAGCATAAAATTGGTACCTAATTAGGTCACTAAAACAAGTACTATTAATTATTTTAACACATAATCATAATCAATTAGCAAAGGATCAGATTGCCTATTTTGCCTATTTTTGGACAAGTATCTATTCCACCACATCCTTTTATATTTTGTTAATTTAAAGTAATATGAAAATATTAAGTATATAAATATTTATATTAAAACAAAAAATATATATGTAAATCATGACTAATTCCATGATTTAGTAGATAACAACAAATTATCAATTATCAACATGCATACAAAGGAGAAGAAGAAACTAATATTAATAAGAGCACACCACAAATCAATTGAAGAACCAAAAACAAAGTTAAAAATATGGAATCGAAGATCAAATCCCAATTACAGACTTCAAAAGCAGGGAAAAACAATACAAAGTAAAAGCAATAGACTAAAATCAATATATATATCTAGAAATGTATCAATGAAAATGATAACTTAAGGAAATTTAACTACATTATGGGAGTATAATTTAAATTTTCAGTTGGTTTTACATAAAATGCCAAAACCTTTTTCCCAATAAATTTTCATGACCTCTACTTATGCATCTAAATAACATGCTTCTTGAAATACACAAAGAAAACACCACAAAGATCCTTGTCAACGTGCAAATGGCACGTGCCGTATTACTAGTAAGATTAAATATTCTAAAAAATTAAAACATATGGTACTAGATTTGTTGCGTCAATTAAAAAAAAAAAATTTGCTTTCGCCCAAACTTTAGGAACTAAAACTACTTATGCCTAACATTTAGGTCGATGATTAGTTTTGTGAAAAATATACTGATACTTTTTAAGGATGATCCACTAAAAATTTAATGGGCTTTGGCTACTGGTTATAATATTCCAAGATGTTTAACATATTTTGTTTACATTTATTGTGCAGACTCAGATAGACATTCTTGGAAAACTTTCTCATCCTAACCTTGTTAAGCTTCTTGGTTATTGTCGGGTGGATGAAGAGCTTATCCTTGTCTATGAATTTATGCAAGGAGGCAGTTTGGAAAACCATCTCTATGGAAGTGAGATTTTGATCATGCTTTAACAGTGTTTCAGACAGCCACGATCAGCTAAGCTAATGATCTCCCAATTCAAGTAATTTATTTCTTGGTGCTTTTCTCTCTTAGGTGGCCTAAATACCCAGCCATTTCCATGGGAGACAAGGCTTAATATTCTTATTGGAGTAGCTCGAGGTCTGGCATTCTTGCATGCTTCAAAAAAGCAAGTTATTCACAAAGAATTTAACGTGTCACAGATTTTGCTTGATGGTGTAAGTTAAATTCAGTTATTTCATCCGTATTCGCACAAATTAAGTAGTATAACGTTCTTGTATTTTCTAATAATTTTATTCACTTAAACTTGGAGGTTTCTTCTTGGTCCTTACCCTATATACTTGTACAAATTTTTACATGCCAAATTTCATTTCCAAAGCTTACTCATTTAAACGTGGTGTCGATTTTTTTTTTTTTTTTTTCAGTCTTACAATGCCAAGATATCAGGTTTTGGAATGGCAAGGCTGGGTCCATCGGATGGTGATACTCATGTAACCACACGTGTTATGGGAACACGTGGTTATGCTGCTCCAGAGTATGTAGCAGCAGGTAATGATTGTAACCAGGTCTCTTGACCCTCTACACTAGAAGAACTGCATTATTTGCCAAACTAAAAGTTCATCTGATCCAGCTCAAAAAAAGTCTGATCAAGACGCCAAAAGCAAAATGAGGTCTTAATTCAGTAATCCTTATGTAACAGGGCATTTGTCCGCAAAAAGTGATGTGTACGGTTTTGGTGTTGTGATGGTCGAAGTGCTAACAGGTCTACGGATTTTGGACCCAAATCGCCCGATGGGGCAACAGAACTTGGTTGATTGGATCAAGCCTCATTTATCTGACAAAAGAAAGACACAGAGCATACTCGATACTATGTTACAAGGCAAATACCCAATTAAGGCTACTGTGAAAATGGCTCAGCTTCCTCTAACCTGTCTTTCTCATGAACCTAAAGCAAGACCATCTATGAAAGAAGTCGTGGATGCTCTAGAAAACATTGAATCGGCTAATGAAAAGCCAAGAAAACCTAGGACAGACTTGACGCATTAGACAGCTTATGGAAATGGTAGGCAACATTTGCAGTATCATTCTCTAATTCAACCAGGGAATCAACGGCATTCATCCTATCCATTACCATAACTAGCATAACCCCTGTAGTTTTGCTTTCTCAAAGAAGAGGTACTTTTATACGGTTGTCCTGGTTGAAATGATATTGGGTTTTTTATATTTTTGTTGTAGATGGATTTTGTTTTGGGCTTTATCAGTAATTTGTTGTTAATTCAGTGACTATGAACTCGAGTATTTACAAGATGCACATTACATTCTATTTGGATACTGGGAAGATTTGGATTATTATCTGGTAGACAAGAAGAACATTCCATAAACCGAGTGCTGAATTTTAGAGAAAAAGCACACAATATCGTTCCTTCCCAAGAGGAATTTATATGTTGATTACGCCTTGCTAGTGTAACATCCGTTGTCATGGTTGTTTACTATATTACGCCAATCATCTGTAGTAGTAAAATTCGATTTCATCTGTAGTGGTAGTAATTAAGGGTTGATAATTTCAAATTTGATTATCTTATGGTATTGATAAATTCAAGATGTTTATGATCATGATGCATCTTCGAACTTTATGTCTGTCCTACCAATGGTTATACAAGTATTACAGGCCCAAAAGTTGCTATTTGAGTGATGGACCAATTATTTCAAATTTTCTTTATGCTAATTGCCCTCAATTGATTCTTTTACTTTTCGTATATTAGGGATATTGTTGTGCTATCAAAGGTCAAACCGACCGACCTAAACAAAATGGAAAGCAAGCACTAACATGTGCAGTAAAGAGGAAGATGGCAAGAAAACAAAAAAAATAGATAGGTTACTTAAGAAAAGTATAAGGGAAATAAAAAGAGAAGAAAGAAGAAAAAGAGAAGGGAGGGGGGGGGGGGGGTGTTTTGGTTAGAGAATTCTTTTCCGTTGTTTAAGGAAAGTGAAAAGAAAACAAAAAAGATAGGTTGTTCTCAACAAAAATTTAAGGAAGATGCCAAGAAAAATATAGGCGGTAATCCTTAATCCTTACTCGAACTTTCCATGATAGATTATTCTCATGATTGTCTTTTAACAGGGCATTTGTAGAAAAGCAATGTCTATGATTTCGGTGTGTTAATGCTAAAAGTGCTATCCTTTACTTCCTACAGTAGATGTACAATGCATGCCACAAATATCACTAAGTACAAGTTCAAGTAAATTTGAATTTTTTTGAATTTTTGAAATGGATTTCTTGTTATTTGGTAAGCATACAAGCTTTGTATTTTTCTGCATTTTTATCCATAGATGGAATTAATTCTAATTTAATCGATCATATCATGCACATGTCTAAAACTTCACATGACCCGACGTACGACAGAAATATTACTATTACTATTAATAATGCTAAGCATAAATATATAATAAAGCTAAGCATAAATATACCATCATACAAATAGGCTTTCCTAGCAAAATTTTTATTCTTAGTGAAGATAATTTTATCTGTCTCAAATACAGGTTCAAAACCAAACTTATTCAACAAATTACTAGATACAAAAAAGGGTTAATTACTCCAGTGGTCCACAAACTTTTTATGAAGTGTCACCTTGGTCCCCAAGGTTTTTAATCGCGCCTATTGAGTCCCTCAACTTTCATATTAGTGTTTAATTGGTCCTCCACCCATATTCCCGTTAAAATCAGTTGCTGGCAGTCAACATCTAACCATCACAAGGGGTCCAGGAAGGGGCATTTTTGGAACTAAAAAAGTAGTAAAAAAATAAAAAAGATTGGAAGGAAATTTACTGTCTAAACATTAGTTGTACTTAACCTCACAAATAACAATGTAAGACAACTTTTTGACTTGAAGATATTTATTTTGCTCTGGATTGTTATTTTTGCTTTTAGATGTTTATTAAAAGAGCATTATTCCTTGCTTAGTCATCAAGATGCCTTTTGACATATTGATGAGTTTATAATATTTTGGCTGCAAACAACAGTTTCCTATATTCATTAACATTCTACATTATTAAATGCTTATGAGTTTTTTTTTTAAATTTTTGGGCAAAAGTCAAACCTTTGACTTTTCTTTTGGGAGGTCTCAATTCCTAAAAGATTTATGAGAAAAAAAAAAAAGTGGAGCTAGAGCTTACAGTTCTTCCTAATTTTCTTTGTTAAAGGCTACTACAAAAATGTTTTACCCAAATTTTTTTAGATGAATATTAGTGGGTTAAGTAATATTCTAGACAGTGAATTTCCCTCTACTTTTGTTTAATATATTTTTAGTACTTTTTTGTTCCAAAAATGCCCCTTCTTTGACCCCATGTGCTGGTCAGATGTTGACTGCCATCAACTAATTTTAACCACAATCTGGGTGGAGGACCAATTAAACACTAATTTGAGAGTTAAGGGACTGAATGGGTGCAATTACAACATTGAGGACCAAAGATACACTTCATAAAAAGTTTGTGTACTACTGGAGCAATTAACCCATACAAAAAATTTTTCTAACTTCTGGAACATACAAAATGTTATTTAATGTCAAATTCTTTCTTGAAATAAATTGAAGTTTCACACTTCTGTCTTTGAAAACAACAATTAAAGAGTTTCCCATGAAGAGTGCTTTGTCATTCTCAATAGATCCAAATGATTTGAAGAAACTCTTAGTCTTACAAGCATGTCTAGTAGCTCCAAAATCAATCCACTAAACCCAATCTTTTTTTTAGGAGATTAATTTAAACCTATTCTTTTTTTCTGAGATTAATTTTTGAAAACATAGTAACCAAAATTTCATTTATTGACGTTTCCTTTTTATTGTCTTTTTTTTTAAAGAATAAAAATGTTGACAATCTCTTGTGAAATGAACAGGCTCACTACAATTGAAGCATGAACCCTTCTTCTTTTTCTTGAATTTATTTAAGTTGGCAAATTGGCTTTTTTTTTTTTGAATCATTTACTGGATTGGCCTTCTTCCACCACATAAATTTTGAATTTATGACCAGATTGCTCTTTTTTTCTTGGAACATTATGCTTTTGTTCTTGCTTTCTCATTTCCTTTTCAAGACGGACATGATTGGCCAAAATTTTAAGAGAAATTTCTTCTTTCTTATGTTTTTTATTTCTCTTGACATTTTTCCCAGCAAGCGAAAGCTTGTCAATAATAGAGGATATGATAATGAATTCATCTATGATTTTTAAAATTATTGAGAATCCTATTAATTTCACACAATTGTTCCATCGCAGATTTTTCACCAATCATTTAATAAAAAATCTAAAAACAATTTGGCAGATTTTCCACCAATCATTTAATAAAAAAATCTAACAAGAATTTCTTGCTTATAGTATCCTTTTACATGTTTCTTGCGTTCAATTCGTCTTATAATTCTCTTGAAGATGCGACATTCTGGTATGTATCAAACAGTCTCTTTGACATGCCATTCATTGACGTGCTATTGAAATATGTCCCTTACGAATGTAGTCATTATTTTTCCATTTTTGTGAGCCACGAGTGTCTGATATTATTTCATCATCGTTCTCTATAGGCTTGGGGGAGTTGATAACATACACTATGTCGCGCCCCATTTTTCGAAAGGGAAAATAAATAATATAGTGTGAGATGTGGTGAGTGAGGTCGGAAAAAAGAAAAAGAAGAATTAAATGTGATTGTGTTTACTGGAAAAGAAGTGTAAATTTTTTAAAAATAATTTTTAGAAAATGCTTTGTAAAAGATGATTCGATAAAAACGCGACAAATAAACGCTTTATTTTAAAAATAAAAGAAAAAGGGCCTAAAACGGGACTTTGAAAATGCGACGATTTTTGGGCCCGAAAATAGAGTCTAAAAAGGGTTTTTTTTTTTTAGTGAAAAAGGAGTCGCCACTTGGTATTGAGTTTTGGTGTACCAAGTCACCCGAAAATATTTTATAAAACGTAAGAAAATTAAGAATGATTTATTTAAGGAAATGATTTTGGAAAAATATAGGAAAAACAAGAAAAACCCTTTTAGACGACTCCAGGTCTTTGAAAACAAGAGAAAAAGGTTCGGGAGTCACAGTTGAAGAAAGGGAAGGCAAAGGCTCGCGCCTAAGGCACCCTTTCAACCTAGCCGAAACTAGTTGCGAGGTTTAGTCTAAATTTTCCTAATATAACCCTAAGATTTTATCACATTTGGATGCAACTATATGAATGCAAATCTAGTCCTAAAAATGGGTATCGTTAAGGGACAAAATATTCCATTGAGGTTTGGTCGAGATATTCGCATTAATTGCGAAACCCGAGTCTAGACCCGATGGAGTCACGAGTGTAGATGCAAAGTGAAATGCAAAAGAAAAGGAAAATAGTAATATAGATAGTAAGTGAACAAAGAAAGTGGAGATGCAACATAACTGGGTACGGGGGACTAATAGACTCGTGACTAGCTATTTCTACTCACGGAGGGGGGAACGGCATGTACGCCATCGCTTCCCACGTGAGTAGATGACTATTTCTAGTCAAAATCACACAAATGACCTAAGATTCTATGTGTAGTGGAATCTAAATGTTATGCACTAAATAGATGTTAAAATAGATAATAAGTGATAAAGTATATATAAAAACTCATAGAAAATGGAAAAAGGCCTAAAAAGAGAAAATGTGTGTGAAATGTCATGAAATGCACTACAAGAAATGATTCTAATACTAAATGACCTAAAGGCCTAGCATTGGACTAGCCTATTTTCTAGAAATTCTCCGCTAGCGTTGGACTAGCGAAGAAAACGAAATTAAGCCACAACTAGCGTTGGACTAGTGTGGCGACGATACACATATATAATATAAAGCAAGTAAATAAATAAAGCATAGATTGAAGCAATAATCACATAAAAGCACATAATAGCACATAGGAGCACATAACACATAAGCATGATATTCTAGATGCAAAGTCCTAAAGAAAGCGAATAAAACACATAAGCACATAGCACACATAGCACACAAAAGCCCTAACTATTACACCGGAGAAGCCTAATTACAATCTAAAAATAAAAATAAAAGGTAACCTATCTAGCCTATCTATTACATTTTCTATCTAAAATACATAAGATTTTTGTTAAATAGATAACACATAAACTATCTATTACATTAACTATCTAAATACAAAATTTTTGCTAAATAGAATATTACCTATCTATTACATTTCTTTGAATAATCAAAAATTAAATTCGAGTAAATAATATGACATAAATAAATAAACACTCACACATGGATAAAAATTATAGGCACAAAGATACATGAAAACACATAGAAAAACACATAGGAGCACTTAGAAGCACATAAAAAGAAATTAAAAGGGTAATCGAGGTACCTCCCGTTCGAGGACTCGGTACAAATGCTAACAACATGAACAAACTTATCACGGTACCATTATTTAAATAAATAAAAAAACAGTAATTAAATAATTTTTAGCTTAATCACTATAAACACATCACAATAATGCAAAACAATTATAGCAATAATAAACTAGAATCAAAGAAAAGTAATGATTAAATATTTAGGACGAAGAATGAAAATTATTTAAGTAAACTAAATAAATAAATAAGTAAAATAAAATAATAAAACAAAATACAATAATACGTAATTAAGTTTTCCACACACAAATAAGAATTACCAAAATAACTAAAAGAGAAATAAAGAAACTAATTGGAGCAATTAATTAGGCTAACAAAACCGAATTTTAGAACATTAATCATAAATAAAATAAAATAAAATAGAATGTGAAAAGCAATAATTACAAGCTTTGAGGACTTAACTAATTTTAATTTTTTTTTGGCAAAAATAAAATATTATAAGGTTTGGATTAAAAATGAAAATTTAGGCAACATTCTAAAGTGAAAATGTAATTTACAACAAACAAAAGGGTAAAATTATAATTTTAAACCCTAATTAAGGTAATGACATAGTTTACAACAAATTTAAAGGCTAAAATATAATTTTCAGCAAGTATAATGCCCAAAAATAAAATTTCCAGCAATACTTAAGGCCAAGAATATAATTTCAGCAAAGTCATTAAATAATACATAATTTACAGCAATGTATAGGGTCAAATTGCAATTTTCAGCTATATAAAAGGGCTAAAATAAAAAATTCCAGCAGCTATAAGTATTAGAATATAAGTTCCAGCAACAAATAAAAGACTAAAATACAATTTCCAACAAGTTAATGGAGGTTTTAAAACAAATTCCAGCAACATAAAGGACTAAAATATAAATTCCAGCAACAATAGGGGGCCAAAAATAAAATTCCAGCAAGTATAGTGACTCAAATAAAATTCCAGCAAGGTTGGGGGGACAAAAATAAAATTCCAGCAAGCATTCTAGGGCAAAAATAGAATTTCCAGCCATGTTGGGGGACAAAAATAAAATTCCAGCAAGTTAAAATATGAAAAATACAATTTCCAACAAGTTTTAAAACCAAATTGCAATTTTAAGCAACATTCAAGGTTCAATTTGTAAATTATAGCAACATTAACACCAATTTGTAATATCCAGCAATAAAAGGGGGTCAAACGAAATTTTCAGAAATATTTAGGGGTAAAAATGTAATTTCAGAAAAGTATAGGGGTCACAATATAATTTTATAAAAATATAGGGGTCAAAATGGAAAATTGAAAAATGTAGGGGCCAAAATTATAATTATATAAAAGTTGGGGGACCTAAATGCAATTAATTGGGACCTAATTGCAAAGAAAATAAATTATGGGGGTCAATCTATAAAAAATAGAAACTTAAATGCACAAATCAGAAATTCTCGGGCCACAGTGACATTAATAAAAGTATAAGGACTATAAAATAAATACCTATTATTAATTAAAAATAAATTAAAAAACTAAACCTAATCAAAACGACGTAGTTTTGAGTGAAACTACGTCAAAACGACGTAGTTTCACTAAAACTCTTTTTTTTTTTTACCGGTTTTCTTTTTTCTTTTTTCTACTTTTCCAGATTTTTTTTCTTTTTCTCTCTTTTTTCTCTTTTCTTTCTTTTTCTTTTTTTTTTCTCTCTTCTTTCTCCCCTGGTTCTTCTTCCCCCCGCCTGATTCTGTTCTCTCCGTCCGATCCTCTCCCGATCTCACTCTTTCTCTCTCTCTCTCTGCCGGACCTCTATCTCTCTCTCGATTTCCCTCTTCAAAAATTATACCCAAAATCCCAAAATCAAACTCTAAATCAATTCGATTAAGAATCCAAATAATTTTCATTCATCTGACTTTGCTGATTAAATGAGAAAATAAAATAAATAAAAGCAGAGGCTGAAGCATGTTCACCTGATTTGGAGAGGGTGGGAGTGGCGATTTCGGCGGCGGTGCACAGTGAAGCTTGAGGTGGCTGTTGGGCGGTTGTATCCGGCGGTGGAGGGAGTGATGGCTGTTGATTGTTGATTGTTGCCGTTGTTATTGCTGTGATGTTTCTTTTTTTTTTTTTGTTGATATTGTTTTGCAGGTGTGTTATATGAACTGGCGTGTGTGTGTGTTTTGTGGTGTATGTGTGTGAATGTGCAGGTGTATTATGAGACAGTGAGTGATGTCTGTGTGGTTTTTTGGTGAAGTTCTGGTGAAATGTGTGTGTGCCTGTGTGTTGTGTGTGTTTGTGCAGGGTGTGAATGTGTCTGGTGGTAGTGTTGTTTGGGTGCTTTGTGTTCTTGCTGTGAGTGGAGCTTGTGTGTGGTGGTCTTGTGAGGGAGATGCAGAAAGATGTAGTGTGATGCGAGTGTGTGTTTCTGGTGTAAAACTGGCGTGTGTGATGTTTGTTTGAGGAGTGTGCGAATGAATCTAGTAGAGTGAGGGTTGTGAGTGTGTGGTGCAAATGAGGTGAGGCTGTGATTGTGTGTGGAGAGAGCCGAGGGTGAGGAAGAATGGAAGAGTGTGAGCAATCTGTGTCTGAGAGTGAATGTGAGTTTTGTGCTGCAGAGAGTGAGTGATCTGTGTCTGAGAGGGAGGTGTCTACAGGTTTGTGAAAACGTGAGAATTGAGAGGAGGGAGTGGTGATTGTCTGATGAAAGCGAGGAGAGCCAAAAAATCAATCAAATCCCCCATAAATCTGCTGACTTGGGTGTAAAATGGGGGAGAAGGTAGAGTTGGTGATAGGAGATGGTGTTGATGATGAGAAGAGGCATGCTGCCATCAGCCATGGCAGAAAACAAACAAACTGCAGCAAAAGCTGCTGCTGTTCATCATCTTCTTTCTTTTTTTTTTTTTTTTTTAAAGAAAACAAAGAAAAATGAATAAAATAAAAAATAAAAAAATAAAAAAATAAAATAAAAGATAAATAAAATAAAAACTTGAACTCTTTTTAAATTATATGTTAAAACTAAAACACAACATTATAAGAAGAAAAAAGAAAGACTCAGTGTAAGAAAGTTAATTCTAGGTTAGAAAAATACAATTTAAAATGAACAACAAATGGTCTTTAAAATAAATAAATTAATTAATTAATTATGAAAATTTTCTTTACATAAGATTTATAAGACGTACACACACATAATTCTCATAAAGAAAAATTTTAAATAAATAAAAAAAATGCATTGGAAAACGTGACCTAAATATGGCAAAATTATAAAATTTATGAAAATTAATAAATGACATCACAAAAATCTTACACAACATATATTATCACATAAAGCACATATAGTATAATTTTCACTCAAAAATTTTAAAATTAACTGCATTTTTGGGAAACGTGCCCTTAATAGACAAAAAAAGACAAAAAATAAATAAATACTAAATGACTCTAAAAATCATGTAACTTTTACAGAAAATTTATAAATATACAAAATACATATATAAAATTTTTCACTTGAAAATTCTCGTAAAAAAGAGTGCATTGAAAAACGTGCCATTAAGTTAAAATACTAAAATTTTAAATAAATAATAAATGACTCCTAAAAATTATTAAAATTATAAATAATGATAAAAATAAGTAAAATTGTATATTTAGGAAATAAAATAAAATAAAATAATATTTACTATGATGAAATTACCATTTTGCCCCTGATGTGACAAATTAGACTATAAATACACAAAAATTATAATTGGCCCTTGAAAATAAAAAATACCCCATAAATAAAGTAATACACATACTTTTACAAAAGGTGTGTCAAAATTTGGTGTCTACACACTACATTGAGAGTTGCAATCAAAAAGTGCATTTTTTCTGCTATCTTTTGAAAATTTCATCATCAAAACATTCTAATTTGGCAAATTCAGTAGTCATCTCACTCAAAGCTGTAAATCTCAATATTGCACACATGAAATGCCTTTAGGGAATGTTACAAATGTCACTTTTAATGTTTAATTCGCTTCCACAACCTATGCAAAAGAATTATGTGAATTAACTTCTATAATACAATAAAGTTCTTGCTTTGAAAAAATTTTGCCCTAATCGAATCAAACCCTTTAGCCTTTGGTGTTTGTCACACATGTTTATATACCATGTCAGAGAGTTTGAGCAGGAGAAGAAGTTTGGGAGGGAAGAACAACATTCATGTTTTATTCTGCATTGTGTGTCTCTGATGTGTTTGGACAGAGATTTGTAAGATGATCATGTTTGAATATTATGTTTTAATAACAAAAGGACACAACTAGTCAAAATAATATTGAAAAATTACTCTATATATCTGATAAAGGAACAAAGACCTTATTGAGTACAAATATTGGATTACAAGAGTTATCCCTATTAAGAATATTTGCTACTTCTAAATAACTGACGTAAGACAAAAGTCCTACTCCCACCATCCCATTTTGATAGGTTGTTTTCTTTTTCATTCGTCCCAAATTATAGTCCACTTTCCATTTAAAGAATGTAATTAATTTTCAACTTCTCTAAAATGCCCCTATTTAATTATTTTGTTATAAGTAGAAAGGTACATAACAAACTGTGCATTCGCATATCAGATGGAATTAGTTTGACTTAGGATGCAATTTTCTATTTTGTATTTAATGTAAATGTTTAATGATGAATAAGAGAACATCATAGATTAATTTATTATTTTAATAAAGCTAACTAATTTTTCTTAGACTATGTGAAATCCTATCAAATTATGCTTGATAGGACAGAAAGTGGTTCTTCACCCTCAATCAATTTCATTTGCTATCCATGAATGGAAGGAGATGAACATGAAACAACTTTTGTTTATTCTCTTTTGCAGTGATGTCTTTTACCATGACTTATTATTATATTGATAACACAATATATTATATATTTAACGTAACTCATCACTCAATAAAATTCATCACTCGTTGTATAGTTGAGTAATATTTTCCTTCTTTTTATGATCATAAACCCTATTATCTAAACAATGAACGTGAGGACAATGTCAGTCAGGACCTAACTTTTGTTTACTTTCATGTTTTATTATCTTCTTTACCAACAAAACCAACACAATCTTTTTTATTTTTTTTACGAGAAGAAGATAGTGCTATTATTTCGTGCCTTTGTATATGTGTTTGTTGTTGGTACTTATCAACAATTGTCGTTAATTTAGTGGACTATTTACTTGTTATGGGACGAGATTATTTGCAGTTGTAGACGAATAATTAGTGACTCCGTGACTGATATTGTCAAATGTAGAAAGCTGAATTCAAATTTAATTTTTTTTCCCTGTTAATAAGTTTGACGTTCTAACTTGAATGTATTAGTTGGGGTCTTATCTGCACCACAAATTAACCTCTGCAATTGCACCTTGGATCTTTTTTTTTTTTTTTTAACTACTGTTTCATTCTAAATAATAACTTGGAACTTAATTGTGCTACCAAAATTTGTCTAGGAATAATCCAAAGGAATTTAACTAGAAGTTTGCTAGAAATCACCAAATTCCTCCACCCTTGTCAAAATATATCAGGTCCGTGGCCTTCGCTTTCACTTTTGATTTTGCTTTTGCTTTATCTCTGCGCTTGCACTTGAAACAAGATCCTAGAGGACAAAACTTTCTGCGCTTGAACTGACATATATGGCCACAGTCAAGGCTTGGGTCATCAGTGACCAAAGGACTAGGAAAGAATCCAATGACTTTGGGTTCAACCAATTGGCCGACTACTTCTTGGCTCAATTATTGCACGATTTTTATTTTCTTTTTAAAATCATGGTGGAAACTTTTGAATCACCAAAAAAGGGGGATAAAATTCATTGCATCTGTGCAGTTGATATGATTATACGCATTAGGAGAGTTTTTGCTTCCATAAATTTTTGCACGCCCGAAAATATAGTTCGGACAAAGTTAATATAGTTCCGCATGTCAAATAACCTAATGCTCGCATCATAAAAAAAAATTACAATAATATAATAGATTTTACATGCATGTTGAAGATATTTTTGTTAGAGCTGGAAAATAAATTATTGGTGGCATATACGTATTAGTCACATATGCCATGCTTTTTTTTTTTTTTTTGACAAACCTACACTATTAATAGGAAGTGCACTAAGAAATTCCATTATGTCTTTTGTGCTATATAATGAAACTTCAGTTCGTATATGAATAGTTATGTTTATTAATTTAGACAACTTATTACCTAAAATAACAATTTAAAATATTTTTTATCTTACATGTATCGAATATATCAAAAATTGTTACAAGCGACTAAGCAGTAAAGTGGGAATCCTGCTTAATTATGTGCAAACTATTGGAAGTTCAACTTCTTGCTCTGTCTTCTGTGCTGGTCTATGCAAATGATGTCTTTTCTAACTTTTTCTTTTTCTTGCTTTTTATCCTTTAGCACCTTTAACTACTAATGGAGAACCTAGTCAAAAGGATGTATAATGAAGTTGTCCGGAAATATGCATCACACCTTTTGGCCTATGTCTATTCTTTCTTGCATAATAAGCCAATGCACAATCATAATGATTAATCCCCGAAATTTCGAGTAGGCTTCCTTATATTCCTGTGTTCTGGACTTGTAACTTGACTTTCAGAATCCCATTGACCTGATCTTCAGTACTTCAGGTAGTCGTTTTTTTGCTGTCAGTGCTTAATTGTGGGGAAAGTTAGTTAGCCAGTGTTACTAATTACCATTTGCTGATCAGGTGGATTCCAATTTTCAGGTATTAAATGCACTATGTGTATTGTCACGTGGTGTAT
Source organism: Mitragyna speciosa (assembly GCA_024721245.1). Lineage (NCBI taxonomy): Eukaryota > Viridiplantae > Streptophyta > Magnoliopsida > Gentianales > Rubiaceae > Mitragyna > Mitragyna speciosa. The sequence goes on from CM045557.1 coordinate 7,400,931, forward strand.
AAAAATTAATAATTTATCACTATGTGATAATAGTTGATCCATACATTACAATATTTAGGCGATATGTAATTGATTTTAATACACCAAGAGACATGCTACGTGATGCACATGGTGCACCTAAACCTAATACTTACTCATAAGATCATGGACGGCTGCTTTCAAAATTCAACAGAATATGCATGATGACATTACATTGTATTCTATTATAGGAATGAACTCAATTTCAGATGCCATGTATTATATTTGGATATTGCAAAAAGTATGAGCTCAGTTTGAACAGCTAGATTGGCTGCAAGTTTAAAGATTGAAAATTCATCTAATGTAATACCTAGTAAAAATCAGAAGAGTCCAGAACAAAAGGGAACCTATATACAACCCACCAAAAACCAGCCCAAATAACTTTAAGTCTTTTCCAAATTTTGCAGATTGACTCGATTTGACTCAACCAATTGAACTGATTGAACCAGAAGCTAATTCATAACTGGCTAAGTTTCTCTTATAAGTTAACAAACAGTAGATGAAAAATATTCTATAAATTACTAATAACTAGCCACCCACTTCCTCACCATTTCACCAAAGGTGTTACAAGCATAATAGTTTGCAAACATCAGCACACGAGCACTAATAATATCAATCTTCCTCTCTACAGAGTTAATTCCATACGCTAGCACACAAGCACTTGAGTTTTTCTCTGTTTTTTTTTTTTTTCCCTTCCTTTTGTCAATTCTAGCCAAAGTTTAATTTGTGGAATGAAAGAATGGGCAGCAAGCTTACTATACTAGAAAATAGGATATTTACAACGTAGAAATCAGATGTGGGTACCTGATAAATTTGAGACAATTATGAGGAAACCAGGGAGATATTTGAGAAAATTATCAGGATCAAACTAGGGAGATGCATAAGAATTAAGCCTAAAAAGTTCAATAATGGTGATCATGACTAGGGTTGTCTTGAATTTGAGAAAGTGTTAGTAATGTTGTGTGAAATGGAGTTTGGACAGGTAGACACATCTTTCACTCCATATGATGACTTAGTGCGAAAGTTACCTGCAACAGAAACCAATCCGGCGGAAGTAACCTGCAACAGAAAATCAGCAGAAACCAATCCGGCGAAAGTTACCTGCGACAGAAAGGCGGAAGCTACCTGAGACTGAACGGCAAAAGTTACTTGCAAGAGAAACCAACCTGGTGAAAGTTACCTGTGACAGAAACCAATCCGGTAGAAGTTACCTGCGAATGAACGGCAAAAGTTACCTGCGACAGACACCAACCTGGTGAAAATTACCTGCGACAGAAACCAATCCGGTCTAGTCCTTCTTCGGGGCAAAAGTGCAAACTTCAAACGTTGCAGATGTTTGGCCTTCTTTCCCCTGCAAAATATGTGGGAAGGGGATTGATTCAAGAGGACATATAGGTAGGCATGGCATACTCTGTCCATCTCTGCTTATATTGCTTTCAGTTTCTTCTTTTGTGTAGCACGATTGGTTAGTGGCTTCTTTTTATTAATGAAGAAAATTATTTGCAAAGAACATCATGGCATATTGAATTACTAATCATAAAATGACTGATCTTAACTTTATTTTATGAACTTTGCAGGCCTTGATTATTTCCATCCAATATATCGGCTATGCCGAATAGCAGTTGTGCACATGTAATCAAGTATTTGCCTAGTTTGGGGCTCAATAGGTGTATATTGTGAATTGAAGATTAGATACTTGTATTAGCATTGCCAAGTGGTATTGAAGGTTTTTTGTTTGGTTGTTGTGAAAGTTTTTCCAAGTATGCTTGTACTATTAAGTTCACATCATGGTTGTGGAACTTACTTGGAACCTTGGATGTTGTAATAGATGTTTTGAATTGTGATAGTCTGTATATTAGTTGGTAGCAATGAAGGTTCTATGCCAGATTGATGCACCTGGTGTCAATGGAGGTTCTGTGCCAGATTATTGCACACACAATTCGATTTTTGGACTTTAAATCTGGCCATGAAATTGTGAGAAATGACACTTGTGAGGCCCTTTGCCTGCACATTCCATACCATATTATTGTACTTTCATAATGGATTCCATGGAAGTTCAAAATTTCACTAATAAATAATTTAGTACAAAGTATACGAAAAGGATCAACATCGGTTTCTGGCAGTGGGAGGGTTGGACGTTTGCATTCATGGGAAAACGCTTTTAAAATTAAACTGCGGCCCACAAATACCTACAAAATACCTTGTAATTCCTTTTTTTTTTTTTTTGGAGCAATAAATGTCAATTAGAAACCAAGAACTTGGTTTTCTTTTTGCCTGAAACATGAATTCTGTTCGTACAGTACATGTGAAGTCTTGTTCCCCTCACTTGGAGTTCTTATTCGATTATTTTTGCTGTCAACAATGTAAATAATCAAAGTACTGAATTTTGAAAGTAAAGAGATTGTTGAAGTCCTCCAAGATGCATGAAGAAAATGTTTTCTTTTTCCCTGACTTTTTTTCCATGAATGTATACTAGAGCACAATAATTTTTTGCAGTTTACTGGAAAAGTGCTAGGGTACAAAAAAAGACCAATGTTCATTCACTCACACAAAATGCTCCATCTTCTCAACCATCCAACCGGTCTAAGTCATTACACCAAATATTGAAGGAACATCAGTAAAGAAAGGCATACACTTTTGTAGAAGCTCTTCATATTCTTCAGGAATCGCTATCCTAGGATCAAATGGTCTTCGACCTGCAACAGCTAATCCCTGTTTGATGTGACCTAACCGCCTTGAATGCAAGACTTGCTTGGAAGTAACTGGCAATCGAATAGACTGATATTCTTCCAAGGCTGAATTTAGATTTTCCACCCCCCACTTCTCAAGGCATTTGCCTAATACTGCAGCGTCTAGTATTGACATGTTTGTGCTTCTCAAACCATGAGGAGTTGTAGGATGTGCTGCATCTCCAATCAAAACTACATTGCCCCAAAAAATTTGTTTCATAGGTTCACAATCATATATGATATTTAGGAAAGGTTCCTTGGTTTCTCTTATGATCCTTGCTAATTCACAGACCCAAACTTTTTCTGCTGCTTCATGCAGCTTCTTCAATCATGTCACTACTAACTTTCATGCTCACTGAGTTTCCCTAAGTTAAATCATCAAGAAGTAGATTAGCTTCCACATAAAGAGCTCATTACTTTTCTCATATTTCAAAAAAAGTTGAGCTGATTTTCGCTCTACTGAAGGGTGACATTTAACCGAATAAGTTAGATTGTGTTTGTCTCTGTTATTCTTCGGTGGTTGAGAAGGTATAATCCATTTACCCTTCCTCATTTTGTTTGGCATAAGAAACAGGTAAGATCTTACTGCCCTCGCAACTTTACTCCTTTGAGGTTGGCTGTCCCAGAAAATTTTAGCAATAGAAGATGTCTAGTACAGTGATCGTCCTGGATGAGTCAAGGTCAATTCAACTAAACTGCTGAAATTTATTCAGAGATACATACTGATTTTTAGAATATTTGCCAAATGATGGACAAGTAATTGTAAACCAACTGTTTACAGGGCATGTTCAAGCCCTTCAAAATTATGTCAAAGGGGCAGAAGCAGAAGAACCATCAGGACAATCTTGACATAACCACGTAACAGCTAACAAGGTAAAAAGATCCGCATAAAAGCAAGATGGCATTATACCAAAACAAAAACTAAATCTTTTAAACATAGAATATTAGCAAAAAAATTACCTTAAGTTCTGGCTCTGGTTGATTGATATACCAAATCCAATTAATCCGTTTGTTCAGTAGTTCGTAGAGTCCAGTGTGAGTTCCTGAGCTCAAATCAAAGTATAGGCATTTCCCTAAATTGGGGTATGCCTTCTTAAGGTCCAATACAGCTTCTGCATGCTTGTTATTTGAATAATCAAGAACACCCCTCCATGCACAGTAACCTGAATATCTATGAATAAGACAATAATGACAACAATAACGACAAAATGTTATTTACATGGAATTTAAGGCATAAAAATAAAAGAAAGATATCAAATATTACTATTCACAGACCTCAGCTTAAGATCAGGGAGGAAATTCTTTCGAACACTAGAAAGACAACCATCAGCAGCAATAAGTAAATCACTGACTATGTCAATTGTGTCACCAGTTTCATGAACTTTACATTTAACTGTAACACAAGTTTTGTCATCGGAAATGTACAAGGAGAGAAAAAAATGGCCCCACAAAACAATTCCAGATGGCAGTGCATTGTATAAGAGGCTATACAAATCAGCCCAGTGTGCAGCTCTAAAATTTAAGTTTTCATCCTTCGTCAGAGTCCAGCTGATTTTCTCTTCTCCATTGATTGCTTGGTTCTACAAAGACAGAGATGGAGAAACAAAAGAAGGAGACTCAGTGTGTCAATGGAAGAGTTAAATTTAGTTGAATTTTGTAGCGGGTCCCTTAGACATATCAAAGATTTCTTTCTGTGACTTAAATGGCAGAATGGTTTATTTTTGACAGATAGCCCCTATGGTGTCATCCCACATGTAGGAAATTGAAACAATGAGTCTCATCTCCAACTGATGCTAATTGGTGCTAACCCATGTGCTTTGAGCTTACATGGGTAGATTAGTGACCAATTTTTCAGGCAATGCCATCCCTAGGGTAGTGGTATGTTTTGATCTAGTTTGCTACAGATATATGCTTTCATTCTAAAGCAATTGCAATTTTCTTTTCAACTGATTATGAGCAGGATAAGCAAGGCAACAGAAAATTGCTGTGGCCTTCAGCTATAAACTAAATTCTGAAGTACAAAATTAACTTGTCATAGTTTCAGTAACAATACTTAGTTGCTATAAAGCTAGCCCCATTCATAAGTGGGAGTAGAAAGACTTCGTAGCCAATTGGTCTCCAAGAACTGCTGATCTGCAATAAGAAATAAGAACCTGTCTAACAAATTTTAATGATTAATTTCTTTTGTTTGGGACCAGGACGGCATTGCTGTCACTCTTCAAGAGCCACATATCAGAAAAAATTACTCTCCTTGTAGAAAAGGGACGCCGAAGTAATTTTTTTGCCACTGAGTAGGAAGGATAATATTGTAAAATTGTTTCTATCCAACTTCTTAGACTGTACCAATGTTCACTTCACTTCATAACCAATTTTAGCTACTAAGAAAACATACATTTTACAATTCACACTAGAAAATTTGTGTATTCCATTTTGCTCCTACACATGAGATGTTGAAATAATGCTCTGGTAGACTACATTATAATGACTGATAATCCAAAATTCTCCCCTTCTACACAGCTCATTTCTTGGTCCCAAATTTGTTTTAAAAAAATGTATAAAAAAGAAAGGAAAATATGAACCAATAATATCTGCAAATTTATCTTTTATTCAACAGTAAAAATAAAACAACAGAATAAACCCTTCCTGAGACTCACGCTCCGTCCATCTCACCAACGAGTCCTTTTTGTTTGTCTCAAAATTATTGACACTTCTCTAAATTGGCAAACAATTTCAAATGTTATTTCTGTTGTATCTTATTAGCGTGGCTCCTACTTATTCATTCTTACAAGCCTGGCAGAACTGTAAAGCAGCACGTCACTTGTAGTTGATTGACCAAAAAAATTTATGCACTCAGTACTGAACATGCTAGCATGTTGAAGCTAAACAAAGCATATTGGCCTACAATGATTTGTACTGCAGGGATATATCTGAAAAAGCAAAGCAAATTCACCCTTTAAACTGGCACCATTTGAAAAAATGCTCCGTCCAAACCGTCAATATATTCTGGGACCAGGTAGTAATTTGTGGTGATTAACTGTCATTGGCACTTGCAATTTAAGAAATTTTCTTACAACTGCATATTAATAATTTATTGGGGAGTAAATATAATCCAAATAGTGTTTTGAAATCATCAACACAATCCATTCTTTGGATATAATCAAGGATTCATAATCAATAGGAACAAAAAGGAAATAACTCTTCAAGATAAAAATTCTAGGTGGATACCAATTGATTTATTAACAGCCACCAAAACTAAATTTCTATCCTAAGCTAAGCTATATTGACTAATGAAGATGTTCTTCATTAGTTTGCATTAGTGCTGGCTTCAACTCTAACAAGATGAATGGGAAAACTTGTAAAATTGAAAAGGTGTCACGACCCGAATCTAAAGTCCATGACCGGCACGTAGCTCGAGGTAGAATAAACCTCCCCAAATCACGTAAGCCTTAAACTTTCCTCTAAATTCTACCGAAATTTCAGCTGTATCTCCTCTGTATTTGGACCTTTCCCAAAAATTTCAAAATACCTGCACAAGATTTCAGCCAACCCAAGCATTTCCAATACATTCACAATACACCATATCATCTCATTCACAAATTTCACACCATATTTTTCATAGGTTTATAACCTACTAACACAAGTAATGAATCATCTAAATAGTCTAGTATCAATCACCCATTTCAACCATAAAAAGATATGACCATAAGAACTTTATATATTAATATATAAATATTCCAAGATTCAAATTTACAACCAACGGAGCAGCTATTCCAAAAATAATATTTGCAATACCAAGTACTATATAACATGGCCACAAGTGTAGAATAATACTTATACTATCCTATACCCGGGACAACAAAAATAATCGGGTAATACCTCTGAATTCGAATGACTATACGATTCTCCTCTTGATTCTAGCTCCTGCACTTTCTATAAAACACTGAAAAATATTGAGGGGTGAGTTTTCCACACTCAGTAAGCATAATACATATCATAAACCATTTTAAACAATTTACTTAAAATCACCACTTTTGGTATAAAATCTGTATAGTCATCACATATGACATAAAACAATCAATAAAATCACATTTTTGGTTTCATAACCAACTTTGATTATTTCTCGAAGTCACAACTATGCAGAACCTACTATCCCTCAAAGAGTAACTATCCCGCGAAGGGTACTCTATCCCCGAAGGGCTATCCCCCGAAGGGTATTTGTCTCTGTTCTCCGAAGGGTAATCTGTCCCCGAAGGGCTATCCCCCGAAGGGTATACTATCCCACGAAGGGAGGGAATCACTGTGGACATTCCCTAGCCGGCATATACTAGGTGCACCCAGACTAACAATAACTCTGTTAGTTTTAGTTAGCTTTGCATATTCAAATCGTTTTCACAACTAATTTCTTTTAATCTTACTTGACAAAATCATTGTCACAAATAATCATTCACTTTCTCAGTCTTTGGTGTTAAATTTGTAACAATATATAAAAAATATACTTTGAAATGTGTCAAATGTGATATCTCATACACTTAACATAAATCATTCAGCTTTAAATACTTTGCAAGCTCATTTAAACTTTCATGTACAAAATAAACCACTTTGTATGCATTTTCTCAATGTACATCCATTTATCAACATATATGTATATCAATATCAATTTATACATATAACATACTTTAAAATATTCATATAATACTTTGCAAGCAATATATAGTACTAGTGATCCATAATATGTATTACACTTACCTCAAATAGGCTATGTACCAAAAATCTCGGAGTAGACTCTCCCTCTTAGGCGGCTTCCTCCGCCACGTGCTCTCTTGGATCTATCATATGCATAACGATCAAAATTAACAACTAAAAATACATTAGAAAATAATAATCTAACTTTAATCCTAAACCCCAAGGCTTAACTCAATCACTTACCCATCTTGCATGGCCTAAACTATAATTAAATCTCAACTTTAATTTCCCAAATCAACTTTTTCCTCTTTCTAATTGGATAATCAACACCATAACAAGAACTATTAACTCTAAATAATACCAAGAAATCATTTTTCCCCAAATTTCTAAAATTTCTTAAACCCTAAAATTCATCAACTCCGATTCTATCATGCATGCTAAAATTTCTTACTAAAATACCAAGTATTCTACTCTATCTATCATAATAAAACAAAAATCCAACATAAAGTTACCTTAAGGCATTCACTAAACATACTTGCTCAATAGTGAGGGGCAAGGTGGAGTGGTGGAGAAGCTGTGGCTGCCTTAGCCACGTCTGAATGATTTTCTGAGCCAAAGGGTCAAGTCCAAGTCCAGCACCAGTTGGGCTCCCACTTAGGGGTGCACAAGTTTTCTCCAGCACCACCACATCCCACCCTGCTCCTATAAGAGAATGTGCACAAGATATTCCTGCTATGCTTCCTCCCACTACCACTGCCTTGGGCTTCCTGTTATTCTGCCACCCCTTCATTTCTTATCAGTTACTATATCTTGTGATTTTGCTGGGATGGAAGTGATAAGAGCAGTATTTGAAGAGGAGTCGTCCGTCAGTTTTTGATCAATAAGAATCAATTGATCTTCGTTTTTACGAAGGAAACGCCAACGTATTGTATGGTCAAGGTATATCAGGTGTAACTGATAATACCAATTATATACGCTAGATAAAAAAAAAGGTCAATCATCTAAGTCTCTATTTACTATTGAATCTACTTGTATACTTAGTTCGAATTGAATAATTAATATTGATGCATCACATGATATTGTCACGTAATATATATTCAACATTTTATATTATTTTAATATAATTAGTATTAATATCTGATATTGTCATGTGACATATCTTAAGCATTTAATATTATTTCAAAGAAATAACATTTGGAATGAAAGGGTCGATGATTTAGAGAATATATGAGGTGCACCTGTATATCACACGATTTATGGTATGATGTACATAACTAAATAATGACATGAAGTGACCAACCATAAGTGCAACTAATAATTTTTTTTTTTTTAGAGTGTTAAGTGCAACTAATAACTGGTTCTAAAAGCAACCCACATGCATATAATATTTTTCCATGTGGTTTCTTTTGTTTGGTACTTTTGGATGAAAGTGAAGGAACAACAATGGCAGATCACTCCCAACGTCCCATCAAAATGGAGGAAAACAAAAGGCCGAAAGTTCATATTTTCCATGTGACAGCATTGCCCTTACAAAGTTAATACAAGAATTTCTAGCACTCTTTATATCCCAAACTTTGGATCTCATCCCTCCTGTATTTTTTCTGAAGTTTGTGAACATCATATACATCTATTCTTCCATTCTTTTTTGGTTTTTTGCTATTTTTACAAGGAGTACAAATGGGTTCTTTTAATTGTTGATTGATGAGTAAAATTCATTATTTAATACATTTGTGATTATCGATATTATTAATAGGATGAATTAACCAGCTTTTTCATTTTTTTTTGTTTAGTGTGATTCACCTAAATTAGTAGTAGATTATTACTTTCACTTGTTATTTTTGTTTCCCTATTCTTTGAAGAGTTGTGATGGTGGGCGGAGAAAGGGAACCATGGTTGTCAATATGGGATGAAGATGGAGGAAAGAAAGGAAGAAAGGAAAAAAGAGAAAAATGAAAGGAAAAGGAAAGGAAAAAATTGGAAAGAAAGGGAAAAGAAAGAAAAAAAAGATTGACTTTTTTAAGAGATGAGTTTTTTTTTTTTTTTTTTTGGAAAGGAATTTTTCTTGAAAGAAAATCACATTTTTAATTATTGCTCAAATCTAAAGCGCGTGTAGCTCACACTTTTGATTGTATGGATAGTTTTCATCCATTTCTCATATTAGTTTAAGGACCTCTTATTAATAGTTTTTAATTTTAATTTTAAAAGACGTCTTTTATAATACTCTCAACTGTTTTTTTTCCTTCTAATTTTAAATTTTTTGACACTCTCAACTACCTTTTTTTTTCCTACTTTTAAATTTTAATTTTTAACTTTTTTAAAATCAACATTCACCAGAACCCTGCTTTTGGATTTTGAATTTTAACTTTTTCTAAAATTGTTTCTAGTAAAATTAGAATCAATTAAAAACAAACCCAAGATATAACAGAATTCCCTTGTATTTTTTAAATCATAAGAGGATACAAATACTTATGCGAAAACCACAAGAGGACACTATTGAATTTACCCCAAAAATTATATCGTTTCTCTCTTTTTCGTTCCTTATCTCTCCAAACTCATCTTTTTATCGTCTCTAGTTTTCTCCTGTCGTCTCCTAAAGTTAGGCCTTGGTGACTAAAGAACGAGATTATCCTTCACATAATTTTCCTTTGCTCTTCTTTTCACTTGCATAAAACTCGGTCTCATTTTTCCTCAAAGCATTTTATCTCAATTGAATGAACGCATAACTTGCATTGAATTCTTCCCTTTGTCACAATTACAGATGCACTCCTGCTAATTGTTTTCATTTAACTTTTTTGCGAGGAAAAATTACAGTTTTGATCTCATTACTTTAAGCATTGTACAAATATGGTCCCCAAAGTTTAAACGAAAATAATGTTGATCTATCTTTTTTCTTAAAGACATCAATATTTTACTAGAAAAGTAAATATTTACAAAGCATAGACATGTTGGCCCTGTCAAGTCATTATCAGCCTAGTGTATTTCTTCCACCTAACATCAATAAGTGCAAATTAAATGTGCTTTTGATAACCAAGCCTACTTCCTTCACCATTAGTAGGTGACATGATGCCAGCCAAAGCCAACCCAGCAGCACCCTTATGGCGCTCCCCGTACCAAGGTCGAATTCAAACCTCGGCCTTGGTGTCTAAGAGAGGAGGAAAAAAAGGGGAGTAGATATAAGGATTGGAGTCACACTCCAATTGCGTGTGACAAAAATTCTGAGAACTCATTCTAGTACCAATTTGGGAACCTCATTCAATTGTGTGAGACAAAACATATATTATAATGAGAATTGATGATGATAAAAAAAGCACTAGCCAAACAAATTGACTGTAAGTAATGGCTTTGTCCTATTTTTTTAAAAAAAATTAATATTATTTGAACACATTTTTTGATAACCTTTTATATTTCTAACCACTTTTTTCTTTTAAATACATTACATCTAAAGGTGTTATAGATTTTTTTTTTTCAATATACTTCTAAAAAATGCAATCCAAATGTTAATATCCTTTAAATGTGATTTTTTCTTTCGAACTATGGATACTCAATGGTTGTATTTGCAAATAATTGTATTTTCATTTTGTATTTACTTTACTAAAGAGTGAAATTCATAAAACTTCATCTTTGCAATGTTCATGATGAACGTAAATATCTAGGAATTCAAAAATTACAATGTCCCAATCTTCCAATCCAACAAGTTAACTCCCCAGAAATTGTGATACCCCATTCCCACAATCATAGTGACAAGTGTATCATATTATATTAGGACTTTGTTCTAACCTTGTTATTGAGCCATATATAATGCTACTCGAATAGCAAATATGGTCCAAAATGTTTTTTAAATTTGGCAAAAATTGAATATTTGAGAAAATTTTGACAATTTCATACAGTGAGAGTTATTAAGCATCGGATATTAGTTCCAAACTGCTAAATAGAAATAATTTTAACCTATTTAATATGAGAAGTCCTTTTACATAAGAAGGTATATTTGAAGAAGTGTAGACTGAATAGATCTGAATAGGTATCCGATATTGATTAAGAAATCAATACTTTGGTTTGCTTCACAGAAGGAGTGGGAAAAGATTTAACATACATACATACATACATACATATATATATATATGTCTGTGTGTGTGTGTGTGTAGGAAGAAGCACGTGTTTTAACAAGTTAAAATGTAGAAATATTTTACTTTTTAAATTTTTATAAAAGTAATCAAATAATTAGCCAAATATGCAAAATTTAAAGACTGCTAATGTTTTTTAAGCATGTCTTCATATTGTCATTGTTTTTCTTTTATACTACTAATTTCTTTAGTTCTTTTTATTTGAATTTATATCTTTTCGAATCATTTTGTTATTTTTATTTTTATTGTTTTCATTTGTATATTTAACTTTTTTGTAAACTAAATTAGCTTTAAAAGGTAATATAATGGACTAAGTTAGAGTTAACTAATAACAAGAGATTAAGGAATATGATTAATACACTCAGCTTTTTATTTTTTTAGACCAAAATTCTCTTATTATTTTGGATTACTATTTTTGTATGAATTTAAAGTGTTATATCTCATGAGTATATTGTCTAAGTGGAGTGTACAAATCAAAGGTGAAATATATAAACCATTACCTATAATTAAAATATAGACTTAAGATAGTCATTTTAGTTTTTATTAATTTTCAATTCTTTTCATTTTGTAAACAATTGTCTTCATATGTCCTCAAATGTGCCAATACATAAATTGATTTTTTGTCATGACCAATGAACAAAAAAGTGACTATTTCAATCATCAATTATTGATTATATTTTGCACATAGCATCAAAGATTTTTGAAAATTAAAATCTTCGACTATATGCTTGGAGTTTGGTCAACATTATGTAATTAGTTTGTCACTTGAGATTATTTTAATGAAATTACATTTAATATGTTTACCCTTTTCAAGCAGCATGGTAACAATTTTGGGTACACATTGACTTTATTTTTGTGCATTTATGACTAAATATTTTGAAAAATACTTAATAAATAACTCATAACTTTACTTATAGAATATTATATTTAATAGTCTTTGTAAATCAATAATTTGATCAAAAGTTTCTCATGACAAATTTTGCATTCTTATGTTTTGCTGCAAGATAGTCTTGACATTTTATACATTGCAACCCATGATATTGTACATAATAGTTTGATGCATCCTACATTTTAAAGCTTTATATATTATGTCGGTTTTTGATTAAAAGTTGTCTAAATATGAGTAATTGTTCACCATGGTTAATACATTTCTACTCAAAATTTATGAAGAAATTTATTTTTTTGGAAAGATTTATAACTAAAAGAAGAGAGATTTGAGTCTAGATTTGAATAAGATAACCTAATATAATATTTATTAATCATTTTAGAAAAAAGAGAGAGGAATGATTTAGACACTATATTTTTATTCATGCTCAAATTTTTAAGAAACAAAAGACCTTATTATATAATTACTTGTGAAAATTAAGCAAACCAATTATTGAATATGGCCATAATCTCACATAGCCAACAAGGAATTGTTGATAATATATAGTATACACGAAATAACATTGGATAAACTAACACTAATTTGTTGAGATATGCAATTTATATAAAACCACAACTTGTAAAGATGCAATAGTATATGTACTATGTATTTTCTTCCACAATAAAGGTTTAATGAAGACTGTTGTGTTTTCTTCTTCTGAAGATTGAGGGTGATGCATATCTTCATGAAATAAAATGATCAAAAATTACTGCAAAATAACAACAACGATAACGACATCTAAGTCCTTATCTCACTCTGTGAGGTCGGCTGTATAGATCGTATGTCACTACTTGAGATCGATTAAGACACATATTTCTATTAATATTTAGATATAAATGTCTTTCTTAATAGTTTCTTTCCAATTCTTTTTAAGTCTTCCTTTTCCCCTTTTAATTTGAATCAAAACTTCTTTATTTTTTACACTATTGGAGCATCTAGGGGTCTCCTATGCACATATTCAAACCATCTTAAGCGTGATTCTCTCTTCTTCTCATCTATTTGTGCTTACCCTACTTTCCTTCAATGCATTTGCTTCTTATTCTATCTAATCTAGTATGTCCGCACATCTATCTCAACATTCTCATTTCTGCTACCCTCATTTTTTGTTCATGTCCACACTTAGTCGCCCAACAATTTGCTCCATAAAGCATCACTAATCTTATAAGTTGTCATATGAAACTTTCCTTTCAATTTTAGTGGAGCTTTATGATCACAAAGTATGGATGACGTCAGTTCTCCATTTGTTCTAACATGCTTGAATCCTATATGTAACATCTTTATCTATTCTCCCAATCTTCTAGGTTGGCATTTACTCTCTCTCTGTCAGTCTCATCGATTAAAACTATATCTTATGCAAACAATATACATTCAAGAATGGCTTTATGTAGATGTTTAGTAATTTTATCAATTATTAAGGCAAAGAGATATGGGCTCAAAATCGATCCCTGCTGTAGTCCTATAGTATTTGGAAATTCACCTGATATCTCTACTGATGTCCTAACATAAGTTGTTATATTTTGATACGTATGTTTTATAACTCTTATATAAGCTATCCCTAACCCTCTCTTTTTCAATTATTGCCACATTATATCTCTATTAACTCAATCGTATGCCTTTTCAAGATCAATAAATACCTAATATAAATCTTGTTTTCATCTCCTTATAATGCTCGCATAAGCTTCTTATTAAATGTATAGCTTCCATTATAGACCTCCCTGACATAAAACCAAGCTGATTATCTAATATCTTAATCTCTTTTCACAATCTTGTTTCTATTACTTTGCCTCATAATTTCCTAGTATAATTAACTTTATACACCTATAATTTGCACAATTTTGTATATCTCATATATTTTTATTTAAATTATTGCAAAATCTCATTGTCAAAATAGTTGGTGAGTTCTTAAATTCAATTCTGTAACATTTTTCTCTTTATTAAATTATTTATTTTTAGGGGAAAATCAAGATTTGAAAGAATATGAAACATCATCTTCATAAGAAACATGAGAGTAATTTACTCTAATTATTTGAATATATATAAGATAAAAGCAAATAAAGATTTAATTGTACTTGTGTGTTTTGTGTTTTCTTACAAGAATTTGCATTAATTCCATTGAGGATAAAGTTTTATAGAGTTATTTAGTCAAATTATTTTGAAAAATATAAGAGAAAAGCAAATAAAGATTTAGTCACTTGTGCATTTTATGTTTCTTTACCAAAACTTGCATTAGTTCCATTGAGAATAAAGTTTTAGTGCCTTTCAAGTTTACAGTGAATGGTGGAAAGCTTGCACCATTCAAAGCTAGAAAATACAATATATGATCATACATGCAACAAAGGAGAAAACCCGGAAATAGTTTATGGATTGTGCTTGCTTTCTTGTGCTTCTTTTCTTATCCTCATCAATTAAAATTAGTAAAGAATCTGGAATATCATCTCAAAACCAATTAGCAATGAATGAAATGACCCGTGAATTTTATTAATTAGTTTTAAAATATTTTAGATTTCAATGTGGGATTTTTGTTTTCTAACAAAAATTATAGTACTTTTAGATTTAATAAGATGCCGAAACTGTTTTAGATTTAATAAGATGGCAAAGCTGTCAGATTCGTCAATGAATTTGCTGCTAAATTTTTCATTAAACGGCTAGTAAATATTTGTGTTCTCACTATCAAAAAGACCATAGTTTGTATTCCATCTTCGTATGTAGGGTATGGGCTTATACTACTCGGAACAATTTGTACTTTTCTTTGTACACTCTTCATCTATTTGCCTATGTGTTTGCTAGTTAAAAAACATTGTACTCGTAGATGATTCCAAAATTTGAAGTTAATGTTGACGTTCTGAATTGTCAAATTAAATAATAAAGATAGGTTTTCCGGGAGCTTTTATTATTTCTTTCAAACTATCTTGACTTGGATTTATTTTATCTGTACTTGGGTGTATAATAAGTTTAACTTGCAAAAGTACACGGTTCAGTAGCAGTACTATAAGAGCTCGGTAAGTTGGCTACTGCAACGGAAAATGATTCTATAATTGTGCTTGCGATCAAGTTGATTGTTGTATGATCATCCAAGTGTTTTTTTTTTTTTTTTTAAATTCCTTATTCTCAACAACTCCTAATATTTCATCTAAAATGGAATTCCTTTTTGTAATGTATTTCTTTTGACTTTGCTTTATTCATTGCATTCGTGTTGTCGCTGATTGAGTTGTGAGTGACCATAAATGCGTCGTGCGTGAGTAAACTTCCAGAAGAACATGAAAATTTTTAGCCTGCAAGACGGTTATAATAGTAATTGAAACTTTACTTTTGCATTCAATTAAAAACCCGAAAAAGAAAAGAAAGGGGGAGAAAAAATTGAATTTGGCTCTAAAACTGTGATAATCATGAATTTGACGGAAAAAGCAACAATTCTTGTTTTCAGCTTAATTGCTCTTGCTGGGGTCTCCATGAGTCGAGGTACCGTCCACAAGGTTGGTGATGTGGCTGGTTGGAATTCGGAACGCTCGGTTAATTACAGTGATTGGGCTGCCAGTAGACAATTCAAAATTGGCGATTTTCTCCGTAAGCTTCTGCTTATTGACAATTAATACTGCTATTTTTATTTTTTTTTTTGACAAATAATACTGCTAATTTTATGCAGAACAATGGTAATAATTAGAAATTCAACAATTGTATTAATAATTTTTTTTTTGGCTTTGATACGTATAATATTTTTCTATAGATTTTGAGTACGACCCGGGATTTCATAACGTGGTGCGAGTGAACCGGTCGGCTTACCGCATGTGCAATGCAGCAAATCCCATAGCCACCTATTCGACCGGAAATGACAAAATCAAACTGAAGAAATCCGGGCATTACATGTTTATCTGCGGCTTCCCAGACCACTGTACACTCACTGGCCAGCAGGTTGATGTCAAGGTTCCTGAACGTTATTAATCCCAACTCAAGCTTCTTCACTCTCGCAAGTTCAATTATTATAATTGTAATGATGAGTGATGAGCATTCTATTTGATTAATTAGACATTTGAAGATATAAATATTACTTCATCGAGCAACCAAGTCGGTTTAGTATTATCTTACTTTAGAAATATTTTTCGAGTTTATTATTCAAGGAATGGTATGTCCTTTTTTCAAATGCTTCAAGGACTTTCCTAAATTCCTATTTGGCTTGCATCAGCGGCGGCTTATGGACGATTTTTTTTTTCCGAATATTTCATCTCAACAACAACACCAGCTGGAGAGTTTTATTTTCACATTCATCATTCACAATATCTTCTTCTTCTTTTGTGCTATGAGGATCCATTATTTCTATATAGATAATTCACTTTGTATTTTACATCTCTATGTCACTATTTTTCTGTAATCTAAAATCTTAGTGTACGCCAACTATAATTTGGCAAAGGGAAATTTTTTTGATTATGATGAGTACGTAATGGAATAAAATCAGATAACAAATATAGGATATGTCTTTTATTGATTCTCACATAACCAAATTTTCCAAGTTCGTTAGTTAGAGCCCCGTAACAAATTCACATTCCTTGACTCTAATGGAATCCACGGGTAGCTATTGCCCTCAATGCACGCACAGATGTTTATTAGTATCATAATTAAGTATAGGACTTGATTTAGTATTCTATTTAAAGTTGTAATGTAATTGAAAAGTTTAGATAATTTATGTAAAAGATTATCATGAGTTTAATTAGTATTATAATTATAGGTTAGGACTCTAATTATTTGGTATTTTGTTTAAGAGTTTTAACGTAGTTTTTTTTTTTTTTTGAGCAAAATAGTATCTTTCATTTATGTGACGAGTTTACGCTTGTACAAAAGCCAGCATTTGGCCATTATGATCTCTTACTTGAGATTTACAAACCAGCATTCCTACTACTTATATGAATCATCTACCGGAATCTACAAAAGTTTCTAGCAAGGATGCAACTTAGTAAGAGTCAAAATATACAATTTCGTGAGCCTGTAGCTGACAGAAGCATGAAGATAGAGTTAGTCCCTTAATAATCAAAGATCTTGTGAGGAAGTCCCCACTCCATAACCAATTTCCAATTTCGGTAATTGACTGGGACTTTCCTCCAAGAGCTGATTACTTCAGTTACTGAAAGTCTTATTTCTTGGACAACATTGCTGGAAGCCACGCGTTTCTTTTGATGTAAACGTTGATTACGGGATCGCCAAATGTGATATATTGTAGCAGCAAACATTACCCTGCAGAGCTTGTCAGAAAATGAATCAGTCTTGCAATTTCTGCTCATCCATTGTATTTCATCACTCCAGTTACATTGTCCCCTGAAAATGAAGCAATACGATTGCACCTTCCTCCACACTGAATGCGTAAATGAGCATTGGAAGAACAGATGATTTCCAGTTTCGTCTGCTTGGTTACAAAATTCACAAAGAGTATTTTCCAAGTTGATTCCCCAGGCAGATATTCTATCTTTTGTGGTTAGCCTTTGTTTGCATGCTAACCAAAGGATGAAGGAAAATCTAGGCACATAGCCTTGTCCCCATACTAAAGTGAACCAATCTACCTTACGATCTACTGGCTTTATGCACTTCATGGCTGATTTGACTGTGAACTCACCAGTCTTGTTTCCAGTCCAAATGATTGAATCATGGATGCCTTCTATGGTAATGAGATGACTAGGAGTGTGCTGCTGCAGGAAGTTAACTTCTCTTGTCATTTTCCTTCCTTGCGGCCATTTCCAACAATCATTTTGTACACATTTAGAGACTGAGTCTTCTTTATTCAGCCCAAGACAAGCTAGAACATTTCCACTAAATTGCAGGTATAGTGGTCCTAGGGGGTGCCATTGGTCGAACCAGAAATTTGTGTGTCTTCCATCTCCAATGATGTGCTTGATCATAGGTTGAGCCAGGTGTCTGATCTTTAGTATCTTTCTCCATCCGCAAGTTTTAACGTAGTTGATATTTTAGACAATTTATGTAACAGATTATTATGAATTTAAGTAATCTTACGTGATTTTAGTTCTGTTATGTACTAAGAGTATATTAGGAATTAAAAAAAAAGGAAGAAACGTGAATATATTATATAGTAATAGATAATAGATATAGACATGCACACCAAAAAATTAATGAACTATCCCCAGAAAAGAAAAAAAAAAAAAAAAAAAAGGGGTAAGCTGGTAGTCGTTGGAAATTAAAGAAGCCGTAGCGCTGCGCTTTCAACATAAGATAATATTACCTAAGCTCATAGGGATCCAAATTAGTCTTGACACACAAGACTTACTCCTTGGTGTTGGGGTTCACACTGATTAATTAATTAACATAACGAATCCATTTTGGCGATAACCACATATGTGAATGACAAAAACCTATGCCATAATGGAATTTGTGATTCTAATTCTGATTTTCGATTCCTAAATGCTAACTAAAGAGCACCTAAGTTTCAGACCATTTAGTTAGAGCCAGAATTTGAGTTTTTGTCACAATTTCGAGCAAACAATTTCAGCTAGTCTTAGTGAACAAACTTCCAATCATATATGTGAACCAAATTTAGAGTAAAAGACCTTATGTTGGAAGCGAGGCCTAATAAAAACTGTTAACATCATTAAATATGAAAGGCAAGAGGCAATACCAAATTCATTCAACAAGTTTTATGCGTGATTTCCCAAAGTTTTTTTTTTTTTTTAGCATTACACTCGATGTTAACGGCCACGTAAGAACCAGAATTCTACCGAAAAGGAACTCTACTTCTATATTCTTGAATAATGCGTAATTTCGCACGGTTGTTGATGAGACTGCATTGGTATTCTCAGATGCAAGAGACCGTAAAATGTGTAAATTTCCGTTGTTTAAAGTTGGAAGCCGAAAGTATTAAATTCAATACATGTATGCTCACGTGGTACACTAGAATTAATAATTTATTTGTCATGTGGTGATGATAGGTCACCCCTTGTAGCATTTGGCAATATATAATTAATTATATTTATGTCACTTGATATATGTAGTGTAATTAATACTTACTCGGTTGAAAAAGAAAACTGCTTAGCCATGCCGGTAAAATACTCCTAAACTTCATAATGACCATGTAGTCCTATGCTTTGTCTGTTCTCACACTTTCCAAAGGTTTATGTTGGGGCATTAGTAAGATGACATGATATGCTAATTGAAATATAGCAAAATGATTGAGCTTAAAGGAGGGACTGGAATTTAGAGATATTGAGGATTTTAACCCACCATTATTGGCAAAATAGATTTGGAGATTAATTACATATATAATCTTGTTAGTCAATGAGGCGTTGAAAGTCAGATATCACGAGACTGGTCTTTTGAAGTATGAGTGTGATGAGTCCAAACTTAACACTTCTTCGGATAAGCTGATCTAGATGAACACGTATGCCTGCAACACAGTGAATGTAAGAAACATGTGGGAGTAAATCTCCCAAAGTATCTCTGAAGTTTAAATCAGTAAGTCGGGAAAGCTGACTAGATTAGGAGGTTCAGAGAGAATGTTGTGAACGTATCTTGTAAATGATGTGGAAAGAGATTTATATAGTAGGAGAATGGAGGAAAAACCATAGAAACGTGAGCAATAGTCTGACAATCTATAAAACGTAGGTCAACGGGTCAAATAATAGAGTTTGCATGTCAATTGTCAAAGCTGTCACATCAACATATAACAATCACCTAGTTTAAGGAGCTCAGTACCTGTTTTATCAACCCCTTATCTAGAACAGTTCGGTTCTTAAGAGGTCAAGTCATACTGAGGTGTCATTTGACCCAAACTGACATAGAGGTCAGGCGATACAAGTATCTACAGAGTGTAAGCTGTGGAACATCTATTCTTCTTTTATTGTAAGCCTAAACTAACCTGTGAAGCTGCTCCCTGTTCAGTGGATGGTATCAGAACCAATGGTAAAGGAGGCATCTAGCAGAACCAATGGTGATCGACATGTAGCCCTTACCATAAAGGGCAAACATGGAACTAACAAAACAACAACCAGTATAAACTGAAGGATTCCTACCAAGTTGCCCAGAATGTTGTATTTGAATGTAATAAATATGACCAGGCTCAGAAGAACAAACGAGAACAGAACATAAGGGAAACAAGGATTCAACTCAGCATGCTAGCATGGCAACGTCCGTCAAAGTGGTAGTAATAAAAATCAGAAGTAGCTGAAAATATAACTAGGAACGGGAAGTGTGGCTAGAGACTGCAATTGGGAAGTGATCAAAATATGTGCAATGCATGACATAAAACAAATTGAAGCAGTCATAGAAGAAGCCAATACTATCCAGATGGTACTTGTGAAAGCAGTAGAGGAATTACTTCCATAAAAAAAAAAAAAAAAGAGTAGAGGAAGGATGGAAAATAATAGAGGTCGAATCAGATTGTAGAATGGTTATATAAGCCATACAGCTTAATCAACAGATAAGTCTCCAGTTACATCGTCAGATAACCACTGAGCTATTACAACAGAGAACTCTAAGGGTCTGTCCTTCACAGCTTTTTTCTACTACTTTTTTTTGGATTTTGTAAGATAAAATTAGGAAAAACTGATTTTCAACTTTTCTAAAATCTGTTTTTATAAAAATTAGAACATTTTGAGAACAAGCCCTAAATCTAAATCTTAAAACGTTGCAGAGAAATGCCCCATCCCATCATGAGTTCCCAGTTGAGAGATTCAGGAACTCAAGTATGCAATTAGCCTAAAAGACATTCTGATGCTTAAATCCTAGTTTCATTCATGTTCCTTTTCTTTCATTTATAGAGAAAACAATAGAATTATGAAGAAATATATAATTGGCCCAAGAAGCAGAAGAGAGAAATGGCCCAACATAAGAAGCAGGTCCAGGGAGCAACAGCAGCTAACTAGCCCAAGAAGCAGATGCAGCTCAGCTGTTAAAGCTCATCAGCTGCTAAAGCTCAGCTCGTGTGAAGAAATCAACAGAACAGGGAGTTATCAAGATATGGCGTGCTCGTCTAGCAATGATAGAAAAGACAAATTAGTTTGTTAGGAATTTTTGTCTGGAAGTAGATAGAATAGTACACTTGTCATTTTTTCATTCTTTGAACTTATGTTCATATACTAATAAGCCGTAACCTTTTTCTCGAGTTGAATGAGAAAAATACTCTCCAAAATTCTGATTTTGTTCTAGCTTTGTTCAAATTAGCTATAAAATTTGCAAATAACTTAGTCAAGGATATTGAGTGGAAGAAGTGCTTTCTGTTGTTCGAGAACAATCACAGACTTTAGTCCTGGGTAGTTACCAAAGTGTTTGTAAGTTTGGCAGCAAAAATGGTTGACAAATGTTCTCGTTTGGAAAAAATAATAATGATAATAATAAAAGCATTAAACAAAATTCCTTTATTTTCATATCCACGCCATAACACACACTGAAAGTGTCATTGAATAACCAAAGCCACTTTATACATACATAATCAGGGAACTACATTCATTAGTCTAAATTTTGCCACCCAGAACACACCACAACACACTCTGAAAGTGTAATTGAATAGCCAAAGGCCACTTTATACATGCATAATCATGGAATTACATTCATTTGTCTCAATTTTGTCACCCAAAACTCAAGACTCTTGAGTGTATCAGCATAACCGAAGAATCCAAACTCTTTGCTTTGTTCATGCTAGAAACATGTTGAAATTCGAAATTCAGAACCATTTGCAATGCAGCAAAACAAGTAATTTCCTCCATTTTGCTCTTGTAGAGTCCATATTTTTCGACTATCTCACCCCAAATTTCTTCCTTATCCTTCATGAACTCTGTAAAATCAAAGCTGTCCTCCTCATGAAATGGCAAAAACTCAAGGTCAAAGATTTCACACACAGCTTTCCACAGACTCTTCCAAGCAAATACATCACCATTTGTGCAATTGAATGCTTGATTCTTCGCCTTCTCAGTCAAGGCAGCCCATATCTGCTGTTCTGCTAGTACTCGAGCGTCAGACATGTCACAGAAATGCTCCCACGTATACTTATTTCCAGGATACCTAAATGGCCACCCTTTGTATTTGCACATTGATGCATACACGGACAGAGTTAGAACTGTATTAAACAAACTTCTTGTTGATGCACCTGTGATTATTGAAGCTCGATGTATAGAATAGGTGAATGATTGTGGATATGAAGCTATGAGGTCTTCTAGTGCATAATAGAAGTTAGGAAATGGTAGCCGAGGGTAGTTTTCTTTAAAGGGTGGCTCGTGTGGGATGAGTTGGTCCAATTTGGAGGGGTCAAATATTGGCCCCATGTAGTGTTTTGTACCTGTTTGTACTGTAACATGAGAAAGCTTTGAAGCTGGGGAAGATTGTAAGGCACTGATGACATTTTTGAGCATGGTTGAATTGAGATTGATATTCTCCTCTTCACTTTGGCAGTGTTGAAGCGCCACCCAGAAGACGTGGGTGATTTCAGAGGATATAGGGTTCAGCTTTTTATGAGTATCATCTCCATTGAGGGCATCAACAGTTAGATGATAGTCAGTGAGAGAGGAGGGGAACCAAGATGGTAAGGGACGCCTAGATGCACCATACACCGTCCATGGACCGCCTAGAGCTTCTGGTTTCTTTAAAGCCTCTGCTAGAGCCACCCCAGCCATCCCAGTAACACCAACAATCAGTGCAACTGGTTTGTGATAGTTTACTTGCTCCATAACAATTATACTAGAAGACACAGATATTGTTGCAGAGGATGAAAAATTGATTTTTTTGAACCAATTCTGCTACACTTGGAAGTCTTGAACATATAAAAGGAGATACGCACGATGTATCCTATTTCCCAGAGTTGCTATTGTTCAGCAATCCACGACACCAGCCTACAGGACAAGAAGAATTCCAAACCACTGTGAAACACCGAACTCTGTTCAAGTGAAAGCAACAGAATTGAATGAAAAATGTAGTTAGTGGTACGAGGACGATTCTTTATTGGTGGCGGTACAAATTTGGTCACGTAATTCCAAAGCACTGTGAATTACAAAACTCTGTTCAAAAACTCTTGATTGTTCAATTTGTAGTTTATTTGTACGTGTTTGTTCCAGCAACATTTTTTTTTTTTTTTTTGAGAATATTTGTTCCAGCAACATTAGTACATCTTAGTTGCATTAAGTAAATTATAGAAATACGTTTATTGGGTCCGTGAAGTAATTGTCCCACTATAGTTCGGGAAAAGCTTTCCAACTTTGAATAACGCTCCAATATAATATACATATGTGAAGGGTTGTCTTTATCCCATTCTATTGTCATTTTCCATCGCGGACGTCAAACATGTAAAAAATAGACGAAGGCAAATAAATTTATGGTGCCGATCCTGATTGATTACCAAATCTTGGCATTATATATATATATATATATATATATATATATATATATATATATATATATATATAGATGAAGGCAAATAAATTTATGGCGCCAATCTTGACTGACTACCAAGACTTGGCATTTCTGATTAATGATTCACAAACACAGAAGTATTTTTATTACTACTTATTTTAATTCTTTTTTAGTTGATTTTGGATCTTTCAATTAACTTTGTCATTTTTGTCCTCAAATTAATTTAGCTTTTAAAAGTAATATAATGAACTAATTAGAACAAGAGATCATAAAATTTTATATAGACTTTGAATTCGATTTATTGTTTGAGGTATTTATCATGATTCATGACTCTGAGTTTTTGTTGTTTAAATTTTGGTTTACCTCTCAACTCTTTTTAATTCTTTTTAACAATTGTTGTCTTCATTTTTGTCAAAATATGTCAAGGTATAAATTGATTTCTCATCGGAAACAACAAATGATTTTTTTCTACTAATAAAATTTTTTATGGTGGATAATCTCCATATGATCGATGTAAATTTTACTTTATATGCTAATTGAAATTGTTTGATTTTCCTTTTTATGTAAATCTTCATAAATCATATAGACACAAATTATCCTTTGCTTTGGCTTACCGTATTTTTCAAAGTAGATACCTATATAAGAGAGACAAACATACATTCGTATTGTGTTTCTTACTACTTTGAAAAAAGAAACATAAATTCTTTATTACATTCATTTTTAATTGTGATATTACTTTAGACGTATAATGTGATAAAAGATAAAAAAACGATTTCACCTTTAGATATCCTTCCCAGTGAACCATTGATCATATTAAATCAAGCTATATTTATCATTTTGTAAAGTAAGTTATTGATTAAGACTGCATATTTTGAATTTTTTTCAATTCTTTTTTCTTTTTCAAAATTTTGTTCAAACAACTTCTGATAACCAGTTTCCTAACTTTTCTTTTCGGGAATCTCCTAAACCCTAAAACCCTATAAGCTGGTAGATCCAAATTTTGACATTAGTTCTTTTTAAGCTACAATCTTGACAATGATATTAAGTTACATCTTTCCTAGGTAAACAATAATCCTAACTCAAAAATATAAAAAAGAACAACAAATTTAAGAAAGCAATCAACATTGTGGAAAATATGTAATATGGAGACTTATTTAAAAAAAATCAAATTATTAGACGCATATAAAAATGTCAATTCAACCATAATAAAATATAAGCCATTTGAAGCTCTATGTTATCAGGTACATCTTTAAAAGATGCAATTTGTACAAGCAAATATTTATAAGATAAAGATTTACGTTTTATCAATTTTAAGCATGAACACATCAATAGACATACCATAACCAAATAGATATAAATTATTCAAGCAAAAGTATGTTGCCAATACCAAACAAAAGTCATTTTTAACTCAAAACATTTTAAATTAAAAAAATTGATGAATGTAAGAGAATTTGATAAGTTAGCATAAACTACCACATTCAAGGGGCAAAATTTAATAACAACAAAATATTATGTAGTTAGGTCTGCGAAAAAATAGACTAAATAAGCAAAAATGTTTTAAGCATTTAAGAATGACACTTTGTCTTGAATGGGTACTTTTGGAATTTTGAATTTTTTATGGTAGCACAAACTTTTTTCTTGGAGAACACACAAACATAATTTTCTATATTATTTACAATTTATATAGCGTTCTTTTTTTTTTTTTTTTGAAACATTAAGGGGAAAGAAGAAAGGAGACTTAAGGTAGGACCCACTAATCCACACCATCCAGGCAATTGCTGACTGAAGGAGGGGCTGAGGTACCTAAGTAGACACACTGACGCTTTCGAACTCCCAATGTGGGAGCAACCCGAATTTGTATAGAGTTCTAACATCAATATCTTTTAGATTTCCTGTTTTTTCAGATTTGACATATAAGATCGATAAGAAATGAATCTTATGTCACGAAGAAATTTTGAAAACTAACACTAATAAGAATCAAACTTTGTTACGTTGGTTGATTAGATATCTATCTAATCATTAATAGATGGATCCACAACGAAAATTTGAGAATAATTCAATTACATTTTTATCTTCACAATGCTCTTACACAAGATAAGGGACAAACTTTTCTTTTCTAATAGTACTGTCCACCTGAATTTTAGTTATGCTGTGAATTAAAAGAGTGACGAATCATTAGTATTTGGGAAACATAAAATTATTATCTAAAGTTAAGCATTTGTGATTATAGTTTAAAGCTGGGTTAACATTAACCAGGAAATTAGATATTGTTTTAAATTTTCTTGTAGCTATGGTAAAACTTAAAAATGATACACTGTTGACTTTTGCAATGAGCTCCATGGGTCAGTACAATGTTGAAAACCAAGCTCACCAATTTAATTTTGTAGATCCAAATATAGATTATGTTTTTAATAAAATTTGGTGCACTAGATAACCTTGACTATTATGTTAGTACATTTGTATTTTTTTAGTGCAATTATGCTTCTTAAAACTACACTTTTATTTCTAGACTAATGATTTTGGATAGTTTGGAGTTGAATGCTATAGATATTTTAGTTTCTAATTTTTCATTCAATAAATTGTATGATTTAGGGTAATTGATGGATGCATTTTATTTAGTATACATCTATGTCGTAATCATGTAATTTTTTTATATACAAATGCGATTATATTCACCCTTCTACTGCCAGATGCGTATATTCGTAAAGAGACATTTCGATATATCTAAATTTAAAATAAATGTAAGGCAAAAATAAAAACCAGCATTAAGTGAAGCATCAGTGGTATTAGGATATAAATCAACTTATAATATAAATATTTGTTTATTGAAAAAAGACATTTACTTGAACATAGAAAGGAAATATTTTTACAATAACATCCATGAAGAGCATTTTGCTTTTTTGATAGTTCTATAAGTGTAAACTCCAATTGTTTTATTTCATTTATTTATTTTTTCCCTTTTTTCTTATATAACCTGGCACTTTGTACCTTTTGAGTGCTTTACAATAATTATAACAAATTTATATATACCATTACTATTAGATGTTAAAGGTAATAAAAGCTATTAGCTTCTTATTTTTCTCAATTGTATATTTTCTTTTTAAGGAAGACAATAAAAATTCTCTTTCTTTAAACTCATTAAATTAACGCGAAATAAATTTATTTTTCTCATTCTATTCTTTTTTAAAATCTTATTATTACAAGTATATTTGAGGACATGCTTTGCAAATATTTTGTGGTAAACTATCCAATTTAAATTTCTAATTATAAAAAGTTTGAAAGACTTTTGAAGAAATGTTGTGCTCCATTAGGATTTGATTATTTTATGTTATGTTTTTGTTTATCAATCAGTTCTATGTGATAAGATGCTTATGAACTGATTTATTTGTGTTTATTTCATTTTTATTATTACCAAATATTGTGCTAATTGATGGATTCTACTCATATTTGGTAAATTGGTATTAATTGCAGAAATATATAAAAAGAAAGGAAATAAAAGGAAGCTAAAAGATTCTCCAGAAAAATCATCTACGATGTTACCTTAGGCACATCAAACTCTCACGTTCAAGATAGGAAGTCCAAATATCCTGCACGTGTGGAAGATCTTTCAAGTTTGAGTCAAAGCCGGGATGAACGTTTCCTCCTAGTAGTCTAATTATGTTAGGAAGTTATTTTCTAGTTGGTTTCCTTATTTTTAGGATATTTCTCCAAGAGGAGAGTTTGGAAAGTACTTGATTACTAAAAGTTAGGAGAAAATAATGAAAGAAAATTTTTGGGGACAGGAAATGTTACTTTTGGGAAAAAAGCAAAGTGACATGATTCTGTCTAAGGGAAAAAAAGGCCTCTTGCCTAGAGGAAAAAAAAAGATCGCAGACATTATTTTTTCTTCTTCATCTCTCAGGATTTTCTCTCTTCATCTTTTGTGTAATGTTCTCTCCCATGGAGTGCAATTAATTTCATCTTTCTAGTCAAGAGTCAATTTGAAGATTTGATTCCAAACATCTGTGATATCGAATTAATTTTTAATTATTTCTTCTATTCATTGGTATTCGCATGTTCTTTGATTTAATCTTTTTATGATTATTTTGTTCTTGAAATGTTAAGGGCCCGATATTTAAATTAACATAATAATCTATTGCCATATTAACCAATTGAATTCGTAATTGTTTAATTCGTTAATTCTCGTGATAACTAGCGTGATTAGTTTCATGTTAGGGGAACATATGATCTAATTTAAATAAACCCTCGTAGCTTGTTTATTGATTAGGATTTGGGCTTTTCTAGTTTTTAATGCAGTTGAGGAATTAAATCCTACGATCGTACCTAGAGTTATTTCTTGGTCAGGGAAATAGACAACGGTCGTACCTTGACTATCGATAAAGTAAGGAAAAGTTGGCTATTAGCTATAACCAATCTATTAATGAATAATTGAATTATTCTTGTATCAAGGATTAGTTGAATGAACCATAACTAAAAAATTGCACCTTTGGCTACAGTTTTCTTTATTATTGTTTTAATCCCTGTTTACTTTCTTGAATTATTTTTACAGTTAGTCAAATTATTTATTTTCAATTTCTTCAAAACAAATCCCCCCGTAGTTTTTAGTCTAAATGAAACGAATTTTTCTCAATCCCTATGGAGATAACTTTACTTACTGCTATATACAAAGTTTATATCTTCTAGAGTAAGATTTTATTATTGCACAAATTCGACATCTGTGAATTTTTGGCGTTGTTGCCGGGGATTGGTGTTTGGCTTATTTGTTTCTTTTATGTTATTTTTTTATAGTGTTTTTTTGGTTTATGCTTCATTCTTCTCATATGGGAGGATTGGTATATATCTAGTAAAATTGTGCTTTTAATTTTTGTGTTTTTGTTTTTAGTTATTTATTTTTATCCTTTTAACTCTTGAGTATAGCAAGGAACTTTTAGCAATTTGACACAAGATTTGATTATCCCTCTAGGATACTTAATGAGGTAAGTGATTCTTCCTTTGAAAAATCAAATGCCGAACTTACCTATCTAATTCGTCAATTGGATGCAGATGGATTTTCAAAGCAAGGGATATAATTCTTATTCCACCATGTATGATACTTATGCGGAGATGTACATTCCAGAATAGAGGGATCATACAGATTTCAGCTATGAGAATCCACAAGTGTATCAGTCAACATGGGTCATCACCAAAGCTTCCAATAGTTCAATCTATCATATTCTCCTCCTCCACAAATGACCCAAAATTCTAATTCTAGTGTGTCTATTGAGGATATAATTAAATCTCTTGCTATTAAGACGTTCTGATTCTAGTAAGATACGAAGGCAGAATTTCAAAACTTGGTGAATCAAATGGGACAGATAGCAACTGCATCCTGTTATTTGGTGCAAAAGCTGGAGCAATCATCTTTCCAAACGATTGTGGAAACAGAGAATGAAGCAAACACCATTAGTTTAGGGAATGATGATGAGGTTGAGATGCTTGAAAAGATATCCCACATACCATCAAAAAGAAAAAAAAAAAAGGATGTTTTCAAACTTAACGGTGTAAAGACTTCTATCAACGAGCATCTTGAGAAAGAGACTGATAAGTTGACCTTGAACGAAGAGTTGGGGGAATATATTGAAGGGTTAAATGAGCAATCGAAATTTCAACAATCAGGTTTATTTTGACAATATCTAATAGGAAACCTTTACCTTTTGTTTTGTAGGTAGCAACTCTATATTTAAAACCTCTCCATAAAGCTTTAAAGTATTCAAGCATATGGACTGATGGATGGGCAGAACAAAGGTTGTTGCAATTCGAAGAGTTTGGGTATCCATTTGAACCTTGTGGATGAGGAAACAACAAGTCTAGCCAACGACATTAAAGAAAGGCGCTACTTGGGAGGCAACCCAAGGATTCTTGGGTGTCAATTAATTCGTTTTTTCAGTTAATTTTGTGTTTTTGTTTAAGTTTTAGGTACAACTATGTGATTTTATCTTTTCATGATAGGAAGCATTTGGTT
Organism: Mitragyna speciosa; assembly: GCA_024721245.1. NCBI lineage: Eukaryota > Viridiplantae > Streptophyta > Magnoliopsida > Gentianales > Rubiaceae > Mitragyna > Mitragyna speciosa. The sequence continues at coordinate 7,430,739 of CM045557.1, forward strand.
CAGCGTGCCCACGCTTAAAAGGCACATTTTAAATTGAAGAATTGGGACTGGTGGATAGAAGACTCATTAACAATTAGGCTTGCCCACGCTCAGTGGTCACGTCTAAGAGAAATTCTAGAGTTTGACGGGCAGAAGGTTTTATATGAGTTAGACTTGCCCACGTCCAGTGGTCACGCCTTAATGGAAATTGTTGGAATGAACAACCAGAAGACTTCTAAGGAGTTAAGCGTGCCTATGTTTAGTGGTCACGCCTAAAGGACGATTTTTGAGATTTGCAGGCAGAAGATCCTTTGCGAGTTAGGCGTGGCCACGTCTAACATGGTGGTTGGTACCAATATATATATATATATATATATATATATATATATATATATATTGGCCGATAGGAATCTTCTTTTGCTCTTTTTCTTTCTTTTCTTTATTTCCTTCTTTATCTTTTCTTCTCTTCGGCTTATTTCTTTCTTTATTTATGCTTTCTTTTTCTTTCTTTCTTCTTTTTTCTCCACTACCGCCACTCACCACCCCTCCCCCTCCTCCACTTCCCACCGCTAGTCATCTCTCTCTCTTCTTACTTCCCATCGCTAGTTTTCTTTCTTTCTTTCTTTCTTTCTTTCTCTCTCTCTCTTCTATTTTCTTCTCCCTCCTCCCTTCTCTTCTCTCTTATCTCTCCTACCTCATCTATTCTACCATCCTTTTTGACTAAGGCTTTCCACCACCGAATTTCCTAATTTGCCGCCTCCTCTCTTCCAGATTCCAGCGCCACCACAGCCCCTTCAACCAATATTGGTGATTGTTTGTTTTTAGTTGTGATTTTTATTTGTTGTTTGCTTTTGGGGTTATATTTTGACTTTCAGGACCATAGGCGAGAAGAAAGGACCCTCCACTTTAGGCACGCCTAAAGGACCCTCCACTTTCAAGGCCACCTTTATCTCCTCAACTATAGATTGGTTGTACTTCCCCCCGTATTCAGGGAAGTTTTGTTGTCCCTTCTACTTTTTACTTTATTAGTTTTAATTTTTACATTGGAGACAATGTAATGTTTAAGTGTGGGGAAGAAGTCTCTTAGTAGCTATGTTTTGTTCTATGTTTTGTGTCTTCATGTTGCTATGATGATTGCAATCAAGATATAAGTGTTCATGGTAATTTCGTGCTAGTTGAGTATCATTTTTTTTTTTAATGATGGTGTTGGATGACGAATGTATTGGATTTGACAAATTTTTTTAACCACTTTGTGAGTTTTTGAACCTATTAACGAGCCTTTTATTCAAAGTTGCTCTATTTTTGTTGTTGAGTAGTTATCGCACATGGTATTTGTAGATATCAAATTTTGATACAACATTTATTTTTTTTAAAACATTGGAGACATGTTTATACTTTTGGAGTCAAATTATAATTTTTTAATAAAAAGGGGGAACAAAATCAGTCTTTTCGGGGGGAAACAGTAAGTTTCAACTGCAAATATTTTTTCATTAGTTTTGAGGTTTTAAATTCATATTTTTACTTTCATACGTATTTTTTTAATTTTATGTGATTTTTCTAGATTTAATGGGTATTCCTTTGATATTTTACCAGCACAAGGGCAAAATAGTAATTTCGCCTTGCGAACACTGTTTTCGCTCATTTTAGGTCCCAAATTTATTTTTCTAATTCTTTAAGCATGTCCCAAAATTTTCTTGATTTTTTCGGGGACGATTGCTATTTTTTCTGTAAATACTACATGTAGGGGTAAAATCGTTATTTCATATTTTTAAAGCATTTTTCACCAAATTTTGAGTCATAAATGTATTTTCTAAGGTTTTAAGCTTATTTTTAATTTTTGGTAATTTTTCAAGGTCAATAGCTATTTTTCTTTGTATTTTTATTGTTCAGGAGCAAAATCGTCATTTCACACTCCGAGCGCGTATTTGATCAACTTTAAACTTTAACTTTTATTTTGAAATCTACTTTGAATTTTTTGGAAGATTTTTGAGATTATTTTCATTTCTTTGTATTAATTGTAATTTTTTGGATTAAAAATATTTTTATAAAAAATAAAATTAGAATTTTTATTACCGGTGGTATTTTTGTTATTTTGTACTATTCTTGATAATCAAGGCAACTAGCTCCATAAATACCCCCTTAAATCAGAAAAAAAAAAAAAAAGAAAAACCCTAAAAAAACACTTTTACTTTCATGCTTTAAGGATCAAAACACACACTCACACCCAAAAACACACACTAAACGCCGTTCTTTTGAGCTTGCTACTGTTCATCTTCCTCAAGCTAGTTCATCTTCCTCAAGCTGGTAACTGTTCATCGCCACCTAAAATTTCACTATTCATTGTCAGATTTTTTCCAAACTTAAAAAGGTAAGTTCTTAATCTCTCTTAGAATTTTGATTCATTTTCTCTTTCATTTTTTCTTTGTTTATATTCATTTATTTGGAATTTTGGGTTGAATTTGTTTTGTTCTTAAGTTTCTTGTTCTGGGTTTTCTTAATCTATTTGGGTTTGGGTTTTTCTCTCCTGGTCCCTTTCTTCTTCTTCTCCATCGTCTCTCTTTATCTTTCCTACCCCTACCATTCGACCTCCTCACTGTTAGAAGCCTGACCTAGAGCCAAGACCACTACCTAAACCAAACCCCCAGACTCAACCCCTTCTCCAACCACTTGCAATTCACAGCAACAATTCAAGAACAACAAAGCCAATTCACCAAACCCCCATCAAAATCACCAATTTCCACCACCAAGTAACCAGCAAAAACTAACCAACCCAAACAAAAACAAACAACAACTCCACCATTTTCCATCAACAACCTTCAACAATTGCAGCCCAAAATCCCGCAAAGTCAAGAAGCAGTCACCACTGTCCATCAATAAACCACTACGCAAAACTCCCAAATTCTTCCACCCGAAGCTCCAACGCCACATCGTAGCCATCACAGACTGCAGTTTCACCACCTAATTTCTCTGCCATTACTAGAAACCACCTCTCTCACCTGCAGTAAAACAAACCCAAAATCAACTTAAACCACCACAACATCAGCCCCAATTCAGTCTCAAAAGCCACTAGTTAAACATCTCCACCAGCAACATAATCACCCAGACTACGTCACAGCCACGATTTCACTGCACAAAATAGCCATTGTTAAGCCTCCCCTGTCTCCACCATAACTAGTTCCACCACCAACCCCATAGCATTCATCCCATCGCTGCTAAGAATCACCCAAAACAGCCTCAAACATCAATCCTATATGAAATACCCAAAAACCTTGGGGCGTCAATTGCAATTTGGCAAAGTTGTGCTCTTGCCTAAATAGATTGCAGCCTTCTTCTTTTTTTTCTTTCATTTTCATTTTTCTATATTCTCTCTCACGGTTTTCTCTCTTCTTCCATCTCCTCTTCCTTGCTCTCTCTCTCTCTCTCTCTCTCTCTCTCTCTCTAGGAAGAAGGGAACTCGGAATTACAACCCAACTCTTTACTTAAGGTATTTATTCTTCCAATTTTATTTCACTCTTTATGGGTTTTTCTTTATAGTGGTAACTAGAGTAATTAGTGCATAATTAGAGGATTATAGAGTTGTTTTTGCCTCTAGGAGTTTATGCTTTTTGGTAGTAGTGAGTGTGTGTGAGTTGGAGGGTTGATTATGGTGGGTTTGAGTGAAAAGTTTTGAGGGATTAAGGTATGATTTGTGAAGTATATTGTGTATATATGATGTTTTCTTGGCTTATTGTACCATTTGGAGTTGGATTGAGTGTTTGGATTGTGATTTGTGAGGTTTGGATGGTTGAATGTTGGAAGATGGTGTTGCAGGCTCGTTTTTGGGCATGTTCGGGTGCTAGCCGCGGCACTAGCCGCGTCGCGGGTGGAAACCGCGGCTGGAAGGAGTGGCTCTCTATCCGCGATCGCGGCCTTGTCCGTGCCGCGGATGGCGAGCCGCGGGTCGCGGTAGGCGAGTCGCGGCCGCGGCTCCGTTTTGCCCACCCGCGGCTGGGCCTTTGCAGGCGAGCCACGGGTGACCTCTTTTGATCCACGGGCGCGGATCGATTGTCTCGCCCGCGGATCGGCCTTTCCTCCTCGTTTTGTTTTGCTTTGCGTCCTATCTTTAGAGTTAAGCTTCAATTGTGATTTTCTTACAAGATTAGTGTGTAATTAAGTGTTTGATTATGTGTTTTAGGTGAAGACGGTGATAGTATCTTCGGATTAATTGATTAGCTTGGACCGAGGTAAGTAGTACCTGTATCCTTTATGCTTTTGAAAATGTATTTGTTACAATGATGTTTTCTAACTTATTTTGCATATGTTAAAGTGGCACTGAGTATGTATATGTTGATGATTTCCCATGAATATGTAAATGTGGTCAAATGTGAATGAATGAACTGTTTTGTGATTGAGCTCTAGTGTAGAGTAATTATTGACGGGACTAGTTCCTTAAATTTGGTATGAATGATATGAAATCTTTGACCATGCTAACCAGGGAGTGTTAGCTTATTGTTTTGAACCGCGTTAACCGGGTTGTAGTTAACAACTGGATATCCAGGGTCAATGTGCTTTATTACTTGAGCTCTTTCTTTAGTATCTATATGAAATGTTATGTGGGCCACATTTATTCGAATGAATTATGATTAAAGTGATGATTATTTGAATGATAGTATGTATATGTAATATGTAACATACTCAGGCCCAATAAAGTGATACTTGTACTACTTATTGAGTGAGTTTTCACTCACCCCTTTGTTTTTATACGCAGAGAATGATGGTTTTGGATTCAAGGATTTGGAATAGCTATTGGAGCCATTGCCTTAGAAGCTGTGGAGTAAGGCTAGTAGTAGTAGTATAGTTATTTTGTTTAGCTATGGTATGTTAAGTTAGGATATGTTTTTGGAACTCTAGAATGTTAGAATCTTAGTTGCAGTATTTAAAAGGTGAAGGTTATTATTTTGAGATCTGTAATATTTGGAATTAAAGTTTATCTTTAAATGTGATAATTGGGACTTATGTTTATATCTACATGCTATTTTGGGATAAATTATCTAGATGATTTGACCTTCGTAGCCTTGTGACTTAACTTAGTCTAGTTATGGCGGTGTCCATGTCCCGAGGCACGAGGGCGTGACATTTTATTGGTATCAGAGCTTAGGTTTGAAATCCTAGTGAGGCCTAAGTGAATCATATTAGAACCTTAAGTATGAATTATATTAGAACTTAAGTTTGAATTTTCTTAGAGCTTAAGTTTGAACCTTATTAGAACTTAAGTTAAATCCTATTTGTAATGCCTTATGTGTGAATACTTGTTTACTTTTGGGTGGTTAGTGTGTACGTTGGACAGGATTATTGAGGCTAGTTGATTCACACTTCGAGGGTGGCCAACCTTAGTGTGGGTTGACTTAGTTTTGAGGTCCGTGTTCGAGTACCTAATATTGATGATTGAGGATTTCGTAGCTTCTCCTATATGGGTTTAGCTCTCCTTAGTTTAGTGTAGGATTGTGTAGTGTATGTTGCTTAGTGTTAGGTAGCATAGCTTTAACCTCGTTTATATTTGCAGGATGGCACCTCCTAAGAAAGTCAAGGTATGTAGATGTTGCAATAGCGTACATTCGGGAGAATGTAGGTGGAAAACGGGGGCTTGTTTCGGGTGTGGAGAAATGGAACATAAGGTGAAGTGACTGCCCAAATCCTAAGCCACGTGAGAGCGGAAAGGAACCTAGAACCATGTCACATGTGGATGCCAGGCGATCTCAACCAACTTGTCAAGTATGTGCTTTGACTCAACAAGACGCAAGAAAGAACCAAGACATGTCGCTATTGCCAAAAATTTCACAAAGGCGAATGCAAGTTTAAAACAAAAGCGTGTTTTGGATGTGGACAGGTGGGACATAAGGTAAAGTCACTGTCCAAACACTGCACGGAGTGATAAGCAGCTACACCCAAGAAGAGTACCTAAATGCCGATGCGGTCGAATCCCAATTAAACTCCGAGGTGCGTGCTTCGACTTCGTGAGATGTAGAGGAAGCAGAGGACGTGACAACAGGTATGGGGACAGCTAATCCTTTGCAGTTCTTGTTTTGTTGGATTTTGGAAACCGTCACTTTCATTGTCAAGAATTCGCACGAATTACTACACGTCAAACCACACGCTCTAGATTATCTATATAGGATAGAAACTCTCTTCTGAAGGATTTTGATGTTCAATCTTGAGTTTGATGTGTGAAGTCTAGATGGAAAGAAAATTATGGCGCCTAAACCTAGAGAGTTGGTTTTGTGCTAGTGTGGGATAGTTGTTCGATATTAGTTTTGTGTGGATTTGGAAGTTAGAAGCGTCAAGTACCGTATTGCTAAACTCCATCCTTTTGTTTTGAAAGTGTAGGATAGAAACCGAGAGAAAGGAAGTCGTACCAATTCTATTCGCTTGCAACCTTAAATACCATTGAGGGAATACGTGTGGTACCTCTTGGCCTAGGTGTTAGATACCAACAATAACGGGGTAATATTAGAAAACATTCCGATCAGGAGGGAGTGTCTGAACGTGTTTCCGAGGAACTATTGAGTTACCACTAAGAAGAAGAAGTGAAATTGAGAATCTTTCGATAGTGATGGAGTTAAAGATGTGATAGAGGAAGTAACTCGAATTATGGAAGAATTAGGGGCGAAAAGTTATCCAAATCTCAGTAGCACGAAGAGAGGAATTGCTAAGTACGCGTTAAGTATTTAGAGTGCCAACGAAGCAAAGCGAAATATCTATGACAAATTGGATTATTAAAGCCTCTAGTAGAATTGCGTTAAAAGTAGCCTAGTGCGAAAAATGTGGACTGCTGGGAAGTTTAGAGAAAGTCGAGAGTTAGGATTTAGATTAGGGAAGTAAATATCTGTCTCTAGTCATACGCCTAAGAATTCGTCTATGAAGATTCGATTTACGAAGTAGCGTCGGTTCGAGTTGCTACTAACTTAGGATGAAGTGAGTAAGAAGATGGAACGGGAATACGTATACCTTATCGTGGAGAAGATTTCATTGATAAAGGAAGTTAAGCCAAATCAGAAGGAAGGCCGTTGAATTTTCAATAAAGAGAAAAAGGTATATCGCTAGGTTTTACCATTGAATGATGCCATATCAATTGAGAAAAGTAAGAGAAGTTAGGTATAAGATAAATAGGGGACCAATTGGGATTCTAGAGAGAATGGTAAAGTTAGCTTATAAAGTGAAGTTGTTTTTGGCCTTGTTTACGTTCATAAATGTTTTCGATCCAAGCCGTGTATTAAAGTACGAGGGTAATTTTTGTTAGAAGAGACTTGATCGACAAAGAGGGGTTTTGGGGGTTACAGATCACGAAACACAGTTTGGAGAGGGAGATGATCCAAGATGTCGAGATGTAATAATCAATCGTAAGTATTTGGAAGACCAAGTGAGAACTTGAAGACGGAGATATTAGAAAAGCGTGAGATATTCTGGACTCCGGGCAAACGTAAGTTTCGAGGCTGAAACTTTTTATAAGAGGGGGAGAATGAAATACCCAAAAACCTTGGGGCCCCAATTGCAATTTGGCAAAGTTGTGCTCTTGCCTAAATAGATTGCAGCCTTCTTTTTTTTTTTTCTTTCATTTTCATTTTTCTATCTTCTCTCTCACGATTTTCTCTCTTCTTCCATCTCCTCTTCCTTGTCTCTCTCTCTCTCTCTCTAGGAAAGAAGGGAACTTGGAAGCTACAACCCAACTCTTACTTAAGGTATTTATTCTTCCAATTTTACTTTCACTATTTATGGGTTTTTCTTTATAGTGATAATAGCTAGAGTAATTAGTGCATAATTAGAGGATTATAGAGTGTGTTATGCCTCTATGAGTTTATGCTTTTTGGTAGTAGTGAGTGTGTGTGAGTTGGAGGGTTGATTATGGTGGGTTTGAGGTGAAAAGTGTTTGAGGATTAATGTATGATTTTGGTGGTAAACTATGATTTGTGAAGTATATTGTGTATATATGATGTTTTCTTGGCTTATTGTACCATTTGGAGTTGGATTGAGTGTTTGGATTGTGATTTGTGAGGTTTGGATGGTTGAATGTTGGAAGATGGTGTTGCAGGCTCGTTTTTGGGCATTTTCGGGTGCTAGCCGCGGCACCAGCCGCGTCGCGGGTGGAAACCTGCGGCTGGAAGGAGTGGCTCTTCTGTCCGCGGTCGCGGACCTTGTCTGCGCCGCGGATGGCGAGCCGCGAGTCGCGGTAGGCGAGCCACGGCCGCGGCTCCATTTTGCCCACCCCCGGCTGGGCCTTTGCAGGCGAGCCGCGGGTGACCTCTTTTGATCAGTGGCGCAGATCAATTGTCTCGCCTGCGGATCGGCCTTTCCTCCTCGTTTTGTTTTGCTTTGTGTCCTAGCTTTAGAGTTAAGCTTCAATTGTGGTTTATTCACAGGATTAGTGTGTAATTAATTGTTTGATTATGTGTTTTAGGTGAAGACGGTGATAGTATCTCGGATTAATTGATTAGCTTGGACCGAGATAAGTAGTACTTGTATCATTTATACTTTTGAAAATGTATTTGTTACAATGATGTTTTCTAACTTATTTTGCATATGTTAAAGTGGCACGAGTATGTATATGTTGATGATTTCCCATGAATATGTAAATGTGGTCAAATGTGAATAAATGAACATTTTGTGATTGAGCTCTAGTGTAGAGTAATTATTGACGGGACTAGTTCCTTAAATTTGGTATGAATGATATGAAATCTTTGACCACGCTAACCAGAGAGTATTAGCTTATTTGTTTTGAACCGCGTTAACCGGGTTGTAGTTAACAACTGGATATCCAGGGTCAATGTGCTTTATTACTTGAGCTCTTTCTTTAGTGTCTATATGAAATGTTATGTGGGCCACATTTATTCGAATGAATTATGATTAAAATGATGATTATTTGAATGATAGCATATATATATGTAAATGCAACGTACTCAGACCAATAAAGTGATACCTGTACTACTTACTAGGTGAGTGAAAGTTTTTATACGCAGAGAAGGATGATTTTGGATTCAAGGATTTGGATTAGCTTTTGAAGCTTTTGCCTTAGAAGATGTGGAGTAAGACTGGTAGTGATAGTATAGTTTATTTTGTTAGTCTTTGGCATGTTAAAGTAGGATACGTTTTGGAATTTTAGAATGTTAGAATCTTGACCGTGTATTAGAAAGTTAAAGGTTTCTTTTGAGATTGTAAAATGTGGGAATTGTGTTATCTTTAATTTGGATAATTGAGATCGATTTCTATCTTTATATGTTATGTTGAGATAATTTGTTTAGATGCTTTGACCTTTTGAGCCTTGTGACTCAATTTAGTCTGGTCACGGCGGTGCCACGTCTCGGGGCACGGGGTGTGACACTATAACTACTAAAATTAGCCCCAAAATCACACGAATTACCACCATTTTCCCAAATTTCATTTGTACATCCACGTACAACACAAGCAACAACATACACCATCAATTGTACACCACCTCACCGCCACCAAAATCTCCACCACAAGCCCATTACTGATCGCCTCAATCTTCCACCAATCAGTCACCACACCACAGCCCCTCCAAATCGCCGGTCAAAAGTCCTATAACAGCCCACACCACCACCACACTCCCATTTATCCGTTGTGAAGAAGGGACCGACTGGGGGAATCTATCCTTCTGTTTTCGGGGAAAGAGCAGCTGGAAGAGAGGAATAGGAAGAGAAATCAAGAAGAGTGAGAACGGGAAAAAGAGAAGAGAAAAGAAAGGCGAGAGTGAGACGAAGAGAGAGCGGAGAGAGAGAACAGGAAGGAAGAATCTGGAATGATAATTAGAGAGAAATAAGGAGATGAGAGGGGTAGAGGAACAGAAACAGTGAGAAAGTAAAGAGAAAAGAGAGAAAAGAGAAAAGTAGAAAAATTAAATAAAAGAAAGGAAAAACCGAGAGAGAAATGGGCTTGGGGAATTTTAGTGTGTTGTTTTTTTTTTTTTTTGATTCCTTTTGTCATTCATACTTGATTGATTTTGGTTTGGTCTCATTTGTTTTAATCATAGGTTTAAGTTGGTTAATTAGTTAATCTAGTTCATTAATTTTGGTCTAATTTAGTCAACTAATTCAGTTTAGTGTAGCTTTTTTTTTGGTTGTTTAGTATAAGTTGAATATTTGTATTTTAGTCTCTAGATTTCTTACCAATGTCATTAAAATCCCTAAGTGTTTTGTTTTGATTCATTTTAAATTCTCCATAATTGCGGACTATTCCCCTCTAGATTTTATATTCTTTCAATTAGACCCCTCTAAGCTGCTAAAATCTACATTTTTATCACTATACATTGCTGGAATTTATGTTTTGTGTCCCCACATTGTTGTAATTTGACAATTTCCCCATATTTGCTGTAATCTGTATTTTACTTTTCTAGTTTGTTGGAATTTAGGTTTTGGTGTGCCAGTTTGCTGAATCTACATTTTATTCTAATTGTGCTAGTATTTCATACCTTTAGGATTTATTTGTTTATATCATGATAAATTGACATGTGTGTTCATTTTTTTTAAGTACTAGTACCGGGTCTCTAAAGAGGTATCTCGACTTCTTGTTATCTTTCTCTTTATATGCTCCAATATGCTCCAATGTGAATTTTATGCATTATTTTTATTATTATTATTTATTTCTTATTTTACATACTTTTTGCGTATTTGCATATTTAAGTTATTTAATTTTGAATTTTATTATTTTGGCAAAATGTAATGTTTTGTATTTAGCTAGTCAATGTAATAGTTAGATTATTTTTCTCATATTTTAGCAAAATTTTGTATTCAGATAGCAAATGTAATAGATAGGTCGTTCTACTTTTTTCCCCTTAGAATTGTAAATTAATTCCCCCGTGTAATAGTTAGGTCTTATTTGCTTTCATGTGCTTATGTGTTTATGTGTTTTACCGCTTTCTTTAGGATTTGCATCTAGAATATTATACTTACATGTTATATGCTCCTATGTGCTCTCATATGTCTTTATACATTTAAACTGCTTTTAATTCATGTTTTACTATTTGATTCATGCTTTATCAGTTTTGTTATTTAGTCACCACACTAGTCCAACGCTAGTTGTGGCTTTTTCGTTTCCCCGCTAGTCCAACGCTAGTGGGAATCCCTAGAAAGGGCTAGTCCAACGCTAGATCCTTAGGGCATTTTAGTGTTAGATGCACTCGTATGCATTTTATATCCATTTCACACATTTTTAGTTTTCTTTCCATTTTGTATGATTTTTATTATTATTACTATTATTATTTATTTTGATACATCTTCAAGTGCATGACATTCAAGTTACATTTTCATTTGAAATTTAGGTCATTTTGTATGATCTGACTAGAAATAGTCATCTACTCGCGTGGGAAGCGGTGCCGTACATGCCGTTCCTCCTTCCGTGAGTAGAAATATTCAGTCACGAGATATTAGTCCCCTGTACCCATTATGTTGCATACCCACTTTTTGACACTTACTATATATACTATTTTCCTTTCTGCATTTCATTTCGCATTCACACTCGTGACTCCCTTGAGGTCTCGACTCAAGTTTCGCAATTAATGCGATAATTCAGACCAAGTCTCAACGGAACATTTTGACCCTCTCGATACCATATTTAGACTTAGGATTTGCATTCATTTAGATACATCCGAACGCGATAGAACTTAGGGTTAATTTAGAAAGTTTTGATTAAACCTCACAATTAGCCTCGACTAGGTAGAAAGGGTGCTTTAGGCGTAAGTCTTTGCCTTCCCTTTCTTCAAATGTGACTCTCGAACCTTTTTCTCTTGTTTTTCGTAGACCGCAGTTGGAAAAGGGTTTTAAATGTTTTTTTCTAAAACTTTTATTTTTGTTTTGTTAAACAGTTTTTTTTCGGTGACTTGGTACACCTTAACTCCATACCAAGTGGCGACTCTATTTTTCAAACAAAATCCTTTTTCAAAATTAGTTGGCCAAAACTGTCGTACTTTTAGTCCCGATCTTATTTTCTTTCAAAATATCATTTTCCTGAAAAATATATTTTTCACTAAAAACTCAATTTTTACCACACACGCACAGCTTTTCAAAAACTTTATCTTTTCGAAATGGGTCACGGACCGGATCACCTTTTTGGGGCACGACAGTCAACGACCCTACTACTACCGTGCGTCATTTCAAGGCACGATAGAATTTTGGCGACTTCACTGGGGATCACTAGTGAGTTTGAGCATTAGGTTTAATCACATTTTCCTTATTTAACCCTTTTCATTCCATCGCGTTTGGATGTTAGAATTGCATTTTTCTTTTTAAGGTTTTTAGGTTTTTCTTTTGCATCTCACACACTCTTCGTCTCTCCGTTGCTTATGTGATGTATGTTTATTTATTATTGCTTTATTCGATCGCGCTTGCATTTGGGGAGGGGATCAGTCACCCTTAAAGCCAACGCTTTATCATTTCCTCCTCTCATAAGAAGCACTTCATACGTGCATTCGATATTTTTTACCCTTTTTATCTTTTTGGTGGTTGTCACTTACCCGTCCCTTTAGGAATTAGGATTGATCTACTTTGAAGTGTGACCGTGGCATGACGTGCACGTAACATTGTTTAGGAGATCACCCAAATTCTTGGCTTGAGTCCACAAATCTAGGGATTTGGGCTTTAAAAATCAATTTGCTTGGACATGTAGCGGTAGCCCGACAAGTGCGTAATAGTGTCTAGAGGATCACTCGAACCACCGACTTGGGATCTTTGAAATTGACGGACTTGTTACTTTTGGATCCTACAGTCTGAAGGTTCGGGAACCGAAGTCTTAATCGAGTCGAGAAGCATTAGTGAGCTCAACCTCATGCATTCATGTAGAATAACTTAGGGTAGAATCAGTCTTACCTTATCAGGTATACCAGGCACGAAATGAGAGAATCCACCCCCTTTTTATTTTTTCTGTTGTATTGTTTATTGTTTTTGCTTTATCAATGTGTTATGTGATATTTGTTCAATAAACTAACGCATTCTCTTATTCTTTGGTTGCATTCACAACTATAGAATAAAGAGCTCTGACATGGTACTCTCATAGGAAGCCAACCCTCTTTTAACACGTTTAAATTTTATTTTCTGAATTAATTTTTTCGATAAAGATGAAAATGAGATTTTAAAAAAAAAAATTTGCAAATTGTGTTCGGTTGTAAACAAAATACCCAATGGTCAAATCGTTGTAAAATTTTTAAAATCCTGAAAATTCATTTTTCAACTTGTATATTCTTAAATAAGAGTTATAATTTCAAATCTTTTTTAGAATTTACCCATTATTGTTGTACCTGTCAGTTTTATCCAAACTAATTTTTCTCGGAATCAATAAATGTACCAAAGTAGTTAAACTTATGCATAGTTTGCGTTTATCCTTTTTTCAAAGAAATTAATGCGTCGTTTTGCCGTATCCCCCACCCTTTCATCCCACATTGTACAAAAAATGATTTTAAAACATGTTTCATCATTCTTTAATAAACTGACATTTTTACTTGTAGGTTCCTAGATAAAGCCATAATTTTTTTTATTTTTTTTCAATGTTGTGTCAGTAACCTCATGAAAGCTCGATTTTCAATCAAACAAATTTGAAGTAAAAAATCCTTGGTACAGTTGATTTGCCATCTTTCTCGAAGAAATTGCACACCATTATTAGAATAAAGTCTTTAGAACATTTTGTATTTTTACATTTATTTAACCTTTTTAATAAACTAACATCATGCATAAACCGTAGAGGAATGCCACTTCGGGAATCCCGAACAGGAAAGCCATCCTTTTGTCTTGGGTACTTAACCATAAAAGACATGCACGTTTATATTTTTGGTAAATCCTGGCCGGTGAGACCCTAGGTAAGGTAATACGAATAGAATGGAGGCATCTCTTCCCAGCGGATCTGGCCTATCTACGATTAAAAAGGGGGGTCTCACCCTAAAGGATTGCATTTCATGCTAGGCCTACCCTTGGTATAATAAGGGCTCCCTCTAGGACATGCATCCGTTTTTATTTTTACTTATACTAATTTTTATTTTTTTTCATTTTACAGGTCCTCTAACGGAAGCAGTAAAATAAGAAAGACATCTGATACATATTTGGTCCTACGTTCGAGTATTTTTTTAAATTATGATCCAATTCCAAATAAACCGTCACATGCTTGAGACCCATAAGGCCATCAAAAGTATGAGTGCTCTTTTGAATTATTTGAAAGATCACGGACGACCGGTTGTTTTTAGAATTGATAGTACTTAAAATCTAAATAGGTGAGTTTGGTTAGGATAACCAATGTGATAAATGAAATTGTATTTCGTAGCTAGACAGTTGTTCATTATTAGATGTAATAAGAATAGTAATAATATGGATACTAATAATTGCACTCCTTCTTTAAATTTAAGATTGCTTTGTGTTCAAAATTTTTTCTCAGATGAAGCGTTAAATAAGTCGCTTTCTGAAATTTGTTTATGACATTTGATTTTCTCTTCATGTCTTACATTTAGCTTTTGAAAAAGTTTTCTTTAAATTTTTTGTTATGTTGAACAAATGATTCTTTGATGAGAACCTGAAATAAGTCACATTTCTTTCAAAATCTGATACTAAGTTTGTGTAATTGTAAAGTTTTCTCTTTCGATGAGTTAAAAAAAATATTTTCTTGTATATTTTGATGGTGAAAATAAATGCCTATGGTTTTTGGATGTCACCTTACTTGAAGTTGATAATTCCCACTTCGGTATCTTTCTAATCCCAAAACAATGCAAATTGTAAGGGAGAATTAAAATGATGTTGAAAAGAAATTTGGACTCCGTGTTAAGGATTCTGAATGGTACAAAAGGAAATCCAAGTTTAGAAGAAACCATGAACATTGACACCAAGACATCGGGTAGGGAGTTAAGTCAAAATGCACTTTTGCTTCGAAGATCTACAAAATGTCATGCCAATTTGGATGTGTGTTTGGATGATTCAAACACAATAAAAGAACAAACATGTAGGGGATACAACTTCAACCATTCACAGGAGGAGTTTATTGTTTCATAATCACATTTCTCATTTACCTGTGGAACGTGTTGTATAAGTTGTTGTAAGATTAAATAAGGTGATGTCACATGCTTGTGAGGTATTGCTAGCAATTGTGATTTTTGTCTAAATTCCCCTACTTGTTGAAATTACTTTATGTGCTTTGACAAATGCTTTCTTCAAGTACTAAGAAATAATTATTATGTGGTTTGGAGTTTTGTTCTTATAGAAAGTATATCTTATAAAGTGATTGAAATTATGTCTAAATTTTGTGGTTTGATGAAAATTTTTCTTCTTTACTGAATTTCACATGTTAAATGCTGATTATGGTCAATTAGTGCATTCATGTAATCTGTGATGTAACATCTGTTATGATGGATAAAAAAAAAGAAAAGAAAAAAAAAGGAAAGAAAAGAAGAAAAAAAGAGAAAGAAAAAGAAAAGAAAAAAATAATGCAATTTTTCTACTCCAATGGTTTTCGTGCTTAGTAATCGGGAGTTTTCATCCAAAAATATCGACTTTTGTGTCAAACTTACTTGAATTATGAGTAATGCATTGCAAATTTGAACAAGTAAATTGTTGAGTAACCAAGGATCTTCATTCAACTAATGTCGATTTTTGCGTAAAAATGTAATTTTACTTCTTGAATACAGTTTCTGCTATTGGTTTAAGATTGAGATGTTGAGTAATCGGGAACCTTCATAACCAATGTCGATTTTCGCATCAAAAGACATTCTCATATTTTAAGTGATTAATTCACTAGAATAAAATTCCCTCATATAAAAAATGAAATTGATTATAGACATGTGACGCGTTTTAATTGATCATATGATTCATGTACTTGTAAAATTCGGTAAGGCGAAGAAATTAAATAGAACTTGCTTAATTGTGATATAATTCCTTTCTCTTTGCTTGATATTATAAGTATTAAAGACAAAATAATAAATTGTATAATGGTTATTTACTTGGTCTTGAGGAAATATATTTTAGAACGCACATGTGTGATTCCAATGCTTGAATCATTAATTGATTTTGTATTTTTCGAATGATTGAGAACAAACGATGATTCAAGTGTGGGGAAATTAACAAGTGTCAAAATGATGCATTCTAGCACATTGGAAGATGATGTTAATATATCTATCCAAATCAACAAAGGAAGATTACCTTACTGATGTCAAATATTTTTCGAGCACTAGTTTGTTTTAATGGAAAAAGGAAAGATCATCTCAATTTTGGACACCGTTATTCATTTCATTTCTTTCCCTGAAGTCAGTAATCTGGAAGGATCCAATGGTTAGGAGAATGTGACAGTTGAAGGCTCACGAATGAGAAAAACCAGTATGCCAACATGAAAATCATTTGGAAATTGGTGACCACAGTTATTTGAGGTTTCTCGTCTATATTGATCATTTGGTGGCAATTTCAGAGTTCAAATGGGAATGACATCCCAAGATCAAAAGGCATCTTTTAAGCCATCATTTCAAAATCAAATTTTTAAAAAATATTTCATTTAATTGTATTTCATTTAGTCTTTGCATGTTTTATGTTGTTTAATGTATAGAGTTTCTTTTACATTATTGCATATGAAGTATTTTCTGACCAATTCTTGTTTTGAAAATTTTGATATTTGCTTTGTTTGAAGTTGAATAAAAGCAAAGGCAATTCTAAGTTTATCAGAAGTCAGAAACATGCGTGAATTGAAAGATTATTTTGGGAGATTTAGTCTGAGTCGTGAATAGTTTACTGAATTAAAAAACTTGCAGAAAGTAAAGCAAGAGATTGATCAGAGACTCAAAATGACAATACTCATATTTATATGCGCTAGTGGAGTCAAATAACCGTCGAGTAGTGGCATCACTTTTGCAATTTTCGTTATCTTTCACCTTTTGCAGGTGTGATCACATTGTCATTAATTGAGCTTTTCGTCAAGAATAAAAATTGGGGCAATTTTTTAAATTAGTGATGGTTTGATCAAGGTCACAACTCAATTCAAAAATTGATTTCAAAATTGACACTGGAACAAATTTTTTTGAAAAAAATTTATTTTTTAAGATTGATTTTGAAATTGATTTATATTGGGACAAATTTTTTTGCAAGGGCTAAATTTAAATGGATTTTGATATTAAATCTCAAAAAGAGTGGTTTCAAATTAGTTTGATGCCATACACTAGGGAAAAAAATTTTTTTTTTTTTTTAAAATTTTGTTCTTTGGGATGATTTGAATACAATGTTTGACAATTGTTTTAAATTTTCATATGTCACAAATTTCTTTATGCATGTTTTTCAGCAGTCTGGATCTCATTTTATTTATTTTAGTCTGATGTATTTTGTTCATCAGTTTAGGATCATACATTCATGCATTTTATCTAACAGCCTGTGTTACATCATTTTGTCTTACTTTTTCGAAACGACATTTGTTCATTATTTGTTTAGCATGTTACATGTTGTTTTAATTTTGTCCAACATTACACATATTTTACTTTTCTGTTTAAGTCTCAAATCGTCCGTTGGACCCCAACTCATCCGTTGCGTTTACTTTTTTGCTTAAGCCCCAACTCGTCCGTTGGATTTACTTTTCTGTTTAAGTCCCAACTCATTCGTTGGACCCCCAACTCGTCTGTTGAATTTTAATTTATGTTTATTGTAATCTAGCCGCTTAAACTCTGTATTTTTTTTTTTTTATATATCATGCATTCATTTCTCAGTCTGTACCCGATTAGCATGTTTTACTTTTCTAAATTTGCATTCATTTAGTAATTGTCTTACATTTATCCAACACACTGCACGTTATTTTAATGTGTTTAGTAATTCGCATATTGTATTCACACGTTTTCGTCTTTATTTTCAGTTCTCGGTAGGTTCAATCCTTGTATTGGGTATCAATTTTTATCTTCAGTTTGCGGTAGGCTTAATCGTCAGTATTGGATACCGTCTTTATTTTCAATTCTCCGTAAGCTCAATTTTTACATTGGATACTGATTTTCATTTACAATTTACGGTAGGCTCAATCATCAACATTGGGTACCGTCTTTATTTTCAGTTCTCGGTAGGTTCAATCATTGTATTGAGTATCGTCTTTATTTTCAGTTCTTGTTAGCCTCAATCGTCAACATTGGGTACCGTCTTTATTTTTAATTTGCGGTAGGCTTAATTCTTGCATTGGGTACCGATCTTTATTTTTAGTTTGCAGTAGACTTAATCATTAGCATTGGGTATCGTTTTTATTTTCAGTTCTCGATAGGTTCAATCATCAGCATTGGGTACCATTTTTATTTTCAGTTCTCGGTAGGCTCAATCGTCAGTATTGGATATCGTCTTTATTTTTAGTTTGCGGTAGGCTCAATTCTTGCATTAGGTACCGATTTTTATTTTCAGTTTGCGATAAGCTCAATTATCAGCATTGGGTACTGTCTTTATTTTCAATTTTTGGCAGGTTCAATCGTCAGTATTGGGTACCATCTTTATTTTTATTATTGGTAGGCTCAATCGTCAGTATCGGATACCTCTTTATTTTTAGTTTGTAGTAGGCTCAATCATTGCATTGGGTACCAATTTTTATTTTCGGTTTGCTGCAAGCTCAATCGTCAACATTGGGTACCGTCTTTATTTGCAGTTCTCGATAGACTCAATCATCAGCATTGAGTACCATCTTTATTTTCAGTTCTCGATAAACTCAGTCGTCAGCATTAGGTACCGTCTTTATTTTTAGTTGGCGGTAGGTTCAATTGTCAGCATTAAGTACCGTCTTTATTTTCAGTTCTCGTTAGATTCAATCATTTGCATTAGATACCGATCTTTATTTTCAGTTTACTATAAGTTCAATCGTCAGCAATGGATACCATCTTCATTTCTAATTTCGATTTTCATTTAATTCTGTTTACGGCATTGTATACCATATTATTCTAATTGCATGCTCAATCGTCTTACTTTAGCATTGGTTTTCTTCTTGTGTCATCATGCATTAGTTATGGTATTAGTCCATTTCTTTTTTATGTTTTCTCAAAAAAAAAAAGAAAAGAAAAAAAGAGACAGATAAAAAGACAAAAAAAAGAAACAAGAAAATTTTTAATTTTTGACTTGAATTGCATCCTATGTTCGACACTTGTGTTTCCTCTATTTTAAAACTTTTATTGCATTTATTTTGTCCAACAGCCTGGACCTGCATTTGTCCTTTTACATTTACAAGTCTGACAGTTCAGAATTTGTATTTTTAATTCCTGACAGTTCAGGATCATTTATTTACTTTTTTAAGTTTGGCAATCCAAACTTTGTATTAATCAATTTTGACAGCCCAAGGTCATGCATTCGTCCAATAGTTTGGTCGGCATCTATTTATTTATATTTTTAAGTTTGGTAACTCAATCCTTGCATTGCATTTTATGATCTCTGGTAACCCAAGATCATTTATTTACTTTTCTAAGTTTGGCAGTCCAAAGTCATGCATCCGTCCAGCAATTTGGTCAGCATCTGTTTATTTATATTTTCAAGTCTGGCAACTCAGACCTTGCATTGCATTTTATGATCCCTGGCAATACAGGATCATTTAATTACTTTTTCAAGTTTGGCAGCTCAAACTTTGCATTCATCAACGTTGACAGCCCAAGGTCATGCATCCGTCTAGTAGCTTGATTGGCATCTGTTTATTTATATTTTCAAGTTTGACAGCTCAGACCTTACATTGCATTTTATGATCCCTGGTAGCTCAGGATTATTTATTTATTTTTTCAAGTTTGGCAACTCAAACTTTGCATTCATCAACTTTAAGTAGCCCAAGGTCATACATCCGTCCAGCAACTTGGTCGACATCTATTTATTTACATTTTTAAATCTGACAGCCAAAATCTTACATTGCATTTTATGATCCCTGGCAGCCCAAATTTTGCATTCATCAACTTTGGCAACCCAAATTTTGCATTCATCAACTTTGGCAGCCCAAGGTCATGAATCTGTCCAACAGTTTGGTCGGCATTTGTTTATTTATATTTTCAAGTCTGGCAACCTACATCTTGCATTACATTCTATGATTTCTGGTAACCCAAGATCATTTATTTACTTTTTCAAGTTTGGCAGCCCAAACTTTGCATTCATCAACCTTGGCAGTCCAAGGTCATATATCTGTCCAACAATTTGGTCGGCATCTGTTTATTTACGTTTCCAAGTTTGGCAGCTCAAATCTTGCATTGCATTTTATGATTCTTGGCAACTCAAGATCATTTATTTATATTTTTTTAGTTTTCTAGTTTTTTAGTTTTTAGTTTTTTAAGTTTTTAAATTATATTTTTTTAGGGTTTTAGGGTTTAAGTTATAGTTGTTGCGGTTTAGGGCTTTAAAATTTAGGGTTTAGAGTTTAGGTTATTAGTTAAGGGTTTAGGGTTTAGGGTTTTAAGGTTTATATTATGTGTTTTGATTAGCTATAATTCAAACATTAGTAATTTGTACATTTTGTATGCATTTTTTTTTGGTACATTTCAATGGGAATTTAGATATTGTATTTATTATTGATATTTTGTTCATTCTTTATATGTATAGGTGTGAGTTGATATGGAGCACGTGCACGTGAGCACCTTAGCTCCCATTCAGGGTCCTATAGACAATTCTCTTTTATACCTTCAGTCCTAACATAGATCTGTGGCGATTTTTCACGATGAGGGTGTTGAGCTCGATGTCAAGAGGTGCAACCGATATTTTTGGAGGGGTTTGCTGAGTTGGTTCATTCAACTTGGACCATAGTCTTATTAATGCATTTATTGAGCGTTGGAGGCAGGAGACGCACACATTTCATCTTCCTGTCAAGTATTGGTGAGGTCACCATCACCTTACAGGATGTGGAGGTATTGTGAGGCTTACGTGTGGACGGTTTACCGGTTACATTAGTCCACTGTTCGCGGAAGCATTGAGGAGCAAATAGGAGTTGGCTTCATGATTTGTTGGGACTTCTGGCCGCAGCAACTCATTTCACGGAGGCACGGATGAAAGCTCAAAGGCGTGGTCGACCGTTTACGCGATATCCACTACCACCGGATGCTACTATTGAGATAGTTAGACAGTATGCTCGCATGTATATTTTGATGTTATTTGGTAGGGCAGTTATTTGCAGATACATGTAGGAATATTGTACATATTTCGTAGTTGGAATATTTTGAGAGATTTGAGGCGATGGGAGTAGTACTAATTAGGGGAGCGTCGCACTCGCCTTGTTTGTACAATCGTATGTGCCATAGCATCCCTTGCCAGTACTAAGACCACAGTAGGGCCATACATGCTACTTCAGGTAAAACAATTAATAGATTACCTGTATACGTTGCAATACGATCAAGCCTTTCAATTATTTTACAGCCTAAGAGCCTAATCGTCTTATTTTAACAGCTTTGGGCGTGGGAGCGTTTTCCAACCATCCGACCTCAGATTACTTGAGTCACGATCCGTCAGGTGCTTATCCTAGAGGAGGTATATGGGTGACTCGACATACTACCCGATATGCACCTCAACATGTAGCCAGCTACTATAGAGAATCAGTTGTCCTTAGTTACACCCCGATCAAGTATTTTGGCTATCATATTTTTCAAAGATTATCTATACGTTTTTTGATAAGTTATATGTGAACTGACGATTGAAAATTTGTTGCAATTCATATGGATGTCCATATAGCGATGATATGCTAGTGTCTCTACCTCAGTATTGCACAGCGAGTGCACATACTTAGGAGGGTTAGAGTCCCGCTGAATATTATGGCATAACGTTGAATTTCATTTTTCGGATCATGTCATAAGACAGTTCGGATTACGACAGCATATTGCAGAAAATTTTGACACTGATCGCAGCGATTGCATTCACTTGGACTGGCAGGACATGATGGACGGGATTGGAGTCATTTTCACAAGGACTGGATTAGTTATTGGTATTTACGTGCAGGTTCGGTTGTTACAGGAGGAGCCTATGAATACGCTCCGATCATCGATCGAGTATCTGCATTGGTATCATCGCCACACAGTCTTATATATCACTCCTGCCGTCCATCAGACTCAGCGTAAAGGCTCCAGAGCATTTCCAGACAATATGAGTACATGGTCATTAAACTCTTTTAGATCTAATATTTTATCTATTATATCATAAGTCATATGAGTGAATTACTAATCATTACAATTTATTTCTTTTACAGATGAGCAGCATGCACAGAATTGGAGACATGTTAGTGACCGGTCTTCGTCATACTCGCTCCGACGATACTTTTCATCCTAGTTTGACGATGATTAGGGACAAGGCATTTAGGTCTATGTAGTACTTATAGCGTTCAGATCGCATGTTTATGGGCTTAGATCCGGGGGAGGACACTGGCTGCATCTACATCGCCCAGCTTTCATTATCAGCGGCCTAGTCAGCCACGTCCCTAGTCAGGCTGGCACATCGTCTCATGGAGATAGACATCGTCACCGGCATGGACTTCATGATGAGGTCCCACGAGAGGAGCAGGTAACCCTTACTGGTTACTATGCTTATACGACTCATGGTAGTGCACAGATCCCATATTCAGCGAGTACAGCCGGTGTATATGATTCATATTATTCTTTAGCTATACATACGGGTGGTACTTCTGCTGCTGGGCACCAGCCACATTCGGCTTCACTTTCTATTGGATCTAAGTTGCACCCCATATTCCAGTTCCTCGATAGTCATGTCGGTGGATTTTATGATGCAGATCCGTCTACATTTTTCACCCCAGGTCCTCCTTTACACATACCTACCACGGGTCCATCTACCTCTACCATATGGTCCATCATCATATTCAAGATCTCGATGATGTTGAAGAATCAAATGATGATGAGATCTACGAAGATAAGCCTGTCAGCCCATCCTGAGGTGCATGCCCGACGCGAGATTAGGAGGTCCGAGAAAATTTTGCTGCTCATCGACGCCGCAAGACCTAAATGAACAACAATTCTGTTAGCGTTAGGGATGTTCGAAGAACTTGTATACTTTGTAAATATGAATTTTATGTTTTATACAATTTGATAAATTTTATACTTGTACATTTAATTATAAAGCATTTTACCATTTGCTTCAAAGGTAAAAATTAACTTTCACATAATTTTTAAAACAATCCGAAATTAAATCCTACAAATATCATGCATTATGAAAATACTAAAAATAAAAATTGAGAAACAATTAGTTTTTAACTCCGAAAAGTTATTATACATTTGGAATATATTTAACTTTCACATAATTGATGTCTACTGGATTTATTATTTATAATATAAAATTTTACAATTTAAAAACAATCCTTCTACATAATATATATAATTTAAACTAGCTTAATTATTTTGGACAATAAAACTTATAAATTTGCCAAAAAAATAATCCTTAAAACTTTAAAACCCTAAATCTAAAATCCTAACCCTAAACAAAAATCAAAACCCTAACAAAATGGACTAAAAAAAAAAAAAAAAAACCAAAGGCACAACCCTAACAAAATGGACTAAAAAAAAAAAAAAAACCAAAGGCACGAAATATGAAGTAAATATGTTAGTCACCGCGTGCCGCAACTGCCAAACGCTACGAGTCTTAATTTAAAAAAAAAAAAAAATTAGCCCACCGCATTTGCCAAACGCGGTGAGCATAAAATGCAACAAAATCCCAATGGTAACCACAATCGGTTTATTGGTTTGTTTTTTTATCAATATTCTAATCAATTAGCCCCATGTGCACACAAATGTTTCCCTTTGTCTACGGTAAGAAATAGTCTGATTCGCTTAGATTCTCTGCAATAATTGATTACAATCCTGCTCCTTGTCTTCGCATGTGAATTTTTTTTTGAGTCAAACGGATTGGCTCGTCAACTCACCAACTCGTGATGGGTCATGCTTGGGTCAAGTATGCTAGATTCATTTCGAATTAGCAGGTTAAGTTAGAGTTAATAGATTTCTTATTATATTTGAAGCTCAACCTGACCATCCAACTTGTCCAACTCGTTAACCAACCCAATTGCGACTCCTAACATGGAGTTTGATTACGGACTAATTAATAAAGAACTAATATAATTTTCAAAATCACATTGGCTGTGCTGGTAGTTTTAGCGAGAAAAAGAATGATGGATGTTATTAATCTTTCTCGATTCGACGTCGTTTGTCTTGTTATCACCATTTATTTCCCTGCCATTCTTCCACCGTAGTTATTGCCGCAGCCTACAAAACCCACTCTGTTTCCCCTTCTCTTCTCTCATATTTCCGTTAAATTTTCTGGAAATATCGCTGCTAAATAGGCCAATTAAATCAATAGAATTGAAAAAAAAAAAAAGTGAAGAAATGGGGGCTGGAAGAGAAGTGACAATCTCATTAGGATGGAGTGAGGGACAAGAACTTAATACAGCTGAAAAAGCTCAATACTGTCCTCTTCCCCGTCCGATACAACGACAAATACTATGCTGATGCTCTTGCCTCCGGCGAGTTCACCAAGCTTCGTACAATTTTCATCTGGTTCTCATTCTTTTCCCATTTTATCATCTGGGTATTTCTTGTTTCTTGCTTCCCAGCTTAACAGATGTATCAGTTGTTGGTTCTATTTACTTTCTTGGATGACTCTTTTATCATCTGAATGTTTTTGTTCCCTTTTTTTTTTGTTTTCTTTCCCTTTGTTTTTTAAGCGTTTTGGGATTCTGGGTTCTGTTTAGGATATGATATGGTTTCCGGTTATGTGTTAGTTTGGTTTCAGATTGAGTGCCTTTTTCTAATTTATTGAAAAAGTTGAAGTGCTTTGATTGGCTCTGAATAGGAGAGAAAATAACAGGGAAGATAATGGGGAAGAAATTAGATTTCTGTTTGTAGTTTTGTCTCGTTTGTGTATTTGGATTTTTGACTTGGATTGTTTGAGAACTGATGTCCTTAATTACTTGCAGTTTTAACAAATCTTTATCTTCTTGGTACAGTAGATGATATTTTTTTGGAATTGCTAGCATAACTGGGATGTGAATATTTATAAAAACTCACTTTTCATGTAATTGAAGGAGACTGATTTTTCATTCATGTTATTCAATGTTATGAACATTATCGGAAAAAGGTAACTTTTACTCGTGAGGTGTTAGATTAAATGGGTGAGTTTGATAGTGTCTTTGATGGATAATGGAGAGCGTATTCTTGAATCAAACCGCCATGCCATTCTGCTTTCTGTCAATTTGGAGCTTGTGTTTCATTCATTATATAATGCTGAGTTATCTTTGCATTATGAATTCGTTTGCGTCCTATTATTGAGAATTCCTATTTAAACTGTTCCTTTATTTAACGAGGTGTTCATACAGAGTGGGCCATGGCTTTTTTGGGGTTGGAATTATTTGGTCTGAGCTTTTTAAAATGTTACTAAGGTTCATGATGTTCTACTTTTAACCAGCTTGTTGGTAATGTATGGATCTCATCATTGGCTTGATGTTATGGCTGTTACTTTTAGTGTGGGTCAAATTGTGAAAGTAATTTTGCCTAATGTTCTGTGTTATGCTAAACCTTTCCTTGTGTTGTATGCCTGGACATGCTTGTTGAGTGTTCTCATGATTTAGAGTCAGCCCATTGTGGTTTATGGGTACTCTCTGTTTTAACATCTTGTTTCAGCATTACTTTCTCTATAAACTGGCTTATGTGCTTCATCCGGACTTTGTGGTTTTGGATCTTGTGCGATATTGCTTTCAGTATCAAGTAAGAGCACAGATGTAAACGGCATGGTTTTCTCCATGGCATACTTGTGCCAATAGTTAGTTTATCTCTTTCGTTGTTGCATGAAATTCTAGATTTTCTTCTTGTATAAAATAATGATTTATTCCTATTGATCGAAGATATTCTATGTTTAGATTTTTCATTAAATAATATTCATGTTCTTTTTCCCTTCATCATATTGCACCATCCATATTGGGTTACAATCAACCACAGTTGATTTAGTGGTGAAACTACCATTCGCTGTTTACAAATTGGCATTGGATCAACCACAGTTTTTTTTTTAGCTAAAATTGAAAGCTTTTGTTGTGGTTTGTGCAATCAGACAGAAGAAACGGTGGATCACCTATTTTTTGAATGTGCTTGGACCTCAAAAATTTGGAACAAACTGCTTGAGTTCTACTCCATCACTAGAGCAACTCAAGCTTGGAGTATTGAACTTGAGTGGATATGTGATATATGGAAGAATGAAGATTTTGCTAACAGATTCCAAAGGATTATGTGTGCTACTGCTATCTACCATATATGGAGAGCCAGGAACCTACTGATATACCAAGGGAAGAGTCTAGGTACAGAGGAAATTGTGGCAACAGTTAGAAGAAGTATGTATGAAGCTGTGGTAAGTTGGAGGAAAGTACCAATCACTAGGAAGAATTGGCAACTCATGTTGAAATGGGGACTGTCTCCAAAGATTTTTGCAGACTGTTAGTTAGTCTTTTTGTAAATGAAAATGTATAGTTGGCATATCCCTTAGGTAGTGCAGGACACAACAGCTTGTAAATGCTTAAATGTCTTATTTCTATCAATATATCATCAAATTTTTGCTCAAAAAAAAAAAAAAAAAAAACTACGTCAGAAGCCACACTTAGAATTACAGGCACCTTTCCCTTCTATTCCAATGATAAATGCAGCTAAAACAGTGCTTGGAACCCATCACTCTATGATTAATAATCTATTAAACAACACCATGCTCTTGGAGTAATTTGATGGTCATCGTTTCATTATTATACTTCCATGCATCCTTTATTTTGGCATTCCATCAGACGTTCACAGAAAGATAAAGATAGAGAGTATTATTTTAATCTAGCGGTTGGGAGCTATAATAAAGAAAGTTAACGGACAAATGAATTAGATTTTCAATATTTTAAGATTTAAAAGTTATTATCGTGTTTGGCTTCTTATTTACTGCTTTCTAATCATATTATGGCGATTGCACCTGCTAGGCAGTCGGCATTTGCCACTTCCAAAGCAGTGAGGGTTTGTAGGAGGTTAAGGAATGGCGAATCGGCCAAACAGAGGTAGGTAGAAATATAAAGGTACATGCTATTGTGAAAGCAATAAGATAAATGAGAAAAGAGAACAGAAGTAGGAAGTAGGTAGAATTATAAAGGTACAAACTATTGTGAAAGTAATAAGATAAATGAGAAAAGAGAACAGAAGTAGGTAGAAGTGTAAAGGTACAAGCTATTGTGAAAGTAATATTGTGTCTGTTAGTTTATAATCTAAGTTCGTAAGTAATTATTTCTTATCTTTTAGATAAAAAAAATATTGTGAAAGTAATAAGATAAATAAGAAAAGAGAAAAAACCAAAGGTCCAAGGAACGGCGATTCCAGTCAAACAAAAGCAGGTAGAAATATAAAGGTATATGCTATTGTGAAAGTAATTTAAAAAAAATGAGAAAAGAGAAAAATGAAAGGTCCAGTGAAACCTCCATCTGAAAAATGCACCTCCAAACGCGTCTTTCTAGTGTTTACTCGGTGAATCTCATGGATTATCCAGGGATTAAACTGAGTCAATTTTGTTGTTACCCCAAATCCTCCTTGTATAATGCTGCTTGAATGGAATTATTGGTGTAGACCATCAGCATGAATGCACGACTTAAGGGGTGTACGGATAATACTATTCAACTATCTCATACCATTGATCCCAAAGGTCTGGCAATAAGCTGTTATGGTAGTACTAGTTGTAAAAGATTGAATTATCAAAGATGGCTGTAGTTTACGACAATTGGGAAAGGCTGGTTCAAGCAACACTACGCAGAGAGGATCTCCGGAAGACTGGTCTTAGGACCCCAAGTGACCTTTCCTTGGCATCATCTTCCTCATCATTCTCCTTTAGTTTCAGTTCTTCATCAAGCC
The DNA here is from genome assembly GCA_024721245.1 of Mitragyna speciosa. NCBI lineage: Eukaryota > Viridiplantae > Streptophyta > Magnoliopsida > Gentianales > Rubiaceae > Mitragyna > Mitragyna speciosa. The sequence goes on from CM045557.1 coordinate 7,458,538, forward strand.
CCCAACTATCATCTTTCGACTTCTCTGGCTTATTGGTAGGGGAATCATTTTCGTATCAACAAATTCTGCAAGCCACTGATCACTTGAGTAGCAAAAATCTTATCAAGCATGGCTGCCATGGGGACCTGTTTTATGGTGTTTTAGAAGGTGGGACACAAGTAGTAGTTAAGAATGTTGATTTGTCCTCTCTGGAGAAAGCATCATACTTGAGATCCGAATTGGAATTTTTTAACAAGGTTTCACATTCTAGATTTGTTCCTTTGCTGGGGCATTGCTTAGAGAATCGGAGTGAAAAGTTTCTGGTTTATGAGTATATGCCTAGGAAGGACTTGTCAAGATCTCTGAACAGGGAAAAGGATACCCCATCACCGTTGTTAGATTGGAAGACACGGTTAAGGATTGCCACTGGAGCTGCCGAGGGTTTGTGTTATCTACATCATGAATGTGTTCCACCCTTTGTACATAGGTAAATCTGGATTTGCTTATTTTTACAGGTTTCTTTTCCTTTTTCTTTCCTTTTCCTTCACATTTAACTTGATTGTTGCATGATGCACTTCACTTGGCATGCTGCCCTTGCGAACCCTAGAAGAAATGTTGAAGCCGGCAGCATACTTCTTGATGAAAATTTTGAAGTGCGGTTAGGGAACCTTCACGAGGTGTGTGTTGAGAAGAAAAGGAGGAATCAGAGTAGGATTTCCAAGTTGCTTGCGGTTGCCAAAGGTGAGTTTTTTTTTTTTTTTTTTTTCCCATCTACATAAAAAAATTCCAGGTATACAGTTTTGCAAAATGTGGCCTTTTCTGAGACGTTAACATATAAATAAGTTGTACATTAGATCAAAACTTGTTTGCAATAAAATAAGCTTATTTATTTGACCAAAATTTGTTATATGAAAAACACTTCAGGATTTGACAGCAACCATTAGAGTGAGACTCGCTTGCAGTTGACGAATTAGTGCTCTCTGTCTGTTGACATTATCATGTTCATCTTCAAACTTATTGTAATAAATAACAACATCGACATTCAAAATTTTTGTTTCATTGATGCTCTTAGGCATCGATGTATTTAGTCTCTTCAAAATAGTATTTGTGGTTACTTGGACTACATTCTCTTTTCCATGAAAACCATGTTTCATGGTAATCAATTTTATTGTGTATTATACTCAGGGGCGGGGCCGGGGCGTGGGGGAGGGGGTAGCTGCCCCTCCTCAAGCTTGAAAAAATTTTATTTTGTAAGTAAAAAAGTTTGGATTACCATACTTTGACTCCCCCAAATGAAAAAAAAAAAAAAAAATAACCAACTATGCCCCCTCTCCAGCTTGAGAAATTCTTTTTTTGTAAGTAAAATTTTTTTTATTAGGACAGTTTGCCCCCCTCCACCATAAATTAACAAAAAACAACTATGCCCCCCTCTACCCAGAGCCATTATCTTCATAAGTTACATAGATTTGGACATAACATTTCCTAACTACTTGTTAGATTTTAATTAGAAGAATACAAAATAATTTGAGCCTACCATTTGAAAATTGCAAGTTGGTTTTTCATTAAAAAAATACATTTTATCTATAGATTCAATCATCGACTTTTGATCAAAAGTTGTCGTGCCCAATTTCATGTGTTTCGTATACTCAAATAAACTTGTAAATAGGAATAGTATTTTTGTATATGCTAATTGTACAAGTAATTTCTTTCTATTTAAAATTATCTTTTATGCAATCTATATTCACATAACCTTTTTTAATATATTTTACTTGACTGACCATAACTCTAAACTAGGGATACAATTGAACTGAGTCGTTTTTGACCTAGGACCAATTACTTTGCTCGAACTAGGTACTCGAGTTCGAGTAGTGACAATTCGCAAGTTTGAGTATCAGATTTGCAAGCTCGAACGGCTTGTCGAGCCTTATTCGAGCATGTTTTATTTATTTATTTATTTTTGAAGGAGCTGAAAAATCTACAAGTTGACACTCAAGTACTCGAGTAGTCTCGCAAGTGCAAAAAAAAAAAAAAAAAAGAGTGCAAGCGAGTTTTTTAGTCGAGATCAAGCTTTGCAATTTTTAGCTCAATCGAGCTTGAGTTGAGTATGAGCCGCACCAATAGCGATGAAGTTCTAGTTTGAGCATGGTACTACACGTGCTCGACCTTGGCTCGATTGCACCCCTACTCTACACTCGCTCCTATGACTAATTATTGGCTCCGCCACTGATTATACTCATGCCATTTGCATAACTAAAATACGTAACAATTTGTTCTTTCAAATGGAAGCCACAGAGCATGTTGAACAAACACTCCCCCCACCCACCCCAAAAAAAAAACAAAAAAAAAAACCCACAAAAAATCCCTCTTTTCTAATTTTAACCTTTTGATATAGCGTAGTTTGATTTTGTGACTTTAGTCTTTCTTCTTTTTTGGCAGGGGTTCTGAACAAGGTACTTCTGGTATGTGAAATTGATTTAACTATTGTTTGATATCCTCCTATTTTTCGTTCCATCTTTGTTATCTTACTTGAAATGGTACAGTAGCACGACTCTGCTTTTGAGTTATCCAAAGAACATACAAGATTAGAACTTTTTCCTTCATAAATACCTCTTCAAACATTGAGCTGTACAAAAGTATAGAAGAGGACTGGAGACTTGAGACTTCGCTGTCATTTAAGCAGCATTAGCAGGAATGAGCTTAGTTGTTTCTTGGTTTAACATACCACATAAGGAAAGCTTTATATGTTTGGTAAGATGACAGAAAGCATAATTGCATGAATGATTGTCCAAATCTTGTGTTAAATGACCAGGTACATCAAATGAAACATGTGCCTATGATGTTTATTGCTTTGGAAAGGTTTTGCTTGAGCTGGTCACAGGTAAGAAAATTTTTAGTGCTGACAATGGTTCCAGCGCCAGGGATTGGATGGCAAACTCCCTCTCTTACATTACTCCTTATGATAAGGAACTCTGTGTGAATATTCTGGATCCATCCATATTCATGGGTACCATTATAAATCCATCTTTAATGAGGGATGAGCATCTTTTACTTGAAGTATGGGCAGTTGCTGTTGTTGCTAAGGCCTGTCTCAGTGCAGAGACTTCTAAGCGTCCTCAAATGAGATACATAATCGAAGCTTTACATGACCCCAAATCTGTAAGGTTCTCTGCTCATGGAAGCCCTCAGTCTGGTGCACAAGGTCCAGCTCTGGCAAAAACACGAGTACCCATGGGATATAAACAAGGTGGGTTGCATGTAGCAGGAGCCTAAGGCTCATTTTCATTTTTTTTTTTTTTGGGCAAGCCTGAATTATTAATCTAAATTTGTCCCGTTGGCTTTGCGGCAGTAAAACCTTGTCTTGTTAATTTTTTTTCTATTCCATTAGGTTAGTTAGTGAAGTTCTTTCAACTTAGTTGCTCACATTTTTATCCAGCATAGAACAGTTATGCCAGGTATTTTCATCCCATCAATGTATAACATTGTTTGTCAGGTTAAATTTTGGATCTTTGGTAAATACACACAATTGCTTTTGCATAACACTTATTTCTTCCCCTTGTTTTCTTTAAAATTTTCATTTTCAAAATCGTGTCTAGAGGACATAAATATAACCAGAAGAAGATTCTCTTTGTTCCCACACTATTTTTTCAATATGACATCATTGGGACATATTATCTGCTTTAGATTTCTAACTGCTTGTGTTGTAAACTTAAATTACCTTAGTGTACATTACAGCAGGTACATCAGTGGCAACCACCAGAGCAACATTTTCAGGCAGCAGCACCGCTTCATTAAACCACCAATTTTCAGCAGCTAGCTGGGATGACGAGGCTTATTTGAATAAGGAGACCGAGGGCCTCTCTGACTTAAGGATTTACTCCTTTTCAGAACTCAAGTCTGCAACTAGATATTTCAGAAATGATGGAATTCTGGGAGAAGATGGATTTGGAAGAGTATACAAAGGTTGGATTTCCACGTCAAAAGGTGGCAGCAGATTACCAATTGCAGTTAAAAGATGGAATCCTTATAGTATGCAAGGATTTCATGAGTGGCAGGTAATTCATGCTAAATTTATAACTAACTGATCTTTTGTCAGCCTTCCTCTATTCTATTGCTCTCCAGTTTCTTGTTCTGAAATGACGTTTCTTCCAGTAATTAAATTGGTCATTTCTGGGTTATGGAAGACTGGTAATTTTCCTTTTGCTCACCAGCATCTCTCTCTCTTTTTTTTTTTTTTTTTTTGCCAACTAGTAATACAATCATGGTCCTTAGAATGGTGAATCAAATCCCACAGAAGAAGTTCCATTGTTCTAGAGTAGTTTCTGTTTTCCACTAAATGCATCAAATCCCAAGAAAATAAGATCTTCTAGTATTGTTCACTTAATTATACAGTACCTTGCATACGTACTGAACCGGTGTATTTTGCCGAAACTTACCACTAAATGCATTAGAGCTTACTTCTTGTTTGCGAACAAGTGATAAAGTCTGACAAATTCAAATGGGTTTCAGTAACGCCTATATGATTATTTCCTACGCTGAAGTGGTGATAAACGGCAGAATTTTCCTACAAAATTAATCATCACAAGCGGAGCGTACAGCACAGGTGGTGCATTGAAGACTAGCAGTTAAAATTAGAATAATATTAGTAATGGAAGGGAGTCTGAAATAGAGTAATAATAGTGATATAATGGATGTGGAGATCATAATCAAATGATTAAATAACTTTAGGAGTAAATAGACTCGTTATTGGGATTGCCTGAAAGAGAAGAACCTGTCATGTCTCCTGCATTTCTATTTAAAAGTACAAAGTAGGTAGATGGTTGGTTTTGTGAAAAATATATAGATACTTTTTAAGAATGATCCATTAAAAATTTAATGGGCTTTGACTACTGATTATAATATTCCAAGCTGTTTAACTTATTTTGTTTTACATTTATTGTGCAGACTGAGATAAATATGCTTGGAAGACTTTCTCATCCTAACCTTATTAAGCTTCTTGGTTATTGTCGGGAGGATGAAAAGCTTTTCCTTGTCTATGAATTTATGCAAAGAGGCAGTCTGGGCAACCATCTCTATGGAAGTGAGATTTTGATCATGCTTTAACGGTATTTCAGACAGCCAGGATCAGCTAAGCTAATGATCTCCCAATTCAAGTAATTTATTTCTTGGTACTTCTCTCTTAGGGGGCTCAAATATCCAGCCACTTCCATGGGACATAAGGCTTAAGATTCTTATTGGAGCAGCTCGAGGTCTGGCATTCTTGCATGCGTCAGAAAAGCAAGTTATTCACAGAGACTTTCACCTGGCACACATTTTGCTTGATGGTGTAAGTTAAATTCAGTTATTTCATCAATACTCGCACAAATTGAGTAGTATAACTTCCTTCTATTTTCTAATAATTTTATTCTCTTAAACTTCGAGGTTTCTTCAGTGGTCCTTACCCTATATACTTGTACAACTTTTTACATGCCAAATTTCATTTCCAAAGCTTATTCATTGTAAACGTTGTTTGGAACTTTTTTTTTTTTTTTTTTCCAGTCTTACAATGCCAAGATATCAGGTTTTGGATTGGCAAGGCTTGGTCCTTTCGGATGGTGATACTCATGTAACCACACGTGTTATGGGAACATATGGTTATGTTGCTCCTGAGTATATGGAAACAGGTAATGATTGTAACCAGATCTCTTGACCTTCCACACTAGAAGAACTGCACTATTTGCCAAACTAAAAATTCACTTGAGCTAGCTCAAAAAAGTCTGATTAAGATGCCAAAAGCAAGATAAGGCCTCAATTCAGTAACCTTATGTAACAGGGCACTTGTACGTGAAAAGTGACGTGTACAATTTTGGTGTTGTAATGGTCGAAGTGCTAACAGGCTTACGGGTTTTGGACGTGAATCGCCCGACAGAGCAACATAACTTAGTTGATTGGATCAAGCCTCGTTTATACGACAAAAGAAAGACAAAGAGCATAATGGATGCTAAGTTACAAGGCCAGTACCCAATTAAGGCTAGTCTGCAAATGGCTCAGCTTGCTCTAACCTGTCTTTCCCATGAACCTGAAGCAAGACCAATCTATGAAAGAAGTCGTGGATGCTCTAGAAAACATTGAATCTGCTAATAAAAGCCAAGAGAACCTGGGACAGACTTGACGCATTAGACAGCTTATGGAAATGGTAAGCAACAATTGCAACATCTTTCTCTACTTCAACCAGGGAATTAAGGGCATCCATCCTATCCATTACCATAACTAGCATAATTTTTGTTTCTCAAAGAATGGATAACTTTTACACGGTAGTCCTGATCGAAATGATGCATGGTTTGTCATATTTTTTTGGTACGTGGATTTTGTTTTTGGGCTTCATCAGGGATTGGCTGTTAATTCAGCGACTTGAACTCAAGTATTTACAAGATGTACATTACATTCTATTTGAATATTGAGAAGATTTGGATTATTATCTGGTAGACTAGAAGGACATTCCCTGAACCGTAAGTGTTGAATTTGAGAGCATACAGTATCCTTTTTCAGGAGGAATTTACAAGCTGATGACGCCTTGCCAGTGTAACTTTTGTCGTCATGTTTGTTTACTACATTATGCCAATCATTTGTAGTAGTAATTAAGGGTTCATAATTTCAAAATTCGATTTCATCTGTAGTAGGGGTAATTAAGGGTCAATAATTTCAAATTTTGATTATCAGATATTATTGAGAATTTCAAGATACTATAATGCATCACATATAAACAATGCAGTTTAATGGTCATGATATATCTTCAAACTGTACGTCTATCCTTTGTTTCATGGGGTTATTCAAGTATTAGAGGCCTAAAAGTTTCTATGTGGGTGATGAACCAATTAAAATAAAAAAAGTCGACAATCTCTTGTGAAATGAATAGGCTTACGACAATTGAAGCATGAATCCTTCTTCTTCTTGAATTTATTTAAGTTGGCAAATTGGCTTTTTTTTTTTTTTTGAATGATTTACTTGATTGGCCTTCTTCACCACATGAATTTTAAATTTATGACCAGATTGCCCTCTTTTTCTTGGAACATTATGCTTTTGCTCTTGTTTTCTCTTTTCTTTCCCAAGACGGCGATGATTGGCCAAATTTCATTGTTTATAATAATTCAAATTTATTGAACAAACGTTTAACTTCATAACTACTATACTATTGGTTGTTCACGTCCTAGCTGTACCTACCGTCTTTTTTTTGGGATCAATATCAGCAATGCAATTCATCCAATGATAAACCTACATCTGAATTATTTCTTTCTTATGTTTTAAATTTCTCTTGACATCTTTCCTAGCACTCAATAAAATTTACCACTTGTTTTATAACTACTGAGTAATATTTTACTTCTTTTTGTGATCGTAAACCCTATTATTTAAACAAAACATGAGGACAATGTCAGTCAGGCCTCAACTTTTGTTCACTTTCATGTTTTTTTATCTTCTTTACCAGGCAATGCAATCATTTTCTTTACCAGAAGAATATAGTGCTATGGTTCCAAAGGTTAATGATTGATATTGACTTTGCTCTAAATTCATAAATGAAGTTGTTCTATGTAGTCTTCAGTATCAGTCACAATCTAGTTCAACGCGACTAAATCAAGCACATTGAAGTAGATTGACACTTTGTCAAATAAAATCTTAAATATAAGGTAATACAGTTTCGATTGATCAATTAGATTATCAGCTGATAAATGCAAATATCTTTTTAAATTTGCAAGTGATTAGAATTAGACATCAATCATGGATTAGGATAAGTGATAAGTATTAGATATTAATCATAAATTAGGATAGATTACATACAAATTCAAATTTGTCTAGATTAATTGTAATTTTTTATGGTGTAAGTGTATAAATATGATGTTGTACCATTTGTGAAAGATTGAGAAATACATAAAATATTTTCTCAACCTTTTTTTCTTTACAATATCTACTTGATTAGGGAAGAGTATTAATATATTCATGCTTACAAATTAATAACAACGTAATTGTTTATCTCAAATTCAAATATTTGCTTATACAATCTACAATCTTCTAGAGATATGATTGATAATACAGAGTTTCAAATTACTTAGAGGCCGTTTGGTTCAAATTTCTCAATCACTATCATTATGGATATTATTAACCATACTATGACTACGGATTTTGATGATTCCCCCAACATGTTTAGTTTAATAATGGAATAGGCATCATTATAAAAATACTTGTTTGGTTTACTGGAGTGACTTTCAAGTAAATTTTAAAATTTATAATTATTTCTTTATGATATACATATTTTTAAGATTTCTTATTTTGTATATATTTAAAGAAAATTTTTAAAAAGATTTTTTCAATTTCAAATATAGCCATGCTCTAATTTGAGTTTTATGTAAATAATAACCTGAAAAAAAAAGTCATTTTTTTGTATTAACAGAGAGTACTATTTATCTTTGATTTTTAGTTTAATTTTTTAGAAAAAAATTGAATGTAAAAAATTATTAAAAAGAATTTTTATAAAAAATGTTATAAAGTACTAATAAAAAATATTCAAAATCAAATGACAAAACAGAGAGAGAGAGAGAGAGAGAGAAATAGTATATTGGGTGTAGGTAACTCAAAAGATATGTATTTTTTTTCAGTTAGTGTGTTTTTTGCCCTTAATTATAAAGGTTAATGGATTTGATAGAATAGTATTTTGGGAGGAATCTAAATACCTAAGACCTTTGGGGACTAAAGTGTAATTTGGAAAAAATGGTGCTTTGCCCAAAAGATAAAATGTTTTCTTTTCTCCCTGTTCTTCATTTCTTCTTCTCTCTTTCTCTCTACCGATTTCTCCCTCTGTCTCTTTCCTTTTCTTCTTCTCTTCTTCTCTTCCATACTCTCTCTCTCTATCTCTCTCTAGAAGAAAAAGGAAGCTTGGACTTTCAACCCAACTCTCTACTCAAGGTATTTTTCTTCCAAAATTTATTCTACTCTTCATGGGTTTTCTTTATGTTAGTAACTAAGAGTAATTAGTGCATGATTAGAGAAGATTTGGAGTTGATTATGATATTATGACTATTTTATATGTGGATATTATGCTTGAGAATGCTTGTGGATTTCTTAATATACGTGGGTTTTCTTAGTTAAGATGTCATTAAAAATAAAAGTTAGATGATTTGGTGGGTTTAAGATTTATTAAGGCCATATTGTGTATGGGTTATGTTTGTATGAAGTTTTATGCTGGGAATGATTACGGGTTTTCTAATTTATATGAGAATACATAAGTGATTGAAATTTAGTGGTTGGGTTATATCTAATGATGCTTGTTTGGAAATAAATGACGGTATTCTAAGTTACTTTGACAAAGTATTCTGAGTTTCGGTTGGGTGTCCACAAGGTGTTTGATGAAATGAACGAATGAAATGTCAATTTGGATTTTTTATAATTTATGACCATGTGTTAGTGGTAGTGTTTACGCTTGAGTTTGATTATGGGTTTTCTTTGATGAATGTTGCGTAATGGTTAATGAGGGGTTAAAGGATTGCATGATGATCTATGAGGTATGTTTGAGTATAATTGTGGTTTTCCAACCTATTTTGCTATGTTTGAGTTTGATTAAATGTTTGATTTGTGTTTGATAAAGTTTGGGTTGTTGGATATTGAGATATGTGTTGCAGACTCATGAGTGTCAGTCTTCTAGCACAAGCCGTGGCACAACTCGCGCCGCGGTTGGCACCAATGTTTGATATCCATGTTTCAATACCAATGGTTGATGATTGAAGATTGTGTAGATTAGTATATATGAGTTAATTTTATTTAACTTTAATATGGGTTGATTATAGCTTAGTGTAGATAGCTCAATTTTAATATAATTTGTATTTGCAGAATGGCGCCTCCTAAGAAAGCTAAGGCGTCTTGCTGTTGCCATAAGTTCACTCGGAAAAATGCAGGTGGAAAATGGGAGAGTGTTTTGTTTGTGGGCAAATGGGGCATACGGTGAGTGAATGCCCAAATCCCAAGCAGCATAAAGGCAGTAATCAGTCTGGAAGCAGTTCAAATGTTAAACCCAATCGAACTCAACCAAATTCTCCAGTTTATGCGGTGACTAAGCAAAATGTGACAGGAGCCAAGGCGTGTGAGTACTGTAAAGAGTTCTATCGGGTGAATGTAAGTTTAAAACCAGAGCTTGTTTTAAATATGGGCAGGTGGGACATAAGGCGTTCAAGCTCTAGGCAGGATGGAAGCAATTATAACCAAAGAGATTACCCAAACACTGATGCAACTCGACCGTAATTAATTTTTGAGGTGTTTGCTTTAACCCCACAAGAAGTTGAGGGAGTGGAGGACGTGGCAATAGATAAGGTGACATTTATCCCATTTTAACATTATATTGTGTGACCATGGAGTTTAGTATTTTTTTTACCTTTAAATGTCCAACCTTGTGTTCTGGATGACCTTTATAGAATAGAAATTCTAAGGATAAGATTCTAGTGTTCAATCTCGTGTTTGAGGCATGTGTCTTAGGCTTGGATGGAAAGGAAATTATAGCTAACTTAATACAGTTAAACATGGGAGAATTTGATATTATAATTAGCATAGATTGATTGCCTCGGCATAAGGCGTATTGTAATCGTAGAGGTAATAGAGAGGAAATATGGGTTGTGATTGTATTAGGATGAAGTGAGTAGGAAGTTGGGACCGGAATTTGTATGAGTTATCATGGAGAAATTGTCATGATAGAGGAAAGAATGAAGGTGGCTCAAAGCAGACAAAGAATTTGGGCCAACTTGGAAAGAAGGCCTTTGAGTTTTCAATAAGGGGATAAGGTATATTTCAAGGTCTTACCGATCAAGAATGTAATACTATTTGGGAAGAGTGGGAAGATGAGTATGAGATACAAGGGACTATTTGAAGATTTTTAGAGAAAGTGAGAGAGTTAGCTTATAGGTGACGTTGTCCCTTGCCTTGCCTTAAGTTCATAATGTTTTCAACTCTAGCCACGTATTGGAGTACGAGTGAATTACTATCAAAGGAGATTTGACCTATAAGGAGGAGTTTCTTCGAATTGTAGATCCCAAAACTCAGTTTTAAGGAAAAGATGATTCTATGCATTAAGGTGTAATGGTCAAATTATGAGTATTCAAGGAACAACGTGGGAACTTGGAAAAAAGAAATGCTAGAAGAGTGTAAGATTTCACTGGACACATGGCATACGTAAGTTTTAAGGCCGAAACTTTTTATAAGAAAGGAGAATGAAATACCTAAGAGCTTAGGGACTAAAGTGTAATTTGGGAGAAAATGGTGCTTTCCCTAAAAGATGAAACGTTTTCTTTTCTCCTTGTTCTTCATTTCTTTTTCTTTCTTTTTCTCTACCGATTTCTTCCTCTCTCTCTTTCCTTTTCTTCTTCTCTTCTTCTTTTCCATACTCTCTCTCTCTCTCTCTCTCTCTCTCTCTCTCTCTCTCTCACTTCCTAGAAGAAAGAGGAAGCTTGGAGCTTCAACCCAACTCTCTACTCAAGGTATTTTTCTTCCAAAATTTATTCTACTCTTCATGGGTTTTCTTTATGTTAGTAACTAAGAGTAATTAGTGTATGATTAGAGAAGATTTGGAGTTGATTATGCCATTATGACTATGGAGTTATGTTTATGTGTGGATATTATGGTTGAGAACTGGTTGTGGATCTCTTAATATATGTGGATTTTCTTAGTTAGTATGTCATTAAAAGCAAAAGTTAGATGATTTGGTGGGTTTAAGATTTATTAAGGCCATATTGTGTATGGGTTATGTTTGTATGAAGTTTTATGCTTGAAATGATTATGGGTTTTCTAATTTATATGAGAATTACATAGGTGATTGATGTTTAGTGGTTGCGTTATATCTAATGATGCTTGTTTGGAAATAAATGATGGTTTTCTAAGCTACTTTGACAAAGTGTTTTGAGTTTGGGTTGGGTGTCCACAAGGTGTTTGATGAAATGAACGAATGAAATGTCAACTTGGAATTTTCTATGGTTTATGGACCATATGTTAATGGTAGCGTTTATACTTGAGTTTGATTATGGGTTTTCTTTGATGAATGTTGTGTAATGGTTAGTGAGGGGTTATATTGATTATGAGTTTTCTTTGATGAATGTTGCGTAATGGTTAGTGAGGGGTTAAAGGATTGGATGATGATCTATGAGGTATGTTTGAGTACAATTGTGATTTTCCAACCTATTTTGCTATGCTTGAGTTTGATTAAGTGTTTGATTTGTGTTTGATGAAGTTTGGGCTGTTGGATATTGAGATAAGTGTTGCAAGCTCATGAGTGTCGGTCTTTTGACGTGAGCTGTGGCACCACCCACGCCGCAGTGTCGGGATCAAAAGCCTTACTCTCTGTCTCGAGCTACAGCACCAACCACGCCGCGGTTGGAGTCGCAACTAGGCACAGAAAGTGCTCTTCGCGCTTCTTTTAATTGGTTTTGTATTCTAAGCTTAGAGTTAAGTTTCAATTATGATATTTGGATAGTATTAGTGTTTAATGAGGTGTTTAATTGGTTATTTAGGCAAAAAGGTGATTGTCTCCTTCTTGGATTAATTGAGTTAGCTTAGACCAAGATAAGTGATACATGTATCCTTTATACTTTTGAAAATGTATTTGTCACAAACATGCTTTGTAAACTATTTTGCATATATTAAAAGTGGCTTGAGTATGAATACGATAATGATTTGCCATGGATATGTAAATGTGGTCAAATATGAATGAATGTTTTGTGATTGAGCTCTTGTGTAAGGTAATTATTGACGGGACGAGTTCCTTAAATTTGGTGGAGGTGATATGATCTTTGACCATACTAACTGGGGATAGTTAGCATATTGTTGTGTACCGGACCAATCAGGTGAAAGTTGGCTTTGAATTGTGTTAACCAGGTCATAATTAATAACTGGATATCTAGGGTCAGTGTGTTTTATTACTTGAGCTCTCTCTTTAGTACGTACATATATTAAATGTGCGTTGCTATGTGAAATGTTATATGGACCATATTTATCTTTATGTATTATGATTTAATCAATGATTATTTAAATTATATCAAGTATATGTATATGTAGTATGCTCAAGCCAATAAAGTGATACACGTGCTACTTACTGAGTGAAGTTTTCACTCACCCCTTTTGTTTTTATACGTAGAGAATGATGACTTTGGAAACAAGGATTGGATTTAACCTTGGAGCTATGATTGAGTTGGTGATGGCATGGTTAGTGGTAGAAGTATGGGTAGTGCTTAGTGTATGTTAAAGTATGCTTTGAAACTCTAGTTTTTGTAATTAAAGTTTCAATTGTAGTATTGGGTTTATGAAAAATTGGAATGGATGGTTATCTTTATTTGTGTTATTGGGATGTTTTATTAGATACTTTGACTATTTGAGTCGTATGACTTAGTTTAGCTTGGTCACAGTGGTTTTATATCCCGAGGTACGAGGCGTGACAGAATCATTAACACCCCAATTAATCACTATTATTCCCATTGGATGATAGTGATATTTATTTAACAAACATCAACAATAGGTGTCATTACTTATGAGACCCATTCCCTTTCTTGATTCCCCTAAACCAAAAACCCCTTAGATTTCATTAGTTGTGAGTTGTGTGCTTGCAATATTATATATAATTTCAATGAAATCAATTCTTATGTTACCAAGTTGTTTCACAATATTAATTGCTTTCTTAAAATATGTATTATTTTTCATATTTTAATATTGATGTTATTGTTTAACCAAGCAAATGAATGCTGTAGATCATAGTGAAGATCATAGTTTGAAATAAAAAAAGAAAAAAATGAGATCCATCAACTAATCAAACCTATTGATAGGAGATTGCACAAATGAAAAGTTAAAAAATTTTATCAAAAGTTCAAACTTCCTTTGGATTGAGCTTACGCTGATTACGGTTGTCATTACATTTTAATTATAGTCAAAAGTATGATCAGAATTAATATTTGTTATTTATTGTTCATCATAAACTATTCAAAATAGACAGTTTTCTCAAAGTAATATCAAAATAGAAAGTGAAATCAGGACCACAAGGGTAAATGAAAAACAAAATAGAAATTCAAAATGGTAAATCACAACAGGAGATTCTTAAATCGACTGTGTGTAAATTCACGATGGGAATAACCCCCATCCCTACGTTTACTTTCTTGGCAACAGAGAGATAATGAAATAGAAAGGTTTCTATAGAGACTTTGCTCATTCCAAAATTGGGAAGAATGAGAGAGGTCAACTTACGCGCGAAGATAAATTTCTTGGCACAACAGTAGACCAACATTAAGCAAGATCTCATGTAATACGGTTGTAAACAAACAAGAGCTGAGGTCATGCTTGTGTAACAAACAAGCCCATCTTATATTATTATATATATTAAAAGTGGGAGTTTTGCGAGTGATTTAGATTTTCTTTCCTATAGTACCCTTACAAAATAAAATAATGACAATATTATGTCTCCAAATTAATTACCTTTTCTTATAATTGTTAGGGTTAATTATGTAATATTAATTGAGTATTTAGTTTAGGAACGTAGGTTTTATTAAAGCATGTTTCCTTAATTTTTTTAAGCAATAAATTTGTGAATTAGAAGAGAATTTCAAGTTTTAGAAATTAGTATTTCTATAGAAACTAAATAGTGCCGTTAAATACATTATAATCAATATTTAATGAATAAAAAAACCCAAATCTACCATTAAAAAAAAAAAAGGTCTGGTGCAATTTTTTATGGCAAGGGAAGAAATGAGGTATGGCCCTTAACGAAATAGTACCTTTTAATTACATTACAATAATGGTCTTAACAATTAGAATTACAATCGAATAATATAAAATATCCAAGACAAGCTAGGCTACAATTGTGAATCTAACATGTAAAATATATTTCCACTCCTACTACCAATCAAATCTGATACGTGAAGCAAACAAGAGAAAGAAGAGGGAAACAAATGGATTTGTTTTGACTCAAGCAGCGTAAACACAACTTTAAAGAGAAGAATTTGTGAATTTATATTTTCTTTCCTACAGTACCCTTATAAGACAAAAGAATGACAATATTATGTGTCCAAATTAAGTGCCTTCTTTTATAATTGTTAGGGCTAATTATGTAATATTAATATTGAGTATTTAGTTTAGGAATGTAAGTTTTGTTAAAGTATGTTTCCTTAATTTTTTTTAAGCAATAAATTTGTGAATTGGAAGGGGATTTCAAGTTTTAGAAATTAGTAATTCTATAAAAGCTAAATAGTGCTGTTAAAATTGTGTACATATCATAGGAAACTGAAAGATTTGCCTAAACCAAACCACGTCTTCATATGATTCTAGAGTCCAAACCCAAAAAACTCAAATTTGGCAATAAAACAAAGGTCTGGTGCAATTTTTTATGGCAATAAAAATAATAAAAAAACCCAACAAAATAAGAAGGAAATGAAACCCAAACCATCAGGAAAACCAAATATGGTGTAATTTTTTATGGCAAGGGAAGAAATGCGGTATGGCCCTTAACAAAATAGTACCTTCTAATTATATTATAATAATGGTCTTAACAATTAGAATTACAATCGTATGATATATAATATCCAAGACAAGCTATGCTACAGTTGTGAATCTAACATGCAAAATATTTCCACTCCTACCGCCAGTCAAATTTGATGCGTGAAGCAAACAAGAGAAAGAAGAGGAAAACAAATAGATTTGTTTTGACTCAAGCAGCATAAGCATAACTTTAAAGAGAAGAACTTGTGAATCTGTTGTCCCTAAACTCCTTAAGTATTTATCTGAAAAGTAATGAGTTAGTTGTTTATTGGGTTTTTTTTTTTTGAACCATATTTAAGAAATGATTGCCCAAGAGGCAATTGAAATTGTTGATCTTATGTAATCATTACAACTTCTAAAATCGAACTTAAGATTGCCAAAAGAATTACTAGAAAATACAAGTTTCTAAACTAGAAAAAGAAAAGTGTAAAATTTATGCCCATAAAAGAACAACATACATCCATAAATACATATACTGATCTAAAGCAATTCTCTCTATAGGTTGAAGTTTCAAAGATCTTTAAAGTTGCAATCAAAGCTAGAACCAAACAATTGTGAGGTTAACACTTATTCATCTTTTTTAATTCGTCATATAGTCAATCCTATACTTTGATCGTAGACAATTTTTTTCAGTATAATGGTTAAAAGATTCCAAATTGTTTCTGTTCTATCATAGTTTATCCTGATCCATTAAAGTGTGTAAATAGACAAGTAGCTGATCAAAAAGACAATTTGTTGACCAACATAAGTAATTTAAATCCAATCCCTCCTAATAAAAATTTACATTGAAAAATATACAGTAATATTTATCCACCCTACATCATTTGATCAATTGCACACTCTTGAAGTCACCCTTGTTCAAGGCCCTCAAATTTGGAATTAGCAACAGGAGGAAGCACTAGAGAATTTTATCTTCTCCCCAATCAGAGTTCCTTCCACAAGTTGTCTAAACACTATTATTTATCAAAATATACCCGCACAAGAACTATTGACTCTCAAACCGGTTTGTCCTTCTAGAGTGGACACGTGGTCCATTTACAGCTATTACTATATTGACAGATTTTCCTCTTGAAAACAAAGACATTAGACATCATAGAAAATTCATTCACTAGCAAAGGAAATAACAACCAAAATGAGTCCTATTACTTATTTGACAGATATCAAAATTAGAGCTTAAACTGAGACAACAAATTAAATATGCTCTTAAGTTGTAGTGATACATCTCATTTTCATTCAAATTCCATTAACATATGTTGTGATACATCTCAAAATGACAAACCATACTATTATATTATCAAAGAAATCTAACATTATTAGTATATATTGGTTCTACATATTATGTTAAAAAAATCTGACTTTTGATATAATGACATGTCTGATAACTCAAAAAATGTGTTGATTAAGTGTTGCTTTTTTTTTTTGAAAATTAAAAAATGTTATTGGTGGAAGAGCTTGTGTGAAGCATCTCTTCCTTTTCTATGTCTATATGGTACAAGCACCCTAATAAGATCCTATCAAGTGACACAGTTACTTGATTTTGAGGGAGTTTGTTGACTGATTTAGATTTTCTTTTCCATAATGCCCTTAAAAAAATTAATGAAAATGTTAAGAATTCTTTTCTTCTAAAATTTTTTAGGGTTATTTTTGTAATATTAAACTTTAGAATTTACTTTGGAATGTTTATTTTATTGAAGTATGTTTCCTTAGAAATTATTTTGAAAATTTTATAGAAATTAAATAATAATAATAAAAAGGTAACTTTGTATGGTTATAGTAAAAAAAGATAACAAAATTTATAAATCGTACAAAATTTATAGGTGCATACTATTTCAAAGGTGCGTTGCAACGTACAACAAATTTTCAAAATTGGGCAATTACGAAGGATCTTCACTGTACAAATTTGATTCTCCATGATAATAGTTTATAATACTTGTAAATTTCTCTCATTTTTTTTACATGTGTTGGCCTTCTTCGACATCGTTATACTAAGGTATTCCAACTTGAGTCAACGTGTTATTTTTTTAATTCTTTCTCTCTTATTGGGGTTGATTGCGGTTGGGGCTGATCTTCAACTTTGCTATTACTAATTTTCTTTTTATAAGTTTTTGGAATAAATACAACACTACCCAATTATCCTTTTGAACTTATAAAACTTAATAATAAGATGATATGGTTTTATGATGTCTGTATAGGTATGTATTTTAATTTCCTGATGTATAATAATTTATATCAGTTCTATCAATATCCTAATACCTTTTTAAAGGATTGATGCTAATTGTCCAAACAAAATATACTAATTCTTACGTTCAATTTTTCCTTGGCCAACTAGCCTTTAGCAGAGAGCATATTAATTTATAGTATTAATTTTGAAAAGATTATAACAAGAATTATTACATAGCAAATGCTAATAGGCACAGTTGTCCATACATGTTGTCATTTTTTTTCCTCCCTTACTGGGAAATAGATATCTAGACTTAAATTGGGAAGCTATGGTACGTTCGAGTACAAATTCTGGGGTTCCAATAGCATACTATCCCACAATCGTTTTGAATTTACTTCTAAGGACATTTTATATCATATTGGCCGACATATATTAAATTCAGACCTGCAACATACAAATTAAAGTTGTGATTTTTAATTCTATTTAAATGAAGTACACACAGGTCACAACAATACAATACAAAATCCCAAAGAAATATGTCATAATATAATAATTAACTAATTTTCCACATGCGCACAAATTCGCACTTGCATGGTGATCTTCACGCAAACAGGTTCCTAGACCAATCCCATAAGAAAGAGGAAGAATTTAATGGGTAAAGAAGAGCAAATATGAATGACATTTATTTGTTGAGGTGAGTTCATTCATTTTGATTAGATTTGGTGTTTCAATTAAATTAATTTATTTAAGACATGACCAAGATAAAAGAGTTTGCGATCATACAATAATGACAGTAATTTGTCTAACGCAATTTCAAAAAACTCTTCACCACTAACATCGTATTTTATTTTTATTGCAATCTCAAGCTATATATATATATATATATATATATATTTACTTCTGTAATCCTATCATACTAAAACCTTTTTGAATTTATAATCGATAACAGCCAATTGGATGTTTTCCATCAACTATTATGTTATAGTTTCATCATGCATTAACTTATAGATTGTTATATTTTTATTATTAACTTATATGCATAAAATTGTTCTAATACTTCTATCTTAATGTAGGATTTTAATTTGACAGTGAATATATGCCGTAATTAAGAGAGACGAAACTTCCTGTAATTGCTATTTGTCTTGTTTGTTAGTTATATTTCACTTGCTTTTCCATAGAATGATTATTCATTAGTTATTTATTTTGAGATTGACACAAAGAAAAAATAATTTAACATTTATAGTATTTTAAAATATATTAAGTTTATTGCTATGTGTTTGTATAATTTTTTAAAAGAAAATTAAAAAACTTAAACTCAAAGTTGTAATTAAAATAATTTGAAATATAAAGATAGAAAAACTTTGGTTTTATTAAACTTATATATTTATTTATATAATACTCTTGCTTCTTGACTTTTATAGCATAATACTTAGTTCTCTTGATCTTTTCATCATCATAATTAGACGAATTTGATATGTATATGTCTACCTTTTAAATATTTATGTGCTGTATTGCATACATAATAGTAAATCATAAGTTATTTTCATGCACTTATTTCACAAAACTTAAAAATTAGCTAAGTAAATAGTTAATTTGTTAAAATACATTTAACTTATCATCTTTCTATAGGTTCTTTAATTTTTTAATTTTAAATATATTTCATGATTATACCTTGCAATTATTTATTACTTGTTGTAAAACTATTTTCAAAATGGTTGTAGTATATTTTGCATCTCATTTATTATCTACATTTAGTAAAAAATTAGTTTTGACTATTTAAAATTGTCTCATCTCAAAACCATATGGAGTAATAAGAATATATAAGAAATTAGTTACGCAAGGAATCGAATGTGCAAAGAAGTAAGTAAATATAAGCCACCAAAAATTCATGAGGAATTTCAAAACTTATGTGAATAGGTTTAGTTATATAAGAAGTGTCGTTTCTAAAACCCCTAAACTCTATCCTACTAATACAGTTTTAAAAAACCTCTAATCCTCATCATAAAATTAATGATAGTAAGAGATGAACTTCTCAGTTACATTCAATATGCAAGGAATTCAATACCTAGGCACTTTACACTTAGGCCTCTTTGTTTAAACAGATGCATAGCTTTTTTTTTTTTTTTTTTTTTTTGGTTCTTTATTTTATGAGAAGCATGCTTGAGTTTCTTAGCTTTGTTTTACAGTAGCGATTGTTAACTTTGATAGATTAAATCTTATATACAATATTACGTATATGGACTAAAGAATATACGCATGAATAAAAATTTCTTTGGCATCTAGATCTGTGCAAGATATTCTCTTTATATTTAAGGTTTGTATGCGCTGAAAAATCAACATTGCAAAGTTCAAAATATGAAGTTGATCATTAATATGATGGCGATCTCTTTATTGCTTTGATCTTCTGATCTAGCATAAAAGATTAATAATCTTAATTATGATTTAATTATTCATAATATTGGTTATTTTGTTTTGAAGAACTTTGAAGAAGGCCTACAAATCTGACCACCTAAAAACTTTAATTCATAATGGTAAAGAAATTAATAATACGACAAAAATAGAAGTAATTAACAAAAATGAAATCTTAAATCACTGCAACCTGATATTATATGATTGCATACATAATTTATACTAAATTCATTGAGTATATTTCATATTCATTTACCAAGAGTATCTCAATATGATAACAGTTACAATAAGTTTTGTCTCTTTGACATATATTTATTGTTGAATTTATACACAAAAATAAATGAACTAATATAACATGTCCAAATTGATAAAGGATATACTGTACTAATGCAAAAATCAAATTTATTCAATAAAGGATATACTGAAAGGTTGTGCTAAGAAATTTTATATCTTATTCTTTTTAAATTACTAAATATTAATGCTAACAAACATTATTTAATTAGGTGTCACAAAATAAAATACCTACAACATGCAACGCACGTATTTCTATACTAGTAAATGTAAAAACTGCAAGTTTGTCAACTAAATTTTATTATAACAAAATTACAAATAACATAAAGGACTTAGACATTTGTTTATAACAAGTTAACAAACTTTTTCCTTGATTGAATCTTTAGTAGGACTCAGATAGACTTTAGAAGCTATTAGTAATTTAATATAATTAGGCAATTACTTCCGCGCGTTGCGTGTAGTAAAAGAGAATAAAAGATTTGCTACCCGCCCCACTACATAAAATATATGCCTGATGACCGTTCGTTTGTCCAAGCAGCAAAATAATTAAATGATTATAAATTGAAATTCACCCGCAACATATAAATTTAATGAATTTAATGAACTGTATATCACCCAGAAAATTCGAATTGAATCACTAAACAACCTACATATCACCTTCATCAAGTCAAGAATAATACAGCTTTCAAGTCAAATAATCTCTCGTGGACTATAGTATACATTTTGCGATACATACTTCTCATCACCCAAAAAACTGAGGAAAAGAGGGCAGAGAGAGGAGGGAGAGAGGGGGGGGGGGGGGGAGAGGAAACCAATACATACTTTACATTTAATTGATCTAACTACAAGACATTCATACGTCCTTCCCAAGCCAGGTCAAAGTCTGGTCTTAGAAAACGTTTACAAAATCCCCATTTTTCCAGTCAAATGAATAATTTATATGGCCTTTGAGCCAGTAAGTATCTAGCCTCAACATGAAATATGTTATCCGTGCGCAACCTCCTCTGAAATTGCTTAACATAAGCCCTGCTAACAATATCATAAACAAATCAAGTGAACTACTAAACAACAAACATTCATTGTGTGTCTCAAACAATTGTAAAATATTACAGGCTTAAATCAAGACATACTATTAATGGTATGTTCATTGAATCTAGCGGAACTTACAAGAGGACATAAAACAGATTAATGCTAAGTATGAGGCGTTGCATTATAAAGCAGAGGCCTCTGAATATATTTTTAAAACTCAACAGAGTTTACGCTATATTCACATCAAATTTTGGCTATGAGCTGACCCAGATGATATTCTCTAATTACAATAACAAAATTATACACTCAATTTATTAAAGAATTACTACACTACATATTCAAAATTAAGCACATCTGAGAAGTAAAAAGAAAACATAAATCTTATGTACAAGATCATGAACCTGTGGCCTTATTTTTCTAGGTCCAAGGCATTTCAGCCTCATTTTCTTCAGTCTTTTCTATGATTCCCATGGTTCTTACATGATACCTGCCAAGAAAAATAGCATAAAAGATTGCTATTTTCGGTAGGAAAATTTTAAAAGACAAAAAAAATTAACCCACATTAAGAAAACAAGTCAAAAAGGCCACCAAGAAAGTGATTGAAGCTGGAAATAGATCCAGAAGTAAAAGCAGATGGAACATTTGTAGCCACAAAAAATACAAGTAGCAGTACAAAAGTCAAAGAGCAAAATGCAATGCAGTTTTAATTGCAGTTTTGGAAGTCAAATACAACTGCAGTTTTAATTCCTAACATTCAAAGAGAAAATAATATCAAGCGTTGTTACTAAAAAAAAAATAGCAGGAAAAGTAGTAAAGGAAATCATGAAGAGCAGTACAGATCTCAGGATATAAACAAAAGAAAGAGTAAACTTGGAGACAACAGGTTGGGTGGGCAAAAGTGGAAGTGCTTGGAGAGAAAGTAAAAGGGTATAGTTGATCGTTGGCAAAATTGGAAGACATGAATAGTAGTACTCAGCATAATATCTGCAATTAGTCACCAAAATTTAAGCATACAAACTCAAGAAAGAACCTGCTAGAAGTAAATAATGAAAATGAAGCCATTGACAGATCTCTGAAATTGAGAATGAACTTCATAACTTAATTTAGCTCTAATTCACAATATCTCAAAAAAAGGATGATTTTCTTCATGGATGGAGTGACTATACCTTAAAAGGGTGAAAAAACAAAAATGAGAAAAAGACAACAAGGCAAAGGGGAACTGAAGAGAAGACACAAAACGTCACATCTTCTAAACAGATTATAAGTATCAAAAACTATCTGGCCTCAGCAAAAACCCTTATGAAGACATTGAAAATTAACTGATAAAAACATGAGGTTGTAGATGTGAGATAAATG
The DNA here is from genome assembly GCA_024721245.1 of Mitragyna speciosa. Taxonomy (NCBI): domain Eukaryota; kingdom Viridiplantae; phylum Streptophyta; class Magnoliopsida; order Gentianales; family Rubiaceae; genus Mitragyna; species Mitragyna speciosa. The sequence goes on from CM045557.1 coordinate 7,481,282, forward strand.
ACCAAAGTACTTGTCTAATTTTGCTCATCTGAATCCATAAAATTCCAAACATTGTCTTAATGTCCCAAATTCCAACCAACCTTCCAGCAGCAGATTTGAAATCAAGGATAAAGACTTAACAGCAGCAGTACAGACTTCCTACAAGCTCCATGGGGAGAGTAAAAAGACTAACAGATGAACAGGAATAAGGCTGTATAAGATTTGTTTTAACCATCTAATGAAAATATTTATCGAAAAGTATTTGTGATTTAGTAAAAGCAAGAACAATCCATTTATCTTCCAAATTACAGCAACTAAGCTCTTCAAGTTTACATGCAACAACAAAAATTTCAATATCAATCATGCCACCAGCTGAACCACCCCTGAGACATTCTCAGGCATACATAAATCAATACAAATACTCAAAATTGAGAAAACTACAAACCCTTGACAGATTAATCTTGTTAGTGACTTTACACATAGATCACCACCAGTGGCTTTCCTACCAGTTAACTGTGGAACTGTTGATCAGAACCTTATTTAGCTCCATGATGCACAGGCAAAGACTGTAGACATTCATATCAATAAAAAGTTTCGGCATCCGCATGTGATTAACATGCTTTTATATTTGTACCATATGTGCATATTTATACTTAATATGTATGGTGTACTATATATATGTTACACATGCTCTTTTTATATCATACATTTATATGTATGTCTATACATGATTGACCATATTTATTTAATTTGTGTGTTGTCCTTTGTCTTTAGTCAAAAGTGAGCAGAGATTCAGGATTCATATTGAGTTTTTATCATCCACAATAATGTCCATATATAACTTTCTTCTCCATATAATTTAAAGACATAAAGCGTGAATAAAAGTAAAAAATGCTCATCATACTAAGCAAGCACAAGTATTTATGAGTTTCTACTAATATGAAAGGAAATTAAATTCTTTTTACTCCAAAGAGAAGATCTAACATTAAGAAATTATTATCTGGACCAATCAACTTTAGAAATGAATTACCTCAAGACTAGAAAGCAAAATAACAGAAATAAATACAAAAGAAAATTAAAAAATCTTACCTTCCAGCACCAGCTACTGCAGTATTCATCTTAGGAAAATCAATCATTGGCCTTGAGGAAAATAATCATTTTCATTAATCAGCCCCTAAAAAGCCAAAATTCAAGGCAAAAACTTTATGCAAGCACAATATTTAGCCAAAATTCAAGGCAAAAACTTTATGCAAACACAATATTTAGAGTTCTTCAATAATTCTACATCTGGAAGTAAATCACCATCAAATGGAAATAACTATTGCAAATGTAATTGCACATGGGAACAATTAAAGTAAAGAAAGGGCATATATACGACAAACAAATTAAACTCCAAAAGAAAAGAGAAGCTGTAATTCCCTCTCAATTAATCAGCAATAATTTAACATACATTAGTTTTATCAAAGGCTCTAAGAAAATTGCTTACATCAAGATGAACATGTTAAATATAAATGTAAAAACACAGATTTTCATTTTGCTTTTTTGGGGGAAGGGGGAAGGTGACACGGTGAATTATTAATGTGAAAACGTGTTTGAAGTTTTTAAAACACGTGTTTATAAAAAAAAGAGTCAAACAAACAGAGCCTAAGTTTCTTTCTCCATCTCAATTTCTTACTAAACAAAGGCACCTTAATGTTGACAAAAAAATGCAAAACATAGCAAAAACATAATCAAAACTCACATGCAAAAGCACAAAACTCAGCCAATAAACGCAGAACACATTAAGAGGAAAGAGCAATTTGAGCCATGACTGAACCTTTTATAGGTTTTTTCCACTTTATTATCTTTTAACTAATCTTTCTTTTCTGACATAATGAAGAACAATGAGTAAGTAGGGGTAGCAATGGCAACCAGAAAGGAAATAAAAACACAGCGAAGTGGTCATAACACAAAATGCTATGGCTGTAATCATGATGCACTAATGACTTGTGAATTTCATGAAACCAGAAGGAATAATGTCACACAGCAATTAAAAAAATGAAGCAAACATGGATCAAAGAGTTGCAATGAGAATAGAAGTCTCTTCTATTTGGCCATTGTAACATGGAAAAATCACATGGAGGCAGCGTTCGACATCAATAATCAGTTATATCATTTCAAATCCCTGCTTCCACAAGAAGAAAATATCATTGCTTAGACTTAATATAAACATCACGATATCAACAGAAAACAAAAGCCACGCATCAATGACACTCAAAATCTATTAGTTCAATCAGCTAGGAAGCTGATGGTAATACAATACCTTGGTAAGATCATTACATCACGGGCAAGTCCAAGTAAATGATTCTGTCATATCTGACAAATAGACCTACAGATATATAGATAGTACATTTGATATTTCCCAGAAGTAAATGGCAAAGTGTAAAAATTCATAGCAATACAATGAACGAAATAGTGTTATACAACTGCAGTTTTTCTGCAATATAAAGCTGAGATCTTTATTCTTCTCGATCACTTAAAATTACCTTTTTGCCCGAACGAACTTACCACCATGGCATATTCCACCAATATTCTGGCAAGTGGATGATTGTACACAGGCGGATGAGCTTTATGGTTGACTTTGGCATTAAGCTCTGAGGCAAAAGTAAACATACAAGTAACTCCCAACCTAGATTTTCCAAGCAAAGTGAGACATTGAGTCGAGTGCTTGTACTAACGTTTATAGGAAAACCATATGTAGTGGAATTATTTTCTCTAGTTCTTAAAGTACAGAGCCTAATAGAAATGCCATAGTTGAATGATTAAATGTCATTGAAAGAACAAATGAAACTAAAGGCAAAATGCAAAAGTATTTATGAAGGGAGAAATTACCAGGTTGTTGAAAGCAGTTAAAACCACCGGACTGTCTTATGTGTCTGCAAGAGGAGAGAATGAAGATACAGGAGTTGCAACACCTAAAATAGAGTGCAATAAAAAAATAAAAAAAAACATAGAACTATAAAGGCACGATAGGAGTGGGCGGAGGTTCCAGAGAGAAGATTAAACACAAAAAATTTGTCTCACAAGCAAATGATAAAAGAGTAAAAGCACGTCATTAAACATAGATTAGAAGGAGCATCATTGGCAAACACAAACACGCAACAAAACACTAAGAATCTAACAAGCAATAATGGAAATGAGATATTAACACAATAACATCAGGCATCTAGAACAAAAGGCTGAAGATCCTAAGCAGTAAAAAAAAAACGGCAAAAAAGTTTCAGACGAGGAGGTAAAATACACAAAATTTATCTCAGAAGTAAAACATCAAACATCTAAAGTACATCTTAAAATCAGGGGCTGAGAGAAACTTACAAAAAGCAAGTACTGATTAAACTCCTTCCAACCTGCAAGAGATTGACAAGAAGAAAAAAAAGGGACAATTGCTGAAAAAATGAGCATGAAAACGAGAAAAGCTAAGCACAGTTTAAAAAAATAAAAAAAAAAAAGGCAAAAACAACTTATGAAAAACAAAATAACTCCACAGGACCAAAAGGCATGGCCACATGAAAGCAGATAAAAGTCCAGCTCAAATTTTACAATTAGATGAAGTCTAAACAGAAAAAAAAAATTTAAATTTATGCAAGACAAAGATAATAAAATAGGGAAAAAGACGAGATTTTTAATGTCATTAGGTGCATAAAATTCTTGCACGAAGCTTCAAAATCATGCACTTGATTGTGTGAACCATAAAGCATCCAGAAGCAAGAAAAAAAAAACTTAAGCCCAACGCCTGATCAGAACGGAAAAAAGAAAAAAAGAGAAAATTTGTTTCAAGCGAGAAGAGAAGACAAGATGAAGAAGGGAGCATGAAGAAGATCTGGAAGATGATGAAGAAGAGGAAAGAAAGAGAGAGAGAGTTGGAACCTCAAGCGTAATGCTTGGTCGGAAGGGAAAGAATAAGACCTCAGTAGCCGTAAATTTCTTTTTCATGAGATGTCATCGGTAAGAAAAGAAGTGCTGCAGTATGTGTTGAAAAGACAAGAAGCAAAAAAGACAAAGAGGATTCCGACTTCGAAGATTTAAGCTTGGCTATCACGTGCCGTATGGAGCGATGGATAAATGCGGCCGGGAGAGAAGAAGGAAAAAGCACTAAAAATTGGTGCGTAAAGAGAAGTTGAAAAGCAACGGTGAAGAGAATAAGAAACCACTTGCTGGACAACAAAAATTTACGTGAAAATCACGTGAGATGACGACGGAAAAGGTTGACAAGACAAAGGGCTGAAGGCTCTTTTTTTAATCTATACGTTAATAATTAACTAGGCAATTCATACCGCGCGCAGTGAGAATAAATTTGTGCCCAGCACTTTTTTATATGTTAATTGCATAATGATTATTGTTATTTTGCATTTTAAAATGTAATTAAAATAGCATACAATTAACGTAAAAAAAATTTTCCCTACATACTTGGTAAAATGTTTGTTACATTAAGGTAGCATATGATAAGTGTAAAAGATTTGTTACTTCGTAAAATATAAACCATGTCGTCAATTCGGATTTCTGGTCACAGAGTAAAGCACAATTCAATAAATTTATCTAAGAGCATCTAGAGTGCACTTCACAACAATATCATAAACATCCAAAGGGGAAAAAACCAAATTCTAATGAATATCGTTGTAATTATCTCTCATAATCAACAATGACCATGCTTCTCCTTGGTACCAATGTTTTTAAAACTGGACCAGCCATTGAACCGAAAGAGGCAAGGTTCAAAGTCGGACCGGTTGAGTCGGTGGTTCAACCGCTTTTTTTTTCCTCAACAATCATATAAAAAAAATTCCTAAAAATAATAGTTGAAACCTAGAAAATCATATATATATCACAAGTTTTTTCATAAAATCATTACAAACATAAATAAGACTAATAAATATAATTCAAATGCTAATTAAAGTACATGTTTTGTTTCTCACACATACTTAAAAAGATTCATAAAAAAAGTACCAAGAAGTCTAAGTACTGATTATTATCATTTTCATCATCAAATTTATAACTACTACTCAAATTTCAAATTTTCAAGAATCCCTCCATTGTCATCACAAGCCAACAGCACCGATGAATATCACTGCCTTGACAACTTCTTCAATTTACCTAAAAAAGCCAAAAAGTTCAACACAAATATAGAAGTCCAATTTTAGCAAGTCCAATTTCAGCACAAATATAACAGCACCGATGGACTTAAATCTTTTCCTATGCAAGTCCAGTCACCTCAATTAAACTAATAGTAAGATAATTAAATTGAAATTTGAAAATCATTTGCGTATGCGAACCTTCCTTAAAAATAGGGGCAAAAGAACATTTTTTATTTTAAAAATTTATATTTACTTGAACCAGCCTATATACAAAGTTAATTGTATTATTTGGTATTAAAAATAAATTTAAATTTTATATTGAAAAATAAGTCTTGATGGTATTAAAAGAGTGGAGATTATGAAAACAAGCAACAAATATGATTTAATAATTTAGAATGTTCAATTCTGTAATTTAAAATATTTAAAAATATAATAATGTACTTTAATGGTGAATTTTAAAGTATATGTTTTATCCGTATTTTTTCCCGATACACTTACTTTTTATAGTTATTATATGTTTTATATTTGTAATGGCATTTTCTTTGTTAATTTAATTGTTATAGACATAGAATATTTTATAAAATTTTTACTATGCAAGTCCAGTCACCTCAATTAGTTATTGCATAATGATTAACCATAATTAAAAAATATAAACAAATGATTACAAAAATATCAATTTAAAGTTTTAATTAGGAGAATGTTTTAGGCATAAATGAATAATTAAACAATTTAGATAAAAGGACTAATCTTAGCATGTGAGGTTTTAGTAAAAGTAAATCTGAGATTTCTTTAATATAATGAATTTAGATGCCAAACTAAAAATGTAAGAATCAATTAATATTATTAAACATGACTAATAAATGAAACAAAGAAAAAAAAAGTAAGCATCAATTAAATTCATTAAACAAAACAAAGAAACTAAAAAAGTAAGAATCAATCAAATTCATTAAACATGATTAATGGAAATAAAGAAACTAGAAATGTAAGAACCAATTAATTTTGTTACAAATGATAATAAAGGAAACTAAAAGAAAGAATAAATAAAATGATTCATAAGATAAGACAAACAACAAAGAGCAAGTGTGGTGGTTGGACGTTTACTCTCAAAAGTGAGAGGTCCCCAGTTCGATTCTTGCTAGGACCTCTCACTTGCATTCTTTTAAAAAAAAATTTGAAATTTAAAAATTAAAAAATCAACGGTCTGACGGTTCAACGATTTGTTACGGTTCGCCTTGTTGAACCGATTCTTACCGGTTCATTGGAACCTTTCGGCTTTTATGGTAGACCGGACCAGAAGCTTGACCATTTCGCGATTCAACTGGTCGAACCGATCGATCCGATCCGAGTTTGAAAACACTGCTTGGTACTTGGGCACACTGGACATGCTTTCCACATACATTATCCTTAACATCCAACTGAATAATCTGTGCTGCAAACAAATTTGTTGCAATGGCCAAAATGTGAATACCATACATGTCAAAAATGACATCTTTGCCGTCAAGGCAAAAGATTTTTTTTTTTCCAGTGAAATATCAAATTTGTTTATAATTTCACACCTTTCATTTCTGATGCACAAACTTTGTTAATGGCAGTACAACCCACTGTTTTGGGTATTCCTGTGCCTAATGCTGCTTGTCTGGTAGAAAACCTAACCCATGTTTGCACTGAGCATGTTTGAAAAGTCAACTTCTGGTAGAAACCTAACCCAAGTTTGCCACTGCTGAAAAGCTGTCATGATAGTGCATCCCTTCAATTTGATCATATCCTTTTACCACTAACCTTGCCTTTAACCTTGTCTAATGTACCATCAGGTCTTAGCTTTATTTTGTAAACCCATTTAGAGCCAATTGCCTGCTTTCCCTTTTGGTAATTCTGTTAGGTCCCACGTTTCATTTGCCTCCAATGCATTTAGCTCCTCCTGCATGGCCTTCACCCATCTTTTATCTTCACATGCCTGACTGTAGTTTCGAGGTTCCTGCATATTAGTCAAATTTGCAAGGAAAGACATATGTGCAGTGTCTAGATTTAAAGAGTTCTGGAAAGGGAATGTATTTGGTGTATGTTTGGAGGTTCTTTTCTTTTGTGTGAGTTGAGTGGTACCAGCTGTTTGTAAGCCATCATTAGAGACAGTACTAGATACATAATCCTGCATCCAAATTGGTCTAGTTCTGATCCTGTTACTTCTTCTTTGCTCTCCTTCCTGTATTTCCACAGGAATTCTAACTTCTGTTTCTGATGGACTATCATTTAGGTTTCTGTACATATCTGTGTCAAGCTCATTATTCACTTCCTGTTTCAGTCTCAACTTCCATTCTCTCATCATAAGTAGTTAATGGCAAAGGAATTTTGTTGGTTTGGTCATTCTCTTGTAAATAAGGAAATATATGTTCTAAAAACACCACATCTCTACTTACTCTAATTTGTTTTGTCTCCAAATCATAAATTTTGTATCCCTTTTGCCCATGGCTGTATCCAATGAATACACACTTGTGCGCCCTGACCTCAAACTTTTCTTTGTGTGGTTTTGTATTAGTAGCATAACAAAGGCAACCAAATTTCTTTATGGTTGAATAGTCTGGTTGATGTTTGAATAGGATTTCAAAGGGTGTTTTCCATCCCAGCACAGGTGAAGGGTATTTTGTTAATGATATGTGTTGCCATTAAAAGGGAGAAAGGCCAGAATGTTGATGGCAAGTTTGACTGAAACATCAAGGATCTAGCAATTTGAAGAAGGATGTCTATGCTTTCTTTCCACAACACCATTTTGTTGTGGTGTATACACACAGGTTCTTTGATGCATTATTCCTCTTTCTTTCAGAAGTTTTTGACATTCTGAGCCAATAAATTCACTACCATTATCTGTTCTGATAGTTTTAACTTTCTTGCCAAATTGTGTCTCAATCATAGCAAAAAAATCCTTCAAAGTAGACGCCACTTGTGTTTTGTGAACTAGCATAAAGGTCCAAGTGGTTCTACTATGGTCATCTACAATAGTTAGCATGTAGGGAGTTCCAGTAAGTCCATTTTGTCTATAGGGTCCCTAAAGGTCAACATGAAGTCAACTGAAAAACTTCTTTTGTATCAGTTTTGCTGTTGGGAAAGCTCAATCCTTGACTGTTTTGCTTTATGACATATTTCACAGTCTCTTAGAATATGAGCATTAGTTTTACTTATGACTGATCTTAAAAAAGGTAAGTGCTGTAATGCTTGAGGTGACAAATGCCCAAGTCTTTGATGCCAATTGATAAACTCATCATCCAACCTTTCATTCATAAAGCTGTACTCAGTACATTGATGTTTACAACTGACCTGCCTTTGATTACATGATTGAATTCTCCTATCTGTAAAACTAGTACTCTCTAACAAGTACAACCTCCCTACAAGCCTACCAACAGCTAGTACCCTCTCACTGTGCTAGGTCCTGCAAGATAGCAATAGGTAGGACAAAAAATTAATTTTATATTGGCTTGTGCGTGCAAGTTTAGAGACTTGAGATCAGGTTATATTTGAAACTAGGAATATGCAGGACTTCAGTTAGGGATAGATTTTTGCTTAAGTCAACATTACCAATATGTTCTACCTGTTTCAATAGAACCATCAGGCAGATAAACAGGAGTAAATTGACTAACTGGTTATGGATTTTGTAGTAGATTTAGACTTGAGCACATATGACTACTTGCTCCTGTGTCTAATATCCAGGAACCTGTCTCCATACAATCAAGGACTGAAAAAACAAGATGGTGAGTTTTCATACCTGCGAAATCATCAATGTGAGCAAAGTTCACCTGATCCATTGATAATTTTCCTTTCAGAAGCTTCATTAGTTCCTGCTGCACCACAGATGCTATATCTGAAGATTGTGATCGATCAGTTTGTGCTTGCTCCTGCAGGTTCATCATACAACTCCAAAGGAGTTTCTGCTAGATTAGCCACCTGTTTGATGTTGCTTGGACCTTTGCCTCTTTGTTCCTTCAGGTTTCTGTACCATTCAGGGTATCCATGGATTTTGAAGCAACTGTCCTGTGTATGTCCATCCATACCACAGTGATCACAATGCTGCAACTCTTTATCATTTCTTCTGCCTCCTCCTCTTCCTGCATAGCTTGATCTTCCCCTTCCATTTCCTCTTCCTCTAGTCTCTCTCCTTTCTCCATACCCTCTTGTCATCATGGCCACATTTTCATTTTTATCAGGAAATAAACTATGGACATCTCTCTGCTTTTCTACTCTTTGAACCATTGAGTAAGCCTTGTTGACAGAAGGCAAAGGATCCATTACAAGGATCTGATTTCGTACATGATCATAGGCTTCATTAAGCCCCATTAAGAATTGCATTAACTTGTTGAAGGAGGCTAAGTCTGATACTTCCTTAGCTGCTCCACAAGTGCAAATTGGCACAGGCATTAAACAAGAAAGCTCATCCCAGAGCTTCTTAAGTCTAGGTAAAGTACTTTTCAACCTTTTCATTTCCCTGATTAATGCTGCTAATTTCCCTTTGCAATTGATATAACAAAGGTCCATTACATTCACCATATCTCTCTTGGAGTTCATCCCACAAGTCTTTTGCAGTTGCAGTATATATAAAAGCTTCAACAATTTCTTTTGAAATAGAGTTAAGAATCCATGATCTTACCATGCAGTCAACTCTCTCCCACTGATCAGCTTTAGGTCCAGAAACTGGTTTCAAGCAAGAACCATTGATGAAGCCCAACTTCATCTTTGCTCCTAATGCTATCCTTATGGATCGATTCCAACTGAGATAATTAGTCCCTGTTAAGGGCGAAGGTCACCAGGATCATTCCTGGATGATCAGAATTATGAAGATACAAAGGATCTTCATTATATTGTATTTCTGATCCTTCAGAATTCAAACCAATTACTTCATCTGCCTATTCCCTAAAATCGTGGATTATCTTTGGTTAATCAGAGGAACTTGCTCTAATACTATGTACGAAGATTAAAAAAATGAATTTTAGGAGTGAAAAGATTTTAATTATTTCATTTCACTACTGGAAAATAATACATCATTGTTAATTTATATACAATTGTAATGAATAAAAAATTGACAAGTTTCGAAGAATAAAAGGCTACTAAAATCTGCTTCCTAACTCTATCCATATCCATCATTTTCTTGAAGAAGAGGTAATTTGATCAACTTGGATTTTTCCTCCACCAGCTCAACTGAAGCTGCTCCCTAAGCTGAAGAAGTGATTACCAGCTGCTTTCTTTGGTTTACTGACTTGGTGCATCTTGATCCTTCTTTGGGCCTTGGTCCATAGCTTCTTGGGCCTCGGTCCTTAGCTTCTTGGGCCTCAATGGCTATGACATTAAATTGCTGACCCATGATCCATATCTCATCACAAGTAAATTCAAAGCTACCGTTATTTATGAATCTAACAGCGTACAGCTAACAGGTATGGCAACACAATGCTAATCATGAAGTTGATGAAGCACATGTTCATCATCAATTGTCAAGTAATATTTGAGTTAGTTGACAGCTAGCATCTCATCAATTTGCATTCAAGTTACACGGCTCGTAAGAGGAAGTTCAAGTCTCAAAAAAAAAAAAAAAAAAAAAAGGAAACTTTTGTTATAAGTTGGAACTTTTATTTCATGATGATATAGCTCGGATTTTTCCAAAACCTGCATTAATAAAAACCAAGAAACACAGAATCAACCATTTGGTATACATTTTTGAATCCAGATTTTTATATTTGTTTAATTGATTTGAGATATGGATGAATCAGCATTAGAAATAATACAAAAGATTCTGGGGGATAAATTGTTTCTTTTTTTCTTTTTCTTTCTATGCTTGCCTCTTTTTATGATTTTTCTTGTTTAGAAAAACTAACATAAAAAGCTCACTCTTCTTCTTTTTTTTTTTTTTTTGGAATCTTTCTGTTCTATATTATTGTACTATACTTAGTTAAAAATTTAAACATCCAACACATAAATATATCTTGAATAAAATTATGAAAAAGACACATGCATATTTAATTGAATAACATAAGGCTGTAAAAAAAAATAGCATCTAAGGGCAATGGCTTTATGCAGTAGAATGTACTTCAATCCAATGTCATTCATAGATATGTGGAAAGAAATTTATGATACAAAAACTCCAAGACAATATGATTCGGCTTAATTGTTTCCTTTTTTCATATAATTAGGCTTCCACCCTAACAACTGTTAACTATTATATAAAATAATAGAGATCTGACAATGTATCTAGCCTAATATATTTTCATAATTTACATGTACAAACAAATTAACTAGCATGGGGATAAAAAACATTAATGAAAAAATTGTAATTAATCAGTATTGATTTTTATATTTTCTATACGCATTTTTTATGGAAAGAGTATCAAATTTAAATTTCCCACCAAAATTTTAATATATGAGTTGATAATATTGGTACTACTAATCAAGAAGATTTGACTGTGGAAAAAGAGAGAAGAGGAACAAGATGGCCTTTGAGGGTATTTGAGGAATGATAGGAACTTTTGACTATTTTGGGCACTTGCAAACTCTGGAGCATATGAAGTATCAATCGAAGGGTACTCTTATTGTGTTAAAACTCTACTATTTATATATGCTTTTTTTTGGTCCTATTAACACACTTACACACGTTAAGAAAAAAATGTGGAGATTAAAACAAGTATAAAAATAGACCAAGTGAACATGTAAAGTAACATCCTTGGTAGTCATTCATAGCATAAGCAATTAAATCACAATTTCCTACAAGCATTAATATGGATAGAGGAATCTAAGAATATTAATGTAATTCATTGTTTATGAATAGTATAAGATTGGAATAATAGTTTAGAATTAGCCTACACAGGACTAAAAATTGATAATAGTTAGTTATTTACCATGTTGAAGCGAAATACTAATGTAAAAAAGAGAACATTATTCTTTATTGTAAAACAGGGAAATAAATTATATATTAGCACAAAAAATAATAAATAACTTAGATAATTGATTACTAATTAATTAGAAAATGACAAGAATAAATCCAATAAAGTAGTAATTATTTAACAAAAGAAGAACATAAGGATTAAAATAAATATTCAAAGCACATTTGCTATGGTATAAGAAAAACTCCATATGATAAGTTATTATGCTTAGTCATTATTGTTCAGATTTAATCATTTGTTATATAAGAAATGAAAAATAGTTTACAAATTTCAATTTATTCAATTCAATATCTTTATTAGTCTAATTACTTGAAGTTTAGATTATTTATCAATTGGTCAATTAAAAAAATTTTAAAATGTAAATCAATTAAACCACGATTTATTGATGGTAACTATTTCTACAAATGGATAAACCTACATAAATATTCTTCTATTTTTGAAACAAATGAGTGTAATTACTTTTGAAAAGAGTGGAGATTAACTTAATAGACAATTAGAAAAAGAAATGCAGATAAAAAAATTCTCAGAAATCTAAAGAGAAATAGAAGAGACAAAAAATCATTGACAAACATTTACCTTGCTTAAACTAAACAATTGGTCTAAATAATTATTCTTAATCAATTTTGCAATGAAACAATTATTTATGATTTGTTGTTTGCATGTAGTCTTATCTAAGGCGACAAATAGAACAAATAAAGGAATCAAAACTAATTTTGCTACTCTATCTTGTAGCTATAAAAGCATGTAAACCAATCATTCTAATAAAATGTTCTTTTTTTTTTTGGCTACTATCCAAGTTTATATATTTTGAGAAATTTTATTTACATTAGTTTTGCTTTAGTTGAAACAAAGATAATACCATCCTAAAATATACTTGCAACTATAAAATTTCAAAAAAGAATAGAATGAGAAAATTAAAATATAAAGCCTTTATCAATTAGTATTATGATTTATTGTGGGTTAGTTTTATAAGCTTAGACAAAGACATTTACTTTTTTTAAATAAAAAACAAAATGTATAATTAGGGAAAACTCAAAAAGCCAAATAGATTTTAATTACCTTTAACATATAAAATAATGGTGTAAATAATTTTTTATGAATATTATGAAGCCTTTAAAAGATAGAGAATACAAGGTCAAAAAAGAAACAAATAAAAAACGTCATAAATTGAAATTTACACTTATAGAACTTTCAAAAATCAAAATAAAGTACATTCAGTGTGCTTTTATGGACATTATCCTAAGAACATTTCTTTTCTATTTTCAAATAATTGCCTTTTTCCAATGAACTAAGTTGTAGTTGGAGGTAGAAATAAATCCTAATATCACTAATGCTTCACTTAGTGCTTTTTTTTTAAATTGGCTTTCTCATATATACATATAGATATGTGTGTGTGTGTGTGTAACTATCTATTTATGGGTGTGTGTTTATTTATTAGTAGAAGAACAAGTACAAATGTACTTGTATGTGAAAAAATAAATTATTGCTATATAGATACATGCCAAACAAACTTACCCCAAATTTGACAATTTAATGAATATTATCATGGGAGGACAAATTATGTATGTGTATGAAAAATTAGAAACTAAAATAATCGTTATAATCTAGTACAATGAAACAAATTTTATCTGTGTTTTGTAAAGAAAGTGAAATATTGCCTTCGAATATGAAACAATTAGGGATTAAATCTATTAGCTTTAGTTTCAAATGAATTAAGAGGAAAATCAAAACAAAATTTATTGGTGCTAGATTTACCATAAATAGAATATCTATTCATTTTTTTATGCAAATCCCCAATGTGAAATTATTTGATTGTAAGAATATAAACATTTTTTAACTAATGCTACTAAATGATGCCAAGAACAAAATTAAAGTCACAATATGGATTCTATTAAAGCCTACCGATTCTAATGTCAAATAAAAACGGAAAAATATTTTATATTTGGCAGGTTTCTTCCTATTATTTTTCTCATGAAAAGGAAATAAATTTATATATGGTATTTCTGTCCTATTGATTCTTTCCAAGAAAATTAACGCGCTCAACAAAATCTAAACACTAGAAAATTTAAGGGCAATTAAACCTAATTCCTAATTGTGGAACAATATACACCTGGTGTATGAAACAATTAGTTTGAACTCCAATTTCTCACTGGATTAGAATGTCTTAAATTAATACATTTATAACTACCAATTATGTTGCTCAATTCAAATTACCAATTTATAATAGCCATTTTCATACACTGGAATTCATAATTTCTAAAGAACATCCTTTTATACAATTTTAAATAAAAGAGGACAAAAATATTGTGATCAGTATGTAGAATGCAAATTTAAAATTGTAATGAAAGTTATGTATTGGAATTTCATTAAATGAAATAAAATATCATTTTTTATGAGAATTCAATATATGTGTAAAAACACAAAAGAAAATTATGAAGACAAAAATTATATAACTATATGGAAAGCTCCCAAATCAACTAAATAGAAAAAGAAAACAAAGTAGTAGTATAAATAAAAAAAAAAAATAGAGACATGAGTTAACAATCAGAAGACATGTCTTACAAGCAGTGCCAATCTATGAATTTTGTATATTTGACTAATTTTTTGATTACTTCTATCTTTTTGAATACTAAGTTATATAGATTTAATAAACTATATACTTCTAATCTTTTATTCATGGGAACACGTGTAGAAATAAAAAATATATTTTGTTTACATTTTCGATGATTCTTATACTATAAGAACATTATAATTTCAGACGATGATACAAAATCAAGATATTACATGGAATTGACCATACTCAATAATCAGGAACACAAATTCTTAATCAAGACGAATGAAAGAATTGAAATCACTAATGGAGCACTTAAAGTTACAAAATAGGCAATAGAAAAATTTTAAAGCAACTAAAAGCCAAAAAACATTAATTCACAATGAACAAACACAAATTTCAATGAAAAAGAAGCCAATATCTCCACAACAAAAGAAGAAGCACCAAGACAAAGATTTGAACTTTTATTAATTCATTTAAATTGATTTGATGTTTAAAGGAACATGATTTTTTCCTATAAAAGGAAGTCGTATCACTAAATGGAACGGCGTAGTGTTATATAGTTTCACATTAATACAGCACAGTATTATTTTACACACTAATAAACACAAAAAATTGGACAAAAGATCTGAATTGCAAATGATGAGAAGGAGGAGAAGATTCCTAACTTGAAAAGAAGGTGAAAAATAAAAAGAAGTATACTCAGCAAAATTTTTGAATTTTTAAATTTCTCATTTTATATTATATTCAATGCATATTTATATTCATAAAATAACTGGTTTCAAGTTTGTTCATTAAATTTTTTTACTGTAATTCATTTCCTTTTAAATTCATATTTGAATTTTCAAAAATAATTTCTAATTAAATTCTTCTGCTTTATTAACCTATATACACTTTAATCATGTGCAACGGACACGCATATTCCTAGTTATTTTAATATAATTAGCATTAATACATGATATTATCATGTAACATACCTTAAGCATTTAATATTATTTTAAAGAAATAATATGTGGAATGAAAGGCATGATGATTTAGAGTATGTATGAGGTGCACTTGTATATCACATGATATATGATATGGTGTATCAATTATACATGACTAAATAATGACATGAAGTGACCTACTATAAGTGCAACTAATAATTGGTTCTAATAGCAATCCACATGCATATAATATTTTCCCGTGTGGTTTATTTTGTTTGGTGCTTTTGGATGAAAATGAAAGAACAAGAGTGGTAGATCACTCCCAACGTCCCATCAAAATGGCGGAAAACAAAAGGCGGATTCACATTTTCCATGTGACAACATTGCCCTTACAAAGTTAATGCAAGAATTTCTAGCACTTTATATCCCAAACTTTGGATCTCATCCCTCTTGTATTTTTTCTGAAGTTTGTGAACATCATATACATCTATTCTTCCACTCTTTTTTGGTTTTTTACTATTTTTACAAGGAGTGCAAATGGGTTCTTTTAATTGTTGATTGATGAGTAAAATTTATTATTTAATACATTTGTGCTTATCAATACTATTAAGAGGGTGAATTAACCAGCCTTTTTCATTTTTTTTGTTTAGTGTGATTCGCCAAAATTAGTAGTAGATTATTACCTTCCCTCGTTATTTTTGTTTCCCTATTCTTTGATGAATGGAGGTGATGGGCGGAGGAAGGGAACCATGGTTGTCAATATGGGATGAAGATGGAGGAAAGAAAGGGAAAAAAAGGAAAACAAGGAAAAAGGAAAGGAAAAGGGGAAAAATTTGGAAAGAAAGGGAAAAGAAGGGGAAAAAAGATTGACTTTTATAAGAGATGAGAGGGCTTTTTTTTTTTTTTTTTGGAGAGGAAAATCTGACTTCTTGAAAGAAAATCACATTTTTATTTATTGCTCAAATCTAAAGTGCGTGCAGCTCAAACTTTTGATAGGATGGATAGTGTTCATCCATTTTTCATATTAGTTTAAGGGCCTCTTATCAATAGTTTTTAATTTTTAATTTTAAAAGATATATTTTATAATACTCCGAATTGCTTTTTTCCCTTCTAATTTTAAAATTTTTTTGACACTCTCAATTGGTCTTTTTCTCCTACTTTTAAATTCTGATTTTTAACTTTTCTAAAATCAATTTTTACCAGAATCCCTACTTTTGGATTTTGAATTTTTACTTTTCTAAAATTAGTTTTTACTAGAATTAGAATTAGTTAAAAACAATAGGGAAATAACAGGATTCTCTGGATATTTTTAAATCATAAGGGGACACAAATACTTATGCGAAAAACACAAGAGGACCCTATTGAATTTACCCCAAAAATTTATATCATTTTTCTTTTTTCGTTCCTTATCTCTCCAAACTCATCTTTTATCTTCTCTGTTTTCTGCTGTCGTCTCCTAAAATTAGGCCTTGGTGACTACAAGAACGAAATCATTCTTTGCATAATTTTCTTTTGCTCTTCTTTTCACTCGCATAAAACTTGGTCTAATTTTTTCTTAAAGCAATTTTGGTCTCAATTGAATGAAAGCATAACTTGCATTGAATTCTTCCCTTTGTCAAAATTACAAATGCACTCCTGCTAATTATTTTCATTTAACTTTCTTGTGAGGGAAAATTGTAGTTTTGATCTCATTACTTTAAGCATCGTATAAAAATGATCCCCAAAGTTTTAACGAAAATAAATTCGATCTATTTTTTCCTTAAAGACAGCAATATTTTACTAGAAAAGTAAATATTTACAAACCATAGACAGGTTGGCCCCTGTCAAGTCATTTTTAGCCTAGTGTATTTCTTCCAACTAACATCAATAGGTGCAAATTAAATGTCCGTTTGATAATCAAGCCTACTTCCTTCACCATTTGTAGGTGACATGACTTCAGCCAAAGCTACCCTAGCAGCACCCTTGTGCTCTCCATACCAAGGTTGGGTTCAAATCCCGACCTTGGCATTTAAGAGTGGAGAGGAAAAAGGAGAGTAGCTATAAGATTAGGCGCCACACTCCAATTGCTGTGGCAAAAATTTGGAGAGCTCACTCTAGTATCAATTTGGGAGCCTCATCTCAATTGTACGAGACAAAACATATATTGTAATGTGAATTGATGATGATAAAAAAGGCACTAGCCAAACAAATTGATTGTAAGTAATGGCTTTGTCCTATGTTTTTTTTTTTAAATTAATATTATCTAAACACATTTTTTGATAACCTTTTATATTTCTAACCACTTTTTTCTTTCAAATACATTACATCTCAAAAAATGTTATATTTTTTTTTTCAATATCTTATATATATTAAAAGTGGGAGTTTTGCAAGTGATTTAGATTTTCTTTCCCATAATGCCCTTAAAAACAAATTAATGACAATGTTAAGGATGCCTCCCTTCTCAAATTTTTAGGGTTATTTTTGTAATATTAAACTTTAGAATTTATTTTGGAATGTTTATTTTATTGAATTTTGTCTCCTTAATATTTTAAAGAATAAATATTGTGAATGGAAGAAATTTCAAGTTTTAGAAATTATTTTGAAAATTTTTTATAAATTAACTAATAATAACAAAAAGGTAACTTTGTATGGTTACATGTAACAAAAAGGTAACAAAATTCATAAATCGTACAAATTTCAAAGGTGCATAAATTCACAATCAGCTTCCTATAAAAAAAAAATTCACAATCAACAAACTATTTCATAGGTGCGTTGCAAAGTATAAACGAATTGTCAAAATTGGGCAATTGTGAAGGGTCTGCACTGTACAAATTTGATTCTCCAAGGTAATAGTTTATAATAATTGTAAATTTTTTTCACTTTTTTCAAGTGTTGGCCTTTTTTTCGATATCATTATACCAAGGAATTCCAACTTCAGTCAACGTGTTATTTTTTTTATTTCTTTCTTTTTTTTTTTTTTTTGAGAGTTGGTTGTGGTTGGGGCTGATCTTCAACTTTTCTGTTACTATTTTTCTTTTTCTTTTTTCTTTTTTTAGTTTTTGGAATAACTACAACACTACCCAATTATCTTTCTCAACTTAGTAAAACTTGATGATAACATGGTATGGTTTTATGTTGACGTCTGAGTAGGTATATATTTTAATTTCCTAATATATAATAGTTCCGTCAATATCCTTTTTAAAGGATTGATGAAATATACTAATTCTTACGTTCAATTTTTCCTTGGCAACTAGCCTTCACTAGCAGAGGGCATATTAATTTATGGTATTGATTTAGAAAAGATCATAACAAAACTAATTCAACTTGGTTGAGTTGACCACCACAAAGTTCATAAAGGTTAAGTGGGGTGGGAGGTCAGGTTGGATGGGTACATAATACACCTATTTGATCCGATGGTGGTTTAATCCTTCCCTAGGTCCAGTTGGGCCTCTCCCATACAGTAGGTAATAAACAAAAAAAAAAAAAAAAGATTATAACAAGTATTATTCCATTATTCCATAGCAAATGCTAATAGGCATAGCCGTCCATACATGTAGTCCTATTTTTCATTTTATATCATATGGGCCAACATATATTAAATTGAAACCTGCAACATACAAATTAAAGTTGTGATTTTTAATTCTTTTTAGATGAAGTACACACAGGTCACAACAATATAACACAAATCGCAAAAAAGTATTTCATAATATAATAATTAATTAATTTTATACATGCGCACAAATTCGCACCTGCATGGTGATCTTCACTCAAGTTCGTTCCTAGACCAATCCCATAAGAAAGAGAAAGAATTTAATGGGTAAAGAGAGCAAACATGAAAGACATTTATGTGCTGAGGTGAATTCATTTATTTCGATTAGAATTAGTGTTTTGATTAAATTAATTTATTTAAGACATGACTCAAATAAAAGAGTTTGTGATCATACAACAATAGGCAGTGATTTGTCTAACGCACTTCAAAAAAACTCTTTAAAGTAACATTGTATTTTATTTTTTATTGCAATCTCAAGCTATGTATATATATATATATATTAAAGAGGATCAATATGGACTCCACCTAACCCTCTTGGTGACTCGAACCTGGACCTATATAGATTCTAGGTAAACACCTTACTAACTAAACTGTACTTCCTTGTGTGCAATCTCAAGATATACACACACACACACACATATGTATATGTACACACACACACATATATGTATATGTGTTTGTGTGTGTGTGTCTCTACATACATACTTCTGTAATGCTATCATCCTAAAACCTTTTTGAATTTACAATCGAGAACAGCAAATTGGATGTTTCCCATCAACTAGTATGTTATGGTTTTATTATGCGTTGACTTATAGATTGTCATATTTTAATCATTAACTTATCTGCACAAAATTGTTCTAATAATTCTATTTCATTATAGGATTTTAATTCGAGAGTAAATGTATACCATAATTAAGAGAGACGAAACTTTCTGTAATTGTTATTTGTCTTTTTCGTAGAATATATTAGTTCTATTTTGTTTGATTTTCCTTAAAATGATTATTCATTAATTATTTATTCTAAGATTGATACAAAGAAAAAATGATTTAACATTTAGAATAATTTAAAATATATTAAGTTTATTGTTATTTGTCTGTATAATTTTTTTAAAAAAGAAAATAAAAAAATTAAATTCAAAGTTTAATTAAAATAATTTGAAATATAAAGGATAGAAGAACTTTGGTTTTTATTAAATTTATTTATTTATTTTCATAATACTCTTGATTCTTGACTTTTGCAGGCATAATACTTATTTCCCTTGATCTTTTCATCATCATATTTACACGAATTTGATATGTATATGTCTACCTTCTACATATTAACATGCTATATTTGCATACATAATAGCAAATTATAAGTTATTTTCACGCACTTATTCACAAAACTGAGAAATTAGCTAAGTAAATAGTTAATTTGTTAATATACATTTAACTTATCATCTTTCTATAGGTTCTTTGATTTTTCTTTTAATTTTAAATATATTTAATGATTATAACTTGAAACTATTTATTACTTAATTCAAAACTATTTTCAAAATGGTTGTAGTACATTTTGCATCTCATTTATTATCTACATTTAGTAAAAAATTAGTTTTGACTATTTAAAATTGTCTCATCTCAAAACTATATGGAGTAATAAGAATATATAAGAAATTAGTTATATAATTAATCGATTGTGAAAAGTAGAAGTAAGTAAATATGAGCCACCATAAATTTGTTTAGAATTTCAAATCTTATGTAAATAGGTTTAGTTATATAAGAAGTATTGTTTTTGAAACCCCTAAACTCTATTCTACTAATATAGTTTTGAAGAAACCTCTAACCTTCATCAGAAAATTGATGATAGTAAGAGATGAACATCTAGATTACATTCAATATGCAAGGAATTTAATACCTAGGCACTTTGCACTTAGGCCTCTTTGTCTAAACAAATGTATAGCTTCTTTTTTTTTTTTTGGTTCTTTATTTTTTAAGAAGTATGCTTGAGTTTCTTAACTCTGATTTTACCAATAAGATTGTATGCAATGAAAAATAACATTGCAAAGTTCAAAATATGAAGTTGATCATTAATATGATGGCGATCTCCTTTATTGCTTTGATCTTCTAGATCTAGCATAGAAGATTAGTAATCTTAATTATGACTTAATTATTCATAACATGGTTATTTTTGCTTTGATCTTTGAAGAACATCTACAAATATGACCAATTAAAAACTTTAATTCATAGTAGTAAAGAAATTAACAATACGACAAAAATAGAAATAATTAACAGAAATAAAATCTTAAATCACTGCAACTTGATATCATATGATTGCATACATAATTTATACTATAACAATTGAGTACGTTTTAGACTCATTCACCAGGAGTATCTAATCTCAATATGATAACAGCTACAAAAAGTTTCGTCTCTTTCAATTTTGACATATATTTCTTGTTGAATTTAAACACAAAAATAAGTAGAACTAATATAACAAGTCCTAATTGATAAAGGATTTATTGTACCAATGCAAAAATCAAATTTATTCAATAAAGGATATACTGAATGGTTGTGCCAAGAAATTTTAATTCTTATTCTTTTTAAATTACTAAAAGTTATTGCTAATCAAACCTTATTCCAAATCAATCTTTCATAAACATGTCAGACACTCATTGGCCTAAAATAATTAAATTGATTTGTATTATTAAAGGAAATTTACTTTATCCAAATATTTTTCCTAACTAAATGAAAATTGTTAGCTTTCTTACATTTTTTGTGATAATTTTTTTATTTTATCAACTTATGGCTTCATATTATTTTAGTACGTATTTCAACATCGTCAGTTATGTATCTATCCTTAAAAAAGATGACAAGCTTGCATTTTAATAAACCAAATAATGTACTTAACTAATTTTTAAGTTTTGTATAATAAGAAGCATACAGTATTACCCCTTGAAAATAACTCATAGTTGATTTTTCTAGTATGCAAATATAGCCATGTAATATTCAAAAAGTAGATATTGACATATCAAATATATTTAAAAATAATGCTAAAAGGATTAAGAAGAAATAAGTATTAGGATATAAAATCAAGAGTCAAGATTATTATTAAAATAAATACATTTTACCCAACTATTTTTGTAACAAATCTACATGTTTTTTAATAAATTCAAAATACTTCTATCTTTATATTCAAAATATTTCTATCTTTATGTATTTATTCTTTTTTGTGTAAGAACAATGTACAAAAAGAAAATAAAAAATAGTTTTTAAAAAGTTTGGATATTTATTGCAAAAGGGTTATGTATGTGTTTAGTTACATTTAACTTTCATCTTTTTAGTGAGGTAACTACAACTGTTGAGGTTGAAATACATGCTAAAATAATATGAAGTCTATTGTATCTATGCAATCAAGCACATAAGATGATAAACCATCTGATCAACTATTCGGGTTATTGAAACTTATTATATTTTTCATATTATGAGTATGTATGCTACCTAGTATAAAATAGGATGGAAGCAGAATCATTTTTTCTTTTTCTTTCTTATGGAAAAATGTTACACATTTAGCATAACGTGTATGAGATAATAGATGTAAATTTTGAATTTTTTTAAAGGCCTCATTACTCTTTTCCTTTGCTTACTTTTCATTGTTTTTCTAAATTTCTACTAAGATATAAAATAAAAATACTTTGAAAGTGTTTTTTTTTTTTTTTGAGAAGAAGTAGAGTACTCCAAATAGATATTTTTTAATACATAGTAGACTTCATTCTTTATTATTAACTGTAATAGAGTAATAAAAAAGTTTGTATAGTTAAAATTTTTCCTTTTTAATCAACCTAAAATAATACATTATTTGATTAAGTGTCACAAAATAAAATACCGACGACGTGCAACGCACGTATTCTATACTAGTACTTCTAAAATATGCAATCCAAAGGATAATATCTTTTCACATGTATTTTTTTCTTTCGAATCACGATCATAATGACAACTGTATCATATTATACTAGGACTTTGTTCTAACCTTGTTATTGAGCCATATATAATGCTGCTCGAATACCAAATATGGTCCATAATGTTTTTTTAAATTAGGCAAAAATTGAATATTTGAGAAACTTTCGACAATTTCAAACAGTGAGAGTTATTAAGCATCGGATATTAGTTCCAAACTGTTAAATAGAAATAATTTTAACCTATTTAATATGAGAAGTCCTTTTATACCAGAAGGTATATTTGAAGAAGTGTAGACTGAATAGATCTTAGTAGGCATCAAAGATACATAGTTTTAATACAAACCATCAAACTTTCATAATCTGAACAAGACTCTCGCTCACATTTTTAAACAAAAGTAGCTTCCTTACTTCGACACGACATACTTACACTCAAACATTCTATGACCTCTCTGCTTAAATTGAACCCGTCTGGTCCAATTTTAAAACTTGATTAACAAAAGTCGGAGCTGAACAAAAGACATGAAACTGGAAAAGTGTCATACTACATGCATATTTAGCCAAGCTATTAGCAACTGCATTTCCTTCACGGTACGTGAAATTGAGTTGGAGTTTCTGGAAAAAGCTGAAGTAACTTTGGCATTCCCGCACCAGTGCCGCTCGATGCTTGCTCCCAGAACCTCAGCATAACTCATTAAACAAAAGGAGCGAATCAGTTTCAATAGTTAGATGGGTTAAACCTTTATTTTTTGCTATTGTTAGGCCTTGTCGTAATGCCAATAATTCTGCAAGGTTGTGTGTACCCCTTCCATAATTTTTCCAGAATCCTTCAATAATTCAGTTATATTTTTGGAAAGCTCCATCTGTATTCAGCTTATCCAATCCTTGGGTGGAGGTATCCATTTGATACTTAACATCTGCCCTTGTTCTTCTACTCTGGCCTTGTGATTCCATCTCCGAATATAACCAAGCCATTGAAGTCTGGCCCTTACAACCAGCTTATCCTCATTTATTCGTTGGCCGTCAAAAAGGATTTTGTTTTTGTTTCTCAATATTGACCACAGAATAAAAGGCCAGATTGTTGGTACTCGTTTTCCTCTATGGCCGCTATAGATGAACATATGACATTTAAAGGTAAGATGACTTATCAGCCATTGAGCTGAGAAATTTTTCATAATTATCTTATGAGTTGGGCAATGGTGAAACAGATGTGATATAGATTCTTTATCATGACGGGCAGACTGTACATAACACAGAAGGAATAATATGCCTTTGAGCCAAGAATTCAGCTACTGGCAAACTATTGTGGGCAACCTGCCATAGAAAAAGCTGGATTTTGGTTGGAATATTTAATCTCCATAAGTAATGCCATGGAAGAATTGGGAACATAGATTTTCTGACTTGTTGGACTAGAACTTTATACGCTGAATGTGTAGAGAAATCTCTTGATGGAGTATGAGCCCATACTAAGTAATCCTCCTGATAATGGAATACTTCGAATTTTTAACAGAACAAAAGGATGTAGGAGATTCTCTATAGATGATAGGTTCCATGTACCTAATTCTGGGTTAATTAAGTCTTTAACCATGATAGCCTGTAAACTCCCAGGTATAGATTGGACTACCCATTCTTTTAACAACACATCGAATACCCAAATATCCTCCCATACTGAAATATTGGTTCCATCCCCCACTATCCACCTCATATGAGATTTCAGATTTTGCATTCCCACCATTATACTTTTCCAGGTCCATGAGTCAAAATTTTTTTTCTGGGCATACCAGATGGACAACTGAGGAAAGTATTTTGCCTGTAACACTTGAAAGATTAACAGATTAGGATTCTAAACTATCCTCCAGCATTTTTTCATTTGAAGGGTAATGTTAAAAAGATGTAACTCTTTGATACCAGGTCCTCCCCATTGCTTTGGCTGGCGTATCGTTCTCCAGTTCACCATTTTTGGCGAATTTCTAGACTCCTGAGAATGCCAAATAAGCCCGTTCATATAGAAATGAATTTTGTCTTTCATAGAAGAGGAAGAATGAATGAATTCATTGCATATGAAACAAGATGAGCAAGAACTGACTGGGCAAGCACTAATCTCCCTGCCTTTGAGAGGAATTTAGTATACCAAACATCTAATTTACTAACCGCCTTTTCTAAGATATGATGAAAACTCTCCTTTCTCCTTCCTTTGACAAATAAAGGCAGTCCTAAATATTTCTCTTGTCCCACCATACTAGTCACTTGGAATATATATTTTCACCATTGGTTTAACATTCCTGGGAGTACGTACAATGCGCAAAAAACATTGAAGACTTACTAAGGTTGAGTACTGCCCCAAAAGCCTCATAATATCTAGACAGAATATATCTGGTATTAGCACAGAATTTTTTATCAGCTTTAATGAATAGGAAGCAGTCGCCTGCAAAGCAAAGAATAGGTATTGAAGGACCATTTCGAGAGGCTCTAAGGGGAATGAGTTCATTTTCAAAAGCAGCCTGGTATAGACTCCTTGTCAATACATCTAGGCAGAGTATATACAAATATGGTGATAATCGATCCATTGACAAATACCTCTCTGGGGAGTGATTACTTTTGTATTTTATCCATTGTATAATACTTTGAATGATGTTGTACTGACACATTGTACTATTAACTCTATCCATTCTAATGGAAAACTATGTTTTTCCAATGTTTCTCTGATGAAGGACCATTCCAATTTATCATAGGCTTTGACAAAGTCCAATTTTGAAGCTACACTCCCTTTTTTGCTTTTGGATTTTCTCATTGTGTGCAAAAGTTTCTGTGCTAAACAAATATTATGTGAAATATACTTGCCCAAAACAAAAGCATTTTGGCACGAAGAGATAATTCGTTGTATAGTAGCCTTCATTCTATCAACCATGATTGAGGAAATGATGTTATAAATGATATTACAAAGGCTAATAGGATGAAAATGGTCAGGAGTAACCGAATTATCTCTCTTAGGGATTAGGACTAAATTTGTGTTGTTAATTTGGCAAAGTATTCTTCGGTGTTGGGAAAAATGCCTTACCAAACCAAACACCGAATGTTTGATCACAGGCCTGTATTTTCGAAAGAAACATGCTAAAAGCCCATCTGGTCCAACGCTTTTATGGGGGTGCATTCGAAAAACAATCCTTTTAACATCTTTGTAAGAAACAAGACTAAGAAGAAATCTTTTTTTCCGCTTCTGTCAACATCGGATAATGCACATCTAGTCAAGTTGGATATGGTTTTTGATTTAAAAGTTAAATAGAGATTGGAGAAAAATTTATGTAAACAACCCCCAATATCCTCTACCGAGTGTTCCCAGAGACCCAACTCACTTTTCAGGCCCAGAATAACATTTGACCTACGTTTGTGTTTCACGTAATTGTGAAAGAACTAAATTTGAGCCCCCTTCATTTATCCATTTTTCCTTTATGCGCTGGGCCCAAAATAAAGATTGTTTTCTAAGAAGGATGGAATATTTTCGAAGCAACCAAGCTTCCAGAATTTGGACACTAGGATTAGACAAGTGAGATGGAATGGATCTGATATCTAAGATTTGTTGGAATGTATGATCCATCTCACTTTGGAATTTTGGGTTACACTTTTTTGCCCATGCTTTAGATCTTTGGCCTAGATGCTCGCAGCATTGTCAAAGTTGAAAGTCGAGGATCCATTTATTTTTTGATTCCAAATATTTCCAACTAATTTTGTGTATTCTGGAAATTCAGCCCAAAAACTTTGGTAAAGGAATTTGTAAGGCCTTGGAGGAGTAAGAAGACCAAGATTTAATAGTATAGCCAAATGGTCAGAGGATGTAGTGAAACAGTGTTTCACAAATGCCTGAGGATATTCAAACAGCCATGGTGGGTTATCTAGGATCCTATCTAGTCTGTTGCTTATGTGGCCAGGCCCAAACCTACTATTGGACCAGGTATATGGGAAACCTGTGTAACCCAAATCCATTGTCCCCACCCGAATTAAAAAATTTCTGAACTCTCGGATTTTCTTTGTAATATATTTTAGGCCACCTATTTGTTCATTTAGCTTCAATGTTGCATTAAAATCACCAAGTAGAACCTAGGGTAAGTATGCTTTTTGTGAAAAATCTATCAAAGACTCCCATACATGTGCTTGCTTTCCCACTTGCGGGTGGTTATAGATTGCACATTATAAAAGGTTGCTTTGAAGGTTGTTCAACACACACATGAATGGATCTTGTATCCACCCGCACTATTGTCAGCTTAACTAATTGAGCTTTCCAGAGAACACACAACCCTCCAGAGTATCCTTGTGCTGGAATAGTTGCCTTTCCATCAAAAGAGAGTTGAGCTAGTTGATAGTCTAGTTGAGTTCCCACTATATGCATTTCCATCATAATAAGAATATGGGGTATGTGATTGTTGATGAGCTCTTTAATTGAATCTTGTAAATTTGCATGCAACATTCCTCTACAGTTTCATGATATTATCTTCATTATATTAGTGACTGGGTGGAGAAGAGGAGTCACTGCATAAATCCTTGAGTGTTTTATGATTCTAGAATAGCCATTTTGTTCCAATCTCCACGTTATCCTAGAAGTCTGTTGGATGCTTACTGGTGGTTGGAAACTGATTCTGTATATGGTTAGTGGGTGTGGAGGCCCCTACAATAGGTGTGCTTCTACTAGCACACTTAAACTTTTTGGGGATGCTTCGATAAGGAACAGATAAGGGGGGAGATGAAATGGTTGTGCTATGTAAAGCTTTGGTCCCATTTTGATAATTTGATCCTGCTGTGCATACTTGTTTCCTTGGTGCTCTCCGTGGCCTTGTTGATTCTGCATGCTGACTTGTGAAGATGAATGGTGGCCCAAACCCTAGTAGCTATTTAGGTTCCTCTATCCTCAGTGCCTCCATTGATATTGAATTAGTGGCGCTCCATCGAGTATCCTTTGGTCCTGTTGCCTAGTTTTGGGATTTCTCATGTTCCGTCCCTTTTCCCATATCTTTCTTTGTACTTTGTGAATTTGGTGTAATGACAGAGGTAGCTTCCATTCCCTCTTTATAATTCCTACCTTGATCAGTATGTTTCGTGCCTTTGGAACTTGAAAGATCGTAGGCCATATCTAGGTCATGTCATTCTGTGCTCTTTCCTTCTAAGAGTGAAATACACCTCCCATTATCACTGGCCTGGGATTCCTCATCTGCAGAGTTTACCGCTATTACCAACTTGGTGTTGTCATGGTAGCCATTTGGGTTTTCCCCTCTCCACTTGACTGCCCAATTTCTGTTTCTTGTCCTTTAGAATTATAACATAGTGGCCCTTTTTCTTAAACATGATATTTTTTCACATATGACACTTTGGGCCTCCATACTATCTCCCCCACAAGACCTTTGGCTGGATCCAGTTATTGCTTTTGATTTTGTGATGTCTGCATTCCACTATTTGAGTTAGTGAGCCCATTATGTCTAACCGTTTATGGGCCATCCTTGCACACTTTGCTCTATTATAGCCTCTTTCAGTTTGGCATTTTGTAAACCCAAATCTTGTAGACCTAGTCTTTTTCTCCGGTTCGATCTTTATACAAGCTTCTATCCATTTTGTTCCTGATTGTCTGATGCCTCCCTCAAATTTGTGTTATTACCTTCTCTAACTTCTAAATCTTGACATGAGTCTTGCACATGACCTATTTTCTCACAATTAAAGCAATGGTGCATTTTAAACTCATATTCAACTGTTTGCCAAAGATCTCCTAACTAAACATGTGTCAAAAGTGGTTTCTCCATATTCATTCTACACAAACTTTTGCATACCTGGCTCTTGATATTATTCCCGTATGAACATCAATTTTGATTAGATTTCCAATATGTTTACTAATGCATCTTAACACTGGAATATCATAATATTCAACTAATAATTCTGGGAATTGAATCCACACAATCATATGCTATTGTTTTGCCTGTGATGGACAAAAATTAGGCTGCCATCCATTTACCACTAGGTAGTGATTTAGAATAAACAACGGCCTTCCTGCTAAAGCTACTAAATAATTATTAGGGGATTGAAAGCTCACAACAAAATATCCCAAGTCCAATTCTGATATAGTGAACTCAAAAAGGGGCTTCCATAGATTTTTTTATTCTATTTTTCAGGTTCATATAAAGGAGCTGTTTACCAACTGAGTTGATGATAACTGTATGCTTCCACAGCTTACGAATGTGCTCTATTTTCTGATATAATGATGTAAGTTCCTGGAAATTATCAACCATGCTTCCCATGTCACAGTCTTGACCCATGCAATGCGTTGCATCACCGCTTTCTTTTACTGGATTTTGATACTGATCCAACCATTCAGGATAATACACATGTGAAGATAGATTCAACAATTTATCCTGATATGATATCACGAGTTTGTGTAGAAGTGAATGTGGAGAAATCACTTCCAACACATGATCAGTTGGGAGATCTTCGACAGACAGTTGAATATGAGTTTAAAACGCACCTTCGTTTTAATTGTGGGTAAATAGGTCATGTGTAGGATTCATATCAACATTTACCAGTTTGAGAATGTAATAACACAAATCCAAGGAGGGCATTAGACAATCAGGAACAAAATGGATGGAAGCTTGTATAGAGATCAAACCGGAGAAGAACACTAACTCCACAAGATTTGGATTTACAAAATGCCAAACTGAAAGAGGCCACAATGGAGTAAAGTGTGCATGGGTTGGCCTATAAAGTGGTTAGACATTTTGGGCTCACTAACTTAGATAGTGGAATGTAGATAGCACAAAATCAGAAGCAACAATTGGATCTAGCCAAGAATCTTATGGGGGAGAAAGTGTGGAGGCCCAAAGCATCACATGTAGAAAAATATCAGGTTCAAGAAAAGGGGCCACTATTTTATAATTCTGAAGAACAAGAAATAGAAATTAGGCAGCCAAGTGGAGAGAGGAAAACCCAAATGATTGCCACGAATTTCTTTCTCGCAATTTTGCTATGAAAGATATGAATGAGGCAAATGTCATTTTAGGTATAAAAATAGTGAGAAACAAAGATGGGATAGCATTATCTCAATCTCACTGTATTGAGAAGATACTCAATAAGTTTTGCAATACAAATTGCACTCTTGTCTCTACACCTTTAGACCCAAGCATGAAATTTGCCAAAATTTCTAGTACACCAGTCTCGCAATTAGAGTACTCAAAAGTCATAAGATGTCTTATGTAAGATGTCTTATGTATGCCATGACAAGTACTAGACTAAATATAGCTTATGAGGTTGACAAAATGAGTCGGTACACAAGTAATACAAGTCACATGCATTGGCACGGGATAAGAAGGACCTTCAAGTACCTTAAGAAAACTCAAAATTATGGTAAAATATATAGCACATATCCTTCAGTTTTAGAAGGAATTCCTAATGTCAGTTGGATCACAGACAAAAATAATAATAATAATAATGCTTCTACTAGTGGTTAGGTTTTCATGCTAGGAGAAGGTGCTATTTCTTGGGGATCCAAGAAACAAACATGCATAACTGATTCTACCATGGCTGTTGAATTTGTAGCCTTAGCTACAGCAAGCAAAGAGATTGAGTGGCTTCGAAATTTGTTGCATGAAATTCCTTTATGTTCTAAGCCCATAGCACCTATATCAATACATTGTAACAGTGCTACAACTTTATCAAAAGCATATAGTCAATGTTTATGAAAAGTATAGACATATAGGAGTTAGACATAGCTATGTGAAAGACTTAATTTCCAATGGTGAAATAACAATTGATTTTGTGAAATCAAGTTGTAATCTAGCAGATCCTTTAACAAAAGAACTAACAAGGAACTTGGTGTATAAAACATAAAGTGGGATGGGACTCAAGCCCAAACACAATCACTGATGAAGGAAAGTTAACTCAACACTAGATATAACATCTATGGCTTGAGTTCAAAAGGTCAAAGTACTTCTTTCTAGTGATTAAAGCACTATAATAAAGTTAATCATCCCAAGGTGAAATCGAGCTCAGTTACTCGCTGATTAAAGCAAGGTTGAGTGTAATAATCTTAACAAATATTAACATTTTAAAGTGCTTAAATGGCGGGGGAACTAAGTCTACCCATATGAATGTGAAATGATAAACATTTCAAAAGTTGAAAGGCTTGGCTTTAAAACATTCATGAAAAGGATGTGGATACATGGAACATTTGTACCAAATTATTGACAGTAAAATGTTTGAGTATGATTGTATGTGTGAAACAAAATTATATATTTTTCATAGGTAATACATAGCTCAAAGCTTGTCTACCATTATTATGATAAATTATAATAATATTTTCACTAAGTTGGTGGTTCAATCGCAAGATACCACCATTTATACATACAATCAAAATAACTTGCTTGTACAAATTTATAGACTTTTGAAAATGACAGAGGATTGTTGGAGATTTTCAAAAGTGGGGTGAATGAACGTGAGAATGAGGACTAAAAGTAGTTGAGGATCAAAACCAAAAGAAACTAACCATGGCTGCTTTCTAGAGAGGAGCCGTAGGTTGAGCATCTACGGTTGAAATCTTGGCTTCTCTCTAGACATTTTCAACAAAAGATACTGTAGGTAGAGTCATCTGCGACTAGTGTTGCAGCTTCTCCTTCAACATTTCCAAAAGGAAGCCTTATGCTGAGGGATCCGCGGCTAATGCCACAATTGACGTCTGGATTTGAATTTTGTGAACGTTTTCTGGAAAAGTCATCTCCTTTTATAAAGTCATGTCTTCTACCCTAAATCTAACTAACTTATCAGGACCCAATGTTAGAAAAACCTCTTTGATAATCATGTTTAGTCTATAAATAACACAATTTGATGATTGTTTTACTGCAGAAAAACATTCATCAAAGAATAGCAATAGAAAAATACTCATACACTCTCTAGGCTTGTAATACTAGTGTAAAGTGATTACAAGGTCACTTCATTTCATCTTAAAAGGAATTTGTCTTTCTCTTTGTATTAATAGAGGATGAATTTTGCTGACTGGAGAGTGCAGTAATTACACAACTTGAAGTTAAATCTCCATTGTTCCCCTTGTTTATTGTTTAATCAATCCACTTTCGTTTTTCACAACCAACATTCCTTAGGTTAAACACGAACCTTAACTTAAAAATATGAAGAATTTAAGAAATCAATCAATGTTATGAAATAAAAATTGGCAATGTAAAAGTTGATTTCATTAAAAGACATCTAATATTACAAGCATGTAAAATTGGTAATATAGTGAAATCTAAGCAATTTAAAACTATATGTCATAATTGCATTTCTAAATGACTATATATTACATAAGCAAATATTAATAAGATGAAGATTTATGTTGTTATCTACTGTATGAATATATTAATAGTCATCATAGAATTCAAATAGACAGTATATCAAGCAAAAATCTATAGTACCTATACCAGAGAAAGATCAAATTTTAAACTATAAAAATTTCAATTTTTTCCTTTCATTAATCCACATGCATTATTGTTATCAGTCTTTTAAGCAAACTTCATAAGTTGTAGAATTAAATGATATTTATGTATGTTAAAGCATGGACTTTAAAGCGCTTAATTACAATTAATCTCATAAGGAATTTTACCCCATAATAAAATTTGAGAATGAATCATCTGTATATTTTTTTGTCATTTTAATCTTGCATCAAATGGGAGGCAAACTTTCTCATATTCATCGACTAAATATTTATTTAATCATAAAGAAATGAATAAGTACGAAATCATATATACACATTAGGTGTTGAGATTGATTTTGAAATTTGAACGGTTGATACCAACTAACACAATTTGGAAACTTGAGGTCTTGCCAAGCATGAAATTGGGGATTCATGATTTGCTTTCATTCTAAGAAATCATGCTCACATTTACCTAGTCTAGCCTTTTACTCTTACACATCTTCAATTCGTTCTCACCAAAAGTTTTAAATTGGTGCTTTGTCTCGTCACAGACACATTTTTTTTTGGCGAAGGATTTGAAACTTTGTAGATAGATGGATGATTCCAAGAAGGTACATTAAACACTACAAATAATCTGATAAATAATATATATAGTAGCCTATTCAAGTAAGTACCACACACTTATCCTTAAGTAAGTTATAACTATTGGGATGAGTTGATAGATGTAATTTTTCTTTTTAAAATTTGAAAGTGATAAGAATTAGATATCAATCCTTGATTAGTATAGATCATATACAAAATCAAATTTATCTTGGATCATTGTATCTCTTCCTAGTGTAAGCCTATAAGTAAGATGTTGTATTATTTGCAAAAAAATTGAAAAATATAGAAAATTTTCCAAATCATTTCTTCTTTACATGTAGAGTTGTTATTCGAACCGAGCTGTTTACGAACACAGCTCGGTTCGGCTCGTGAAATCTTGAGTTTGGCTCGTTCGTATAGCTAAACGAGTTGAGCTCGAACAAGAATTTGAGCTCGTTTATTAAACGAGCGAACACGAGCCTTGTTCACGAACGCTCGTTTGTGTTTGCGAACAATGGACAATAATGTCTTTTCACTACTATTCTCCATACCTTAATTGACTAAACGAGCTTGTTTGTGTTTGCGAACGCTCTTTTCAGTTATTTGTGTTAAACGAGCCGAGCTCATGCGAGCTTATTCGAGCTCGGTTTGTTGGTGTTAAATGAACCGAGCTCATACGAGTTCGTTCGAGCTCGGTTTGTTGATGTTAAACGAACCGAACTCATTCGAGCTTGTTTAAGCTCGGCTCTTTAGTGTTAATCGAGCCGAGCTCGAGTTCGAGCTTGTGCTTCTTGTTTTTTTTAACGAGCCGAGCTCGAGTTCGAGCTTGTGCTTCTTGTTTTTTTTAACAAGCCAAGCTCGAACAAAAAATCTGACTCGTTTAATAAACGAGCCGAGTCGAGCCTGTTTGTTTATTAAACAAGCTCGAGTTCGAATACTAAATACTCGGCTCGGCTCGGCTCGAATAACACCTCTATTTACACGGTATCAAAGTAGGAATTCTTGGGGTTTCTACTCGAATAATACTCTGATATAACCTTGAGACCAGAACCATGGCAGAATCGTCTGAAATGGTAAAACACAGTGAAACTATCTCCATTTTACAAAACTTGACTGCACAAATAGCAGAAGCCTTAGTCAGGAGCTTGAAGACTACACAAGCAACGATTAATCTATAGTGAATATTTAGATCAAGCTAGATGACACCAACTGTGCCTTGTAGTTACAAACGGTTGAAATATATCTCACATAAGGACAAATTGGGATATATTAATAGTGAATATTTGTAGAAGTGGGCTGATGAGTCGATTGTGAATGGACGGTGATAAACAAATGGATCCTTTATTTGTTTTCCTAATGCAAAATCAATATGGGATGTGTTGCTACAACATAGTTGGATGGGATTGATACATCTCAGTTGTATGATCTATAGAGAAAGTTAAAGAATATAAGACAAGCCAGAGGACCAATTGAGAAGTATTAGAATGACTTTCAAGGCTTGTGAGGAGAAATTAATTTTTGTCGGCCAAACCTAATGAAGTGTACTACCGATATCGGCAAGTGCAAATCTCTCATATAGGGAAGGTGTAATACCCAACCTAAGTAGGGTGTTTTTGGGGATAAAGTTTCATTAGTGAGGGGTAAAATGGTCATTGGACCATAACTTAAAAAAATTGAAACATTTAGGCAAAAGAAAAGGGGTGCAGATGGGTTCTTTTGACAGAATCCTAGCAGCCATTTTCAAGAGAAAATAGAAGAGAAAGAGAAAAATAAAGAAAGGGAAGAAGAAGAAAGAAAAAGGGAGCTGTCGGCAGTCAACCAAGCTCCGGCCAATCACTGACGCCAGCTAGGAGTCCAACCAGCTAAGAGAGGGAAAAAAAAGAGATGGAAAAGAGAGGAAAAGGGAAAGAGAAATAGAGAAAGAAAAGGGAAACAAAAAAGGAAAAATGGTCTAGAGCTTAATAAGGTAATGTTATGTTAGATTTTGCTCTATTATGATAGTTATAGTGATTTTTATACTAGTTTAGTAGAAATTTTAATATGCATGATAGAAATTTGGAGTGAATGGATTTTAGGGCTCCTGTAATTTTAGAAAATTGGAAAAAATTTTATTTCATTGTTGATTAAGGTTAATAGTGGTTATAATGACGTTGATTACCCCAATTAGAAGAGAAAAGGTTGATTTGAAAAATTAAAGTTGAGATTTGATTAAATTTAGACCATGCAAGTTGGGTAAATGAATGAGTTACGCCTTGGGGGCCTAGATTAATGTTAGATTATTATTTTCTTATGTATTTTTTAGTTGTTAATTTTGATCGTAATATTATACGATAGATTCAATAGAGTATTTGGCGGGGGAAGCCGCCTAAGGGGCTGATCGATTCCGAGATTTTGATACATAGTCTATTTTGAATATAAGTATAATATATATTATACATCAATAGTAATATATGTTGCTTGAAAAATGAATGTTATATGTAATAGTATGTTGTAAGTATAAAAGTTGATTGATATGCATGCATGTTGATTGAAATGCATAAAAAGTGATTTTTGTATAGGGTTAATAACACTTTGCCCCCCTGAACTTAGGGGTAGTCACACTTTACCCCCCTCAACTTTAAATATATACACTTTGCCCCCCAAAGACTAGTCAAAGTTAGGAATTCAAAAAAAAAAGTGAGTGTTATGACATTATTGCCCTTTTATTAATGAATATATTTATAACTTAATATCATTTCTTTTCATTTTTAAAAGATTTATATATTCTCTATCGTATTAATTATATAAAAATATCAAACTAAAAAATTTAAAGAAAGTTAATATTTAGTTTATATCTTTGAAATTTTCCTCTTAGATTAATATTTACTTCTATATATGTTTTGTTTAATTTATTATACTTTAAGTCAAACAAAACCGATAAATAACACGACACTAAAATAAATTCAATTGTCAGAATTTGTATAAAAATGGTAATACCAAACTCATTCATTTAAACTAAATTTTTATCATTTTAATTTATTTAAACTTTTGGACTAATATCATAGTCATTTTTATATTTATCAAATTAGTCCAATATGAAATTTTTAATCAAAGAATATTTTGGAAAAAAAGAAGAGTTAGCCCATTATACAGTACTAGGGCAAACAAGAATAAATAAGTCAAACAAAAAAATATAATATTTAGTCCAAAACAATAAATAATAAGAAATTCTTTAATTAAGAATTTCATATTGGAATAATTTGATAAATATAAAAATGACAATGATATTAGTCTAAAAGTTTAAATAAATTAAAATGATAAAAAATTACTTTAAATAAATGAGTTTGGTATTACCTTTTTATATAAATTTTGGTAATTGAATTTATCTTTTAGTGTTGTGCTTCTTATCAGTTTTGTTTAACTTAAGTCTAATAAATTAACAAAAACATATATAGAAGTAAATATTGATACAAGAGAAAAATTTTTAAAGATGTAAATTAAATATTAACTTTCTTTAAATTTTTTAGTTTGATATTTTTATATAATTAATATGATAGTGAAGAAATAAATCTTTTAAAAATGAAAAGAAATGATATAAAGTTATAAATTATTAATTAATAAAAGGGCAATAATGTCATAACACTACTTTTTTTTTTGAATTATTAACTTTGACTAGCCTTTGGGGGGCAAAGTGTATATATTTAAAGTTGAGGGGGCAAAGTGTGACTACCCACTAAGTTCAAGGGGGCAAAGTGTTATTAACCCTTTTTGTATATGAAAGTTTGATAGAGATGGCAAAGTATTTAAAAGTGAATGTTTTATGTCAAGTACATGATATATACCTATACTTGGGAAATTTCAAAGTACTTTTTTCTTTTCATAGTTGTGATTGAATGTATAATTGTTTCAATGATTTTGTTATCCAGATGAAAGAACTCAGTTGTATAATGATTTGGAAATAACTCTATGCAGAACTAACTAAAGTTAACAGGGTTACAGTTAGTCTAGGTGCACTAATATTTGTCAGTTAGGGAAGTCTGATGTGATTCAGATACCCTTCATGGGACAACCCTTCAGGGATAGATTACTCTTCATGGGACAGTTACCCTTCATGGGATAGATTACCTTTTGTGAGATAGTTACCCTTCGTGGGATAGTTTATGTTCTGCATTGTGCAATTTCAAGAAATGATAAGAGTATTAAAGTTGTTTGTGAAAGTATGATTTTAACCAACTATTGATTTTATAGCATATGTGATGCATGTGTAGATTGCATACGAAAAGAATTCATGAAAAGTGAATATTTTGAATAGTAATATTATTTTGGTTGCATTAGTTATAATACTTAAATGGTATTTGAAAAAAAAAAAATGCATGGCATGACGACGTATATAATGGTTTATAATATGTGTTATGCTTACTGAGCGTGAAAACTCACCTCCCAAATTTCTTCAATGTTTGTAGATAGTGCAGAAGTTAGAACTGAGAGGAAAAGACTGCGATATCACTTGAATTCGGAGGTACTACCTGGTCATTTTTGTTCTTTCGAGTATAGGATAGTATTATTGTTATTTTTGTACTTGTGACATCGTGGCATGGAAAATTAGTTTTATAATTGTTATTATTATTTTTGGTTTGGTTGCTCTGTTGGTAAAATATCAAGATCTTGGGATATCAATACATATCAAGTTCTTGTAGACCTATTTTTGGTATGACTGAAATATAAAAGTTATAGATTGTTGAATAGGATTATGATGTTTTGTTGATATGAACTAAGGTCCAAGGGCCTATTTCTAACTTATAGGTAGGGATGATAGGATTTGAACTCATGACATTTTGTACCCAAAACAAACACGCTACCAAGCTGCACCACATCCCTTCCATTGTTCATTGTTGAGCTTGTATGTAGGTTTGAAATTTTTGAGAAAACTCAAAATGTAGAGGAGATGTCGTCGAAATTTCTGTAGGATTATAGAGGAGGTTTAAGGCTTACGTGGCCTCGGACTACATGCCGATCATGGTTTACAGGTTCAGGTTGTGACAAAGTTGGTGTCAAAGCAATGCTTATGGGCTTGTGAACATTGTTATAAGATTGAACTAAAGGTTATAGAATAAGCCTATTATCTTGAACCGCTAAGCTATAGGTTTCAATTTGCCTTGGAGAATTTATTGCATCTTAGTTTTTATTTAATGCTTGTTATTGTATCAAGTAATTGTTTTACTTATGCTACTTATAGAAATGATATTAATTATGTTATTTGCTACTAAATAGCGAGATCAAGAAGCGGCCTAAGCAGTAGGGGTGGAAGAGCCCCAAATGTTGGGGCAGTAGAGTCCTAAATATAGGATGTGTTAAGGGTAGAAGAGCCCCAAATGCAAACCGTGGTAGGGGTGATAGAGCTCCAAGTGCAGGCCACAGCAGGGGTGGCAGAGCTCCATAAGTAGCCCTTAACATAGCTATCCCTCATGTTATATGAGGTAGCAAGCGTAGTAGATGAGATTTCACATTAGGTGAAAGAGAGATAGAGATAGAAAGAGAGACAGAAGCAGATGGAGAGACAGAGGCAGAGAGGGAGATTGAGTCCGCAACCAGACACAAGACGTTATCCAAAACTTGAACTTGTTGACACAAATTATGGCAAGGCGTGATAGATTACATGCACGGGTAGAGATTGCACCATCCTCGTCACATGCTAAAGAGAATGAGGTGCCATTATCTAAATTCTTAAATCTTAAGCCGCCTAAGTTCGAGGGGGACAAAAATGAAGATCCTTATTTATTTTTAGAGGAGATTGATTCGAGATGCAAGGCAATGTGTTGTAGCTCCAAGAAGGCAGTTCAGTTGGTTGAGTTTCGTTTGATTGGGATAGCCAAACGATGGTTTAAGATGGATAGAGTATCTAATTGGACATAGGAGGAGTTCAGTAAAGCTTTTATGGATAGATTTTTGCCAGAGAGTGTTAGAGATCAAAAAGCGATGGAGTTCGAAAGATTGAGGCAAGATCCCTCTATGACTGTTAGTGAGTACGATTCATGGTTTGTGGAGTTGAATAGGTATGCTCCCTATTTGGTCCGCACTGAGAAATTGAAGAGATTACGGTTTATAAAAGGCTTGGTGCCATGGCTTTAGTGTTGCGCCCCAAAAATGAAACACAGTCGGGTACGGTGACTGTTGTGCCCCGAAAAGGCAATCTGATCTAATGACCCTTTTTGAAAAGAAAATTTTTGAAAAAATTGTGCATGCGTGTGAGAAAATCGAATTTTAGCGAAAAAGTGTATTTTTTGAGAAAATGGTATTTTTGAAAAACAAAAGAAGATTGGGACTAAAAAAATGTGACAGTTTTGGCCAACTAATTTTAAAAAATAGTTTTATTTAAAAAAATGAAGTTGTCAGTTGGTATTAAATTAGAGTGTATCAAGTCAACCGAAAAATCATAAAACCAAAAAAAAGTTTAAGAAAAAGATTAGAAATTTTTTTTTTGACTCCAATCTACAAAAACAAAAGAAAATGGTTCGGGAGTCACATTTGAATAAAGGGAAGGTAAAGGCTTGTGCTTAAGGTACCCTTTCTACCTAGTCGAGGGTAGTTGTGAGGTTTAATTAAATTTTTCTAAATTAACTCTAAGTTCTATCACGTTTAGATGCATTTAAATGAATGTAAATCCTAATCCTAATGTGGTATCAAGAGGCTCAAAATGTCCCATCAAAATTTAATCGAGAATATCTCATTAATTGCGAAGCTCGAAATGAAAGCCCGAGGGAGTTATAAGTGTGGATGCAAAAATGGAATACAAAAGAAAAGAAAAATAGTAATATAGATAGTAAGTGAATAAAGAAAGTGGGTGTGCAACATAACGGATACAATGGACTAAAAAACTCGTGACTGACTGTTCCTTATTCACGAAGGGGGGAATAACATGTCAAGTCACTATTTCCCACGTAAGTAGGTTATTATTTCTAGTCGGATCACACAAATGACCTAAAATTTTAAGTAAAATGCAACTTAAATGTCATGCATTAAATATTTGTCAAAAATAGATAATATCTAATAAAAATATGCAGAAATCACACAAAAATGGAGAAAACCTGAAAAAAGAGAAATAGTGTGTGAAATGATATGAAAATATATACACAGAGTAAAACTAGCACTAAAATGACCTAAGGGTCTAGCGTTGGACTAACCATTTCTAGGGTTTCCCACTAGCATTGGATTAGCGGGGAAGCGAGAAAAACTACAACTAGCATTAGACTAGTGTGGTGATGGATTAATAAAACTAATAAAAACATGAATCAAAACGACAAAACATGAATCAAAAGCAAGTAAACATATAAAGATACATAAGAACACGTAGGAGTACATAATATTTAGGCACGATATCTAGATGCAAAATTCTAAGAAAAGTGGTAAAACATATAATCACACAAACATACAAAACCACATAAGCCCTAACTATTATACCGGGGGGATTTGGCTACAATTTTGGGAGGGAGGGAAGTAAAAATGACCTATTTATTACACTTGCTATCTAAATACAAATGTTAACTAAATAATGATAAAAATGTGAAAAGATATAGCCTATGTATTACATTAACTAGCTAAATACAAAAATATACAAAAATAAAGAAAATTGCAATCTATCTATTACATTTTGCCAAACAATAAAAATTTGAAACTAAATAGCATAAAATAAATAAATATACGAAAAGCATATAAAATAAGAAACACATAAAAAAATGCACAAAAATCATGTAGGAGTACATTGAAGCCTATAAAGAGCAATTAACAACTAATGGGGGTACATTTTTTAAGACCTTGTACTAATGCTATGAGAAATAAGGGTACCTTTTTGAAAACCCGATACTAATGCTAGTAGCACAAACTAACATGTAAAGGTACCACTGTTTGAATAAATAAATCATAACACATTGAAATAATAACAGAAATTGGGAGTGAAATGCTAATTTTGACAAACTAATGGGACTAAACGAAATTGCAAGCTTAAGGAGTTGAATGGTAAATTCACACAAGTCCACAGGTAACTAATGCAAATAAAAGCCAATTGAGCCAAACAGTAAATGATAAAAAATCCTAGATACTAAATTGAGAATTCAACAATTATTGGGGGCAATGAATTTGAAAAATCAGTAAGCATTGAGGCACAATAGCAAAATCTTAGGGGGGAAAAATGGAAAATTCCAGCAATTCAAGGGGGGTCAAAACGTAAGCAATAGGGTATTATTAAAAAGGCTAAAACTTGAGAAATCAATTTTCATAAAAATAAAACCTTAATTGCATAACAATAAAAGTGTTTTAGCACATTAGTAGCTATAAAAAAAAAAAAGGACTTGACTTGAACCACAAACAAATTAAGCAATCAAATAGGTGAAGAATCAAACTAGACTAAAAAAGTTAAGATTAATTCTCAAATCCCAAATCTACTTCATTAATATTTTTCAATTAACTAACTAAAACTACACCAAATTTAGAATGCTACCCCTACATACTCTCTTTTTTCTATTGCCTTCTTCAAAAGCTAGAGAAACTCTCTCTCTCTCTCTCTCTCTCTCTATATATATATATATATATATTTGTGTCTATTTTTCTCTCTTCTTTCTATTCTCTCTTTCTTTCTTCTCTTCCTTTTTCTCTTGTTTCTCTCACTCTCACTCTCTTCTCTCCGATTATCTTTTTCTTTCCCTTTCCCTTATTCTTCAATCTTTTCTTCCTTTTTCCAACTATTCCTCTCTGTTCGCTCTTGCTTCTCACTCTCTATCCTAAATACAGAGTCGATTTCCCCAAATCAACAGCTTTCTTGGTGAAATTGGGATATAGATTGTGGCAGAGGGTGGGTTGTGCGATGATTTGTGGCTATTGATTGCAGGGCTGTGATGCTGGAATGGTGGCGATGCACTTGATTGTTAGGCATTGTTGTTGATTTGGGTGGTGATTTTGTGAACTTTGGTGATTTGATTGTTGATTGGGGTGTTTTAGAGGTTAAATTTAGAGCTTCAATTGGTGGTATTGATGGCTTTGGGATGGCAGGTGTTGGTAGCTATGGCTTCTGATTGTGCTTGGGCTGGGCGATTTGGGTCGTGGTTAGAAGGGGGTGGATTGGAGCTGGTTTTGTTGGTGGGTTGTTGTGATGAATTGGAGACTAATTTATAGTGATTTTGGGACTGTGGATGACTGAATGATGATGGCTAGTGTTTGTGCGACAGTGGTGGTTTGGGCTAGCTAGTGGAGTTGATAGCTGTCGGTGATGAAGAGCGGTTTAGGGCTGGTTGTTTTGGGTGTTAACTGGTGGAAGAGGAAGGTGGTTGAAACGATGGTTTGTGATTCCAGGGGGGTTGTTTGAGGCTGGTGGTCGAGAGCTTGTGGGTAGTTTACTAGTAGTAGTAAGGAGGCAGTCTTTTGGTGATGAATTTGGGCAGCAGAGGGGCGGGTTTTGGTGGTGAATTTAGGTGATTTTGTAGGTTTTTTGGGTAGCAAATCTGGGTGGTTTGGTCAAAATAGGGGTGCTAGTAGAGAGAGTTTGGTGGTTTGGGGAGTTTATTTGTGATTGGAGCCTGATGGTTTGGGTTTAACTGGTGGTTGTGGACGTTCCTAGTGGGAATTGAGGCTATTGGTGACTAAGGGGGGATTTAGGCAGTGGAATTGTGTCATTGATGGTGTGGGTTGCTAGTAAACGTTCTTACTTGGTCATTAATGGTTGTGTAAATTGGGGCTGGCTTAGAGTAGTAGGGCATAGGCAGGGGCTTAGTGGCTGTGTTGAAGTTCTGGTTATTGGTTGAGGGTTGTGGAGTTGATGGTTTTTTGGGTTGAGTGTTGGTTGAGTTTGATGATAAAGCAGAGAGAGAG
Organism: Mitragyna speciosa; assembly: GCA_024721245.1. NCBI lineage: Eukaryota > Viridiplantae > Streptophyta > Magnoliopsida > Gentianales > Rubiaceae > Mitragyna > Mitragyna speciosa. Next base: position 7,524,069 of record CM045557.1, read on the forward strand.
GGGGACGGTGGTTTCTGGTTTGAAATGACTGACAGGCGTGGAGATTGGTAGAAGAAGGTGGTGGAAGGAGGAGGAGTTGCTGACGACCCTAGAGGAAAGGAAAAGGAAGATGAAATTCAATGAAACCAGAAGCGAAAAAAACAAACCCAGAAGAAAAACCCTAAAATTAATCCAAAAAAGAAATAGATTTGGTTCATAATAAAAAAACAAATCGATACCTTTTGAATCTTGAAGATTGAAGCCTTGATAATGAGCAATAATTGGAGTTGGAGATCTATTTGTGCATGTGTGTACAATTATGTGTTTGTGTGTGTTTGAGTGTATGTGCGCATGTGAAATGTGTCCAAAGTGTGTGTAATTATTGCCTTTGTGTGTGAATGTGTGTGGGCTTTGATTTGAGTATATGTGAAAAATGGTGTGTTTGTGTGTGTTAGATCCTAGTGTGTAAGTTTTTAGTGTGTTAATGGGTATGTAGAATTAGTATGTGTACAAGTGTATTTTATGTGTTCAAGAATAATAAATGTGTGTGGTATTTTTCTAATTAAGTCTCCTTTTTATTTTTTAGTAGGGGTATTTATAGAGCTTAGTAGTGTTGGCCTCCAAGAATACCCAAAAATAATCAAAATGGCACTAGTAATTAAAACTTAATTTTTACCTGTTAAAAAGAATATATTTTGACACAAAAAAATTAAAGTTACTACGAAAATGACAATAAACTCCAAAATTCACCAAAAAATTCAAAAATAGATTTAAAAATCTAAACAATGAAATTAGACCTAAAATCGGTCAAAAATGAGTTCAGGATGTAAGATGACTATTTTGCCTCTATAATAACGAAATATACAGAAAAATAGCTATTGGCTCGAAAAATTGTCAAAAATTAAAAATAACTTAAAACCATAAAAAATGAATTTAGAACTCAAAAATTGGTAAAAAAATACGTTAGGATGTAAAATGACCACTTTACCCCTGAATGCAGTATTTACAAAAAAAATTGTAATTGACCTTGAAAAAATAAAAAAATTTTAAAAATATGCTTAAAACCTCAAAAATAAATTTGGGATCCAAGAATAGACAAAAATAGTGTTCACGAAGTGAAATGGCCATTTTGCCATTGTATTGATGAAATATACAAAAAAAATCAGTTAAACCCAAAAAAATTAAAAAATTTAAAAAATTAAGAAATTTGTATGAAATTATAAAATGTAAACATCACATTTTGACACACCATTTATTCTTCCAACATTGAGGGTATTTTTATATTTTTGGGATCAAATTTTAGTTTTTCAATAAAATAGGGACAAAGTCAACTATTTCACGATCAAAACAGTAATTTTTAGCTGTAAATATTTTTTTATGAGTTTTGATATTTTAAATTCATATTTTTGTACTTTTATAAGTATTTTTTAATTTTTGTAATTTTTTAAGGTTTAGCTGGTATTTTTCCTATATTTCGCCAATATAGGGGCAAAATAGTAATTTTACCTTGCAAACACTATTTTTGCATTTTTCAGGTTTCAAATTTATTGTTTCAACTCTTTAAGCATGTTTTTAAATTTTTTCAATTTTTTCAAGACCAATTGCTATTTTTTTTGTAAATATTGCGTTCAGGGGCAAAAAAGTCATTTTACATTCAAAACACATTTTTGCCAAGTTTTTGAATTTTTGAAAATCATGTTTAGGTTATCAAGCCTATTTCTAATTTTTGATAATCTTTTGGGATCATTTTTTATTTTTCTTTTGTAAAACTAAATTTAGGATGTAAAACGGTAATTTTGCATAGAAATTTATTTTTCGCCCGAATTTTATTAACAAATTTATTATTTACATTTTTTTACTTTTTTTATACTTTTTGGATGTTTTAAAAAAATCGTGACAGTTTTTAGTATTAAGTTTTAATTTTAAATTTAATTTTTGTGGGTCAAAAGTCATTTTTAGGGACAAAATAGTAATTTTTATTGTTACGGGCATTTTTGTCTTTACCCATTTTCTTGGGGGATAAGTCTTTCTTGCACTATAAAAAAGTTTAGAGAGTTTTTAATTTTTAGTTTTTAGTTTTTAGTTTTACACCAAGAACCTAAAAAAGCACACTTTTTCCTACTCTTATTTTCAAATATTTTACTAAGAACACCAAGAATACATACCATACATCTTCATGCAAACACACACTACCCCAAGAACACACATTACATTTCTAGTACATCTTCTACCCTACACCTAGAACATCAAGAATACACACTCTTTTCTCTCACATACCACACACACACTAACTCACATTGGACACACACAACTCACATTCAATCATCACATCAGCACATACTTACACACACTCACATGCACTTCCCACATAAAAATTCTCTCTCTCACACACTACACACACGTATCCACTTACAAATACATACACAAACTTCACACAGTAGATTCAAACGCAGATACACACACATCCATACACACATTGCATAGAAAAAACACACACAGGCATATAGTTAGATTCATGCAGAACAAACACACACACAAACACAAATTTAATCACACACACACTTGTACACATAGATTCCACACACAATTTCACACACACAACACCATCCCAATCACACAAGGCACACGCAATCAGTCACAAACACTACCCTTTCCCCTTACTGTTAAAAATCTCCAAAAACCAGCTAGCAATTACAACCCACATCAATTATCCATCAGCCTTGTTCTGTCTCCAAATAATTCCACAATCACCATTGAACCACCACCATTTTTTAGCCCAATTTACAGAATAATCAGTTGTTAGAACCATAACTTTCATCGATTTCCAAACAACCCTTGAACCACCACTCTGAGGCAGCTTTCATTGCCATTCTTTACCTTCCCACTACCAGCAATTCAAACCAGTAGCCACCTGTAAATGACCTCAATTCATCCGCTCAACACCAAACATGCTTAGCTCTACCAAGTAAACAACTACAAACTGCCGGTAATACATATTGAGCCACCACCAACCATATAGTCAAAATCATAACCGTCGGGAATCACAACCAGGTCCAACCCCCAGATCAACTGCCCACTCATCACTACCCGGACAACCACATCAAAGCCACCAAGTTCCAATTCTTCCACCCTCTACCCTGAGCTGACCTCCACCAGTCAAATTCCTTCAGTTTCACCTACAACATCACACGCCCAATCCCAAGCACAAAACCAGTCCAAAAACACCCAATATCCACCCAACCACCATCCATCACCACTTGCAAATCATAAGTTTCTCCAAGCATCACCAACTGTCCGTGTAATCAACATCACCTTGCCATCCCCTGCAATTCATGCCGAAAACTGCCACTCCACCAAATCAATTCCCCAATCAACTACCATAACCATTCAATCCAAATCACATGACACCACAACTGATACAAGCCAACCAAATTGCAGCCAAAATTAACCAGAAACAACCTGCAAAACAGTCCCATAAATAGTCCCATATAGCCAGCAATGTAAACACAAAATTAGTCACTAGCTCCACCTCACAATTCCACGAACCACCAGTCAATTACCCCAAAAAGTCACCACCGAAAACACCACAATCCACCTGCACCACCCTCTACTGTCGAAGAAACAGAACCTGCAAAAAAAAAAAAAAAAAAGCATCCTCAATTCTACACATTCAACAAACCCACCGTAATTAGTCTAATTGAATCATCATCACCTTGAAGGTCAGTAGCACGCCACCACCACCACCAGTGTTTGCCCCCCTCACGCTATCAAAACGCATTATCACTACCCCTGGACCATTTGATGCTCAGCCATAAAGGTAAGCTTATAGACTCTTTTTGATTGTTTGGGTAATTCACTAATTTATGAGGCTTTTAATTATAGGTGTAAAATGTTTTAAGGTTTAATTGTTGATTTGGCGACTAAATCGAGAAAGAGTTAGACATATAGAGAACAAGAGACAAGAGAACTGAGAGGAGAGTGAGAGAAATGGAGGAGGAGAGAAAAGAGAAGAGATAGGAGTTGGAGAAGAGAGAAAGAAATAGAGCCAGAGAGAAGAATAAACGTAGAGAGGGCACCAGAGAGAGAAAGAAAGGAAATAGTAAGCTGGTGGGGGAAAGAGAGCAAAGAAACAAGAGAGTGAGTGAGTGAAGCTAGGAGAAGGAAATCGGAGAAGAAAAAGAAGAAGAAAGAGAGAGACCAGAGAGTGAGAGGCGGAGCTACGAGAGAAGCAGAGAGAGAGAGAGAGAGAGAGAGAGAGAGAGAGAGAGAGAGAGAGAGAGAGAGAATTTACATTTCACTCTCCCAATTTGTTTTAATCGCATCATTTGGCCCTTAGGATTGTTTGAATTTTTTTTATTATTTGGCTTCTAGGTTTGTTTAAATTTTTTTTTTAAGAACTTAGTTTAATAAAATTTACATTTCACTCTCCCAATTTGTTTAAATCGCATTTTTTTGCCCCTAGACTTGTGCAAATTTTCAATTTTGCCCTTTGATTAGTTAAAATTTTGCTGTTTGGCCCCTAGATTTGCTCAAATTTCTAATTTTTGGTCCCCTTAATTGCTAAACTTTACACGTTACCCCAGTTTGTCAATATTTACATACTTTTGTCTTTATTTCTTTATATCGAGGTATCTTGACTCGTTTGTTCATTTTGGTTAGCATTAATACCGAGTCTTTGACAAATGTATTCACCATTACTTTCTTAAATCTCTTTTTATGTGCTCTAATGTGTTCCTATGTGATTTTTTTTCATTTTCTTCACATGTTTATTATTTTACATGCTTTTTGTGAGCTTATTTACTTTATATTATTTAATTTCAAATTTTATTATTTTGGCAAAGAATGTAATATTTTTGTATTTAGCTAGCTAATGTAATTTTTAGATTATATTTCTTATACTTTTAGCAAAATTTTGTATTTAGATAGCAAGTGTAATAGATAGAACATTTTTACTCTTTTTTTCCTAAATATTGTAGTTTAACCCTCAATGTAATAGTTAGGGCTTATATGCTTTTATGTGATTGTGTGCTTATATGTTTTATTACTTTCCTTAGGATTTTTTACATCTAGAATATCATGCCTACATGTTTTGTGCTCGTACGTGCTCTTATATGCCTTATGTGTTTATTTGTTTTTAATTCACGTTTTATTATTTTAATTCATTTTTTATCAGCTTTGTTATTCTGTCACCACACTAATCCAATACTAGTTGTGATTTGCTCGTTTCCCCACTAGTCTAACGCTAGTGGGGGATTTCTAGAAAGGGCTAGTCCAACGTTAGACTTTTAGGTCATTTTAGTACTAGTTTCACTCGCGTGCATTTCAGACACTTTTTTTTTTAATTTTCCATATTTGCATGATTTTGGTAGATATTTTTTTATTATCATTACCTATTTTTAGCATTTGATAGAGCATGACATCTACGTTGTATTTCAGTTAGAAATTAGGTCATTTGTGTGCTTCGACTAGAAATAGTCGTCTACTTACATGGAAAGCGGTGCATTAACAGGCCGCTCTCTCCTCCGTGAGTAGAAAAAGTCAAGTCACGAATTATTAGTCTCCCATACCCGTTATGTTGTATCCCTACTTTCTTCAATCACTTATTATCTATATGACTATTTTTCTTTCCTTTTTTGCATTCCATCTTGCATCTACACTCATAACTCCCTCGAGATCTCGACTCAAATTTCTCAATTAATATGATAATCCCGAACAAGTCTCGACGGAACATCTTGAGCCTCCCAATATTCACATTTAGATTTAAGATTTGCATTCATATAGACACATCTAAACGTGATATAACTTAGGGTTAATTTAGAAAAAGTTAATTAAACCTCGCAATTGGCTTCGGTTAGGGTGAAAAAGTGCCTTAGGCACAACTTTTTGCCTTCCCTTTCTTCAACTGTGACTCTCAGATCTTTTTCTCTGATTTTTTCGTAGATCGGAGTCGAAAAAGAATTTTTAAATATTCTTTCAAAAAAATTTTATTTTATTTTTTGAGTGATTTGGTACACCCTAACTCAACACCAAGTGGCGATTCTATTTTTTAAAATAAAAACCCTTTTTCAAAATCAGTTGGCCAAAACTGTGGCACTTTTCAGTCCCGACCTTATTTTATTTTTATTTTTTATTAAATAACACTTTTTCAACAAAAACACGATTTTTCTCACGCATGCACATTTTTTCAAAAACTTTCTTTTCGAAATGAGTCACCAGACCAGATCGGACTGCCTTTTCGGGGCACTATAGTCCCCGACCGACCTGTGCTTCCATTTTTTGGGACGCAATTGATTTGGCGACTCTATTGGGGATCACTAGTGAGTTCGAGCACTGGATTAATCACTTTTCCTTCTTTAACCTTTTATTCCATCACAGTTTAGATGTTAGGATTGCATTTTTTTTTTCAGGTTTTTAGGGATTTGTTTTTGCATCCTCGTCTCTCTTTATCTATGTGATGTATGTTTACTTATCTTTGCTTTACTTGACCAGGTTTGTATTTGGGGAGGGGATCAATCACCATTAGAGCCCACGTGTGTTAAGCATTATTATTCCCTCTCTCATAAGGAGCACTTCATATGTACATTCGATATATTTTACCCTTTTTTCTCTTTTGGTGGTTGTCACCCACGCCATGCCGATTAGGAATAGGATTGATCTACTTGGATATGTGATCGTGGCACGATGTGCACAGTGACCATATCTAAGAGTCACCCGAACTCTCAGCTTGAGTCCATAAGACTAGAGTTTCGGAACTTTACGAATAAATTCGACTCGGAACATGTGGCCGGGCAACTGCATGTGCAACATGGCAGTGTTCAAGGAAATCACTTGAGCTACCGACTAAGGGCTTTGGGATTGATGACCCTTACCCTTTGGTCTGACGGCTTGGGAACTGTCAGCCTAATCTCTTGCATCCATGTAGAATAACATAGGGTATAGTCAGCCTTACCCTATCAGGCACACCAAACACGAGAGGAGGGGACCCACATCCTTTATTCTCCTTGATGTGCCATTTTCTACTATCTATTTTGTCAACGTGTTATGTGATATTTGTTGAATAAACTAACGTACTCTCTTTCATTCTTTAATTGCATTTACAACCATAAAATAAAGAGCCCTGACATGGGGCTCTTGTAGGAAGCCAAACCTCTTTCAGCATGTTTAAATTTTGTTTTCGTAATTAATTTTTTAGAGAAAGATGGAATGAGATTTTCATAAAATTTTATAAAAGTGCAAGGGTTCAATCGTTGTAGGTTTTTTAAAAAAAAGCCCGAAAATCTATTTTTTTGCTTGTATATTCTTAAATAAAAGGTGTAATTTCAGATTTTTTTTTTCAAATTTTACTCATTCTTGTTATACTTGTCAGTTTTATTCGAATCAAATTTTCTCAGAGGTAATAAATGTACCCAAGTGGTCAAACTTTTCCACGTTTCACATTTATCCTTTTTTTTCAAATAAATTAATGGATCATTTTTGCCGTATCCCCTGGCCACCCATCCTACATTACACAAAAAGTGATTTTAAAACATATTTCGTCATACTTTAATAAACTGACATTTTGACTTGTAGGTTCCTAGATAAAGTCATGATTTTTTTTTTATTTTCTTGCAATGTTGTGTTCCCTAACCTCATAGATGCTCGATTTTTCAATCAAATACATTTGAAATCAATAATCTTTTGTATAGCTCATGGTCTATCTTTCTCGTGGAAATTCTGCATCATTATTAGATTAAGAATCTTTAGGACATTTTTCAAATTTTTGCATTTTTGCATGTTCTATCCTGCTTTAATAAACTAGCATCATGCATTAACCCTAAAGGGTATCCCATTTCTGGAATCCCATTATAGAAAAGCCATCCCTTTGTCTTGGGTACATAACCCTAAAGGACATGCACGTTCATATTTTTAGTAAATCCTAGTAGATGAGACCCTAGGTAAGGTAATACAAGCAGAATGGAGGCATTTCTTCCTAACAGACTTGGCGCATCTTCATTTAAAAAGGGAGTCTCACCCTAAAGGATTGCATTTCATGCTAGGCCTACCCTTGGCACAATAAGGGCTCCCCCTAGGACATGCCTTCGTTTTTGTTTTTGCACATACTGATTGTGATTTTTTTATTTTTACAGGTTCCCCAGCGAAGGTAGTGAATTGGGAGAGATACCCAATACATGTTACATTTTACATTCAAGATCATAGTTCTATTCCAATCAAATGCCACACATTTGATATCTACCAGGCCATGGAAATACGAACTGCAGGGAATCAGTTTTAGAATTGATAGTGCTAAGGGACTAGATAAATGAGTTTGACTAGCATGACTAGTGGGATAAATAAAATTGTATTTCATAGCCAGACAATTGTTCATTATTAGATGTAATAAGAATAGTAATAATTTGAATGCTAATAGCTGCACTCCTTTTATAAATTTAAGATTGCCTTGTGTTCAAAATTTTTTCTCAAATGAAGTTTAAACAAGCTGCTTTCTCAAATTGGTTGTGACATTTGATTTTCCCTTCCTCTCTTGCATTTAGCTTTTGAAAAAGTTTTCCTCAAATCTTTTTATTATATTGAGCAAATAATTCTTTGATGAAACAACAAAATAAATCTCATTTTTTCTCAAAACCTAATGCTAGGTTGTATAATTATAAGGTTTTTTTTTTAATTTTGATGAGTTAATGCCAGTTCAAATTGAATGAAAAGAGAATTATTTTCCTGGATGTTCTACTTTCATTTCAAATGGTCAAAAATAATTACCTACGATCTTTGGATGTCACCTTACTTGAAACTGATGATTGCCACTTTGATATCTCTTTGGATTCTAATGATTGCCACTTCGATATCTCTCTGGGTTCTAATGATTGTCACAAACTGTTCATGAGGGACTAGAGTAATACCGAAAAGGGATCTGGATTCCATGTTAAGGATTTTCAAAGGTACAAAAGGGAATTCAAACTTAACTTGGAAGAGATAAAAAAATCACAAACATTGGCACCAAAACATCGATTAAGAAGTTAAGTCAAGATGCACTTTTGCGTTGAAGACCTAGATTGCAAGTTTTACAATGTATGTTTGGAGGATCCAAGCATGACACAAGGAATAGACATGCAGGAGATACGACTTCAACTAATTCACAAGGGAAGTTCATTGTTTCAAATCCCAACTTTTCTTGTTTGCATTTATAGTGTGTTGTATAGGCTATTGTGAGATTAAGATAGGGTGATATTATGTGCTTGTGAGTTATTGCTAGCAATTCTAATTTTCGTCTAATTTTTCTACTGGTTGAAATTACTTTATGTACTTTAATAAATGCTTTCTTTGGGCACTAAGAAATGATTATTATGTGGTTTGGAGTTCTATTCTTATAGAATATATATCTCATGAAATGGTTGGAATTACATTTAAATTTTGCATGTTTGAAAATTTTTCTTCTTTACTTAATTTCACAAGTCAAATGTTAATTATGGTCAATTAGTGCAATCATGTACTATGTGATGTAAAATCTATTATGAGGGATGTTTATACTGCAAAAATGAGAAAAAGGGAAAAGAATGAAAAAAGAGAAAACAATGTGGTTTTTTGTTTCCTACCCCAATAGTTCTTATACTTAGTAACCGAGAGTCTTCATCCACAAATGTCGACTTTCGCATCAAATGGTACTTGAATTATGAGTAATGCATTGCAAATTTGAGTAAGTAAATTGTTGAGTAACTAGAGATCTTCATCCAACCAATGTTGACTCTTGCATAAAAAGTTAATTTTACTTCTCAAATATAATTTTTGCTACTTGCTTATAGATTGAGATGTTGAGTAACCGAGAACCTTTATAAACAATGTCGATTTTCATGTCAAAAGACATTCTCGTATCTTAAATGATTAGTTTGATATTACAAATATCCCTAAAGTGAAAATGAAATTGATCATAGACATGTGACGTTCTTTGATTGATCGTATGATTCATTTGCTTGTGAAATTTGATAAGGCAAAAAAATTAACTTGAACTAGTGTAATTGTGATATAACTTCTTCTTCTTTGTTTGATATTATGAGTATTAGAGATAAGACAATAAATTAAATAAAGATTATTTACTCGATCTTGAGAAAATACATTTTATAATGTACAAGTGTGATTTCAGTACTTGAATCATTAGTTGATCTCGCATCTTACAATTACTTGAGGACAAGCAATAATTCAAGTATGAGGGAATTGACAATGGTCAAAATAATGCATTTTGGCATATTTGTTGATTCAAAATTTAAAATTTTTTGCAATAGAAATAATTTTGAACAGATTGACATACAAGTTTTTGAGATTTTTGTAAATTAATGACATTTGGACATAATTCGGATCAATTGGAGCACGAAAAGTTAAGAAGCATTGTCGAAGGGAAATCGTATTCTAACAGAAGTTGATGGTCAGATATTTCCCTCGATCATTAGTTCAAAGAGCATAAAGGATTTTCTTGTTTGATTTAGTGAATTTTCTCTTAAAAATTGTTGCAAGAAAGGCAGATCAAAGTTGGGCCCTCTTTCTTTCCCCTTAAATATTTTCTTTCCTTGGTTTTCCCTTTTGAGCTTCAAGAATATGTGATCTTTTATTTCATAACCCACTTGATAGTCACACCCCACACTGGAGCAAATTTTATTTTTGTTAAAAATAAGGGAGGGCGAAAGAGAAAATGATACAAAAAGAAAATCCCACGAAAAATGATAAAAATAGGCAAATCAAATTAAATTAAAAAAAAGAGAGGAAAGAAGAAAAGAGAAATCCAATAGCAAGCAAAGAAAGTTGGGATAAATTTTCTCAAAGAGATGCGACCTCAAGTTAATTAAACCTTTCACGAACTCTGCTTTCTAGCCTTACTATTTTTAGCATCTTACCTGATCCCATTACTAAAGTCAAGAATATTACGGATCTCCGTCTTTATTTTTGTGATAATTTTGAAATGAAAATTTGCAAATCAAAATGGCATATGATGTTAATATATCTATCCCAAGACTATTAAGAAAAAATTGCCTTACTGATATAAAAAGATTTTCAAGTACTAATCTGTTTTACTGAAAGGTAAATCTCAAGCTTGAACATTGCCGTTCATCTCATTTCTTCCTCTGAAAGTGATAATTCGAAAGGACACTGCAATTGAGTCAAAGTGATAGTTGGAATTTCATAAGAAAGCTAATATGATGACATGGGACTTCTTTGAAAGTGGATGACCACAATTGTTTGAAGTTTCTTGTTTGTATTGATCATTTTGTGGCAATGTCAGAATTCAAATGGGAATGACATCCAAAAATCAAAAGGCATCTTTTAAGCCATCATTTCAAAATTAATTTTTTGAAAAAAATATTTCATTTAATTGCATTTCATTTAGTCTTTGTACGTTTCGTATTGTTTACTGTACAGAATTTTGTTTACATTATTGCATGTTAAGCATTTTTTGATCAATTCATGTTCTGAAAATTTGACATTTACTTTGTTTAAATTTAAAATAAAAGGAAAGGCAATCGTAAATTTATCAGAATTCAGAGACATACATGAATTGCAAGACTATTTTGGTGATTTGTTCTTGATCGTTAATCAAAGGCCATCGAATCTGGAAAACTTGCAAGAAGTCAAGCAAGAGATCGCATCAGAGATTCAATATAGAAATACTCATGTTTATATACGCTAGTAGAGTCAAGGAATCACCAAGTGGTGACATTACTTTTGCAATTGCCGTTGTTCTTTCTTTTTTGCAGGTGTGAGCACATCATCATCAATTGAGACCTGCGTCAAGGATAAAAAATGGGGCAATTTTTAAAGTTAATGATGGGCACAATTCAATTAAAAGATTCATTTTAAAATTGATATTGGGGCAAATTGTTGAGAAAAATTTGATTTTAAGATTAATTTTGATGTTTTGTCCTTGAAGTAAAATTTTGAAAAGACTGATTTATATTGGGACAAATTTTATGAAAGGGTTGAGTTTAAATGGATTTTTGATGTTTTACATGACACTAAACCTTGAAAAGAGTGATTTGAAGTTAATTAGATGCTATACACTAGGGCAAAATTTTTTAAAAATTTAAATTTGGATGCAATATTCGATAGTTGCTTTAAGTTTTCTTACGTCTTAAATTTCTCTATGTATTTTGTTTAGCAGCCTAAACCTCATTATGTTCATTCCATTCTGACATTCTAGTCCCAACATTTCATTCATTAGTTTAGCATCAAGCATTCATCTATTCGTTCAGCAGGCTAGACCATATCACCATGTTTCACTTTTCCAAATCAATAATTGTTTAGTACTTGTTCAGCATATTGCATGTTGTTTTGAGTTGGTCCAGCATTGCGCATATTTTTACTTTTCTATTAGGTTCCAACTCGTGTGCTAGGTTCCAACTCGTTCGTTAGGTCCAAACTCATCCGTCGGGTTTAAGTTTACGTTTCGGTTAAGTTTTAACTTGTCCGTCGGGTTTACTTTTCTATTTGTGCCAACTCGTCCGTTGAACCCCAACTCTTTCGTTGGGTTTAGATTTTTGTTAAGTTCTATATCGTCTGTTGGGTTTAGATTTCTGTTAAGTCCCAATTCATCCGTTAGGCCCCAACTCGTCCATTGGGTTTAGATTTCTGTTAAGTCCCAACTCATCCGTTGGGTTTTTGTTAAGTCCTAACTCGTTCGTTGAGTTTAGATTTCTATTAAGTCTCAACTCGTCCGTTGGGTCCCAACTCGTCTGTTGAGTTTAGATTTCTATTAAGTCCCAACTCGTCTGTTGGGTTTAATTTTCTGTTAAGTCCCACTTCGTCCGCTAAGCCTCAACTCGTCTGTTGAGTTTACTTTTCTGTTTGTTTCAACTCGTCCGTTAGGTCCTAATTCGTCCATTGGGTTTACATTTCTGTTAAATCCCATCTTAGCCGTTGAGTTTTAATTTTTGTTGATTTCAATCTGGCAATTCAGATTTTGCATTTCATTCATACATTCATGCCTTCATTTGTCAGTCTGCACCCCATTTACATGTCTTACTTTTCTAAATTTGCATTCATCTAATAATCATCTAGAATTTGTCCAGTATTTTGCATCGTGCTTTAATGTGCCTAGTAGTTCGCATATTATATTATCATTTTATCTCGTCCTTATTTTTAGTTTGCGGTAAATTCAATTTTTGCATTGAGTACCGACTTTCATTTTCAATTATCAGTAGACTCAATCTTTGCATCAGATATTAATTTTTATTTTTAGTTTACCATATGCTCAATCGTCGTTATTTTCAATTCTCGGTAAAGTCAATCTTTGCATTGATTACCGATTTTTATTTTTAGTATGAGGTAAGCTCAATCTTAGTATTGGGTATCGTCTTTTATTTCAGTATGAGGTAGGTTCAATCATGGCATTGTGTACCGTCTTTATTTTCAATTTACGGTAGGTTCAATTTTTGTATTGGGTATCGATTTTTATTTTCAATTCTCGTAGACTCAATCTTTGCATTAGTTACTGATTTTCATTTTTAGTTTGGGATAGGCTCAATCGTCATCATTGGATACCGTCTTTATTTTCAATTTTCGATAGGCTTAATGTTTGCGTTGGGTACCGACTTATATTTTCAGTTTGCGATAGGCTCAATCGTCAACACTGCGTACTGTCATTATTTTCAGTTCTCGGTAGGCTTAATCTTTACATTGGGTACCAACTTTTATTTTTAATTTGCGGGAGGCTCAATCGTGACATTGGGTACTGTCTTTATTTTCAATCTCGATAGGCTCAATTTTCACATTAGGTACTGATTTTCATTTTCAACATATAGTAGGCTCAATCGCCGGTATTGGGTACCATTTTTATTTTCAGTTTTTAGTAGACTAATCTTTGCATTGGGTACCAATTTTCATTTTCAGTTTGCGGTAAGCTCAATCATCAGCATTAGGTAACATCTATATTTTTAGTTTTCAATAGACTCAATCTTTGCATTGGATACCGATTTTCATTTTCAACATGTGGTTGGCTCAATCATCAGTATTGGATACCATCTTTATTTTTAGTTATCAGTAGGCTCAATTCTTGCATTGGATACCGATTTTTAATTTCAGTTTACGGTAGGCTCAATCCATTGCATTAGGTACCGCTTTATTTTCAATTTTCATTAATCATGTTTGTAGCATTAGATACTATGTTGTTCTAATTGCATGCTTAGTCATCTTATTTCAGTATTCTATTTCTTCTTATGTCATCATGCATTAGTCATTGTATTAGTACATTTATTTTCGTGCTTTTTCAAAAAAATGAGAGAAAGGAAAAGAAAAGAAGAAAAATTCTGATTTTTTAGTTAAATTGGATCCTATGCTCGACAATTGTTTTACTCTATCCTAAAATCTTTATTCCATTTATTTTGTCTAACAGTCTCAACTTGCTTTTTGTCAATTTTCTTTTCCAAGTCTGACAACCCATGATGCTTGACAGTCCAAAATCATGCATTGTCATTTTATATTTTCAAGTTATTACCCCAATTTTGCATTCATCAACTTTGGTAACCCAAGATCATGCATCCGTCCAGCAACCTGATCGACATTTGTTATTTACATTCACCAATCTTGGCAGCCCAAATTTCGCATTGTATTCATCAAACTTGGCAACTCAAGGTCATACATTTGTCTAGTAACTTGGTCAGCATATGCTATTTACATTTCAAGTTAACAGCCTAATTTTGCATTCATTAACCTTGGCAGTCCAAGGTCATGCATTCGTCCAGTAATCTGATCGGCATATATTATTTACATTTCAAGTTGGCAGCCCAACTTTACATTCGTCAACCTTGGTAGCCCAAGGTCATACATCCGATCAGCAGTTTGGTCGGCATATGTTATTTACATTTCAAGTTGATAGCCCAACTTTTCATTCATCAACCTTTGCAGCCTAAGATTATGCATCGGTCTAGCAGTTTAGTCGGCATTTGTTATTTATATTTTCAAGTCTGACAGCTCAGATCTTGCATTGCATTCGTCGACTTTGGCAGCTGAAGGTCATGCATTCGTCCAACAATCTGGTGGACATATGTTATTTACATTTCTAGTTGGCAACTCAACTTTGCATTCATCAACCCTGGCAGCCCAAGGTCCTGCATCCATCCAGTAGTCTGATCGGTGTCTATTATTTACATTTTAAAGTTTGGCAGTCCAAACTTTGCATTCATCAAACTTGACAGTCCAAGGTTATGCATTCGTTCAATAGTCGGTTCGGCATCTGTTATTTACATTTTCAAGTCAGGCAGTCTAGACTTTGCATTGCATTCATCAATCTTGGCGGCCCAAGATCATGCATCCATTTAGTAGCGTGAACGGCATCAATTTACTTTTCAAGTCTGGCAGCCTAGAACTTGCATTCTATTAATCAATTCTGACAGCCTAAGATCATTCATCTGTCCAACAGTTTGGTCGGCTTATATTTATTTATATTCTATATTTGGCAACCCAAATTCTGTACTTTCATCAATCATGGTAGTCCATGATCATGCATCCTTTCAGCAGGTTGAACGACATATGTTTACCTACATTTTCAAATCTAGCAGCTCAAACATTACATTTAGCTTATCAGTATTTATTTTTTATCCAGCAGCCTAAACTCATTTTTGATCTATTAGTTTATGCACTTATTTTTGTACATTAGCTTATGCACTTATTTTTACAGTCTGGATTGCTTTCTGTTATCTTTATTTAGCAGTTCAAATATTGCATTTACTGCTCTATTTCGATCACAATTTTTGAAAAATTAAAATTCTTGTATTATCATATGTAGTTGTGTTTTGCATTCACAGCTCACTTCAATCTAAATTATGTTTCACCTGATTCTTTTCACTGAAATACGAAGGCAGTTTTTAGAGAGTTCGATCACATGTCTTTCTATATTCATTTGGTCATTAGTTTAATATCTTATCACATTCTCATACCATGCATGGCTAGATATTTAGTTTACAACTATATCTGTTTTCACATTTGAGTGAGTCAAAATTTGGTGTTGTCTACATCTTTGTCTGAAATCTCTACTAGACTCCCGACAAAGAGGGGCAAACTGTAGATACTAAATTTTAACACACCATTTATTCTTCTAACATTGGGGGCATTTTTATATTTTTGAGATCAAATTTTAATTTTTCAATAAAAATAGGGGGCAAAGTCAACTATTTTGGGTGTCAAAATAGTAATTTTTAGTTATAAATATTTTTCAATTAGTTTTGATATTTTAAATTCATATTTTTATACTTTTATAAGTATTTTTTAATTTTTGTAATTTTTTCAGATTTAGCTAGTATTTTTTCTATATTTTATCAACACATGGACAAAATAATAATTTTATCTTGCGAACACCATTTTCACTCATTAGTCACAAATACTACCTTTTCCCCTTCCATTCAAATATGTTTATTTACATTCTAAAAATAAATTTTAGAAACCCCCCAAACTTGACAAAAATTCAATATTTGCACTACCCAGTCACACAGGGCACACATAATTAGTCACAAACACTACCCTTTCCCCTTCCATTCAAAAACCTCCAAACACCAGCTAGCAATTACAATCCACATCAATTCTCTATCAGCCCTGCTCCATCTCCAAACAATCTCACATCACCATTGAACCACCACCATTTTTTAGCCCAATTTTACAAATAATAACTAGTTGTTAGAACCATAACTTGCACTGATTTCCAAACAACCTATGAAGCACCACTCCCAGGCAACTTTCACTGCCATTCTCTACCTTCTCACTACCAACAATTCAAACCAGTAGCCACCTGTAATTGACCCTAATTCATCTGCTCAACACCAAACATGCTTAGCTCCATCAAGTAAGCAACTACAAACTGCCTGTAATACACATCTAGCCACCACTAACCATACGGCCATAATCACAACCCTTAGCAATCACAACAATGTACCCTAGCTATCAACTGCCCATTCATTACCACCAGGACAACTAAATCATAGCCACCATGTTCCAATTCTTCCACCCTCAACTGACCTCCACCAGTCAAATTCTTTCCGTTTCACCTACAACATCATGCAACCAATCCCAAGCTCAAAACCAGTCCAAAAACACCCAATATCCACCCAACCACCATCCCATCACCACTTGCAAATCACAAGTTCCTCCAAGCATTAGCAACTGTTCGTGTAATCAACACCACCTTGCTATTCCCTACAATTCACGCCAAAAATTACCACTCCACCAAATCAATTTCCCAACCAACTACCATAACCATTCAATCCCAATCACATAACACCACAACTGATACAAGTCAACCAAATTGAAGCCAAAACGAACCAAAAACGACCTACAAAATAGTCCCATAAGCAGTCCCATAATAACCAGTAATGTAAACACAAAATCAATCACCAGCTCTACCTCAAAATTCCACTGAACCACCAGTCAATTACCACACAAAGTCACCACTGAAAATACCACAATCCATGTGCACCACCCTCTACTGTCGAATAAATACAACCTGCAAAAAAAAAAGAAAAAAGAAGCATCCTCAATTCCACACATTCAAGAAACGCACCCTAATCAGTCCAATTAAATCATCATCACCTCGAAGGTCAGTAGTGTGCCACCATCACCAGTGTCTGCCTCCCTCACGCCATCCAAACGCACCATCACCGGCCCCAAACCATTTGATCCTCAGCCATAGAGGTAATTTTTTATGAGGAGAGTGAGAGAAATGGAGGAGGAGAAAAGAGAAGAGGTAGAGAGTTGGAGAAGAGAGAGCCAGAGAGAAGAATAAACACAGAGAGGGCACGAGAGAGAGAAAGAAAGGAAATAGTATGCTGATGGGGGAAAGAGAGTAAAGAAACAAGAGAATGAGTGATTGTTTGGGTAATTCACTGATTTATGAGGATTTTAGTTATAGTTGTAAAATGTTTTAAGGTTTAATTGTTGATTTGGAGACTAAATCGAGAGAGAGTTAGACATAAAGAGAACAGGAAACAAGAGAACTGAGAGGAGAGTGAGAGAAATGGAGGAGGAGAGAAAAGAGAAGAGATAGAGAGTTGGAGAAAAGAGAAAGAAATAGGGCCAGAGAGAAGAATAAACACAGAAAGGGCACAAAAGAGAGAATGAAAGAAAATAGCAAGTTGGTGGGGGAAAGAGAGCAAAGAAACAAGAGAGCGAGTGAGTGAAGCTAAGCGATGGAAATTGAAGAAGAAGAAGAAGAAGAAAGAGAGAGACCAGAGAGTGAGAGGTGGAGCTGCGAGAGAGAGAGAAAGAGAGAGAGAGCCTACTGGAAGAAGATGATGGGGGGGTGGGTTTTGTTTGTTTTTGCTTATTCATTTATTTTATTCTAAGCTTTATTCCTTCTTCTTTTGGTTCGAGTTTAACTTACGGTTTATTTCTTGTTGTTTCTTTTTTTCCCTTCAACTTTAAATATAAAAAATAAAAGTTGCACTTAACTCCTTGATTTTTGATTAGTACTTTGTCATGCCCCTTTGCCACCTTTTGATTTCTGTAATTTAATTCCTATTATTTGTGAATTGACCACCTAGATTTTACATGCTTTCAATTAGGGTCCATAATTTTCAAGTTGTGCCCTAAACTTGTTGGAATTTTATTTATTTTACCCCCTTACCTTGTTTTAATTTATGATTGTGCCCCTATGCTTGTTTAGATTTATTATTTGGCCCCTAAGTTTGTTTGAATTTGCTTTTTAAGCCCTTAGTTTAATAGAATTTACATTTCACTCTCCCAATTTGTTTTAATCGCATTTTTTTGCCCCTAGACTTTTGTAAATTTTCAATTTTGCCCTTTGATTAGTTAAAATTTTGCAGTTTGGCCCCTAGGTTTTCTCAAATTTCTAATTTTTGGTCCCCTTAATTGCTAAACTTTACACATTCACTCCAATTTGTCAATATTTACATACTTTAGTCTTTATTTCTTTATATTGAGGTATCTTGACTTGTTTGTTCATTTTGGTTAGCATTAGTACCAGGTCTTTGACAAAGGTGTTCCCTATTACTTTCTTAAATCTCTCTTTATGTGCTCTAATGTGTTCCTATGTGATTTTTTTTATGCATTTTCTTCACATGTTTTCTATTTTACATGCTTTTTGTGAGCTTGTTTACTTTATGTTATTTAATTTTAAATTTTATTATTTTTTTAAAGAATGTAATATTTTTGTATTTAGCTAGCCAATGTAATAGTTAGATTATATTTCTTATATTTTTAGCAAAATTTTGTATTTAGATAGCAAGTGTAATAGATAGGTCATTTTTACTTTTTCTCCCTAAAAATTGAAGCTAATCCCTCGGTGTAATAGTTAGGGCTTATTTGCTTTTATGTGGTTGTGTGCTTATATGTTTTACTGCTTTTCTTAAGATTTTTTTGCATCTAGAATATCATGCCTATGTGTTATGTGCTCGTATGTGCTCTTATATGCCTTATGTGTTTATTTGCTTTTAATTCGCATTTTACTATTTTAATTCATGTTTTATCAGCTTTATTATTTTGTCACCACACTAGTCCAACGCTAGTTGTGATTTTCTCATTTCCCCGTTAGTCCAAAGACTAGTGGGGGATTCCTAGAAAAGGCTGGTCTAATGTTAGACCTTTAGGTCATTTTAGTGCTAGTTTCACTCGTGTGCATTTTACACACACTTTTTTTTTTTTAGAATTTTTCATATTTGCACGATTTTGGTATATATTTTATTATTATCATTACCTATTTTTAGCATTTGACAGTACATGACATCTAGGCTGTATTTCACTTAGAATTTTGGCCATTCGTGTGCTTCAACTAGAAATAGTCGTCTACTTACATGGGAAGCAATATATTAACAGGCCGTTCTTCCCTCCGTGAGTAGAAAATGTCAAGTCACGAGTTATTAGTCTCTCGTACCTGTTATGTTGCATCCCTACTTTCTTCGATCACTTCTTATCTATATGACTATTTTTCTTTTCTTTTTGCATGCTATGTTGCATCTACAGTCGTGACTCCCTCGAGATCTCGACTCAAGTTTCGCAATTAATGCGATAATCTCGAATAAGTCTCGACGAAACATATCGACCCTCTCAATATTCATATTTAAATTTAGAATTTATATTTATATAAACATATCCAAACATGATAGAACTTAGGGTTAATTTAGGAAATTTGGATTAAATCTCGCAACTAGTCTGGCTAGGTCGAAAAGGTGCCTTAGGCGCGAGCCTTTACCGTCCCTTTCTTCAACTGTGATTCCCAAACCTTTTTCTCTTTTTTTTTTTATAGACTAGAGTCGAAAAAGAGTTTTTAAATATTGTTTCTAAAAAATTTTCTTTCATTTTTTGAGTGACTTGGTACACTCTAACTCAATACTAAGTGGCGACTCTATTTTTTTTAAATAAAATCTTTTTTCAAAATCAGTTGGCCAAAATTGTCGCACTTTTTGGTCTCGGCCTTATTTTATTTTTTATTTTTATTTTAAAATATCATTTTTTCTAAATAAAACTTTTCAATAAAAACACAATTTTTCTCACACACGCATATTTTTTCAAAAATTTTCTTCTCGAAAAGGGTTACCGAACTGGACTACCTTTTTGGGGTGCGACAGTCGTGGGCCAACCCGTGCTTCCAGATTTTTTGGGACGCGACACAAAATATGAATTTAGGACCTGAAAACTAAATGGAAAAATATTTATAGTTAAGAATTTCTGTTTTGACCCCTGTAATAGTTGACTTTACCGTTTTTACTCAAAAATCAGAATTTGACCTTAAAAATATAAAGAATGCCCCCAATGTTGAAAAAATAAACGGTGTATTAAAATTTGGTATCTACATTCGGGATCATTTGCTTTCTACAAGAGTCACTACATACGGAGTGACTGTTGAATGTGCCAGACAGATTGAGATGTCTCGAATGGATAGTTTGGGAGAATAAGAGTCTCGACCAAAAAAGAGCAAAAGTACAAGACAATTCAGTGTTTAGTAGAGTCGTGGCATTGTTATTGGTGAGACGAGTAGGGGTTCAGGTCATCAAGGCCAGGTGGGCCAACAAAGCTCTAAAAAATAAGCTAAGAGTCATATATCTATAGGTTATAGCCATCAAGGATCCAGTCAGTTCAGACAGAGTACTCGTCTTTTTCCCTAATGCTCTATATGTAATAGGATGCATCGGAACATGGACAGAGTTGGATAGAACGTGTGCTACCATTGTTGTCAAAAAGGGCAGTTTGCCAAGAAGTGTTCGTCGTCCTTATTACGGCAAGGCTCTACACAAATTTAGGCATTTGTAGCTTTTGCTCTGAGTCATACAGTAGATCAGATAGAGAGAACCAGTGGATGAAGCTCAGGAGGTAGAGGTTCTGGTGGTAGAGGATTGATGCAAGCTGGTAGAGGTCAATTGCAGGCAGAGGTCAGAATACAAGGGCCAGAGATCAAGATTCTGTGGGACGTGGATCAGCGTGAGTGTATGCTTTGACTAGAGAAGATGCTCGGGCTTCTAATGCTGTGGTGTCAGGTACACTTTCTATTGATTCTTTTGATGCATGAGTATTATTTGATATTGGGGCTACTCACTCATTTATATTCTTATTTTTTACTAAGAGGTTAGGTAGACAGTTAGAAAAATGAGATGAGTCTTTGATAGTGTCGACTCTAACAAGAGAGAGTATAGGAGTGAATTCAATATACCGATCTTGTGAGGTTAAGATAGGGAGTAAGATCTTCCAACGGATCTTCTATTATTTGAATTAATGGATTTCGATATAATATTGAGAATGAATTGGTTGTCCCAATATCATGCTTCCCTTGATTGCAATAAGAAGATAGTGAACTTTAACCTTCTCGATGAGTTAGAGTTTCAGTTTCAGGGAGGCAAAAGCTTGATTCCCTATAACCTTATGTCAATCCTCAATGCTAGGCGTATGTTGTATAAAGGATGCTGTGGTTATCTAGCTTTTGTTAGAGATGTGAGTTCTACGAAACCAAAGATAGAAGAGGTACCGATGGTGAGTGAATTTTTGGATGTATTTTTCGAAGACTTGCCAGGATTACCTCTGAAAAAGGAGATAAAATTTTGCATAGATGTAGTGTTTGAAACTGAGCCAATCTCAATACCACCTTATAGAATGGCACCAGCTGAGTTTAAGAAGCTTAAGGAGCAATTACAAGATTTTCTTGATAAGAGATTTATCAGGCCTAGTGTGTTACCTTGGGGAGCGCCAGTGTTGTTTGTAAAGAAAAAAGATTGGTCTCTACAGCTATATATTGATTGTAGGCAATTGAATAAAGTCACAATTCGTAATAGGTATCCGCTGCCTAGAATTGATGACTTGTTTGATTAGTTGCAAGGGTTTCAATATTTTTTCAAGATAGACTTGAGATTAGGATATCATTAGTTACGTATAAGGAATGATAATATTCCAGCATTCAGGACTACATATGGACACTATGAGTTCTTTTTGATGTATTTTAGATTTACTAATGCTCCTATGGCTTTTATGGATCTCATGAACAGAGTGTTCAAGCCATTCCTTGATACTTTTGTAAAAGTGTTCATTGATGATATTTTGGTTTATTATAGGAGTAAGAAAGATCATGAACAACACTTATGCATAGTATTCCAGACTTTGAAGGAGTATCAATTGTATGCCAAATTCTCTAAATGTGAATTTTAGTTGGATAGTGTGGGATTTCTTAGGCATATAGTATCTAAGGATGAGATAAAAGTAGATCCAAAGAAAATTGAAGTTGTCAAACATTGGCTGAGACCAACGTCAGCCACAAAGATTCTTAGTTTTCTTGAGTTAGCCAATTATTATAGGCGTTTTGTGCAGAACATCTCGTGGATAGTTGCTCTAATGACGAAGTTAACTTAAAAGAATGCAAATTTTGAATGGGCAGACGCATGTGAGTAGAGTTTTCAGGAGCTTAAGACTCGTTTGATAATAGCTCTAGTGTTAGCACTACCATTAGATTCTAGTATATATGTTGTTCACTGTGATGTTTCAAGAGTTGGACTGGAGTGCGTGTTGATGCAACATGGAAGACTTATGGCTTATGCTTCTTGCCAGTTAAAGAAGCACGAGCAGAATTATCCTACTCATGACTTGGAGATGGTAGCGATTGTATTTACTTTGAAAATATGGCAGTATTACTTATATGGCGAGAAATGTGATATCTATACAGACCACAAGAGCTTGAAATACATATTTGAGTAGAGAGATTTGAATTTGAGCCAAAGTCGGTGGATGAAGTTGCTAAAAGATTATGATTGTTCGATCCCATATTATCTTGGAAAGGCAAATGTGGTAGCAGATGCTTTGAGTAGAAAGTCAGTTGGGAGTTTAGCTCACATAACAATTGAGAGAAGGCCATTAATTCAGGAGTTACACGGGTTACATGATCAGGGGACTCAATTGGAGATTTATGAGAGTTATGAGAGTGGAGTATTGTTTGCTCACATTAATTGCGACCAGTGCTCCTAGATCGAACCAAAGTAAATTAGGCTAGGGATGAATAGTTTAAAAAGATTCGAAAGGGAGTTGTTAAAGGTGACAGCAAGGAGTTCAACATAGATGAAAATAATATACTTTGTTTTGGCACTAGACTATGTGTTCCAAGTGTGGAGGATTTGAGAAAAGAGATCATAGAAAAAACATACCGGTCAACCTACACAGTACATCGTGGTTTGACCAAGATGTATCAAGATTTGAAGTAAATATATTGGTGGAATGGGATGAAGAGAGACATTGCAGAATTTGTGGCTAAGTGCCTAGTGTGTCAGCAAGTGAAATTTGAGCACCAAATGCCTTCGAGATTATTTCAACAACTTCCTTTGCCAGAATGGAAATGGGAGAAGATGATGATGGATTTCATAATTGGATTGTTCCGTACGAGAAAGGGTTATGATTCAATATGGGTAATTGTGGATAGGTTGACAAAGTCAGCTCACTTTATTCCAGTAAAAACTACCTATACAGTGGCTTAGTATGCTCAATTGTATATTGACAAAGCAGTAAGTCTTCACGAGGCACCGGTATCTATAGTGTCGGATAGAGGCACCCAATTCATATCACAATTTTGGAGGAAACTTTAGGAACCATTGGGGACTCGACTTGATTTTAGTACTACTTTTCATCCTCAAACAGATGGTCGGTCAGAGCGTATCATTTAGACGTTAGAAGATATGTTGACAATATGTGTCATAGATTTCGGAGGTGATTGGGAGCAACATTTGCCATTAATTGAGTTTTCCTACAATAACAGTTATCAATTGAGCATTGATATGGCTCCATATGAGGCACTTTATGGTAGGAAGTGTCAGTTTCCCATTTGTTAGGAAGAAGTGGGAGATAAGAAGCTATTGGGTCCCGAGATTGTACAATTGACCACGGAGAAAATAGCAGTGATCAGAGAGCGTCTTAAAGCAGCTCATAATAGGTAGAAGAGTTATGTAAATGTTAGGAGAAAATATCTTAAATTTAGTGTCAGTGATCATGTATTTCTTATGGTATTGCTTATGAGAAGGATTATGAGGTTTGGGAAGAAAGGAAAATTGTCTCCTAGGTACATCAAACCATTTGAGATACTTGAGAAAATAAGAGTAGTGGCATATAGGTTGGCTCTTCAGCTAGATTTTTTCGGAGTTCATCCAGTATTTTATGTGTTGATGTTGAGAAACTATGTAGCGGATCCCTCACACGTCATTGAACCGCAAACAATTGAGGTAAGTAAAGATTTAAGCTATATAGAGCAACCAATTGCTATTATGTATCGTCAAATTAAGAAGCTCAGGCATAAAGACATTACTCTGGTTAAGGTTCAATGGAGAAATTATTTGCTAGGGAGAGCACATGGGAGTTAGAGGATGAGATGCGAGACAAGTATCCAAATCTATTCCCAGATCTAGGTATGTAGTTATTTCAAAATTCGAGGATGAATTTTTTTTAGGGGGAGAGAATGTAATATCCCACCTAAGTAGGGTGTTTTTGGGATAAAGATTCATTAGTGATAGGTAAAAGGGTTATTGGACCATAACTTTAAAAAAAAATAAAAACATTTAGACAAAAGAAAAGGGTGCAGACGGGTTCTTTGGACAGAAACCCAGCAGCCATTTTCAAGAGAAAATAAGAGAGAAAATAGAAGAGAAAGAGAGTAAGAAAGAAAGGGAAGAAGAAGAAAGAAAAAGGGATTTGTTGGCAGTCAACCAAGCTCCGGCCAATCACCGACACCGACTAGGAGTCCGACCAGCTAGGAGAGGAAGAAAAAGAGAGAGAAGAGAAATGAAAGGGGAAAGAGATATAGAGAAATAAAAGGAAAAAAAGGGAAAAATGGTATAGAGTTTAAATAAGGTAATTTTATGTTAAATTTTGTTCTATTATGATAGTTATAGTGATTTTTATGCTAGTATAGTAGAAATTTTAATATGCATGATAGAAATTTGGTGTGAATGGATTTTAGGGTTTATGTAATTTTAAGAAATTGGGAAAATTTTATTTCTTTGTTGATTAAGGTTAATAGTGGCTATAATCATCTTGATTACCGAAATTGCAAGAGAAAAGGTTGATTTCAAAAATTAAAGTTGAGATTTGATTAAACCTAGACCATACAAGTTCGGTAAATGAGTGAGCTAAGTTCTGGGGTCTAGATTAAAATTAGATTTTATTTTCTTATGTATTTTTTAGTTGTTAATTTTGATCGTAATGTTATATGATAGATTCAAGAGAGTATTTGGCAGTGGAAGTCGCCTAAGAGGGTGATCAAATATGAGATTTTGGTACATAGTCTATTATGAAGGTAGGTATAATGAATATTATAGATCAATAGTAATATATCATGCTTGAAAAGTGAATGTTCTATGTAATAGCATGTTTTAAGTACAAAAGTTGATTGGTATGCATGCATGTTGATTGAAATACATCAAAAGTCATTTTTGTATATGAAAGTCTGATAGAGATGACAAAGTATTTAAAAGTAAATGTTTTATGTCAAGTACATGATATATACCTATACTTGGGAAATTTCAAAGTACATTTTTTTTTATAGTTGTGATTGAATGTATAATTGTTTCTATGATTTTTTATCAAGATTAAAAGAACTCAGATGTATAATGATTTGGAAATAACTCTATGCAGAACTAACTAAATCTAATAGGGTTATAGTTAGTCTAAGTGCACCTAGTATTTGCCAACTAGGGAAGTCCGATGTTATTCTCTCCCTTCGTGGGATAGATACCCTTCGAGGACAGTTACCTTTCATGGGATAGATACTCTTTGTGGGACAACCCTTCGGGGACAGATTACCCTTTGCGAGATAGTTACCCTTTGCAGGATAGATTACCTTTCGTGGGATAGTTTATGTTCTGCATAGTGTAATTTCAAGAAATGATCAAAGTATTAAAGTTGTTTGTGAAAGTATGAATATAACTAACTGTTGATTTTATAGCATATGTGATGCATGTATAAATTGCATATGGAAAGAGTTCATGAAAAGTGAATATTTTGAATAAAAATATTAGTTTGGTTGAATTAGTTATAATACTCTAACGGTATTTCAAAAAAAAAAAAACTGCATGGCATGACTACGTGTATAACAGTTTATAATATGTGTTATGCTTACTGAGAGTAAAAACTCACCCCTCCCCCCAAAATTTCTTCAGTATTTGTAGATATTGTAGAAGTTAGAACCAAGGGGGAAAGATCGCGATATCACTTGAATTCAAAGGTACTACCTGGTCATTTTTGTTCTTCCGAGTATAGGATAGTATTATTATTATTTTTGTAGTTGTGACATCATGGTATGGAAAATTAGTTTTGTAATTATTATTATTTTTTGTTTAATTGCTCCGTTAATAAAATATCAAGATCTTAGGATATCAGTACATATCAAGTTCTTGTAGACTTATTTTTGGTATGATTGAAATATAAAAGCTATAGATTGTTGAACAGGGATATGATGTTGTGTTGATATGAACTAAGGTCGAAGGCCTATTTCTAACTTATGCTTATATGAATTGTCTATAGTATGATAATGAGCATGAAGTATATGTGATTTGTTATTGAACAATTGGTTGATGTGAAAATTGTGGAAAATCTGGTATTGGTTGGGTTGTTGAGCTTGTATGCAGGTTTGAAAATTTTGAAAAGGATCAAAATACAGAGGAGATGCTGCTAAAATTTCGGTAGGATTACAGAGGAGGTTTAAGGCTTTCGTGATTTGGGGCGGTTTATTTTACCTCGAATTAGATGCCGGTCACAGCCTATAGGTTCAGGTCGTGACAGAAGGTGTACATTTTCTTTGATAGGATAGATTGTTGATTGAAAAAGATTCGTAGTGATTTCTGTAATTGAAACCATTTTCAATAGTGAAAGGAGGCATATGCCTATGTTTGACGCGAAGGTAGTAGGCAATCGGTAATATTAATAAGGGGAGATAACAAAATTGACTCTAATATGGTGTCTAAGAGAGTGAAAAATGGGCTGATTATGTTCTATCAAACCAAAGTGCCAATTGAAGGGGATAGTTGTACTTACTGTGGCAAAAAAGTGACATGCTCATGGTACGTGTTTCGAGTTGCATAGATAACTAACTTGGTGGAAGGAGTGCAAAGGACAAAATTAACAAGTTGATAGGTCGAATACTGCACATCCAAATGAAAACTCTGGAAGAGTGACCACAATTGCTACTAATCCAATGACACTAAACATAAATTTTAACATTGCATAGGTGCCTTTTATATGTTATGTCAATACCTCAACACTTGTCAGTATGAAGGTAATTATAGCCCTAATCAGCATAATAGTGACTGGGTTGTCAATTCAAGGATTATCAATTGTATAACTCTTGATCCAAATGATTTCTTATATGTCACCCAGTCAAGACGAACAATGATCACTAATGTTACTCTATTACATATTCAATTATAAGAGCTAGAACTATTATTCTATCATCATCTTTTTACTCACCTAACATTTTATAAACTCCCTCCTTATCAAATAAGTTATTGTCTGTGACTCAAATCACAACTGATCTTAATTATGGAGTATTAATGTATCCAACCTTTTATTTTCTTCAAGCTATTCTCACCAAGGAGATAATCAACATGGTACTAGGAGAAGAGGTCTGTATTGCATGTTTAATTTTAGTTTGGGTAAAGGAAATTAGATGAAAAACACCGAGAATATTCAAGAGCGGGAAATCTAGTTATGGCATCTATCGTTTGATCATATGAGCCATTTATCTCGTGATTTGTTCTCTACAATGCATATTGCTAATTTGAAATGTGACACTTGTATCCTAATTAATAGTCATAGAGTTTCCTAGCCAATCTATCTGAATAAGTGTAATATTCCTTTTGCTTAGTGTAGTCTAATGTTTTGGGACCCTCACCAATTACTTCATCTACTGAGATTCATTGTTTGTTAACCTTTATAAATGATTTTACTAGACTAGCATGATTGTATCTGCTAAGGTATAAAAATAAAGTATTTGATATTTTCAAATCATTTCACACAATGATTCAGATGCCATTTTCAGCTGCAATCAAGGTTTTACAATCTCATAATGCCGGTAATTATAACAACTGATTATTTTAGGTGTTTGCCAATACAAATGGCCTTATACATGAGATTTGTTGCACTCAAACTCCATAGACAGAAAGAAATAATAGGCATATACCTAAAATAGCACGTGCCCTACTGATTGGTAATAATGTTCCGTGTTGATACTAATTTGATGCAGTTATCACAATAGTGTCCCTACAGAATAGATGCCCTAAAAAACCATTGATTTTTAGACTCCATAGCATGCTCTCTTTTAACCACCTTACTCTGCCATCGGTGTTAGTGATTCCACCACAAGTCTTTGATTGTGTGACCTTTGTCCATTTACACAAAAATTAGTACAGTAAATTGGATCATTGTGCTATATTATACATTTTCTTGTGATATGCCATATCATGATTCGGTCAATATGAAACAATGGATGTTACTTTCTTGGAGTCGGAGATATTTTTTACATCATCAACAACTTATTCTTCACTTCAGGGGAAATAGAGAATAAAGGAGTGTAGAATTAGCTGAAGTTAGCTTGGCCATAAGGTCAAATATTGATTTTGCTAATATTGATCAGTATGCCAATACTGATCTGATTTGCTGACTATAGACACTGATTTGCCAATGATCGACAGTGACAAAAATGAAATGCCCATGACTAGGGATGGAAAATGTAATACCCCGTCCCATATTGAAAAAGTCTAATAACTTAAACCAATGTATAAGTTGAGCTTCAGCACTCAAGTCCAACGTGGGATATCCATTTTGGATTAGCAAAGACGAGCCCAAATACTCTGGTAGCGCAATGGGCCCGTAGGTCTGGGGCGTGACAGAATGGTATCAGAGCAAATCTCGTGTGGTCTTTGCACAGGACAAGACTGGCCTATGGTGTTAGACCGGACTACGCAAAGAAGCAGAAGAACTAAATATGCATGCATGTCCAACACAACTGAGTGGATAGTCCGAATCACGCATGCATAGATTGGGGGCTTTGTGAGGACGCAAAGCTAATAAGGAGGGGTGAATGTAATATCCTGTTCCACATTGAAAAAGTCAAGTAACTTAAACCAATGTATAAGTTGAGCCTCAATACTCAAGTCTAACTTGGGATATCTATTTTGAACTAAAGAGGACGGAGTCCAAATAGTTAGAATTGAGTGCTGAAACTCTAGTCACGCACTGAGCCCGCAGGTCTAGAGCGTTACAGAAAGATTCCTAGGATGGGTGATGCTTCTCGTGGTCTTCAAAAAGTTGCGGAAAATTTGCCTTCTAAAGAAGCTGAAGAAGTGGCTAACATTGTCGATATAACCCTCACTCCTTAGTGCCTGAATGTCTCTCGCTTGAGAATATTTTTTAGATAAGTACTCATCGGCGCATCTTCACCTAATACTGATTTGGACTAACCCGTTGGATATGTGTTACTTGATAGGCATAATTGTAACAAACCACCGAATCAGTGCTCTCCAAATACTATTGAGAAAAAGTCTAAATATCCCATTGTCAATTATGTATCTACTTATAAACTATTTGAATATTTATAGGCTTTTGTGCATAATGTATCTTTAGTTGATATTCTAAATAGAGCGCAAGACACATTTATGAATCCAAAATGGACACAAACTATTGAGGATGAAATGTCAGCATAGCTCAAAAATGACAAGTGGATTTTAGTCCCACTAATAGAATGAAAGAAGACTGCGGGATGCAAATGGACATTTACAATCAAGTATAAGATTGATATATAATTGATTAATATAAGGTGTGACTTGTAGCAAAGGGGTCACAAGAAACTTTCTCGCCAGGTGCAAAATTGGATATTGTCAGTGTCTTATTGTCTCTCGTAGCCAATGTAAATTGGCCGTTACATCAAATTCGATATAAAAAATGCCTTGTTATATGATCATCTTGAGGAGGAGTTGTACATTGATATTCTACGTGGATACACTACTTCTCTCAATAGGAATCCACATGCAAATTACAAAAAGCAGCTTATGAATGGAAACAATCACTGCGTGCCTGGTTTCATCAATTTACTTTGGCTATAAAGAAATATAGTTTTCAGCAAAGCAATGCAGAACATACTTTATTCTTGAAACATTGGCTTGGAGTGTTGACAGTTCTAATAATCTGTGTTGATGTCATGATTTTCATAAGAGAGGTTATAGAGGAGATATCTAAATTGCAAGATCAATTAGCAACTGAATTTGAGATGAAAAACTTGAAAAATTTCAAATATTTTTTTGGAGATCGAAGTGGCATGATCAGCACAACTCAATGGAAGTATGTTCTTGATCTCTTGGCAAAAGTTGGATTACTGGATTGTAAGTTGGCTGATACTGATTTTCAGAATCATAGATTTAGAGAATATCCTAATTAAAATTCGACTAGATACAGATATGGATTTCGCGGTCCTCTTTATTATTTTTAATCCATCAGCTAGGAGATATGAGAAAGAAGGTTAACGGACTAAGGAATTAGATTTCAGTTTTTTTAAGATCTGAAAGTGTACTACCGTGATTGGCTTTTTATTTACTGCTTTCTAATCTGTATTCAAGTGATTTAAGTTTTGCATTTTTTTTCCTTTTTTGTGGGGGGGGGGGGGGGTGGTTGGGTTTAGTGCAGTTAGCATTGGCGATTTGGTCAATCAAAAGTGGGCAGAAAGATGATAAGTCTCGTGGCTCCTCCCAAAGGTCAGTAATTACCTTTTGAGTTAAGTTGTGAATTTAGTTTTATCTTAAAAAAAAAAAAGTAGGCAAAAAAGATAAAGTTATATACTACTGTTAAAGGAATAAAAAAAATAAGAAAAGAGAAAAATGAAAGGTCCATGATTCTTCCATCGGAAAAATACCTAACCCAATGCCATTTTTTTAGTGTTTTCTCGTTGACCTCACGGATTACCAGGGAGTCAACTGAGTCAATTTTGTTGTTCCTTAATTCCTTCTTTTATATGCTGTTGAATAAAATTATTGGCGTCGGCTATCAGCATCCGTGCATGATTTACGGACTATAAAATTCAATAATTTTATGCCAATGATCGCAAGGTCTGCTACCAAGTTGTTATGGTACTATTATGATTGCAAGGTCTGCCACCAAGTTGTTATGGTATTACTTCTTGTGATTTATTGATTTATCAAATATGGTTGCTGTTTACGACAATTGGGAAAGGCTGGTTCAAGCCACACTGCGCAGAGAGGAGCTACGGATTAGTGGTCTTAGGACCCCAAGTGACCTTTCCTTGGCATCATCATCCTCATCATTCTCCTTTCGTTTCAATTCTTCGTCTCAGCCCCAACTATCATCTTTCGAGTTCTCTGGCTTATTGGTTGGGGATTCATTTTCGTATTATCAGATTCTCCAAGCCACTGATTACTTGAGTAGCTCAAATCTTATCAAGCATGGCTGCAATTGGGACCTGTTTTACGGTGTTTTAGAAGGTGGAACTCGAATTGTAGTTAAAAAGGTTGATTTGTCATCGTTCGAGAAAGAATCATACTTGAGATCAGAACTGGAATTTTTTAACAAGGTTTCACATTCTAGATTTGTCCCTTTGCTGGGGCATTGCTGGGAGAATTGGAGTGAAAAGTTTCTCGTTTATGAGTATATGCCTAGGAAGGACTTGTCCAGTTCTTTGAATAGGGAAAAGGATAGCCCATCACCGTTGTTAGATTGGAAGACAAGGTTAAGGATTGCCACTGGAGCTGCTGAGGGTTTGTGTTATCTACATCATGAATGTGTTCCAGCCCTTGTTCATAGGTAAACCTGGACTTGCTAATTTTATAGATTTCTTTTCCTTTTTCTTTTCTTTCCCCCTTTTTTTCCACGTTTAACTCTTGATCGTTGCATGATGTGCTTCACTTTGAATGCTGTACTTTTGAACCTAAAAGAAATGTTGAAGCTAGCAGCATACTTCTTGATGAAAAATTTGAAGTGCGGCTAGGGAGCCTTCATGAAGTGTGCGTTGAGAAAAAAAGAAGGAATCAAAGTAGGATTTACAAGTTATTGCGGTTGCCAAAGTGAGTACCTCATTATATTGTGATACATGTTCATTTTTATCTCCATAAAACATTTCCAGTATACATTTTGCAAAATCTGGCCTTGTTTTAGCCTTTCTTCTAGACTTCAACATGTAATTAAGTTGGACAGTATATCAAAACTTGTTTACAATAGGAGAAGCTTATTTATTTGACCAAAATTTGTCATCTAAGAAGCACTTCAGGATTTAACAGCAACCATGAGAGTGAGACTCGCTTGCAGCTGAGGAATTAGGCTCTGTCTGTTGACACTAACGTGTTCCTTTTCAAACTTTTGTAAGAAATAACAGCATGCACATTCAAAATTTTGTTTCATGAATGCTTTTAGCGATTGATGTATTTAGTTTTTTAAAAATAGTATTTGCTGTTACTTGGTCTATGTTCTTTTTTCCATCAAAATAGCTGTTTCATGGTTATCAATTTACTGGGCATTCTACTCATGTCCTCTGCATAACAAAAATATATATAACTTTTTTTTCAAATGGAAACCAAAAAAAAAAAAAAAAAAAATCCAAAAGAAGAAAAAACCACAAAAAGTCCCACTTTTCTAATTCTAACCTTTGCCTAATATAGCTTAGATTAGTTTTGTGACAGTAGTCTTTCTTCTTTATTTGCAGGGGTTCTGAACAAGGTACTTCTGGTATGTGAAATTGATTTAACTATTGTTCGACATCCTCCTGTATTTCATTCCGTCTTTGTTATCTTACTTGAAATGGTACAATAGCACGACTCTGCTTTAAAGAGTCAATCTCAGATGGAACAGTTTGAATTAACCAAAGAAAAATTCAACACTAGAACTTTTTCCTTCATAAATATCTGTTCGAATATTGAGCTCTGCAAAAGTATAGGATAGCAGTAGAGATTATCTAAAAACATCAAGACTTTGAGACCTTGCTGTCGTTTAAGCAGCATTACCATGAGTTTGCTTAGTTGTTTCTTAATTAAACATACCACATTTGCTTAAGCCCATCCAAGTGATTGATAAGAGAAGCTTATTAGGTTTAATAAGATGACCAAAAGCATAAGTGCTGGAATGATTGTGCAAATCTTGTGTTAAATGAGCAGGTGCATCAAATGAAGCATGTGCCTATGATGTTTATTGCTTTGGAAAGGTTTTGCTTGAGCTTGTCACAGGGAAGGAATTTTTTAATGCTGACAATGATTCCAGCAAGCAGGATTGGATAGAAGACTCCCTCTCTTACATTGCTTCTTACGATAAGGAACTCTGTGTGAACATTTTGGATCCATCTCTATTCATGGATACCATTATAAATCCAACTTTAATCAGGGATGAGCATCTTTTACTGGAAGTATGGACAGTTGCTGTTGTTGCTAAGGCTTGTCTCAGTCCCAAGCCTTCTAAGCGTCCTCAAATGACATACATACTTGAAGCTTTACAAGACCCCAAGTCTGTAAGGATCAATTCTCATAGAAGCCATCAGTCTGGGGCACTTTGTCCAGCTCTACCAAAGACACGAGCACTCAAGGGAGATAAACTAGGTGGGTTGTATATAGCTGGAGCCTAAGTCTCACTTTCATTTTTCTGGGCAAGCTTGAGTTTTTAATCTAAATTTGTCCCACTGGCTTTGGGGCAGCAAAACCTTGTCTTGTAAATTCTGTGTGTAAACCATTAGGCTGTTCTATTTTTGGTTAGTTAGTGAAGCTGTTTCAACTTAGCCACTCACTTTTTCATCCAGCATAGAACAATTATGCCAGGTGTTCTCATTGCGGCACCGTTTAACATTGTTTGTTGGGTTAAATTATGGATCTTTAGTACGCACAATTGCTTTTGCATAGCACTTATTCTTACCCTTATTTTCTTTAACTTTTGCGTTTTCAAAATTGTGCCCAGAGGACATGAATATAACCAGAAAAGGAATCTCTTCCTTCCCACCCTAGTTATTCAATATGACATCATTGGAACATATTATTTTCTGTAGATTTCTAACTGCTTGTATTGTAAACTTCAATTACCTTAGTCTACATTGCAGCCGGTACATCAGTGGCAACCACCAGAGCAACAATTTCAGGCAGCAGCACTGCTTCACTGGACCACCAATTTTCAGCAGCTAGCAGGAATGATGAGGCTTCTCTACATTGGCAGATCGGGGACCTTTCTGACTTAAGGATTTACTCCTTTTCACAACTCAAGGCCGCAACTAGAAATTTCAGAAATAATGGAATTCTGGGAGAAGGTGGATTTGGAAAAGTATACAAAGGTTGGATTGATGAGAAGTCCACGTCAAACTGTGGCAGCGAATCACTAATTGCAGTTAAAAGATTGGATCCTGAAAGTATGCATGGATTTCACGAGTGGCAGGTAATTCATGCTAAATTTGTAACTAACTGCTGATCTTTTGTCAGCCTTTCTCTATTTTATTGCTTTCCAATTTCTTGTTCCGAAATTACTTTCTTCCAGTAATTAAATTGGTCATCTCTGGCTCATGGAAAACTGGTAATTTTCCTTTTGTTCGCTGCCATCTCTCTTTTAGTGAACTAGTAATACAATCATGGTCCTCAGAATGGTGAATCAAATCCCAAAGAAGAAGTTCCATTTGTTTAGAATGGTGAATCAAATCCCAAAGAAGAAGTTCCGATTTGTTCTAAAGTAGTTTCTGTTAAGTTGATTGCGTCAAATCCCAAGAAAATAAGATCTTTTAGTATTGTTCACTTAACTATAGTATCATGCATATGTAAGGAACCGGTGTCTTTTTGGCTAAACTTACGACTAAATTCATTAGAGCTTACTTCTAATTTGTGACAAAGTGATAAAGTTTGGCAAATTCAGTTTGGGTCTGGATGCCTATATGATTATTTCCACACCGAAGTGGTACCAAGCCGCAGAATTTTCCTATGAAATTAATCATTAAAAGTGAAGTACAGGTGGTGGTTCATTTAAGATTAGCAGTTAAAATTAGAATAATATTAGTAACGGGAATGAGTCTGGAAATAGAGTAATAGTAATGATATAGTATGGAGATCATAATCAAACAATTGCATTAAATAAATTAAATAAAAATAAACAAATTTTATTTGAGTTTATAACTTGAGGAATAAACGGACTGGTTACTGAGGTTTGCCTGAAGGAACAGAGTCTGCCATGCCTCCTTCATTTTTGGTTAAAAGTACAAGGTAAGTGGATGGTTGGTTTCTTGAAAAGTATACTGATACGTTTTAAGAGTTATCCATTAATAATTTAACGGGCTTTGACTACTGGTTGTGATGTTACAAGTTGTTTAACATATTTTGTTTCACATTTATTGTGCAGACTGAGATATACATGCTTCGAACACTTTCTCATCCTAACCTTGTTAAGCTTCTTGGTTATTGTTGGGAGGATAAAGAGCTCATCCTTGTCTATGAATTTATGCAAAGAGGCAGCTTGGACAACCATCTCTATGGAAGTAAGAGTTTGATTATTCTTTGACAATATTTCAGACAGCTCCGATCAGCTAAGCTAATGATCTGCCAGTTCAAGTAATTTATTTATTTCTTGGTGCTTTTCTCTATTTAGGAGGCTCAAATATCCAGCCACTTTCATGGGACATAAGGCTTAAAATTCTTATTGGAGCAGCTCGAGGACTGGCGTTCTTGCATGCGTCACAGAATCAAGTTATTTACAGAGATTTCAAGCCATCAAACATTTTGCTTGATGGTGTAAGTAATTAGATTCAGTTATTTCATCAGTACGTGCACAAATTTGAGTAGTATAACTTGCACTTTCAAATAATTTTATTCACTTAAGCTTGGAGGTTTCTCTTTGTCCTTACCCATATACAGTACAAATTTTTGCATGGCAAATTTCATTTTCAAAGCCTTATTCATTTAAATGTTGTTTGGACATTTTTTTTTCAGTCTTACAATGCCAAGATATCAGGTTTTGGATTGGCAAGGCTGGGTCCTTCGGATGGTGATACTCATGTAACCACACGTGTTATGGGAACATTTGGTTATGCTGCTCCTGAGTATGTAGCAACAGGTAATGATTGTAACCAGATCTCTTGACCCTCTACACTATAAGAACTGCAGTATTTGTCAAACTAAAAGTTCATCTGATCTAGCTCAAAAAAGTCTATCACAATGCCAAGAAAAGCAAGATAAGGTCTTAATTCAGTAACCTTATGTAACAGGGCATTTGTACGTGAAAAGTGATGTGCATGGTTTTGGTATTGTAATGGTCGAAGTGCTAACAGGGCTACGGGTTTGGGACCTAAATCGCCCGAGAGAGAAACTTAACTTGGTTGATTGGATCAAGCCTCGTTTATACGACAAAAGAAAGATAAAGAGCATAATGGATATTAAGTTACAAGGCGAGTACCCAGTTAAGGCTAGTCTGAAAATGGCTCAACTTGCTCGAGCCTGTCTTTCTGATGAACCTAAATTAAGACCATCCATGAAAGAAGTCGTGGATGCTCTAGAAAACATTGAGTCTGCTAATGAAAAGCCAAGAAAACCTAGGACAGACTTGATGCATTAGACAGCTTACGGAAATTGTAAGCAACGTTTCCAACATGAACCAGGGAATTAAGGACATTCATCCTATCCATTACCAAAACAAGCATAACTCCGGTAGTTTTGCTTTCTCAAAGAATATATACTTTATACGGTTGTTCTGATTGGAATGCTTTATGGTTTGTCATATTTTTTGGTACGTGGATTTTGTTTTTGGGCTTTATCAGTGATTTGTTGTTAATTTAGTGACTTGAACTCAAGTATTTACAAGATGTACATTACATTCTATTTGGATGTTGAGAAGATTTGGATTATTATCTAGTAGACTAGAAGAACATTTCCTGAACCGTAAGTGTTGAATTTGAGAGAAAAAGCATACAATATCCTTTTTCAGGAGGAATTTACAAGCTGATAACGCCTTGCCATTGTAACTTTTGTCATCATGTTTGTTGACTACATTACGCCAATCATTTGTAGTAGTAATTAAGGGTTGATAATTTCAAAATTCGATTTCATCTGTAGTAGTGGTAGCTAAGGGTCGATAATTTCAAAATTCGATTATCTTATATTTTTGACAGTTTCAAGATACTATAATGCATCACATGTAACCAATGCAGTTTAATGATCACGATATATCTTCAAACTGTACGTGTATCCTATGGTTCATGGGCTATTCAAGTATTACAGGCCTAAAAGTTTCTATTTGAGTGATGAACCAATTATTTAAGTCTTCTTTATGCTAATTACCCTCAATTTCTTATACTTTTCGTATATTAGGGATGTTGTTGTGCTATCAAAGGTCAAACCGACCTAAACAAAATGGAAAGTACTAATTTGTGCAGTAAATAGGAAGATGGCAAGAAAACAACAAAATATAT